>CM026287.1:10483069-11105316 GCA_014851415.1 Cnaphalocrocis medinalis | reverse complement strand
AAGTGTATACATATTTTGAACTCGACTGTACAAGGTAGCGCACTTTAACTCTTCTGGTGCTTCGGTTGTCTATGAGTTGCGGCGATCGCTTACCTTACAGGTGATTCGACTGCTGATCTGCCACCTATGACATAATAAACTTTTAGGTTTTTAAATTTTCCCATGTCTTGACGTCGTACGGCCCATAAGCCTTTTAAAGGCATAAAACAATTGATTTTCCATTGTGTCTGCTGTCTGGGCGTTACGACGTTAACTAAGGTGCTCGACTACCTACCATGTCGTTGTTTTTTCTAAAATTTTGATCCAATAATATTAGATCCAAGTGTAAATACTTGTAATGCGCCACTAATAATGTGCACCCAGGATACAATAATAAACAATTGAATTTAATTGCTTTAATCCAACTTGGCTTATTTTTAACTATTTTCGTAACAAACAAATATAAATGTCAGCCTCTTCATCCGTCGGACTTCCTCTTTATAAATCTAATTTTGACAACAATAGACCTTTATTCTTGAGAAATGCGATGACGTCATAGGTCTTCGATGACGTAATAGTTGCTAAAGTTGTCGTGCCGAAAGTACCCACGGATTATCGCTGAAAATTGTGCTGAATGAAGGCTTTCAGTGGGGGCGGAAGTTTGACGGCAAATCATTTCCAAACGTAATATATATCAACTTTACATAAGCTTTTCAACAAAACGTGTTCTTCAAAGCAGTAACTACTTACCTATCTACAGTTCGCCAGACAAAATAGAACGCCTAGAACATCACTAGGCGTACACACATCCTTAGAAGCGTCTGTCACTAGAACCACATAAAACTCTCAATTCTCTGAGATAGATTCGCGCGCTTTGATATTGTTAATAAATTATTGTGTAAAACTTTCCTACCACTTAAAAATGCGTTTGATTGTTAATACTAATAGAAAAAATCCATGCTGCAAAAGTCTCGTCAAGATGTCATGTAATTCTCCAGAGGAAAACTCTATATCGTAGCTCAACCAACTCTAACATAGGTCTTTCCTGTCTAGGACATAGGCTGCGCCATAGATCTTAATACACTACTTTCCTCATCCATGCACAACCAGCTGTCATCCTAAATCCAGCATAGTTACGACGTAGTTAGATGTCCTACTCTTCACATTTCAAGATTAAGTTAAGTTTGCTCCAACGCTTATCTGTTCTTCGTCAAACGTGACTAGCCCACTGCCTGAGAAGCGTGCTAATTCGTCTCTTTTAAAAAACATATCAAAGACTAAAAGACGAAGAAGAAATTTAATAAAACGGGAATCAACACGACTGGGATTACAGCGTTTAATACTTTCGAATGCGTTACAGCAGCCGTGCTCACAAGCGGATTGGGTACACAGCATTGTCAGCTAGGTCTCGATTGGGAGTCTTCGGGCACCCTTATTTTTATCGCCATTATACGAAATGTCAGTAAAGCTACTCTGACACACTATACCCAGTTACCTAACTACCTACTAAACTAACACTGTATTTGTTAGCATACTTTCCCTTGACTTATGCGCGTTCCGTTTTAGATCCTGCTCACTATAAGTCTTATAATCATAAACACAAATATTATATTTGATTGGGATCAATTGTATGTCCATTTAATTTTAAAGCATAACAATTTAGATATTAAATACACCTGATTCCGATAATGTAACGACAATGTAACTGCTACTCAAAATGTAAGGCTTACAGACACACTAACATTTGCATAATTATCGTTATAGCCTTATAGCAGTAATACTTTGACCTATACTCAAGACTTTAACGGAATCATTTTGTTTTTGCCTAGGTTAAGAAACTTATGTTCGCAAAAACTAGGTTGTAAGAGTAGGGTTACCAAGTACCTAAACATAACGGTACAAGTATTCAATGGTACATATGGTACTACTGCTACTACGGGAAAATTAGTCCAGGATAAAAGTCTAGATTTTCAAAGGAAATGTTTATTTTCCTGGGAAACAACATATATTTGTTGATGAAACAGAATATATTTGTGTTGGGTCTGGGTGTTTGTGGTTCCTTCGTTATTGATGGTTTCCATGGCACAAGGGAAAACCTTAGTTTGGTACCAGTACAATGTGTGTTGTCTCAATTTATTTATTTCAATTGTTGCAGTTTTAGAATTTGTCTCAAACATTGTACTGTTTTTATTAAATATTTTGTATTTTTTTCCATTTTATAAACAACAACCTCAACGACCTTCGTGCTTACGAGTAAGTGTTGATTTCTACAGTGTAATTAATTGGAAGATTATATTTTTAGTTTGTTTGAGTTCTTGTTAAAAGTGTGGAACCACAACAAAAATCCTGAAATATGGTAACCCTGATATGCGATATTTCTTGGTCTAATTTTCATGTCATAGGTTCTTAAGTTGCATCAAAGTAAAGCGAAGTTGCCATAAAGTTGAAAGGCAATCACTAACGAGAAATAAGCAGGTTTTTATAGAAATTCAGTTGCATAAGGGGCTTATACGTCACTTTAAAGCCAGTTCTAGGTGCATAGGTAATGGCGAATGTACCTAATTAAGCTTAGGACTATGAGAACATGTTATAACACGAATGTTAAGTTAGACATACCAAGATGACAAGATTAGTGACTGCCAAAGTTGGCTGAAAGAAAGTACCTAATTTTTCACATTTGTGCTTAATTCAAATGTTGGCGCAGCGAGCTAAGGATTGTGGGCTACGGTATAAGAGTCATCAGTCATCGTCAGTTCAGAGTCAGATCCTCGCAGCCCACCTTGCCAATCATCCGCCAATAACGTCGTAAGGCCCAGACAGCAGACACAATAGACAATCAATTGTTTTATGTCTTTTTAAAGGCTTTTGGGTCTTACGATGATAAATACATCTTTCCAGATGTATTCTTTTTTATTTTAGGTAATGTTTTAAAACTTTCGCGTTGCAATATAAGTACTTGATATAAACTAGACTTAAACATGAGGTTAGTACTTACCTACTTATTCTTACTGCTTGATGTTTCGACCACGGCCGTGGTTAAACGGATTGAAATGCAGCAGCAGTACTTATATGTTACTTATATTTAAATATCCTAGCGTATAATCCCGTTTTTATCAAGTATTTGTAAAATTAGGTCATATCTGGGACGTAGGTTGCCAGCTTCCTGCATCCTGGCCGGCGAGCGTGTGGAAATGGTAATTTCCTATCAAATTGGGCCGGATGCCTGTCCGCCGTGGTAATGCAATTCGAGGGTTACCAATAATCTGATGAATTAGCTGATAACTTCAGTCAACCGGAGCTGTGAGGCTTTCACGGCTATGTCAGTAGATTCATTAGTAGATATAGGCAGTTGACAATACCAACTTGGTATGGACATCGCAAGGATACGTGTTTTTACAATGTGACATCTAAGTAGGTAGCAGAAGAGCAGACCTATCGAGACCATTATACTTTTGTTTTCTTAAAGAAAGCATAAAGTCTATTTAAAAATATTAGATGGAATTTTACATTAACAAATTAAGTATTAAATAATTAATAACAAGTCATTGCAGCCAGATATTTATAGAACACATTAATCTAAGAATTTTCCTAATCAAAAACAGATGTCTGCAGAATTAAGCAGTTCTTAGGCTATTAATGACATTGAATATGTAATGTCGCATTAACTAACTTTTAATGGTCGTTTTTGCAATCAGGTAAAAATTTAATATAACAAATACCGTCTTTTCTTAATTGATTGCGGAGATATCAGCAAAAATAAAACGAACCAAGAGTATGGAGTGTTCCGTACAAACAACTATACTTTCAATTAGGTTTCAGTTTCCTTACAATATGTCAATTTCCATTAACATTGTAATTATAAATAGAAGCTTTTAAAAACCTTTTCTAGCCTGACAAGCTTACCGCCTACGTACATACTAAGAATAGCTTTAGTCTGTGTAAGGCGTTACAAAGGATTCGGTGGCCTTGATCAAGTGCTAAATAGGCTTTTACCATTCAAACCCGACGCTGCGCTTGCGCAATGTAATTAGGGTTGCGACGATGTATCGAGATTGTAATGTTAGGTATGTCGAATCGAAGGAAAAATATCGTAATAATATAAAGCATAAATTACTTTTAAATGTTCAATAAATACTATCGAAACGAAAGGGCTGTGAAAGAAATTAGACAATTTTATTTAGGTACATACTAGTGGCCCGACCTCACGTTGTTTCGGAACATAGTTTTGCTATTTTCGTAGTAGGTAGTTCGAATCTCTGCCAATAGATAGCGCTGGATGTCGATTAAATTACACTAGTGTTTCGTGCTTTTCGAGTCAAACATAGGCCTTGTAATTTTCTGCAGAAGTTATCTCTTTACGAGATATTTGTACACGGTTTTTTATCGCAGCAGCCTACGTCCGTAGGTCTCTCCAATTGTTCGTAACTACGATCAAATAACTCTATTAAAATATTATTTTCAAACAGTACCAATAGTTGGCGCTGCGCGTTGATTACATCGCGGAAGTGTTCCGCTTTTTAGATTTTCCTATAAGCGTTGGCGTTGCCTGTAGAATTTATCTCTATATAAATAGTATAGAATTTTGATACCATTATATCTAAACTTAAGGATACTTAGCACTTTTTATGAATAATTACTTGATACAAATATTTCTACCATCAATTATTTGCGTCTAACAGAAACAATATACTAATGGTTATGTTCTTTATTGTAAGCAACTGCAATCCCTCCCTACACGGATACTAGTAATTGATATTAACATTTAATTATATGTATAGATACCTCTTGTAAGTAGACAACAGCTAATTTCCATAACAATAAACATAGATTGGACGAATTTAATGTGGAACGCCGGGAAACGCATCGAACTCATAGTGATGAAGTGAGTACCTGTATGCGTAGTAATTATGTTAATTCATATGCTTATGTAGGGTGCATTTGCTAAGGTTATTGTAGAGGGACTTGCCGTAAACAAACAGGGTGCATAAAGAAAGTGAACGTTATGGAAATTCCTTTACCATAATCTACCTTCCTCTATAGTCTTCTTCTATACTATTTATAAGAGATAACTTCTAAAGACAACGACAAGGCTTATAGGTAAACCGAAAACACGAAACGCTCGCGCGATGTAATTGGACACAGCGCCATCTATTGGTTCATTTCTGTATTACGGTCCCAAAGCGAAGTGAGGGCGGGCCACTAGTTTGATATAAATTGACGTGCTTTCACGCACGGGTCTATAAGACCTCTAACTTCCAGTCGAGCAAAAAATATGTTTCGAATTTTTCGATCATAGCTCAAGTTTGTGATCACCAATCCGCATCATTCAAGCGTGGTGATTATGCCTAATCCCATCATAGTAGTGATGACTTGATTTCTATGACGGAGGACTTTTTAGGCCCTAGGGTGATTACTTACTTTACTTTACTTAGGGTTAAGGTACTTAAATTTTAAAACACTTAGATATAAAGGACTTATCGAAATACCTTTCAGTTGCATAGCATGTAACATACATGTAAAATATACCTACCTACCTACATTGTATATAAATTGTGGAAAGCAATATAAAATATTGAGTATTTGAGTATTTAATGAAAGGGTTCGTTAAGTTAACATAATTGGAAAGTTGTTTCCCAGTTTCTCATGTGTATATTCTAGGTACTAAAAATAACTATCAAGGTCAAAAACTCGACTCGAATTACCATTCCGATTAATTATAAGTATAATGACAACGAATTTTGCATTAATATAAGTTGGTGATGCATAACCTCTATAACCAGCTCCTATTTCCAAATGTCATGCTAGAAACTATACCGACATAAAAGAACAACAAAACAATACCTACTTGTAGAGATTTAACTCTTTCGTCCTCTAAAAACTAGATTTCATCTATCTAGGATAAGTACCTATCCAAGGTAAATGTCAGATAAACTTTGTAATGTCGCTTGCATAGCCATGAAAGGAGTAGGTATATTACTCATGGAATGAACATCCTCTTCTTTATTATTAATACTTTATTATTAATCCTTTTAGGTTACAATCTAGCACTTAAGATTACTGTATCTGAGCTTGTGATTAACGGATTGTCACCTGTTGTGTATGCCTATGAAAATAAATAATTAATAAATAAATCCCAAAGATTAGCGATAGATGGCGCTGTGTCCAATTACATCGCTCAAGCGTTTCGTGTTTTCGGTTTACCTATAAGCCTTGTCGTTCTCTATTGAAGTTAACTCTTTATAAATAGTATAGAAGATAGAAGATATAGAAATAATATTGATAGAAGATTACTTGATACAAATATTTCTTACTATCAATTATTTGCGTCTAACAGAAAAATATACTATGTTTATTTTTTTATTGTAACAACTGCATCCCTACACTATACTAGTAGATAGTTATTCTGATATACCTCTTGAGTAAGACAACAGCTAATTTCCATAACAATAAACATGAGATTGGACGAAATTTTAATGTGGAACGCCGGGAAACGCATCTACTCATATGATAAGTGAGTACCTGTATGCGTATTATTATGTTAATTCATATGCTTATGTAGGTCATTTGCTAATGTTATTGTAGAGGGACTGCGTAAACAAACAGGGTGCATAAAGAAACAGTTAGGGAAATCCTTTTACCAAATCTACCTTCCTCTATAGTCTTCTTCTATACTATTTATAAAGAGATAACTTCTAAAGACAACGACAAGGCTTATAGGTAAACCGAAAACACGAAACGCTCGCGCGATGTAATTGGACACAGCGCCATCTATTGGTTCATTTCTGTATTACGGTCCCAAAGCGAAGTGAGGGCGGGCCACTAGTTTGATATAAATTGACGTGCTTTCACGCACGGGTCTATAAGACCTCTAACTTCCAGTCGAGCAAAAAATATGTTTCGAATTTTTCGATCATAGCTCAAGTTTGTGATCACCAATCCGCATTATTCAAGCGTGGTGATTAAGCCTAATCCCATCATAGTAGTGATGACTTGATTTCTATGATGGAGGACTTTTTAGGCCCTAGGGTGATTATTTACTTTACTTTACTTAGGGTTAAGGTACTTAAATTTTAAAACACTTAGATATAAAGGACTTATCGAAATACCTTTCAGTTGCATAGCATGTAACATACATGTAAAATATACCTACCTACCTACATTGTATATAAATTGTGGAAAGCAATATAAAATATTGAGTATTTGAGCATTTATTGAAAGGGTTCGTTAAGTTGACATAATTGGAAAGTTGTTTCCCAGTTTCTCATGTGTATATTCTAGGTACTAAAAATAACTATCAAGGTCAAAAACTCGACTCGAATTACCATTCCGATTAATTATAAGTATAATGACAACAAATTTTGCATTAATATAAGTTGGTGATGCATAACCTCTATATGCAGCTCCAAATTTCCAAATGTCATGCTAGAAACTATACCGACATAAAAGAACAACAAAACAATACCTACTTGTATAGAGATTTAACTCTTTCGTCCTCTAAAAACTAGATTTCATCTATCTAGGATAGGTACCTATCCAAGGTAAATGTCAGATAAACTTTGTAATGTCGCTTGCATAGCCATGAAAGGAGTTTATTACTCATGGAATGAACATCCTCTTCTTTATTATTAATCCTTTTAGGTTACAATCTAGCACTTAAGGTTACAGTTACACAGATACAGATCTGAGCTTGTGATTAACGGATTGTCACCTGTTATGTATGCCTATGAAAATAAATAATTAATTAATCCCAAAGATTAGCGATAGATGGCGCTGGGTATCGATTTCATCGCACAAATGTTGCGTCTTTCAGATTACCTAAAATGCTGTCGTTATAAACTATACGATTTATCTTTTATACTTACACAATTGAATTTTAGTAACTTTAATTCAAAATCCTCATAATAACCCCTTTAGTATGCTAGATCATCAAAACTAGTTAAGTTAAACAAAATCAGCACTTCCATACATTATCGCCTGCTTTTTTTATTTGTAAAATTTAGATAGTCTGAAATTCCACATCTGTTAAGGTCACTTTCGGCCAAGCTTGTTTTATTTAGATCTATTAGTCTTCCATATAATGGGACGATAGGCTCTAATGCTGTGTCTAACAATGTCAAGGCATCGCTTTTAAGAGGCCACGGTCACAGCCAAACAACAGTCTTCTTACTTAAGCCTTCTCCCAGAATGGTACATATTGCCTTAAACCTAAACATATAAATATATCGATACACTCAAGTATAAATCTCAGAGATTTCTTATTTGGGTGTCATAAAAAATCACATACAAAAAAGACAAAAAAAAGGTCAACGAGACAAAACAAATCAATGAAGAACATTAATTTCAACTCAATCGACACACAGTATTAAAACAATACGACTGTACTTACTTTCGATCAAAAATTATCAATAGATGTAAGTATGTAATAGGGCAATTTTGCGGCACTTTATTTACACAAAAATCTTTAAATTTTACATTAAAAAGCAACAAAAAAGTTTAAACCACTGGTTTCTACAACTGTCCTCCACAGAATCATATGAAAACAATTATGCTGATGACTCGAGAAGTTTTATCAAAATAAATAAACAACTTTCTAGATCAAGCTCATAAAAAGATACTGTAAAAATCTTAATGACTCCCTGTCACAAATAGATTATTATTGGATCATGTACTTAGTGATTAATTAAAATCTCATTTCATTGCAATCCCGTTACATTATAAAAAAAAACAAAGATCCCAATGTTAACGCATTAAAAAAATTGCTGAACTGAAGCCAATCTTTACCAGAATTACTGACCATGAAGAGAGGAGGAACATGTTACCAAAAGAGTGATCGGTATGAATGTAAGTGGGTGGAGGAACAGAGGACGGCCGAAAAAGAGATGGATGGATTGTGTGCAGAATGACATGACTGAAAAGGGGGTGGATGATACGATGACGAATGACAGGGACGAATGGAAGAAGAAAACATACTGCGCCGACCCCAGATAACCTGGGAACAGGGCAGGGAAATGATGATGATCAAAGATTTTTTAAATCACTATTTACAAACTAACCGCTAAAAATGGTTGCGACGCAATTTTACCCAATGAATTAATGACAATTGAATTATCAAAACTTGCCAACAAAACCGCAGTTGTACACTAATCGTCGCAGTGTTAATTAGCAAACCGGAGTATCTGTTACAATATAGGTTTTGCCAGTGCGAATATCGTTTGTCAGTTGGTGGCCTGAGGTCAGTGAAGTTGTGGAAATGTGTCATCGCCAGATCCTGTGTGTGTTGATCGTGATGACGTGGATTGCGGACACGAAGACCGTCAGTTATCAATCGTCATTGGGGAAATCAGGTAATTTGTTATTCTATTTACATTCAAAAACGTCTAAACTTTAAGATCTGTTTAAATTAATAGGCAAAAAAAAATTAGGCCACCCCGATATTTTAGAGAAATGATTAAATTAACAGTAAAAAAATACTTTAGATCAGCAAAATAAGTCATTGGTCAGCAAATGTTTATGGCTGCTTTAGTGCAATCACTATATAAGACTATGTATTTAGAGACAATTCTCTATATGGCTTCACAAGGCAAAAGTACTGTTTTACTTTTATTAAAAAAACTACAATGTAAGTAGGTATGTAATAGGGCAATTTTGCGGCACTTTATTTAAACAAAAAACTTCAAATTTTACATTAAAAAGCAACAAAAAAGTTTAAACCACTGGTTTCTACAACTGTCCTCCACAGAATCATACGAAAACAATTATGCTGATGACTCGAGAAGTTTTATCAAAATAAATAAACAACTTTCTAGATCAAGCTCATAAAAAAATACTGTAAAAATCTTAATGACTCCCTATCACAAATAGATTATTATTGGATCATGTACTTAGTGATTAATTAAAATCTCATTTCAATGCGATCCCGTTACATTATAAAAAAAAACAAAGATCCCAATGTTAACGCATTAAAAAAAATTGCTGAACTGAAGCCAATCTTTACCATACTACTGAAACTACTTTTTGAATTACTAACCATATCAAAGATTTTTTAAATCACTATTTACAAACTAACCGCTAAAAATAGTTGCGACGCAATTTTACCCAATGAATTAATGACAATTGAATTATCAAAACTTGCCAACAAAACCGCAGTTGTACACTAATCGTCGCAGTGTTAATTAGCAAACCGGAGTATCTGTTACAATATAGGTTTTGCCAGTGCGAATATCGTTTGTCAGTTGGTGGCCTGAGGTCAGTGAAGTTGTGGAAATGTGTCATCGCCAGATCCTGTGTGTGTTGATCGTGATGACGTGGATTGCGGACACGAAGACCGTCAGTTATCAATCGTCATTGGGGAAATCAGGTAATTTGTTATTCTATTGACATTTAAAAACGTGTGAACTTTAAGACCATCCGGAGGCCCATCGGGGGGGAAGGGTATAAAAGGTTAGCAGCGCACTTGTGAATCCACTGGTGTTGCATGTGTCCATGGGCGGCGGCAATTGCTTACCATCAGGTGATCCGCCTGCTCGTCTGCTACCTATCACATAAAAAAAAAAGATCTGTTTAAATTAATAGGCAAAAAAAAAACTAGGCCACCCCGATATTTTAGAGAAATAATTATATGAGCAGTAACAAAATATTTTAGATCAGCAAAATAGTCAGTCATTGGTCAGTAAATGTTTATGGCTGATTTAGTACTTTTATTAAAAAAAACTACAATGTAAGTAGTTGTTGTATGTCATGCCCAAGTTTTTATTCACCAATTCCAATAACTCGACAAAATACAGTCCTGCAATTCTCGTGGTTGTTTATTGAAAATCGCAAACACAGTTTTAAAGTTTTGCGCAATATGTTTTTTCATATCGAAAACAACGAAAATTGGGTTCCAGGATTTCTTCAAATTAAGAAATTCGGTTTTGCTTCTTATGAATTTGTTTTGAAAATGCAAAATTTTATTTCTCATATCTATTCTATTGCATCTGGAAGAGGTTTTCTGAGTTAATGATATTGAGAAAACTTTTTGTTTTGTAGAGAAATAGCGAGATATTTTTTTTTTATCTGCCAGATTATGTTGCATTTTATAAGAAGTTGTTTCTGTCATAAAGTAGACTTAAAAAGTGATGCCATGAAAATTTGAGCAGTACGTGTTCTGAGAGATTTAGGTCGAACCTTTTAATATCAACTGTTTCCCAATTTTAATAACGGTACTAATTGTAGTCAGCAATTTATTTTGTAATCTAGATAGATAGATAAATCACTTGTCGTAAAGTCGGCATTTGATAACGTTACATACTGCTAAAGTATTTGGTCACAGGAATAATTTATTACAATTTTCTCACGGTTACAATTTTAATGTGTCATTCGGTAGCATTATTATATTCATACCTAGGTTCTGCTCTAAAGATTAGATAAAGTCTCAATAGAAATCTTCGAAAACCGGACTTTATTCTTAAAATTCCGTCTGGAATTGTATGTTGTTGAATAAATAATTAATTTTGAATAAATCTGACAAAAACCAGCAGCAAGCTTATTCCATATAATCACTATTGATTAATTTGTATAGATCCATGTCTTTGTCTACTTAGTACTTAATTAATTTACTGCCAATCAGTGTTGTGTTTATATGTGGTAATTAAGCCTAATCCCATCATAGTAGCGATGACTTGATTTCTATGATGGAGACCTTTAAGTACCCTGCAGTGGGACAGTATATAGGCTGATACTTTACTTTTCAGTGTTATGCAAATAGCTATAAAATGCTAACATTTCAATAAATTCCTTGCAATTAATTAAAGTCAGATATTTACTGGAACGCTTCAATGAGTCGATATTCAATGGTCTGGGATAGATATCGCGCTTGTGCTGTATTTCGTTGTGATCTTGAATGGAAATAATAGTAATAAGATCATTTATTCAACGCCAATTATACGTTAACGTTACTATCAATAGAATTAGACTTTTACGAATATACAAAAAATTAGGAAGTAAGTAAGTAGATAAATCATTTAAAATCTGATTTGTCTACATACCTCCAACCCCCTAGTAGGTACTTAATTTTTAACCCCCGACGCAAAAAACGACGAGTGGTATAAGTTTGGTGTGTGACTGTTACGAAAATGTACTGTCTGTTTGTGGCATTGTAGCTTCTGAATGGATGAACCGAAGTTCGATTCCCGGGTCGAGCAAAAAATATGTTCCGAAATTTTTAAACATAGGTCGGGTTTGTCCAATCCGCATTAGGCAAGCCTAGTCCCATCATAGCGCTTAGTAATAACTTGATTTTAATGATGGAGGCCTTTGCCCTGCAGTGAGACAGTATATAGGCTGGTACTTTACTTTGGGGAGAAAGATTTATTATTTCACCTTTACCAATACAGAAGGTAGCCTACCCGTAGCTCGAGTCAACAGAATCTTAAACTTCTCTTGGCAGCGAGCTTTCTCTTAAGCTTGCTGGCTAGAATTCATTAAGCGATTTGGCGGGGAACACGAAATTACTTAATATTTGAACTGTAACTGTATTAATTAATTGAACTGTTGAAATCACAACAACATTAAAACTATATAAGGTATAGGTATTGCTGGTACTTGAACAAACTGTAATTATTTCACCTATCGTATAACAAACAATGTCCAGCTTGTAAAACCAAATACATTGTTAAAGATTTATGAAAGGAAAAATTAATCAAGGTCTTTGAAATATATTTAAAACAATAGTATAACTAGTAATACAATCAATATCTCGTTTCCAGAATCTGGATTTAACGGGGCTTATGGCAAATCTAGTCTCGACAACTCTTTGCGCTCAGAAAGTGACTACAGTAAGTATAGTATAGTACTCATACTATCATATTAATACAATAACAATATAGCAATCATGATGGGTGGATCATGTCCTATGCAAGATCCCCGCTGGAGGCAGCCTATGGGATATGTGCGACTCTCCGTCTGGGAATGGGACCCAAAGGATAATCCCCCTAAAACATTGCCCTGAGAGATTGAGGAATCTTACGTAGCCAGTATGTAACTCCATAACACCCACCTCACAACCTTTATTCAACCCAAATATGATCTTCGAGGTGAAGAGAGCACAAGAACTCCTATAGGTACTACATGATTTTCTAAAATTGGAAGCAGAAGAAAGGCACGACAGAATTTCCTTTTTTCTCATTGAAAACGGCTAGCCTTATTATGATATAGAACCAACGTATTTTTAATACGACAGTACAAGAAAAAGGAGTTCAATTCTAGGGTATTTCTGTATACCTCTATAGTCCATTTCAGCTAAGAAGAGCCCTGTGACACTTCGATTTTTGATACTTTTAGAGATGTCTATAATGAAATGATTGCGATTGTTTGGTTATCGATAATACTTCCTAAGAAATGGAATCGATTTTTTATACTAACAGCAACACACATTTTGCCAAAAAATAACAAAAACAGCAACAAACAACAGCAATAAAAGTCAACAATAACAAACACAACAACAAAAAGTAACAATAACCGAACACCACGCAAATACAACGAAAATACAACTAGCATACAAGGCTGATGTACTCGTACTAATCCGATTATCGAGTAATCGCAACATGGCCGCCGATTATGACATGTCGCAGCTCTATGTTTTTCGTTCCGTTACAAGTAATACGATGTGCATAGGATTGTTTTAAAAAATGTGTTATTTTCTATTCCATTAAATTAAAGTAAATGATAATGTTTTTTGTTTTATAACTTTGAGATGTTTTATTGGAATATTTTTTGGAATGATGCCGCAATTAAATGAAAAAGATAAACAATAAAAATATTTTTCATTGTCAAATATAAAATGCGTAGTTCAGAACGCGATGAAGTGTCACAGGGCTCTTCTTAGCTGAATGGACTATAGTTATATACGTATCTATTTAGCTTAACGAACAAAGAAACAGGCAGAAGCGTGTAAAACCATATAAGGCCCTGTCTCAGCTTGCTAAAAAACCAGTGCCCACACGATGTGAACAAAAAGCATCGATAAATTAAACGACTTTTTCACATTCGACATTATTGACATTCCAGCTGAGCATTGAGCGGTTTATATTCGGCGGCCGTGCCCGGCACTGGAGCGCAGTGTCGACACGCCCCATGCGGGGAAAAAAAAAGATTCCGTGTAGTGTTGGCTACCTTGTAGGGTTTCAAACAAAAAGAAGAAGCGGAACCCTTATAAGATCACTCTGAACAATTTTTAATATTATAACACTAAACAAGCACAAAATAGGCCAAAACCGCACCGGAGTCAGTACGACAATTACAATCTTCAAAGACAGGGGCACATAGGCGCGTTTCTTAAAGCCTTAGGAAGGTATATACCCTCTAAAGTAGGCCAGCATCGAATCCGCACATGATGGCTATGATGTGAAATGAATTTGATTTCAATGTTCACTTAGCATCCAGTTAACCCGGCTTGGGCCACTCGTTTGCCTCCGCTATATTAGCAAAAAAACACTCTAATCCCAATCCCACGCCGACCCCTCCCTTCTTTTGTGTGTAAAGACCCTTTATCTTCATTGTTAAACCTGCATGGTGATTTTAAGATGCCAAAGCCAACACGCGTTCGATATTTGAATAATTAAAATAAATCGATAAATTAAACGACTTTTTCACATTCGACATTATTGGCATTCCAGCTGAGCATTGAGCGGTTTATATTCGGCGGCCGTGCCCGCATGCCGGCACGGAGCGCAGTGTACGCACGCCCATGCGGGGAATGCTGGGTTAGTGTTGCTACTTAATAGGGTTTGTTTGAAACAAAAAGAAGACATGGAATCCTCATACAGATCACTCTGAACAATTTTTAATATTATAACACTAAACAAGCACAAAAAAGGCAAAACCGTCCGAACCAGTACAACATTAAAATCTTCAAGAAACGAGCCTATACCTTCCTAAAAGGTCTTCCTTAAAGACTCTTTATCATTGTTGAACCTGCATGGAGACTTTAAGTACAAAATAATTACACACAGAAGTTAGCCTTTGACCTGATTTTGAATTTAGAAGAGTTCGTTGACATAATATGCTAGGGTTATTGCCCGGCATGAGTACATAAGCGCGCGGCCTCTACCATAGACCTCGACAGTTTGACAATCTTATGTCATAAGTTAGGATTAATGTGGTCGAAAAGGCGTTTTTGCCCGTTAGTGCGCATGCGTGAGTACATGACATATTTTTAGCTCTTGGTGGGCAGTCAGCATTCTGTGTCAATATGTATTTTGTGCTTAGATGCCAAAGCCAGCACCGCATTCGATATTTGAATAAAAGAAATAGCACGTATGACAATCTTGTAATTCTCTAAAAATATCTTGCTAAAAATATTGTCAAAAAAGATAATACCTAGGCTGTTAAGGTAATAATTGGATGAAAAAATTTTACGGATTATAATACCTTCATTATTACGTGGCTGTACTTTCAGTTACAATGTTATATTTGGTAAACTAACTTAGTAACACTTTCATTCATTTAATCTTTGGTCTGCAACACATTTCGGATTTTTTAACAATCTAGCCCATTTTCCCATGGCATCCAACACTCGTCTATATTGGTATGATATGGAGTTGGCAACACCCGCGGGGCCCGAGCTTGTATTGCTGGACATTTATTTTGGCAGATCGTAATCTTCGGAAAATTATTCGCTCTTTAGCGATGAGGCAAAATGGACATTATTAAAAGGCCAGTAGTACTACCATGAGTTTGAAATACTATCCTCGCTATCGAAAACTATCGCTTTGTCTCTTTCATTGTGATGCATTTGAAAGAGATAGAGCAATAGTTTACGTTATGTCAGTTTTCAATGTCAACTCATGGTAGCGCTACAGGCCAGCAATGTTTGCGTGTATTTATGAGACGAACAGCTGTTCGGGGCTATTTAGAGGAAATATTATTATGTTTTAATATTGTGCTGGTATCATTTGAAAGAGACCTTGAAATGTATAGAATTAAATAGATACTGATAATAAATCATAATCCTAAGCGGGGTTCAGGAAATCTTATCGCCTCAAAATTAATTGAACTTACTAAATTAGATATACTTTTATGGCTTATCAATTTACTAAATGTAAAACTGCAATCAATAAAGGTTAATCTGTTTTTTAACCTTACTTACTTTCACGAGTGAATCATATTAATAATTTCTAATTTTGACCCAAACAAATACCGCACGGGTCAAGCTAAATAAAACCGTTTAAAAATGAACCTGTGTACCTACAAATGTAAAAATGTTAATCAATTTACGTGTTGTATTCTGATAAGTGGAAAATGTAGCTAAACGTAAGATTTATGCACTTTGCATTGATTTATTTTATCGTTCAGATGTAAAAAAGTATCAGCCTATTACTGTCCGCATCGGGCAAAGGCCTACACCACAGAATTCAAGTCATGGCTATTATGATAGATTTAGTTAGCCTTAGATCACCACCCTTGGCTAATGCGGATTGGTGATCACAAAACGGAGCTATGTTCAAGAAATTCGAAGCATATTTAGTCCGAGGCAAGAAAGTGTAGTTATGATCTTGAGTGCGCAGAAACCAATTTTGATAGAAAGTCTTCTTTTTTACAAGTTCGCTAAATATATAAAAAAAACGGTCATCGCTATACTTTCGTGCCTCCAGCTATACTTTTGGTTGGGAATGGACCCCGAGGTTACAACAACGTCTAGATGTAACGGCATTAATTATAATTATGTCATGTAATTAATACCGTAAACATACCACCAATTTATTAAAACCTTGGCATGCATTTAATTAATAACAAGAAAAAGTGAAATTAATTATGATTATTGTACGAACCTGCATAAATATATCCAACAATGTTGACGTAATGCGCAATGCATGCGAAGAGAAAATATATATCTGCAAGAAACACATTTCGGAATAATATAAAACGGCGTAATAGTTAATTTTAAAATTTATTACGTGAGTTTAATATAATTTTCGCAAATTATTTACTGTGCTCATCAGTTTAATAATATTTTCGCGACACCCAATCTTGGTGTCATCCGATTTCCGAAATTAATTTTCGCCTTAAAAGTACAACTCAAGGTTGACAAGAAAATTTTTGGAATGTACAATTTTAAACATTTCTGCTTGTGGTAAAATAAGAAATAGGTTCCTTATTTGGTAAACAGTAGGTATGATGTTTTTTTTTGGTTAAGGTTTTTTGATTTCTGCAATTTAGTGCCTCAAGTGAATTAAGAACTCGTGAGTATCTCGAGCTGTGGTGGGTATGGTCCAGCCAAACATCAATGTATACAAATGTGTCTTAATTCAATCGATTATTTTCGCCTTTATGTCAAATACGTTTGATTCAATTATGAATTGAGGCAATTCGACAAATTTTAGTCGTAGTTCTCGAATCCCGAGGAATGCCCCTTGGTTTGGGTTGGTTCAAACCTATGTGCATGCTACTATACAGCCGATACGTCAAGTAGTAAGTACATAATTATGTGCTTAAATATAAACATAATAAATAGGTAATAGAGTTAATTGCAACGCGAAAATTTAAAGAACTATCTATGTGCATGCTCCTACCATTAGCTCATCGGTGAGGGAAAACATCGTGAGGAAACCTGCACTGCAACCAGTAGCGCTACCATGAGTTGACATCTAAAGCTGACATAACGTAAACTATTACTCTGTTCTCTTTCGAATGCATCACAATGAAAGAGACAAAGCGATAGTTTTCGATAGCGAGGATAGTATTTCCAACTCATGGTAGTGCTACTGATAGTTTCTAGAAGGCTGTCGCTTCATTGTAATTACCAGACTCCCCAAATGTCCGGACGCGTACCTTACTCTGATCTTCAAAGTGACAGCTTTGAACACAACAATTACAGGCCAAGATAAGAGTGAGAGATCCAAAACCGCTTTCACACTGAAAGCTACATCATTATCTTGTAAGACAGATCACGCCCATAGGATCCGTGGCTTTGACCTTTTCATGACGCCACGTATCAGACTATGACAGCCAGTTTCCCAACCTGTGGTCAATCATACCTTATACTTGGCTGGTTGGCAAATGTCACGCTAATACAACATATGTTACTGCATTGCGAAAGATGTGAGCAATATCACTTGAGATTGTGGAGGTGTGCTGAGAAAATAAGGACACATTTTATGCGAGAAATTATTTATTGGGGATATAAAAACTGAAACATAAAAATGATCCTACTTAATTTACATATGGATACCTACAAATCTTCCAAACTTTAATTATAAAACGATATGATAGAGCCATTCTGCAATACATACAACACAATAAGTTTGATTCATCGATATACCTAATCTCTTAATGCACAATCTATATTATGCTGTCATCATCATCAGCAACCCACGCTCGTCCACTGCTGGACATAGGTCTCCGCCAATGCACGCCACCGCTCCCGATTTTCGGCCACTCTCATCCAGCTTACTCCAGCCAGCCTTCGAATGTCGTCATCCCATCTTGTAGCAGGGCGTCCAACACTACGTTTACGGGACGTAAAGGGGCCCACACAACATCTTTCGGGCCCCAAGTCAACCTCTCCTGCCCGTGGCGCGTCCTGCTAAATAACGAAAGAGGCCCTGACGCGCCCTGACGAATAACGCGTTCACACTGTATGGTTTTTATGAGAGAAAGTTCAATTGTAAAAGTACCAGTCTCACAAAAAAAAATTGTTAACCCTGGAGAAGAGAGTCACACATACTTGCCCGTTCACCAGGGGGTGTACGGGGTATGTAAGTCGAACTCCTCCCGCTCAGGCGGGGATTTACCGACTAAGATTTGTACTATTATGTATTCTGTGCTAAGACTGAGTCATGGTCTAAACACACCGGGCTCCACAACGATGGTTTTAGACGCAACCGAGAATAACACACTGAGAGGCTGGATAGCTAATGTCGTCGTTAATACTAAAACATCTTCGCGCATTTATTAATATAATAAAGTTTATATCATTCGGGAAACGCTAAGACTTTTATGTCATCAATAAGTCTTTGGCGTTAACTGCTATCGCATTACGTTATGAGAACGCACACATTTAATTCACAATTTTGAAAACAATAGCCCATAAAATATGCAACAACGCTTGATTACAAAGATCTTTTATAAAAAGCAGTTAAGGAAATTCAAATTGTATTACATGACCAAAATAATTAGACACTGAAAATGCATAACTCCTTACCCGAGTCACAGTCAATTTAACATCAGTGAGGCAACTATTGCCCTTGAAACTGGGTATACCTATACAAATTGATTGATTCACATAGTGACGTAGATCGACAGCTTCTAATAGTCTGACAGATATGGATCGATAAAACAATCGACTAATTATCGAATGACAGCCAAGATGGCGGATGATGGATTGAAAGATTCAAAAATATTTTGTAACATCTGTAGATATTGTTATGTTCTCAATTATATTTTGATATGTATCTGTAGATGCTTCTTTGTTTAAATATCGTCAATAGGTATGTAATATTTAGCTCTTATAATGTTAACAAGTCCAAATGAGGATTACCATTATCGATTAGCAAACAGATAATTAACAGCCGAATAATTTTATTTCTTTGGTTTTCCTGGTGTGAGACAATAACACAGGCCTGTCATAACTCTTTGGGAAAACACATCGATTTTTTTTATATTAAATAGGTTTGCACTTGACCTCACCTTACCTGTAGGAGAGTTACAATGAGGTCTAAGATGTAGCGTGCTTTCCCAGAAGAAGCCTCAATTAATAAATTAAAGTATTCATTCCAGCATTTCATGAATTCACAATTCTTTTCCACAGTGAGAGCTTTTATTTTTTTATCCTCTAATTCTCTTTACACTTACTTCACTCATACTTATTAGTATTGTTTCACAAGCCCACCTGGCCGAGGCTCATTAATCATTGCCCAACACCGTCGCGTGCCGACAATGTCCCGACAACAACCAACAGAAGATACACATTACGAGCGTAATAGCAATCACTCACTATACCTCGCCTTGCTCTACAATCGCTTTCTAAAGCTTAGGGGACACACATTATCTGGCATATAAGCCTATACCTAGTATTTAGGTCATCCATAGATAGAAATGTTACTAGGAACATAGTTTATTGAATGATGATTTATCGAAAATTCGCACGCAGATTTTTTTAGTCCAAGCTTTTGGGTTTTTTTTATTTCTTAATAACCCAAAAGGCATACTGATATACCATACTTTGTATTGATTGATAACACTTGTACTCGTATGTACAAAACCAGTATAATGATTGGCAATCCAATTTTATATCACTTGCAATAATCATTACGTACGAGTATGTATTAGACATTCCAAATGTTTACATGAGAAAAATGCTAATCGGATGGTTCGATCATCAATCAAAACGAATTAATATAATAAACAGTTATGGACACTTACACTCCAAAATCAATTATTGGAAGGTGAAATAGGGCAACAATCATGCAATTTTTGTACTTTAGTCAATTAAATTACAGTCAAAAATCGTAATGCATACACACATTTTTTTTTTGTTTTTGATAGTATGTACAGCCCCACACATCAAAGTATACAAAACAGTCAAATGTATTTTAATCGACTCTCATCTCATCTCTCATCTTACTGACAAACGCATTAGGTTGAATTATATCAAATGAGAATTTTTTACAGGTTGCGGTAACCTGATAATTATGTGCCTATCTGTACATACCACCAACCTCTTGCGTCTTGAGATCCACCTGTTGGACCACTTTCGCCGAAATTACCTCGATTACTGAAGACACGAATATTTTATTGTAACACGTGACGCTGTGCCTGGGATCATGCTTCTTCATAACTGTAAAAAACTTCCGTAAGAGATTCGTTCTAAGTAGAGAGAGAGTGGACAGCGCAAGAGAGGTAATTTGCCAATGTCAAGTAAGAATCGATGTGCTTGTTAAGTTAGTCTAACTCAGTCAAAGTCACAGTCACCCAATATAACAATGACTTTCTGTTTGTCGTTCTACACATTCAATTGAGACCAATGTTAATGATCCCGCTAGTTTCTATTAATTCATTTTTCTATTTCTTATAAACATACTTAACTTACATTTAGCTCAGGGTATAACCTAATCTTGGTGTTAAAAAAACTAGTTCCCGCATCATTAAATGTTAGAATTTTATGTCAAGAATATCTAATCTTCTTACATTAATCTTTTAACCAATTCTTGGCCTCACAGCACGCCCCTAATTTATTACGATAATTTAAATTTGAAGTGCATAATTAAGTGTTTCATAATATGTGAGAAATATTTACATATTTGGTTGATTTATTAGAAACTGTAAGTACTAAAATTTGCTAAAGATATGAATTGGACGTGCTAAATTGATAAAAAATAAGTGCTTCAAAAATATGTTCGATAGGGATTTTTTAAGCATTTTCAATTCGATCAAGACTGTCGCCAATAAGCTTCTAAGTGACTTTGGATGACCATCCCACCTCACGGCCATTAACGGAAACTTAGGTTGCAACACGGGCGTCCGCTGCGCCCCTCCCGCTTCCACCTCTAAGTCATAGATATTATTAAGATCTAAGTCATAGACTACAACACCTGTTACAGACGAACGATGAAGGCGCAGAACTGTAGTAGCATCTCCGCCACGACCTTGTACATCTTATTCATTAAGTATAAATGTCGAAATTCCAACCATAGGCTACAATTAAACATTAAACTTTACTTTAAAAATTAAATTAACAAAACTGTGTTAGCACCATAGGACTAAAATAACGGCATCCTCAGGGAACCTCAGTGTTATGGAACGGTTTAACCGGGGCAGTATTCCTTGACGGATATGACTCAAGACTTTATTTATTTATTTATTGATAAAGGTACACCAACAGTATACATATATAGCGTTACAAAGTATTTCAATAAGTATAGTTATATTCAAGACAAGAGCGACGTGCTCCTTCTTTAAAGAGCGGCAACGCATCAGCGACCTCTCTGATCTCGCAGATGTGGCATGCTCGTTTGCCGCCTTTAGTATATAAAAAAAAACTAAGTCTATGGTTAGCACATATCCCTGTTGCTGGGGCAAAGGTCTAATCTAATAGAGTGAGTGGGCGTCAGTGTTCTTTCCAATCTTATTATAACGTAATAAATTAATAAGTAGGTATTGAAAATCATTTAGTGTGAAGAAACTATTGACATTTGGTCGGTTTAGCCTTCACTGAAGATTTGATGCCTAACGAATTTGGAAAGGGGGCGTTGCAATCATCAAAAAAAACCATTTTAATTTTGCAATAACATTTACGTATTGTAATCAAAATCATACTTATATCTAGGCTTTGTAGAGAAGTTTAAGATTTATAAGTACTCATTTATGACTCCTCTGTTCGGCGTCTATGGGCGATGGTAAGCGATTACCATTAGGTGATGCGTCAGCTCGCCTGCTTCATCATTCATCATCGTTTCGGCCAATCGTCCGCTGGACATAGGCTTCCCCCAATGTTCTCTACACAGATCGGTCCTGTGCCACCTGGATCCACGGAATTCCCCGTACACTAGATCGTCGGTCCACTTTGTTGTAGTGTAAGTCGTGTACAGGAAGTCGCAGCCGTAGCATACCAGAATGCTTGCACAATCTAAAAATACCCCAAGAAACACATAAAGCTAAAAAAACACATGGACACATAAAGCATCAAAATAAAATTAACAATGTGCCTTCGCATAAAAATTTGTAGGATCCCTGTATTTCCGTGAAATTTTAAATATTGCCGATTATTGTGTGACGGTTGCATCATACTTAATGATTCATTGGAAAAAACTATGTGAAAATAATATGTCCAAGTTAACATACACTATGAATTTTTAGTAACCTGTAAAAATTCATAGTTTATGTATAACTTTTATGTTTTCCGAATCGCCAATGACAATCCGCCAATATTTATATGAATACGCACTTTCTCTTTTGTTTCTCACAAATCTTTATTCCCGTGACTAGAATATTTGCTAGGTCTGCATATTAACACTTATAACGACAGTAGATTGGGGATCCAGTGGATGTAGTTAGCTGGTAGGATGAAAACACTGCTTCGGTGCGAAGGAGAGGGAGATATTCTATCCCTTCACGACTTGCTATAATACGTACCCTAGGCAAATCACAGCATACTAACAGTCCAATTATCATAAGCTATCCCATATTCACATAATACCCGACAGGGTCAGATTCTGATGTTGTTCTTTCTTTGTTACAGAATGCACGAGTTGCAATGACGACGAGCTGGGCGTGACGCGGTGGACGATGCCGCTGCTGAAGTCAGGAGAGAAGAGATACTACTTAGGAATATTTTTCAAGGTAATTATCAGAACTCTCTAGGCATCCCACGAGAATTACGTCATTGGTAGATACCGATTGGCGGGTAGGGTTACCAAAGCGATTAAAACGATGCTGATTTTCAACAGAATTGATTGATTTAGAGATTGATTCTCAACAGAATCGTTATCCTCGCTCACTTTCACACGCACTGTGCATCGCTTTTGTTTAAATTTGACAGGTTTTATTCTCATTCGTTATGGGACGATTTCGTTATAAGCCACCTGGTATGACTTGCTCTTTTTGTAGCTCGACCTCACTCCATTCAGCTGTCCTCATCCATAGCGCCCAAATATCGCAGCTATCTTTCAAGATCAGTCTAATGACGAGAATAATAATAAATTATAAATTCTAACAACATCTCATACATTGACCTGACCCCATACTAGGAAGTAGATTAAGCACTTGTGTTAGAGATATCTAACTGATCAGGATACTTACTTACTTTCCTACTTACTCCGATGGCTCAGCGACCCAAAATGAGTCTTGGCCTCCGATATATATGTCGCCATTTGTCTCAGTCTTGTGCTAGCTTGTCGACAATCTTCTGCTTCTATAGACTGATCAGGATAGGCATTAAAATTGCTTTTAGTAAAAAGCAATTTGGGATCATCGGTACTTGCTTCAAAACCAAACTAACAATGAATATTTTTTCGGCATTGTACCTACCTATATAATATTAGAACGCATATTTTATAAAAGTGAATTGAAAATATCATGTCATACTTAATTCAATATTTTCTTGAAGGTCACAGCTTATGAAAGGATACCTATCTGTTTCCTAGATCATATTTTCACGTACAACTGCCATAGTTTACAAAGTAATAAAATCGTTATATGTATAAAGAATGTAATAATGATATCGTAGAATTGCAAAAAATGTCAAGTGTTGCGGGTAATGACTAGAATTTCTACATACTTTTTGCAATAACTGAGATTTTATTCTATAATTGCTTTCAATCATTCTACACAAATAGTAAAGCAATGTAGGTCACAGCTCGTGGGTACAAACATCTTTGATGAATGTGTGTGAAGTTTTTTACATCAAGGATTAAAAACAAACAGCAGTCCTGGACACAATGCTGACATCCATCCACAGCCCACTGCTGAATATAACTTCCGGAATAATAAAAATCAGCACCATTTGTAATATCAAAAAAAAGATCCGATTCGATTCCGTTTAAATACCTAATTCATTTGTTTGCAGTTTATTAGTTTCTGAAAGTGGATTTACTAGGAAATTTAAGAAGTTACGATTCAGACTATTTGATGATGATGACATAGACGAAATTATTGGAGTATATTATAACGCAGTCACTAATATGCATCACAAACTTTGCAGGCATTAAGTATCTTAATTTTTGCAAGCATTTCCTTTTGTTAACCGACTTCATTTTCTTTAAAAAAAATGTGAAAACATGAAACTTAGTAACCGCAATCCAATATCAATTTTATATTCTAATATTTTGCCGAATAAAAACTGGAAAACGCGTCATCCGTTACGACACGGTGCGCATACGCATCTCTGACGTAACGTAATACTCTGATCGATTCTCGCTTTCTCTTTCACTCAGAGTAATAGCACTGCGTCTGCGCCCGAGGCCGTATTCAAATTGTATTGTTATATGTCATTGTAAACGTTTGCTCGAGATGAAATTATTATTGTGAGTTCGTAATGTATGATAATTCATCTTTTCTTTGGCACCAATTTGTTTTAGAAACTAGCGTTCTCTTAGCGACTTACGAGTACTACTATAACTTATTATAGTTACGCTTTCCTGCACGTGAACTATTTTTATAACTTGCGCTTAACTTATGAAATAAACTTTGTGCGAAAGCAAAGTTTTTCATCGCAAGTTGCTTGCAGTAAAGTATTTCTCTTATACTATAGGAGGGTAACAATAAGATTTATTGCATGCTTACATACCAGGGATTAATCTTGAATTGCATATTCAGAAGATTTATGGTACAAGGGTAAAAGTTCTTCATTTGTCTTCTAAGCTAAAAAGTGTTTTACGAGTAGATACATTTTGATTTATTTATATGGGTCGTAGGAGGAAAAAGCAAGAAAGTTTTGCTGTTAACTACTTTATATGATAGTTGTTTTCATAGTTTTAGAAATAAGCCCGGTTTTGGAGTCTTGGACGAAAAGAGAGAAGGTGTATCTGTAGACATTTAGATAGGTACATGCCTTTAACCACGTGTTCTATGAATCATTTTATGTTCTTTTGGAAATTCGCATCAAAAACACCTATTCATACTGTCGGTTACGTAATTTCGGAAAAAAACAGTGATTTTATACGATTTTAGTGTTGATCCCATAGTAAAAAGAGTTTAGTTTCACGGGCTAAGCGGCAACCTCAGATTTTTTGCTATTGACAACACGTTGTATGCACATTGTATCGGTAAACATATTGCGATCCGGTTGGATTCCAAACAACATTTCTTCAATGATTTTTAGAAACTGCAGGCAACCCTATGTAACCATGTAAGTTACAACCAGTTAACTAATTCACATAAAGGAATACAAAAGGATGCGTTTATGGCCTCCAATGCATGACCCTGCGAATGGTTAGATCTTGCAGCATTCCGTGTTCATGGCCCTTCCTCAATAACCGAATCAACCGAGCATTACTGCACTCATAATAAACACATAACAATAAGATCCAATTGTTTATATCACGGATCTGTGAACAAGTACAAAAGAGCATTTGGTATATTAAGCTGGAAAATCAAAACATTTGAAAACAAAGCTTTGTTCGTATTTTGTAATAATGATGTCATAACTTGATTTCAACTTATTATCATCATCAGTCTATCGCAATTCACGGCTGGACATAGACTTGTAGAAATAGAAATGTTCGCCACCTCGATTTATCATTGGATTCTCGCATACAGTTTCTATCAGCCATCTTGCACAAATAGAGAGTCCACCTGGCTTTAAAGTAGCCAATACTACGTCCAATCCAGAACTCGGCTACGCCTACGGGGGCAATTTCAATTACCATAATTTATTTCAAAAAATCAAAAAAATATATACAGCTTTGCTACCGGCATTTTTTCATAATATTAGGAAGCCTTTCGACTCTTGATCCTGACTCACACCATTCCGTTCCCATGTAGGCAGTTAATTTCTACATTTACCTTTCAGACCTTACAAAAAGGTGCGGGCACGCAAAACTCAAACGTCACGGTTTTAGCCGTCGAATTTGCGCGAGCGGCGGTTTCCACGAAATTAACCCTGGCGCCGATGTAGCGGCACTAACCGCCCGACTCGACTGGAAACTCTAAACTGACCGCACTTCCCTGCCAGGAGCGGAGGAAGGGTTAATTGACCAATTTTTTGTAACTTTCGTACTCAAACATCTAGTAGGGTAAAATCTTGTATTTTGATTTGGCACACGTCTCAGTGTTCACTTGACCAAGAGCATACTAATATCTAAAATTAATCGACAAACTGCGTCTGCCCACTGCTGCACGTAGACCTCCTTCAGACTGTGCCACGGAGTTATGCCCTAAGTTTACTTATAGGTATCTTAAAGTCTTAACCAGTGGTCCAAGTGTTAAGGCGTGCTACACTAAGCTTGCCTAACTGTGGTCGCTCTTAGCAGTCCAACGAGTGGCATGGCGTCCTACGTACGTTTGTATAACTATGGTCTTCTTTGCAGATACGTTAGCTCCAACGTCGTCAGTTCTAACTTCTCTTATTCTTCTGCAGTATTGATTTACCCACTGCAAAGCATATGCCTTTTCAATCTCTCTCTACTTTCTTTTGTCGACGGAACTAGTTTATTAGTCAGTGGTTCTAAAGCAGACACAACAGAGCAGAGTGAACAGCTCATTGATATTTTAGCCACCTGGTGCATGATTCACATTTGGTCCTTTGACGTAAATGTTTCTTACGTATGCGGTTCCTTATTAAAAGATACCTATACATTTTAACTTGGTAAAAAGTAAAGTAAAGTATCAGCTTATATACTGTCCCACTGCAGGGCACAGGCGTCCGTCATAGAAATCAAGTCATCGTTACTATGATGGGTTTGGCTTAATCACCACGCTGGCATAATGCGGATTGACGATTTAACTTGGTATTGTTTTTATTTTAAATTATCCCGATCAAAATCACCTGTCTGCCCCCAATTACCTCCCTGTTTCGATGCATGCTCAGATGACATTTTAGAACTCCTCTTCAGCGATATTTGCCGTGCCACTTTCGCCCCTAAGCCCCTAGTTTACGGTCCAATTCAGTGGTATATCGGTGAAGGCAGCGTACCGTGCGGCTGTTACCTCGCCTGTTAAGCATTGCCTCGTATATATGAACTAGGTAAGTTACATGCAGGTGTTTGGGTAGTCAAAGCTTGCTTTAGTTATCGGCTATCTTAATAGTAGACAAACGATATTTACATATCAAATTGGCTGGGTTTGCTGATCGATTTGTATGAAACCACTGTTATTTTATTCGCCACTGGCCCCGCCCTCACTTCTTTTTGGGACGTTATTAGTTCCAGATTGTAATAATAGATGGCTGCTGGGCGTCTGTTACATCACGTGTTTCGCCTTTTCGGGTTACCTATATAAGCCCTGTCGTTGTCATTATAATTTGCCTTTATTTATATAAATAGTATAGATTTCGGTGCAAGCCCCATAGTGAATTTTTTTTTAGTTCGTGGGCTGAGCTACCAACTGAGAGGTTTTCCTCTATTTCGTATTACGTTGTAGATAACAATAACAAAATCTACTATGAAAACATAAAAACGCCTTTACTTGATCTATTTGCTTTTAAATTTTTATTAATAAATAGTCCGAGTACGATCAGTGTCAAGCCAAAACCTGGTTTTTGTAAAGTATTATGCTGTCATTACATAACACTAAATGCTTTGTCACAATACAATGGAATGAAGTTGGCTCACTTGCCAAAGTCGCCAATCAGTTAGTATTTTTATGTCCACCCGATTTAATCAGCTTTTGCGATCTTTCAAAACCCTATTGTTCTGTCCATGGATTATAGCTGCAGTGTCATTAAATTCAATATTATATAAAATTCATATCAGATCTATAAAATTACATTTATCAAATCCAAAGAGGCAGTTAACTCGTTATGTACAGACCTACGAAGTCATTATTATGAAAATTTTACTGAACACCAGTTTTAAACAATGGTTCTATGGTAATAATCATGAAGATAACCATTTATGATTTCATTGTAGGCTTTTCAATATATAGAGGTAAATGTGTGATTATAATATTTTGCCGTAAGATTTTTTTTTTATTATAACCGAACTATGCACTTATTATGACCCATGATATAGAGATTAATTTCTTTTAAAGACTGATCAGTCTTTAATGTTCCTTTCCGTTTATCTATCTACCTCTTATTATGTATTCTGTGTCGTACTAGGTACTGTTGTGTTGTATCTGTTTTTGGTTGGTCAATAAAAAAAAAGCAATTGAACTTTGATGACGTGTTTTTGTTAGTCAGCACTAACAAATATACTTCTGGAGTGTTAAACATTACGCGCACGAACAAGATAGTTTGACATTCGACCCACTGAGGGAAGCAAAATACAAGGCTCTTTTCGATACGAATAGCCCCCATTCGCATGTGAAAAATCCGCTACGGCGTACTGGCGTACTGTTCAACTGAGGTCCATCTACTCGGTGATTGGTTATTTTTGATGTGATATATATATATCCTGTCACTATACCCAAAACTGGAATTCAAGACCAAAAAATCTACGACAGATACGTCACTGTCAAATCTGTTAATGTCACTTATGTCATTTTCAAGTGACGTTTTCAGGTTTCGCCAACCTTTTTGGCATTTTTTTCTTATTATGCAGAGAAAACTGTCAAGTTTCCATACATTGTTAAAATGTTGTAGGTAGATACCAAATGTTATTAACACCTGTAGTGTTACAAGCGCAATACCATCTTTCAAAACTAAAATTACGGATGGTTAAGTTTTTATTAAAGTGTGTGTCTTGTATTTAAATTGAAAAAAGTTAATAATTTTTTTTTTTAATTATAGAATCACTATTACCAATAAATAAATTACATCAGCGAGTGTTTTTAGACAAAAGGGGTATACTATGGTACGATCATTTTATTGCAGTAGCAATATTGTAGTAGATTTTTTGGTCTTGAATTCCAGTTTTGGGTATAAACAACCAATATGTTGAAGTTGGACCTCTAACAGTACGCCATCTACCGGATTTTTCACACGCGACAGCCCCCATTCGCATCGACATGAAACGCCTAAGTAGCGCGTGAATTTCGCTCCCCTCAGTGGTTAGTGGTTGTTCGTGCGCATAACGCTGAACACTCCAAAAGACTGGCTGGTTTAATGACGTATATTTGTTAGTGCTAACAAGCCCCGCTTGCAACAGGTACGTACAGCCACACATCAAAGTATACAGAACTGACAAAATTCTTCATTGGATTGTCATCTTACCGTCAAACACATTAAGTTCAATATCAATTGAAGAAATTTGACAGGTAGTGGTAACGTGATGTATGGCTGTCTGTACCTACCTACATAAACCTATTCTCGTTCATTACGGGACAGTTCCTTGATAGACCCTCTGTTTCATAAACCTTGTGGTGCTCGTCAGACCTTCCTTTGTCTAGCAGCTACCTATATACTTTGGTACACATACTTTCACTTATAGTTCACTTCCAGCTGTCTTCCCTTTGTACTCCACTAACAAGACGGAACTTCCGGGCTTCCCGGGGATTACGCCCGGAGTGTGACGGCATTATTGGCCAGAAATACTTCGCATGCTGCTAACTAAATTATGTACTTATATAAGTACCTACCCAATAACGTAACATACTCGGAAACGAGTTACTATATTTTTTTTTTTTTTGGGTTATCATTGTGTCAATACTCAATACTCCACTACTTTTATTGCAAACCATAAAGTACGTTTGACGGACCCTTGTCTGTTTTTTAAACCGTGAGTGAGGGTATCCAACCTAGCCGGGCTAAAAGTTGCAGCGCACTTGTAACTGCGGTGTAGCAAGTGTTGAGAGGGGTAATCTTATCACTCAGTGCGCAGTCGCAACGCACTTCTCAAAAAAACGGCAAACACACTCAACATATTTAAGGTACAGTCAGCCAGGACAAGTGGTCTACCACTTTGAAAAAGTTTCGCGAGATGTTACGACGCTAGGTTGATTTTCAATCAAACTTGACAAGCCTCTGTCATGACGTTTATATCCAAGTAATAGAAGCAATAGTCACTGACACAATATTGCCAGGAAATTTGACCTTGTTGTTCATGACTATAACGTCTCAACTATTACGTATTCGTATTTAAACAGTGGTGAACTACATTTTTGGCAGACTGACTGTGCTTGATAAGCTGGTAGCACGAAAGTATAGCGATGACCGTTATTTGCGCACTTAAAAACAGATTTCAATGAAATGTTTCTGCGCATAAGGTCATAACTACCTTCCTGCCGTAGGCATACCTTGGAAGCAGAACTCTTTGCAGACCCTCGTTACTAAAGGGGTTTTCCATTTGAGATTCGATGTTTCTCAATAACATGCATCACCACGTGACTGCAATTAATTAATATAACATATTTGCATCACTAAATTAGAATAAAACTCCTAAAACTAGACGGACTTCGTCGCTAGACATATTTAGAATAACCAGTTTCTAATTTAGTTAAGAAATGTTGATGACATTACCGCATGGTTGCAGTCTGAAGTGGCAAATCTATTTTGGCGAATAAGAAGGGAAAAAATGTTCTTCTGTGGTTATCCCCTGATGGTGGCGGCAATCACTCAACATCAGGTGATTCGTCTGCTCGTCTACCACCTATCACATTAAATAAAATTATTAGGGTAAGAGAATAGAGAGCGCATTTGTTTGTGCTACCTTCTTGGTTGATCATAGGAATTGGTCACCAATAAGTAAATGGTCCGTATCCGGTCCAGTGGATGGTACCTACCTATCTTCAAATCTAGGATCATAAGTTCATTTGATTGACCTAATCCTCATGCTAATGTCACGTTTGCATAAGATAAAATAATGGTTATATCACAAGTGATGATACAACCAAACAGGGTCATTCTTGACAGTTAAACGTCACAATGCTAATCGTTTGTCGTACATAAGTAGGGTTGCCAAGCATTCGGATAGAACTAGTTATCGTGCCTGTGATATTTATCGAGAGTAGATATTAATTAATCGTAAAAAATATAGATTTGATTTGATTGTGATAATTATATCAGGCAACATCATAGTTTTCAAGCTATATGCCACCATATTTTTCATGTTCAAGATTACCAGAGTTGGGAGCCTAAACATAGGCATTATGGAATCATGGATGGACTAGGGAAGAAGCTCAACAAACACTACTACTCACGTCCAACATCTTTAAAATCCAATTAAGCTATGTCCAATTGTTACTCGATATCATTTACCAAAATAATTATCTCATTATTCCATGTTACGATGCATTCTACGAACTTTACGATGTTATTTGCAGCCGCATACCGCCAGGCAATCCGGCGAAATTCCCACTTCGGACTTTCACTGCAACCGGTTGGGTTGGTCGAAACACAGTAGACGCATCTAATAGTGGCTCGTTTTATTTGATATTGTGTAATGTGGCGTTATTTAGCTAAGTACGGTAATTAGATTATTTTTGTTGCACATCACAGGCAGGCAGGATAGAAAGTGTACGCAAAGTGGGTTTTCCCAAATTTTTTACGCTCCTCTAAGTAATGAGTTAGTTAGGTCTATTAGTGTAGTAAAATATTACTACAAACCATATTGTAAATATGCATTCGTTTCTCTAATCTTACAGGATTGTTGCTTCTTGCATAAATAAAACTACCTACCCACTTTCCAAAATAATATTTAATTTCTTCTGTATCAAATGTTAGTTGAGAAAGAACTCGGACCATTTTTAAGTAAATACTTACACAAAATCTCATTCATTGACTTGACTCCGTAGTATTCATTCTAGACTTAATGAGACCCATAGGAATTAACGTTATTAGAAAATATTATTTAACATAATAATATAGCTAATGTGACCAGTCCGATTCTAATACGATAAAATACACTCAGATGGATAATTTTAACAACATTTTCTATAACCCCTCAACACCATTAAATCTCTCGCGTTATCTAATCACCAGGCATTTGTTTCTAAGGCATATTTTGCAAGTGGCAGCGACATGATAGGTAATTACAAGCTGAATAGCACCTGCGATGAACAGATGTTTCAATCATGGCGTCCGCTTAATGGAAGCAATACACTAATCTCGATTCAATGGCTGTGAAAGTGGGTCTCCGCCTCGCGTGCTTATGACTCGACTCTACTCGACTTGCGAAAATTAAGTAACTTTAGCAAAAGGTACAATAAAAACTTATTATAAATAACTAGCTTTTGCCCGCGACTTCGTTCGCGTGGACTTCAGGTTCGTAGAAACCTCAAAAATTGTAGCCTATGTGTTATTCTGATGTATAGGTAAGCTATATTGTGGTAAAGTTTCATTTAAATCCATTCAGTAGTTTTTACGTGAAAGAGTAACAACTTACAAACTTTCGCCTTTATAATTATAAATAATTTTGCATTCCATAGGTCTGCTATCACTTCTTGCCAGTTAACTATTGTAGTAGGATACGATTAGAAGGCCTCTCGATGACATTGAACCTTTGTACTTTTAAGGGAAACAGCATTAGCCGGGAGCTCTAGTAGTAGGGCGACTACTACTAAAATGATATTTGTCTTGAATTGACTTTGGTGCTTGGAAACCAAAAGGAGATAAATCTTGATAAAAAAAAACCAAAGTATAATGCTGATATAATCTTCCGCAGATGCCTATACTTTATTATAAGCTACCTGTTATCCTAATGACAAAGATACGGTACAGTACACTAAAATAGTACAGACTAATAAAACCTTGTCTTTTCCCTTTCCAGGCGAACTGGTTCAAGGCGCAGCAGTACTGCCGGTTCCACGGGATGCACCTCGCGTCCATCTCCTCACAGCAGGAGAATGACAAGCTCGAACAGTACGTCAAGGATTCAGGTAATCATCCCTTTAATTTTCCATCCAAACCTCTCCATAAGTTAGGAAGCCAGTAAATCGGTGACAGTGAATCCCTAGGGAACTTCCTACCCGTACCTAGTGTCTTACATTGTCGATAATGAACACAGATATTTACGTTTACTTCTAAGCTAGTCCACAGTCGTGTCATGACTTGTGATTGTAATTCAATGTCAGCTCGGCTTAAGCTACTTACTTTGGGATTAGGTATTGTCTGATACATTTAAAATGAACTGAACCAGGCCAAGGACAGCACGCATACCTTTATTACCACACGTTAAAAAGAAAATCCCATTTCAAATTTCCACCTCCGCGTTTACTCCACATTGCCCTCAGTACGGCAGGGTAATGACTCATAACGAATGCCAGGTTAATTGAGGTGTAACTTCGCCCAAGGTTAGAGATGCTACGCTTTTTACTGGTGGGAAATCCTGTGCTTTAAATATTTACAGGTTACAATGTCCTCATAAAATTTCCCTCCGATGAAAACATGGCATTTGAAGTTAACTGTGCCCATTCGAGCTTAATAATTCATGGTTTAGGTCAAGTAGGTTTTTAAGGGCTGGGTATTTTATAACCTGGAAGTAAACAGGGTATTCACTGATATACTTCTTAGGTATTATACGATGGTATATGCTGGAATAGACAGGTTAGCAAAGTAGAGAAATTCCATATGGAACACTGATAATATGTCCCGCAAATGGAACATTATATAAAACCTAAGTACTCATTTGGAAAACAAAGTCAATGGGTACGAAAGAGCCCTTACTAGTCTAACCATTTGGTCTCACTAGTCTACCTGGGGCTACTACACTACTATACCTCAACTTTCTACTGGTAAATGTAATGTGAAGTAATGTAAAGTGGACTCCTGTTTCCGCACTTAGACTCCTACTTGATCCATTGTACGTGTAGGGTCTAGTTTTAGCCAGCTAGCTTTTCTAGTCTACTGGTAAAGAATTTGCAAAATCGGTCCTCTTTTCGTTAATCAAATTCTATCATTACGAAACAAACACACATCTGTTCTCCTAATACAATCATAAGTCTATTCTGTCTGCTATTGCAGGTATAGTTAAGCAATCCAACGTCCGCGTCCATACCATTAAAATCTTGTAGGTGCCAAATTCATAAACATTTTTAACTCCCTGATTCAATGGTTACAGGATACGGACGTGAACACTTCTGGACGTCGGGCACCGACCTGGCCGAGGAGGGCAACTTCTTCTGGATGGCCAACGGCCGGCCGCTGACCTTCGTCAACTGGAACGCTGGGGAACCCAACAACTTCCGATACGAGAATGGAGAGGAGGAGAACTGCTTAGAGCTGTGGAACAGAGACGACAAAGGCCTGAAGTGGAACGACTCGCCGTGCTCTTTCGAAACTTACTTCATCTGCGAAGTCAGAACGGATTGATGAAGGAAAGTGGGCGTTTTCGCTGGGTGCGGAGATTTCTGAGTTTATACAGGAACTTTTACCGTTTAAATCGCATCAGTAAAAGGTGTTGCTACATTGTTTTATAAATAGAGACATGCAACCATATTTTTCCGATCGACCGATGGAATGTATTCATTGGACAAATAAGAAGACCCTTGATCCTTTAGGATCAATCTAAATGGAGATTTGTTTCTTTTTGGCGATTAAGAAGTAGCCATAGGACAATAAAATTTTCTTGGTGGCTCTTTCTTACTTAGTCCACATTACTACTTTAAACTGAACTACAATCGAAATTCGAATGTAAAACATTTGTGCTCGTTAATGTTATCTCTCATCATTTAAATTTAATCTTTTTAAAAATTCGTCATTTAATTATTGAAATTCGATGTTTGATATTTAATTGTTGAACTTCAGTATTTAATTTTCGAAAAGTTCGATACTTAGTTTTCGTTTAAATCCACACTTGATTTTCGAATGTCGTCATCAAGAGTTCATAGCTCAGAATTCGCCATAATTTGGTGAAAATGCGACTAGACTTGTTACTTTGTGTGATAGAAGACTAGAATGCTAGATATCGCCATCATCTTTATCTCGACAGTTTGGCGATAATACTTAATTATGTATTACATTTATATTTGAAGGCATGAAATACTGTTTCGTTGTGAAAAAAGGTATATTACCAATTTCATTTTTATTTGTACAGGTAGCCACATATTCAAGGTATACTACAATGTGACAAATTCTTCCAAATTGATATTGAATCAAAAGTGATTGACTTATAGGTAAGGATCGCATAATTGAAAGTTGACAGATTTTTATACCTACAAGTGTGTGTGCCTATCTGTAAAATTACCTAATTTTGTACTCTTTATTTTATTACTTCAAACCTTCGATCTCCGTGTAAAGTATCAATGCATAATTTAAGTAATAATACTCCATGAGTAAACATCTTTTTAAGTACCAATTACTTATGTACCTACATATTGTTAATTTTAAAATATTTGAAAATATTATTGGATTTCACTGAAATTTTTAGAATTGCACTCAAAATAAATAACTGTATTAATTTATAATAGGTGGAATGGTAATTGAAATCGAATATTAGGTCAGTATATTGTAAGTTTGTGCTAAGGCTACATTAAGCAATTTTATATTAATTTGAATTATTTAATTGTAACGGAATTGTATAAATCTAAACTACACGACAACTTCTAGAAACAACCACAAGGGTTATCACGTAAACAATTGCGCGATGCAATAGATACCCACCGCCATCTATCGGCAAAGATGGGAACTAAGAGCAAAATTTAGTCCCGAAACGAAGCGAGGGCGTGCCACTAAGTAGTACATTTATAAAATACCTTAGCATAAATTATTTACTTAAGATATAATTACACAGTTGGTAAACATAAGACTGTACCTAATACGTACCTACTAATAAAAATAATAATTGTATTCGAACTCCCAAAGCGCCAATGTGCTCAGTGCTCAGTAATTTTGCCTAATGTAGCCAAAGCATTCGTCGCTCTTATTTATTTATTTTATCTTAAATCTTTCACATTTTTTGTGTACTATTTCGCATTCCATCGAAAGAAAACGACAAAGATCTCTTGGCGCGTGCTTGACATTGACACAATGTAAGAAATGGCGCCACTTTCGAAGAAAGCAGCACTAGTTCAAAATCCCACCACACGCCAAAAGATCTTTGTCGCACTATTGTGTGGTCGTGTATATTGTAAAGTATGTAAAATATTTCTTTCGTAAAAAGCGTCATTGTTAGGAAGAACCGATCACTGCCTTATGATCTTATACGAAGAACCTCCGGGCCGAAGGGCCCAGCAGGACACAGGGTGTCCATAGTCAAACGTAGTGGGTAAATAACTATAGTTACCTTAGCTAAGTGTATAAAATAGTCGTAAGGACAGTTAATACATTTTTTATAAAAAAACATTGTGTTTATTTATTTATTTCATTTATTTAAACTTTATTGCACAAAATTTGTAACAATAGGCGAACTTAATGCCCAGGGGCATTCTCTACCAGTTAACCTTTGGGTCATGCAGAAAAGACAGTGGTGCGGCGAAAAGAGTAACAGTGTAAAATAATAATAAAATATTTTATTATAATAATTGGTACATATACAATCTTCTATTCTTCTTCTATCTTCTATACTATTAATAAAGAGGTAACGCCTCGGCCTGTGACTGACTGACTGACTGACTGACTGATCTATCAACGCACAGCCAAAACTACTGGACCTAAAATCATGAAATTTGAAACATAGGTAGTTCTTACTATGTAGGCGGCGCACTAAGAAGGGATTTTGCGAAATTCACACCCCCCAAAAGGGGTGAAAGGGGGGGTTTACGTTACTATGAAAGTCTCCAATTTAGATGTTAGAGATTTGAAAATTTGGATTATGGTTGTTTATCAAAAATAAAAATTGACCTGTTTTAGTTTTTTTTTAAATTCAAGCCATAAAGGGGTGAAATGGGGTTAAAACAATGTATGGGAGATTTATTATTTTAAAGCTAGAGTCTTGAAAATTGGTATTTGGGTTTTCCATACAAAGTAAATGAAAGTGATTTCAAGGCATTTTTTTTAGCTTACAAAGGGGTGAAAGGGGGTTAAAACGTCGTATAGAAAATTCGTCTCATTTAAAGCTGAAAAAATTGCTTGAAAATTGGTATTTGGGCTTTGCATGAAAATGTAAAGAAATTGAATTCGGCATTTTTTTCTTCAACCTAAAAAGGGGAGAAAGGGGGTTTAAAGCTAGATTCTTGAAACTTGGTATTTGGGCTTTGCATACAAATGTAATGAAAGTGAGTTCGTTATTTTTTTCTGCAACCTAAAAAGGGGGAAAAGGGGGTTGAAACGAAGTATTGTAATTTTTTGAAGCTAGAATCTTGAGAATTGGTATTTAGGCTTTGCATAGAAATTTTATAAAAGTCCCCCCCTATAGGGGTGAACGGGGGAACTGATTAAATTTGACAAAGGTAAAGTTATAGAGTTTCCAGCATTTTTTAAATCAAATCTTTTTGAGATTCCTTCATTAAGGTCTACGATCACCAAAATTATCAATCTATAAGTATCAGTAAAATTTCTTTTTGCTAATTACTTGGATTGTTGTGGATTCTACTTTGTTCAAAAAATTAAAATACCGAAGCGGAAGCGAGGGCGGGCCACTAGTATTATATACAATAATAAATAAATAAATAATATATATATATATATGTATATTTATATATAGATACATGAGCACATGATATTCAAGCAATTATGTCATATTACCTATGTTCGGAGGATGTCAAGAAGTGTTCACGGACACTTTTGTTTACTTTATTTCCACCAAATTATCATGGTCGAACGAAGGCCAAGGTAGCGCTGGAGGGATGAAGTTGCTAAAGATTTGCGTGGACTCTAGTCTGATGACTGGCTGGAGGTGACGCAGGGCCGTTCTAGATGGAGGAGGCTCTTATTACCGGATGCCAAGGTCGCTGCGCCAGCCTAGTTAATTAGTTAGATACAAAATTACCGCTCTATAAAAAACGGTAAGTAGGTAAGTAATTAGGTAGTTCATTATTGTAGTCGAAATATTCTTTAAACATTTTTTTTTATGTTTCATGTTTACATTCAGCATAATTCATAACGCTCAAATGGCAGCGCTTGTGGACCTCTAAGCACTCCCAACATGTAGGTATAAATAAAAAATTTAGCAACGTAGATAAATAAGTAGATCAGGAAATAAAGAAATGTTGCATTTAAAACTAGAACTTTTTTATACAAGAGATGACAATCATTGTGGAATCAACTTCCCGCAGAGGTATTTCCGAACCGGTACGACATTCAAATCTTCAAGAAACGAGCCTAAAGTACTTTTTTTTTTTTTTTTTTTTTTGTTGACCCAGGGGAAATGCGTTACGCATACCCGTCCACCGGGGGGTGGACGGTTATGTCGGACTTCCCCCCGCTGAAGGCGGGGGTATACCGACAAAACCCCTGGGACTCTCCCTCATCGTCCATATTTGGAAAATGTCCTGGGTCAAGCACGGAGCCTAGCACCACAACATCTTCGGAAGGGGCCCGCTACACGGCGGGCACGGCTCGGGAACTCCCCCCGGGGTCGGGGGGTGGGAGGGGACAGCCGAGAGAGTCGAGCCGTCCCCACCAGGCTGCGGAGGGCGTCCGTGCAATGCCGGCGGTGGTACCCCCGTACCACCCGCCAGCGGACTCCTCCATGGAGAGGTAGGAGACGAACATATTGGCGTCGTCTCCTCCCCCTTCCTTGCCCTTCGGAGCGCGGGGGCGAGAGGATCCGCCTCTCGCTCGCGCTCCGCCGCCTCCTTCGCGCCGCCATCACGTGCTCGCAAAAGGCGGCAAAGGCCTTCCAGGCCTCATCACTCGCTAGCATAGCTCTCGCTATACTAGCCAGTGAGGGTCCTGGCCGACCTTCGCCACCAATGCATAGCGCTGTGGAGCCCACGACGCACACACCGCTAGAGTGTGTTGCGCCGTGTCCTCCACAGCGCCGCACGCGTGGCAGGAAGGCGTCTCCTCCCGGCGGATCTGTGCAGGTAATAGCCGAAGCAACCATGCCCGGTCATTACCTGCACCATCCGGAGAGACGAGCGCCGTGGCTCCGCTCCAGCCCCGGTCCAAGACCGGGGGAGCGCGTCGAGCGTTCTCCGGCCGTAACGGGTGAGGACGAGGTGCTCCGACCATCGCCTCAGGAGGACCTGCCGGGCCTCCTTCCGTACGGCCTCCGCTCGCGGGGCAGAAGGACTCCCCTTCCGCCCGCTTCTCCGCCGCGTAGTCATACACGCGGAGAGACCACAGCGTCGACTCCCACGGAGGGGAGCCTTAAGTACCTGCTAAAAGGCCGGCAACGCATCCGCACTCCTTCTGGTGTAGCTGATGTCCATGGGCGGCGGTGATCACTTACCATCAGGTGACCCGCTTGCTCGTTTGCCTTCCTATAATATAAAAAAACGAACCCATTAGTAATTTTTCGCCGTAGTTACCCAGAAACATCATCGAATTCAGAAAGGTCGCTGATACGTTGCCAGCCTTTTGGATCTCCTTTCCACGCTCTTTCTCAGGATGAACAGCGACATCTCGTATTAGCGGCCAAGACTAATTTTGGGTCGCTGTGCCATTGGAGTAAGTATCTAAGTACCTACAAATCTCCTCACAAAGTCACGACCGTATTTAAGACGAGATGAGACGAGATGCAATCGCAGCATCAAATTAACATTTTTTTATTAAATAAGTTGGCACGGTCGACAAGGGATCACGGGAATAAGTCGGGAAGGCATCTGAAATGAGGTTTTTATAACAAGATCAGCTCCAATTGCTTTTACTCGGCTGTAAATCTCTTACTGGAATTTTAGCTAAGCTGACGTCATAGATAAATGCATAGCTGCCGTATTATATCTAAAAAGCCGTTAAGCCCCATTTGGTAGATTTTGTATTTTCAATCTTATAGGTAAATAACAATTACAAAATTGAAAACTCAAATCTGCCAACTGCCGTACTATTTATAAAAGTCGGATGAAAAAGCGAAACGCTCGCTCGTGTAGGCAGGTAAACTTAAAAAAGGATCGTCTGAAAAATAAATTAAACATCACAGGGAAAACTATCACCTAAAAAACTATTTAATTAGTAACGTCATTAAGTAACTTTAAAACAAAGTAACGTCTGCAAAAACAAAATAATTGAAATGTTAGTAACGTAAAGAAAACTGTTTTCACTTGGTTTTCATAAACAGGAATCTAAAACATAACAGATGAACATGGAAAAATGAGTGGATGCAACTCACGTAAGTAGTTTTTTGAGCGGATTTCTAGCCAAGCGAAAGTGCGGAATTTGGTCCGCATGCGGGCTATCCTGTCACGATTAATAGGAAATTTAATCAACATTATCGTTGTAAGGCATATAAACCTTTTAAAAGGCATAATACAATTGATTTTCCATTGTGTTTGCTTTTTGGGCGTTACGACGTTATAAGAAAACCGCTCTAATCTCTAAGTATGTGGTGAGTCTCGCATCTTAATTATTACCTCTATTTACTTACATTTTTAACCACACGATTGATCGTGAGATCTTTTTGTTTGTGGTTTCTGGCATATTTATTTGAATATGATATGCTAAAAACCACAAACAATAAAGATCTTAGTCACCCCAAAAATTCCGCAACATCTCAATACTATAATAAAATTTAACTGACAAACACATTTAGATAATAGTAGGTATTTAAATAGTTATCAATCAACTTTCTTATCATGATCATCGAAATAACAATTTAGTTTGTTTTTGTAATAAAAGCTATTAATTGTTCACACACACGATTCTCCACAGCCACAAAGACGGCTATTAAAAGTACTTAGGTTCCTATAATCATTATTTTCGACGACAGTTTAATGGCAAGACTGTACAATAAAAATAGGCAAAGTACCCACTAAGGTAAAAACCAAGATGTAAATTACTAGAAACGTTTCATTGTGCACAAAAGAAAATACTTTCTTTTTTCTTTTACCAGTGTATTTCCCAAATACATACTCGTAAGTAGTATTAACCGAAGGTTAAGTGTTGATTTTTGATCCGTAGTTATCTTTTGGTTAAATTGACAATAGTTAGAAGAAGCGATCAAAGTGACAGCTTATTGGTTGTAAGTATTTTTTAGAAACTGTTGTTCGAAAATCATTATGTCTATATTTTTTTAGCTTAAGAGTTCAGTTTGACAACGGATCAAAATCGGCCCTAAGTAGTAGTTACGTCTATTTAATTTTATTAGTATCGTTTTTCATTTTAACCGATTATTGCTGCAAGAGGATTTTAGGAATGTGAATGAGTATTAGAAAATCTTGCTGAAAATATGGTGCCTGTAGAGGAGCTATATCACGTAAAAAATATACTAAAACTATTTTTAAAGTAGGAACATTGCATGTCGTAGCTCGTAAGACTAACGATTTGAAAAAGATGGCTGACGTGAGTTGGATGCAGGCTGCGCAGGCGCAGGTTGGTTACTGCTCTTGGCTGCTAGTCAGCAGAGGACGGTAAAATTTTTGCTAACGTCGTAAGGCCAGACAGCAGAACGCTGGAAATCAATATTTTTATGCTTTTTACATTTGGTTCCACGTACAACACACTAATATGGTCGGCACGTTAGTGCAGTTACAAATACTTCATCGGGACTAACGCGCTAAATCTAAAATGTTCAAGCCTATGTAGTTTCGACTGCGTTATACTGGTACAGCAACATTTCGCTCATGCAACGCATTTCACATGTATTGTAGTTTTAATTTCTCAGGCATATCCTGATGTGGTAAACCTATATCTTTGTTAGGTCACTAAAACGGAGCTATTGTAAATAATAACGAATAATGAAGTTATCGCGTGCCAAGGGCCTTTAGCGATCGTGAATTGTTCTCAATTTTTGGTAACAGTCGTAATTTGCGAAGTAATTTTGTATGTCCCTTTTATACCACGAACGTAATGGAATTACAGACACATTGTTTAGGTTTCTTTAATGACTCCTAGTTTATTGGACTGTAGCCTTATCTTCATATACGTCTGAATCAGAAGTCCCCAAATAAATTTTGTAAGTGTACTACTGTTTACGTTGAAAATAAGTTATTTTTAGCACTCCCATTATTACCTACTTCATACGAAATTTATTTTTGTCCCTATATGTAGACCAGCTTGCAGTGCCCACAAAGGGGGCGTTATTCTCACTGACTATTGAAATTGTTTTAATTTAAAAAGTGTTTTGAGAACACGATTAGTAGCTTCGTTAGTAAAAGTGATACTTAGAGAGTTATTTGAATTGCAATTTAATTTATGAGTAATGAACCAAATTATAATCACACTTAAAGCGACACCGAGACGATACTACCAATTGATTTATATTAATTGTGAGGATTATGAGATGTATTTTAAAAAATCCACCTATATAAGTTGAGTTCGTCTAAGTTGAGTTCCAGAACACAGTGAGGGTGGGCTAATCTTTTAATATTTGATTTTTTATACGTTGAATCAAAAGCCGATATAGTCAGGCCAAATGCGGGACGATTGGCGTCGCTTATTAGTTTAAGCTGCCTGGCGATAGGGAGATGAATGTTAGGTAGGTATAGGTAACTACTTACTCGCTGGGAAAATTCATGAAATCTAAAATATCAATTTCCACGGCACCTGAATCTGACGACGCGATCGGAGCCGGATCCAATAACTCGAATTGATGCAGTTTACATAAATCGCCGCGCCGGAAGGCGGCGCCACGCATCCGTCCGTAACTCGATACCGTCTCGTCTAGACGATATATCCTTACAAATATTTGAACTTAACTATTAAGTAACTGGCTGGAAATTTTACGACTTAGACTACTACCTACTACTTAACATAAAACAAGAAAATCGTTTAGAAACATCGTCTACAGCCAAAGGTAACCCTAAGAGAGTAAGTTTATTTTGAAAATACGAAAACAAACACTTTCTATTCGTTATTGTAGGTTTTTTAAAAGAGCGCTAAGAAATTAAAGACATTACGGACTAAATAAAAAACAAAAGGGAAATTTATCACAGCAAACTAGGTAGGTACTTATATTTGAAATAGAAATAGAAATAGAAAAAATTCTTTATTCAAGTTAGGTCCATACAGAACACTTATGAATGTCAAAACATAATATAATCTACCACTGGTTCGGAACGTCGATTTCTACTGAGAAGACATTATTTATACCTAGCCTAATCACTACGATTATTATAGCTAGATAAGTAACCTAGACAGTATTCTCGACTTTTCATAACTCATAACTGAGAAACTCTATTACTCGCTTTTGAGGATCTTTAATCTTTAAAAACCCATCCCGTGCAATCTTACCCCGCATCAACAAGTACGCCTACATTACCCTGTTTACTCAAACATTACTAAAACGTTAGCACCGACACACCCCTTATGCACCCACAGCTGAGCATCTAATTCAGCTATTTAATCGCCGTATAACGCTCCTAATCTCCATGCAGTCGTATAGCATCCCAGGCTGCACCCGAACAGCTCCTCAGGCTGCAGACCTAACAAGCACAAGCTTAGGGTGACCACAGATCAGAAGGGATAGCTCTACAATTGATATTGTAAAAAAATATCATCATCATCATCAGCCCGGTAGTACCCACTGCTGAGTATAGGCCTCCCTTCCCTTTCGCCAATGTGCCCGGTCCTGAGCTGCTCGGATCCATGTAGCCCCTCCGATTTTAGCGATGTCGTCGACCCATCGCGCCACCGGACGACCTGGACTTCGTCGGCCGTTTCTTGGACACCATTCGGTCATAATCTTGCTCCACCTGCCATCACCGCGCCTAGCTAAATTTCCTGCCCAATTCCACTTTAGTTCTATCACTCTCAATCCGACGTCCTGGACTTTAGTCCTGCGTCGGATTCCAGGTTTCCTGACTCGATCTTGAAGTCTGATGCCTGCCTGATGATGATGAAAAAATATGCTGCCTGAAAACCAGCAACGCAGCAGCTGCACCCGGCGGCTGCAGCATCATGCTAATGCTGAACCTTGTTGGCCGCAACTTCTGTTTCTTTATTTTGTCTTTTTGTCTATGTGTTGTGGTCAATAAATGTTTTCTTATACTTATTCTTGCAGGGTACATCGGTAAACATCACTTTGACTGCACATTTGGTAGGGACCCAGCTTCGTATCAAAAATCGTGTTTTCGATCCCCACCCTGGACACACATTTATGTGATGTAAGTATTCTTGTGTTTGTTAAGTGTCTGGATGTAATATTATGTATAACATTTGTGAATCTCTGTTGTCGTATATCTGTAACATATAAGCTTAAGCGTGCTTAAGCTACTTACGTAGTACGGAGTCAAGTCAATGTATGAGACGTTTTATGAATGTATCCCACTAGTTTACGTATTTTACGAACTATTCTGAACAACATTTACTCCTATCACTTTTGAAAGTTCGATGAAAATATGTTGTCAGTAAGCCTTCACCATAATCAAGTTTAGTGACCAAAGTATGAAAAGTTGAAATTTTAGGCGAATTTCCAAAAGTCATAGAACAAATGTTATTGAGCATGGTTGGTAGAAGACGTCGTAAAGTGCAAAGACAGATACACCCCGTATGTGTAGATCCGGTACTAGTCTGATCTCCTTACAAAAACCTGAAACCCCTCCTTTCTCCTCCTTCATATCTGGTCGCCCTACCCCTTACAGCAACATGGGTTTTCAGCCCTACCCACCGATTTCATCTGCGCTTCAAAACGTAAAACGAAAGGAACCTAATTGCCGTGAAATACAGACCGTTTCCCCGTAGCAGGGGAAGCTCGATCAAAGTGTGTAATAAGACTGGCTTAGCGGTATATTGCCGCACCAGGAAATGACGAGTCGAGTCGATTTCGGCATATCGATACATTTGTAGGTATCGATATAGTGTATATTGGGGATTAGGGCTCGAATACCATCCGAATATTCCAGGTTTTGATGTGACGCTCCGTAGCCTGAGGGCCTAATTTGAAGTGGACATTTCCACTGAATTGGATTTCCCCTCCCTTTCAAAACCGACGTGCGCGCTTTTATTTGAATATGACAGGTATTTATCAATTGTTACGGGACGTGGCTAGGGGCGTTAAGAATACTGCCAAGGTATTCCCGGCCTGTCGTAAGAGGCGACTAAACGGGCTTCGGAGTACGTGAGCATGCCACTACTGGGGAGTGGCTTGCTCAACCCAGGGGTTTTGGTTAGGGTTAGAGTCCCACACACCACCTTGTCCCCCACATGTGGCAAGGTGAAGGCCATGATGGTTTCCCCTGGGAAAAAAAAAAAAGTCTGTTGTATGCCACCTGAAGCTGAAGCGTAGGCCGTTAGGTACGGTCAGCATCAAGAGCAGCTTAACACTATAGCACCATATCAAAGAAACTGCTTAGTCTATTTCCAAGGGGTATGCCAATTTTCAGCTTTGTGCTAAGTAATATAATGTGTCACCCAGGGGGGCGACAAATTGAGCAACTTTTTTTTAAGGTATATTAGCTCAGTATATTGGCTGACTTCAGCCTGATGATAATGGGTCTGGTGTCACCTGATGGTAAGTGATCACCGCTGCCCTTCGGCGTGCTACACCAGTAGTTATAGAAGGTACCTAATGCTGTAGAGAATAAAACCCCTTTTCAAATATTAAAATATTTTCAACTTTCGTCTATGGTAAAACTTGTTTTCGACATAGAGCGTAGCAGCAACCAACACGCAGTGGTTAACTTAAGTAAACTTAGTTTTCGTTGCACGGATTTGGAAAATAAACTACCGGTAATGCCTGGCGAAACTTCGGTTAGGTAACTACATAGGAGTTATTTAATTTCGCACTTGCTTAACTTTTAACTCTCTAACCGACGTTAATTCCGTTAATTAAGGTAAGGCGCTTACTAGCGTGAACTAAGCTAGCGCCTCCAGAATGTACATTTAATTTTATCTATATGAAACGCGGCATGTGGAAGAAGGTTCCGAAAGGAAAATTAATATAATTACAACAGAACTAAAAACTTAATGTTATGTTTAAAGCATAACGTTTGAATTGTTAATAATAGCGTACTTAAATAAATAAATAGTTATTTACGGGATTGCTACCATTAGAGATTTCAATATTTCGGCGCTGTTCCAAGCCCCATGGTCACGATGTTAACTACACCCCATAATATTGAAATCTCATGGTAGCAATCCCGTAAATAACTATTCTTCTTTTTTTCTCATTCTTTTTTTTCTTCTTTTCATTGTCTCTTACTACTTGCAATAATTATCCTTAGTATTATCATGTAAAGGCATTTCATTTCTACCTGTCCCTTCTACCAATGTAGATATTTTTTCGGCAAGAACAGTCTTATCCCTATACCTAATGCGTCAAGAAAATCATGACAACGTATTTTTGAGGAACTACAAAGGGAGTTCCCATAAGTAATAGCCAAATGGGGCTACCATACTCTATGAAATCGGCTGCAGTGGCGCCATCAATGAATTTCATGACTTTTTGATGCATTATACCTGTAAGCCAAAAGAGATCCTATTGACAGGCGTGTCAAGTCACTTTATCATCATCTATACTTTTTATAAAGAGATAACTTCTATAGACAACGACAAAGCTTACTAGGTAAACCGAAAACACGAAACGCTTGCGCGATGTAATTGGACACAGCGCCATATATTAGTCATTTCTGAATTACGGTCCCGAAGCGAAGTGAGGGCGGGCTACTAGTTTCCTTATAAAGATTGTATTACTCAGCGCTAGCCCCCAGTTGCGTTCTCCACTGAGAACTGAGGGTAGTTTTGAAAATTACACAACAACACGAGTGCAGCGGAGGGGGGGGGGGGGGGGTCGCAGGCGCCGCGTGACCGAGGTATTAATAAGTACGTCACGTTCCTGCACTGCCTCTTCCTGGCTGCGGTGACCATGCGACGGGGTCCCGGAACACATATGGTATAATACGCTTCGCGGGATATTCGTTCCACTTTGTACCAGAAGATGGCGTTAGTTTCGCGTTTTCGGGTACAGGGTTTTTTTATTAAATAGGTGGCAGAAGAATCGACGCATCACCCGTAGGCCTAACATGCGTACCGCAACTAAATTTCGAGAGCGCATCCTTATATGTGTCGACAAATTATCTCGTGGCGCGCATGTTAGCACGGCTGTTGGTAAGCAATTACCGCCGCCCATGGACACCTGCAACACCAGTGGTGTCACAAGTGCGCTGCTTACCTTTAACCCACCTTCCCCTGGATTGGGCCTCCGGTGCCATCACTCACGCTGCGAAACAGCGCATGCACTGTTCCACACCAGTTTTATTTGAGGCCTTGGCATCATTTCAGTCTAGCCAGCCCGTTCATATAGAAGGTACACCTTGCTAAAAATTCTTCGTGACGTAGACAGAATCCGCTCCATTACATATTCTAATGGAGACCCTACCAGGCCTCCAGGGCCCGTTCCGCAGAATACTTTAGGCCTGCTCACGCATTAAATTTTTACGATAACCCTGCACCAGACATTATATAGAGTACAAGGTACGTTTGAGGTGGGCATACATTATTACGAACTTTGGGAGTGAGTTTTGCTGGGAAACTTCTAAAAACGTATACTTAGATAGGTAGATATTCTTTATAGAAATAGACTACCCGTTTGGTTCAGTGTTAGTGAATGCTGCGTCTGGGCCAAGGGTTGCGGGTTCGATCCCCGCACAGTACAAACATTTGTGTGCATGAACATGTTTGTTTGTATTGGTCTGGGCGTTTTCTATGTATTATATGTATTTATTTACAAAGGAAAAGTATTATACGTAATATTTGTAATTCCACTGTTGGTTCTGATATCTGTAACACAGGTGCTTGAGCTACCTGTCTCAGAGTCAGACCAGTGTATGTGATGTAGTGAAATATTATATCAGGCTTGTCAAAGCTTTGCAGCACTGCTTATAATAATGTCCTCCAACAGACTACATGACTACATGAGTATAATAACACCAATAAACAGTACAATAATGCGGTTTTATCACTTTTAGCGATTGCTTTCAGACATCCTTAGGTAGAGAAAAGATAAACAGCGTGTTCACGATGGAGTAAGGCGGTGCGCAAAGAAATTGCTGAATGACATAATTTTGTCGCTTACCATCAGGTGATCCGTCTGCTCGTCAGCAATCTATCACATAAAAAGTATATACCCAACAGATGTCTTTTTTTCGACTTGTATCTCCACGCTCAGGAAAGTCATTGCAATGAAATAGGTCCCATTTTGTTCCTATAATAGAACTGTAAACATCAGTTCATTACCCTTGCTGAAAAATATTCCGCGAGTAACAAAGTAGTTTGCTATTCTTGGCACCTTACCGACTCGACTCAGAAGTTAGTCCAAAGATCCCAATTTAGGAGTTTCCCCGCAAAATTAAAGGAGAAATGAGTAAAATGTGTTTTTTACAAGTATTATTTATTTATGGGGTTTTAGTTTTACCTAAATACACATCGGATCTTAGATGAATATTCCGCAATCAATTTCTGTAAGCGCTACGTAAAATACTGGAATCAGGATTTAAGTCAGTTTAGTCACAGAGGAAGATCAATTTAATTCAAATGTTTTATTGCATCACATGTGGTAGTTATCAACATAACTTAACCTATTAAATATTATTGTTCAGAATCAGAATCAGAATCGTTTATTTCTTAAAAACATTTAATACAGAAATGGTGTTAGTGTTATTTCCCAAATTCAGTCACATAAAATATTAGTTATTCTTTCTTACATTAATTTATTGTATAATTCATCATAGTTATAGCAAAGCACGTCAGTTGATTTAATTTTCAGGCGGTTTGCATTTAATTTTGCAAATTTAGGGGATTTCTATTTTGCAAGTGGTCAACTTTGGCGCTTGCCAAGAAAACGACCTTTTCCAATACGCTTTCCTTAGTCTAATAATGGTCTTATTGTCAATACCGATGTACCGTCCAACCAATGCACTAATTATAGCAGTGGCTGTCAAACTGCGGCCCGCTTTGGGAGTCTGAATCTAAATTAGAAAGTACATGATGGTCCGCTAAAATATACCCTTCGGCCGCGTACGCAACCAAAGCTTCGTAACCAGATGCGATCGAAAACTATATCTGCTTTGTACGAAACCGGTTGCGATCAAAAATATAATAAATTCTCACAATATCTCATACATTGACCTGACTCCGTACTAAGTAGCTTAAGCACTTGTGTTACAGATATCAGACAACAGAGGAAACACAAATATACTACATACTTACATATTACACCCAGACACTGAACAAACACAAGTGTTCATCACACGAATGTTTGTCCAGGGTGGGGATCGAACCCACGACCTTTGGCGTATGAGGCAGGGTCACTACCAAATGCGCCATCCGGCCAGTCTAATATATTCTATACTATAAAAATATATTCTATTCTAATTATTCTACTCTATAGCAGGCCTGTCCCACTCCGCGTGTAGGTATCGAACTTGCAAGTACATGCGGCGTCCCCTCCGGAGGGCCAAATTAGTAGAAAATCACGAACGAGCGGCGACGCACGCGCGACAGTTGCTTGCGATAGAAAGAGAACGCACTTCTAGGTATGAATAATGGTAGTAGTAGGCATTGAACGCTGGGCGGTCGGAATTTCAACGTTAGATTATAGTAGTCTGAGTCTTTATTTCCATAAACGGTTTTTAGAAGTGGGTCTTCTGTACCTTGTACTATTAAGTATTCTGTGTCTATAGTTAGTAGATCGCTAAGAGCTAACAACTAGGGCAAGTTGGGCAGTGCAGGAGCTAAGCGGGGGCTGATGCGGGCAGCGGCCGAGTCCCACATACATAATACAATGGGTACTTCTGCTCCTAACAGATTGCCGACCTCGGACCGCATCGATAGGGCTACTACAGTGCATAATTATTTTACTCCAAAATTCGTCAAAGCCTACCATAGTATAAATACCTACTTGATATAAACGGGCCAAACTCGAGGATTATAGCACTTACTGCTTGATGTTTTGACCACGTTACAACAGCGGACTGATCAAGTATTTGTACAATGCAACGCAAAAGTTTAAAGTCATATTATCATACCATACCTAGTATACCTATTAAAAGCGCCCTTTTATTGCATACTTAGTCAATACTGTTCAACGAAACGTAAGAGCTCAAACGAGTCATGTACTAACTACATAGGTAGTAGTAGGTAGCTTAATAAAGCGTACGTAACTGCCGCACTCAGAGAAGTCAATTAACATTAATGCAATAAGCAATCTTAACTATGGATGGTTTTTTTGTCTTTAAAAATAAAGGTGAAAGGTGAATATTTTTACTCTAATGAAAATTAAGGTTTAATTAACGTCTCTGAGTGCGGCAGTTAGATTCTCTATTTCAACCAGAGCTTCAACCCTATATTAAAATTGCGCCCAGGCAAGCGGCAAGCGGTTTATGCCAACTTTAATCCGCTGCTGAAACAAATGAAAAACTGAAAGAGCGAACTAAATATGGCTTGCTAATTCCCGCCTTTCATTGGGCAACCTAATTTTTACTCGTTATGCAGTTTTTCCTCTGGCACGTTTTAGTTCAAGTAGGGTTTTACCTACTTTCCCCTCAGGTGAAGTCTATACAAGGCGTAAACGAGGGACTATTTGTCAGAAAAGTATAAATTAAGGTTTTTTAAATCTATACCTACTAATTTTATAAAGAGGTAAATTCTATAGACAACCACAAGCCTTATAACTAAACCGAAAACGCAAAACGCTTGCGCGATGTGATCGACGCCCAGCGTCATCTATTGGTAGAGTAGTAAACTAATGTCCCGAAACGAAGTGAGGACGGGCCACTAGTACTTAATACATTGGTAAAAAACAAGCGCACGGCAGCGGTCTGATGGTAAGCGATTACCACAGAATTAATGTGAGATTCTGAAGGACTTGTGTGCATTATCAATCTTTTAAAAACTTCAATAATCTTTTTTGAAGAACTTCATGTTATATCCAAAGAAAAACCTGGGATGGGAACATTACACAGCCGAAGCGTTCGTGTTTGAACCCAGAAACTTCAAGGTTTGGATGCATCATCTTAGCCACTCTGCCGCTGAGACCGTAATTTAGCAATAGGCCAACAAAAGCTGAAATAAATGTCAGTAAAGTAAAATAACTTACATTATTCAATGCATGCAGTTACCATCTAAAACGTGCGATAAAGAAGTTTTGGGACAGTTACAAATTCCTCGCGAAAAAAGAACATTATCACTGCACTCCTCTATTTTCAAGAGAAGTCACGGAACACTGTTATATTTCATAAAAGTTTGCAGAAGAATACCCTTGTGTACCAAAAACCGGCGCTTTAAAGCCGTATTTATCTTCACAAATCATCTTGAACTCTTTGAAACTTCACTCCACTAAGTTTAACAGTACTTTTTGAAACACACATCTACTAACATCTCCTTTTTGTTATAACAATTCTTAGCAAATTAATTTGAACGTGATATGATTTTTTAGTGCACTTACATACAATTATAAAATACATGACTTACAAAGATATTAAAAATACGGCAAAGGTTTTATAAGTTGCTTTCATTGCATAATATATTTGTCAAAAGGAAAGCTTTACCTGAATCTGAATGTTTTCAATTTGTTCACACCACGTTGGGCGCCATTTTAGTAATCTTCGAATTCCGTCATTAATTTGGAAAAAAAGCAATTTCTTTCTCGGTCATAAATATCTAAGTAGCTTACTTAGATTTCTACATTTTAATTTTCATCCCATAAAACACATTTTCAACAGTTGCACTTACAAGATAAATCTTGCAAAACGTCCAACAAAAACCGAACGCCCCATTCTTCACTATCATGCTCTGTCTCTTTTTAAAAAACAGCCGCGCGTTCCTTTTCACTAAAATATCACTTTTCCACAAAACAGCATTTAATCAAAGCATTCGTACAGGAACAATGGCATTCGGAACGTAGCCGCAAATAGCGTGACTTTGAAAGGAAACTTAAAATCCGGCACATCGGATGATAAATGTCCCGGTGCGCCGCTCGACCTAAAAAGTAAAGCGAGGGAACACGAGGTGTCGGCAGTGTTCCGCTAAATGATGCCTGAGGGCGTATTCTAGATACATAGAAGGATACATGCTTACGTGTGACATATGACCATCTTAGCCTACATCTGCATGCTACTCAGTATAGGCATACTCTAATAGTACTGCATTTAGTATGGTCAGTGCCTGACAGCCGCCGAATGCGGCTGATTGCGGTGCTCGGTTACCACAGCTACAATGTCTCTTCTCAATTTACTCGACCACAGCATAGGTTCACCCTGGTTCAAATGCACAAGGTTAATATCACTTCTTGTAATTAGAATTCGTTTGTGTTATTAATTTTGTCAGACGTGTTCGAGGTATGGTATAAGCCTCTTCTTCACTTCGCCATCCATACTTCCTAGCTATAATTGCAATCAGGACGAGTTTTCTTTTTTCTTGGTTTTTATATTATTGCTTTTTTATGTGATAGGTGGCAGACGAGCAGACGGATCACCTTATGGTAAGCGATTGCTGCCGCCCATAGACACCTGCAACACCAGTTGAGTCACAAGTGCAGCGCCAATCTTTAACCCCCTTTCCTCCAGTTAGGCCTCCTACGCTACCCTCACTCACTCGACGAAACGTAGCGCAGGCTATTTATGGTTTGTTTTGCTCGATGCCTTTAACAGCTGTTTCATTGGCAACCAAGTTACCAGCATACAGTCTAGCCTCAACATAAGGTACCGTTACTACACATCAGCTCGAGATGTGTTCCAGAATAGGGTTGCTGAGTCCATTCCCATTGCATTGTATGGCACCGCACATCACGTCCCTCGCACTTGGTGCCTCGAGTGCTGTCGATCACACGGGGACACTCACTGCTTTGTCGTATTGTTCGTGCTGTACATATGTACAATCATGTATCAGAACGTTATTGGACGTACGTTGTAGGTATTTGTAGGTCAGTCGAGGAGCCGAGTAAACTCAGTTGAGTTTACGTAGTACGTAAGACTTTACTAAGTAGCTTAAGCACTTGTGTTACAGATATCAGACAACAGAGGAAACATGCATTTAATATGTTGTTATCTTTATCTTATAATAATAATAATAAAGTGACCCGACCTCACTTCGTTTCGGGTAATTTTGTTATTAGTTCTAAATTTTACCAACAGATGTCGCTGTGTGTCGATTGCATCGGGTTAGTGTTTTCTTTTCTCGGTTTTTATATAAATTGTCAATATCTATAGCATGTGCCTCTTTATAAATAGTATGGATTTGTCCAGGGTGGTGATGTGCCATCCAACCAGCTTATGTTATTCAATATGGGGTCAAAAATTTGTACCTGATTTTTTCTGTTCAGAAATTATGAGTGTCAGCCCGAAGTCAGGAAGTTGGCGGTCTTGTACCTACCACCTCCGTACCCCGGAAAGCATGTTAAGCCTGTTAGTCCTGCGCACATACTTAAGCACTATAATATATCCTGCGTACGTGGGATCGTTAAGATCGGCCTCTGCAGTGGAAATGTTTTTTTTATATCATAGGTAGCAGACGAGCAGGCGGATCACCTGATGATAAGCAATTGCCGCCGCCGCACAGATACCTGCAACACCAGTGGGGTCACAAGTGCGCTGCCAACCTTTTATCCCCTTCCCCCCGGTGGGCCTCCGGTACCCTCACTCACTCGGCGAAACACAGCACAGGAGCTACTTCTGTTTGGAGGAATAATAACAAATACTTCAAAGATCCTAGTGATTGATGAATTCGGTATACTAATGCAAACGCCTGCACTTTCATCCATCTCGAGAGCCGTAAATATTCATACGCTGACACATGGAAATAATTCGGAGTGTTTGTTCTTTTGCGGTGCGGCAATATGCTGAGTGGTGCTTGTGCGGCATTGTGCCGCGCCGCCATTGTCGCGGGGTTTTGCTTTCTTACTTTGTGCAACACATATTGTAGCGGAGTACTACTTATGTTGTTGCATACTATCACAAAATACATATTGACACAGAAGGCTGACTGCCCACTAAGAGCTAAAAATATGTCATGTCACTAACGGGCAAAAACGCCTTTTCGACCACATTAATCCTAACTTATGACATAAGATTGTCAAACTGTCGAGGTCTATGGTAGAGGCCGCGCGCTTATGTACTCATGCCGGGCAACAACCCTAGCATATGTCAACGAACTCTTCTAAATTCATAATCAGGTCAAAGTCTAACTTCTGTGTGTAATTATTTTGTGGTACTACTTATGTTGTTTCATACTATGTTGCAGCATACTGTTTCTTAGTAGAGTATTTACAGCTTAGCTAGAAATAAAATATTTCAGTGTTTGTTCTGTTGCGCGCGTTGCACTTACGTCATTATGGCGGTTGATGTTTTCAAAGTAAGTCCCACATTTCTTCTCCATAAAAAAATTAAAGCTAAGAAATGACCTATCGCCGTCTGGTCTGCTGAGCACCTTCAAAAAGAGAGCGTATTCCCTTTTAAAAGGCTCAGCGGCGCACTTGTGATTCCTCTGGTGTTGCCCATGGACTAGCCATGGACGACGGTAATAACCTACCATTGCAGGTGATCTTTCTGCTTGTCTTCTCCCTTAATCATAAAAAAACAGGCGTGTCCCAGAATAACAAGAGAACCGCAGACAGGATTTTCCATTACTTGTCTGTCAGTGCGCATCTCGAAGGTACAGGAAAAGTATTCCATACGCATCTTTAGCTTACTGCGGCTTAAGATTTTTATCTTTCCTTCTGAGGCTATAAAATCTAGTTCTTTAAATGAAAGAATGTCGTAAACATTTTATTGGACTTGATTCATAGACAAAGTCTATGAAACTAGACTTTTGGTACAAAGGAAGTCTGCAAGTTGAGAATAATTAATTAGCCTTTTGTAGCCGATTCATAAGAAGTAATAACCAAGTATAAAAGCTTGGTGCTGAATAGGGAATTCAGTATAATTCTCTAGTCTGTACACCAAGTACCTACGTACGGTAAGTAACTCCACACGTACAGTCAACGCCAAAAATATGTATACACTTTAGGACCTTGTCACAATATATATCTATAAGAACGACACTTCTACTTTCTTATACATATGTATTGTGACAAGGTCCTAAAGTGTATACATATTTTTGGAGTTGACGGAAAACGTGGGCGGTCAAAACATAAATATAAAAAGTACTTATAGTTATAGATAACTCTCTTCTAATCATGATGATGCTTCAACGTATTTTACGATTGTCTATTCTGAGTCCTGGATATTTACGCATTTTCTCACGACCGTTTGTAATTTCTTACTAATATTAGTGAAGTAATAAGAATTGGGCCACGATCTTAGTAAAATATTTGTTGGTGGTATGGTATTGTATTTTTTTTAAAACTAACCCTGATCCTTGTTGGTCACTTAGAGCTAGTTACTCATAGAAGATATCTATAGGATCAAGTAAATAGTCTAAAAACCGAGTAGGGTTTTACCATATTGAGTTAATATTGACATCATCCCGTGCCAAAAGTGCTTCCAATTTCTTCAACCGTAAAAATCAAAACCAACACACCAAAACTCATATTTCCCTACTTCTATCAAAAGGAAAGGAACCTCTAAACCCGGCTTATCACAATCGATATTGGTTCACGGGTGCCCTAAAAGGGTGCCAAATAAACGCGGATAAAGCGTATAAGACGCGCAATCAAAGTATTGAATAGAGCCGTCCCGGCCTACTCTGGCATCGTTCTTTCACCCTGTATCGACCCTAAACTTGACCTATGACCTTTGCATCCTATAAAATCCTAATTCGACTGAAAACCAATTTCTTGTTTGGATTTTAAAGTTTAAAATTCAACGCCTAAACTGATAATGCTTTTAAAGACAGAAGAAATTGTACGGTTGAGATTTGTTGATGACATTGTTGTTTTCTCCTCTTTCCTATCAGAGCATATTCATCAATCTTCAACATGCCTAGACAGTTGTATTATTAGTAATTTAGAGCAATATAGTCTCATAAACATACTTACGAATTACGCAGTTAAATATTAGATAATCATGTAAAATTAACATCTAATAGGCCTGGGAAAATATGTGAAGCGTGTGTCATTCTAAAAACACTGCAACACGTGGCTGCTCACGAAAATATCCACCGGCTTGGTACCGGGCCGCGGCCGGCAGCGAAGCCGGCGGCCTCTTTACGACGCCGTAAAACATCAAATCTCACTCCGGCAAAGGTCGAATCGCGCCCCCAGACAGGTGTTCATAAAATGGCGTCATAGGAGGCCTCGCAGGTGGAAAGGTTAGGTCGGGGGGCGACCGCCGGGCACGCGGCCTCCCTCCGACCTTTCCGGCCGTCTCGAGCGTAATCGCGCCGATACCGCGTGCCATATCCCTGAAAACTCGACTTACTCGCAGAGGCGAGCGTAAACAGAAAGCTCGCCTCGCCCGCGTCGCTGACAAACTTTACGAGCGGCAGATCCCAATGATTGTCATCATCTCTCGAGTCATACATGCGACTATATGAGAGGCCGCTTGTATCGCCAGCCACGTGAACATTTGGTCGAGCAGGCGAGACGAGTGCGTAAACCCGACATCATAACATCGGAGCGACGCTCGAGTGCGGATCGGGCGAGCGCACCTGGTTAGGTGGGCGAGGCGAGGCGCGCACTGGTGCAGGCGGGCGGCGCGACGGCGCGGCAGCCCCGCGCATGCGCACACAGCGCCGCTAAAAAATGAATTCCTCGCTCCCGCACTGTTCGCCGCGCGCCCGTCGCCGCCGCCGCGTTCCGCCGTGCAGCCAGCGGAGAGACCGGGTCCGACAGTGCGGGTGTGGCCGTGGGCAGTGAGCGTGCTGTGTCGGCGTGGATGCGGTGAGCGCGCGATGCGGGCGGGCTGCTAGCGGCCGCGGCATGGCGCGCCGGCCGCCCGCGCCCGCGCCTTCCCCCAGCGCACCATGACCGACCTGCAGGCCACCTTCGAGTTCTCCGTCGAACTTTACAAGTTCTACAATGTCGACCTCTTCCAGAGAGGGTGAGCCTCGTCCTTGTTTCCCCTTGCAGATCCAGAACCTTCACCCTCCGCGTTTGAATATTTTACGTCCACAGATTAGCACAATGTGGTCATTAAACTCTGCTAAATTAAAGATGCAGCTAAGTAGTCTGTCATTGAATTAAACGATGCGCAGCGGTAGAAGTCGATCAGCGCCGGCAATTTCGCGAGCTCGGCGAGTGTGTCAATACAGTTCGCACGCAAGCCAAATCAGATTGCGATCTTTCGTTGAAACTCACGCTGAATGCGAAAAACAAATGAACACTAAACACGAGGTCAAAAAATATGCATCTTCATACTACAAACCTACGTACGTACTTTGTGTTTTCAAAAAGCTGAAAGTAACTTCTTCGATCAAATACAAGTACTTAAATTAAATCGTAAAGAAAAGGCCGTTCATTTGGAGGAGGAGTTTTCAATTACGAACTTTAACCAATATTGATTCTGAATGATAGAAATTAAACTCGATAAATAAAGACCTTAGACTAAAGGTCAAGTAGGTACAACTTAAACCCAAATTAACCCTCAATTGCGAAACCTAAATCCTTATTGCAATCTCCCAACATCAGCGAACCTTTGCGTAGCGCACACAGCGCCGCTAAAAAATGAATTCCTCGCTCCCGCACTGTTCGCCGCGCGCCCGTCGCCGCCGCCGCGTTCCGCCGTGCAGCCAGCGGAGAGACCGGGTCCGACAGTGCGGGTGTGGCCGTGGGCAGTGAGCGTGCTGTGTCGGCGTGGATGCGGTGAGCGCGCGATGCGGGCGGGCTGCTAGCGGCCGCGGCATGGCGCGCCGGCCGCCCGCGCCCGCGCCTTCCCCCAGCGCACCATGACCGACCTGCAGGCCACCTTCGAGTTCTCCGTCGAACTTTACAAGTTCTACAATGTCGACCTCTTCCAGAGAGGGTGAGCCTCGTCCTTGTTTCCCCTTGCAGATCCAGAACCTTCACCCTCCGCGTTTGAATATTTTACGTCCACAGATTAGCACAATGTGGTCATTAAACTCTGCTAAATTAAAGATGCAGCTAAGTAGTCTGTCATTGAATTAAACGATGCGCAGCGGTAGAAGTCGATCAGCGCCGGCAATTTCGCGAGCTCGGCGAGTGTGTCAATACAGTTCGCACGCAAGCCAAATCAGATTGCGATCTTTCGTTGAAACTCACGCTGAATGCGAAAAACAAATGAACACTAAACACGAGGTCAAAAAATATGCATCTTCATACTACAAACCTACGTACGTACTTTGTATTTTCAAAAAGCTGAAAGTAACTTCTTCGATCAAATACAAGTACTTAAATTAAATCGTAAAGAAAAGGCCGTTCATTTGGAGGAGGAGTTTTTAATTACGAACTTTAACCAATATTGATTCTGAATGATAGAAATTAAACTCGATAAATAAAGACCTTAGACTAAAGGTCAAGTAGGTACAACTTAAACCCAAATTAACCCTCAATTGCGAAACCTAAATCCTTATTGCAATCTCCCAACATCAGCGAACCTTTGCGTAGCGCACACAGCGCAACATCAAAATAAAACGATGCGACAAAACTTTGTGACAAACGTCACCAAACCCCAGTGGCATGGTTTCGCGACAAACTACGTATGTGCTAACCCAGTTTAACTTGTTACATAATGAGTGTAAAGACAACCGACAATAACCAACCCTCGCGAGGTGTCGGGTTTCTTGCGGCCAAACAACTCTAGACATCGAACTGTCACAAATAGTTGGCGATATATCTGTTACAAGAACTAATAGGACGACGTTATTATGACTGTAACAATAAAGAAAAGATGGACTGTTAGGAGATTGCGCCTCACTCAGGGGGATTCTTAGATTAATGGGAAAGCTATTAATGGGAACTGCAATTCATACAATGAATAGAAAAGTAGAATATTTTCCTTGATAGAGGAAGTTAGTTTTATGATACTTATAGCTTTGTTAGTTTCCTTGCTCTTCGCTCTAAAACTTGATTCTATAGTTACCAGATTTTGCAAACAAGATTTTACTCTAATCTTCGCGATTTAGATAGGGGAACTTGATCAAGTGGATTATTTTCAGAAAATCAACAAATTCGGGAACGTATTGAAAAACAATCTAACATATTACTGACCATATTTAAAAATTATAGTAGGTACAGACTAGGCGTTAGGAGAACATTGGGGGAGGCCTGTGTGTAGCTTGGGCTTCTATTGGCTAAAATGATAATGAGGTAAGTACAGACTGCCTCACATTAGGTTCAACCATCTCTATCAAACTTCCTCAACTAATAATGAACCAAATATGAAATTAAGATGAGAATTGGATGAAGAAATTTATAAGATCGGGTCATAGGTATAAATCGATGGATAGGGTTGTAATGTATGTAATGTAAAGTGGCCTCCTGTTTCCCCATCTTAGACTCCTACTTGGTCTATTGTGATGATGGATATGGTTGCCCAACGATGGTAGCTCATTGGATTATAACGCGACTTCCATACAGGGGATGAGGGGATGTTTAAATCCACCACTGGATTTTTAAAATCTATATGCATATATTTCTAGTATTCGCTCAGCGGTAAGGGAAAACATCGTAAGGATACCTGCATGTTTCGGATTGAAAAGTGTAATCACGATTTAGTCTGGTCTGGTTCCTCTGTCAAAGAGTTGCGAAGGTCAGACGGCAGTCGCTTCATTGTAATTACCAGACTCACTAAATTCTGAAACATGGTCTAAGGATACTCCGGGCTCCAAATGAGCCAGCTTTGGATGTAACCGGGAATTACACGCCGAGATGAAGAAGACTGTGACATTGTTGATCTGACAGATTTTAATCAACATCAGAGTGGGCGGAGAAGAGAAAGGCTTTTAATTACTTATTGTTTACCAGTATTCCTGAATGAAATATTGAACAAACCCGGAGCAATTATGAATGTAAGCAATGCTTATTCTATTGAATACACATTCGTTTGTGTTAAAGGAAGCAAATAGAATAGGTATTCTTATAGGCGCGCCTGTACACCCAGCAACACTTCAAGTTACTCTATATGGACTTTCCACCGTCCTTATGTCCTTGTTTACTGGAGCTATTTTTGAACTACAAGGGGGTAATTTAATATGTCGCTGACTGTACCTGTATTATTATAGGTTATGAATGAAGGTGACCCCAGTTGTGGGTGTAAAACTGATTAGCATCACGTCATTCATAACCTTTCGTCGTATAAAATAAACGTCTTTGCAACCTGAAATTCGTCTGATTACTTTTACATAAAATATTAGAACGGGAATTAACGCGACGTTTACTCAACAATAAACGTCCGTTCCGTTTAGCTTAGCTTAAGTCCGCTTGTGACCACGGTTGCTGCGAAGTAGCTGAAGTCAAGCAGTAAGTACAATGTACGTTAATTCCCGCTTTAATATAATACGACTTACACGAAAATCTAAAAGCCTTTTTACCCTCATAACTGCTAAATCGCTAAAAGTCTTATTCGAATTATAGGATGTTTTTCATTAACTTTGGGATTGGGACAAATGTGTAGTCCGAGGCAAGAAAGTGTAGTTATGACCTTAAGTGCGCAGAAACCAATTTTGATAGAAAGTCTTCTTTTTTACAAGTGCGCAAAATAACGGTCATCGCTATACTTTCGTGCCTCCAGCTATATGTGATGTTGTCTCAATTTATTTGTTTTTACACATGGGACATCATCATCAAATAATCGAAAATTTTTGCGGATTAGAAGACATTCATCAACGCAACCTCCACTTCTTTCTTCACACAATGAGCTACCTCTCTTCCGGTCATACTCTGCTCCTCAACTCCTCAACAATGTAGGGACATCGTCCAAAAGTAACGTGAACATGTGCTCCTAGACTCCTTCAATTATCTGATAAGATCTGACTCCGTGGCGTATGCCATTGACGAAAAAGATACACTCACAAGATACATGTGAGAAAATATATAGGTACAGATAACACGTAGTTAGGTACAAACAACATACTTTCATCATCTCCCTGCCCTGTAGCGCTACCATGAGTTGACATCTAAAACTGACATAACGTAAACTATTGCTCTGTCTCTTTCAAACGCATTTACAATGAAAGAGACAAAGCGATAGTTTTCGATAGCGAGGATAGTATTTCAAACTCATGGTAAGGCTACTGTTCCTAGATTATCCAGATAATCTAGGAACAGGGCAGGGAGATGACGACCCCAGGGTCGTCGCAGTATGTTTTCTTCTTCCATTCGTCCCTGTCATTCGTCATCGTATCATCCACCCCCTTTTTAGTCATGTCATTCTTTACACAATCATACTTTGGTTTAGTAAAATTCTTCAAAGTACCTCAATTAATATTGATACAAACGTGTTTGAAATTATGTGGAAAATCTCGCGTGAATACGATTTTCTTAGACTTCATCGTTTCTAATCAATCTTCTTTTTAACCGCCCTAAGCTGGCGTGGTTGGATTACGACCTCTATCAAAGTAATGGGACATACGGCCTAGCGGGCAGGTTATTACGTCCAAAAGTCGGCGTTGGTAGGGTAACCCTGTACGTGCATTAGCGAGATTTCTTTTGAATTAGTGTTAAATAACAACAAAATGACTGAGCTAAAAATGCATATAAATAACTGATGTTTTGTGTAAGCATGTTTCTTTCTTTTGTTAGTGCATCGACTGATGAAAGACAAAAATAAAATAACAAGGGAGTGCCGAAAGTTTCCAAGCGAAATTGGGGCAGATCACACATGCAAGTCATGAACGAAAGGCCGAATCATCGTCGTATCGATTCTATTGAAATATTGGCTAATGGCAACTTTGCATTTAGTAACTTATTTACCAGACAGACAACAGAAATACTTTGGTCTGGAAGTAAAATACTTCGTGTAGACGCCGCTATTGGTTGCCCAAAGTATTTGATCAATAGTTTTGAAAGCAATGTCTGTGAAGTTCTAATGATAGAGGACATTCAATTATTCAAAGTTTTGATAAGATCCAAACATTTAACTAAGGCGTACCAATAAAGTGCATGTCTCAGACTCTGTTGTTTTAATTAAGAACATTATTTACATAAACTGACATAATATCACATAGCTACATTTGTCCCGGTCCCTAACTTAGTGTTTTCCTTGTATCTACCTGCTATAGAAACCAGGAGCAACGATCGAACTAATATCTAGTAGATGTACTTTTGGTAACCTATTTCATTCGCTATTTTATAACAACTAAATGCTTCCCTTCCTTCATTTAAACCTAACAAAATATATAAGGTTCATGACAGAACAGGTTTCATGTACAAACTTTGTTCAAACAATAGTGTTCGTAACATGAAATTCGGCGATGGCAAAAAAAAATAGACAAACACTTTTTTAACTGAAACGTTCCAGAGTGACAGAATATTCGAAACAACGAACTGCCATTACGACTCTTTTATTCCATCATGGAGGCTCACGGAGGCTTCCGAGTCATAAACAACTGCCATCCATGGCCTGAGTAATGCGCCACCGGCATGAACACCTAGTTCACAACGCGAGGAATGCCTTTAATCAACAAAGTTGCTGTTTTTAGTGCCACAGTAATAGCAGTGTTGCTAGATGCCATGAGGGCACGTGTATTCCGTCCGTATAGATCCTATTATTGGGTAATACCTAAACCTACTAAATAATGAGTATTTTGTGCTAATGGAAAAACCAGGGGCACCCATTTTCTACATTATCTTTATTCACTTTGCTGACTACAACCCTAACAAGCTCTTGTTACAATGCTGTAGTTAAGTGCTTGACGGCGATTTTCAAATAAGTAAATTGGATTTTCCGTCAGCCAGCACATCTTCATTTTCGCAACTTTTTGTCATCTTGTAATTTTTATTGCTTTTGTCCCTATTATATCTATCGATTTATGTACTTATTATTAAAACGTCTGAAGCGTCTGAACTTATGAAAATTAATATGTGACACAAAATTTTAATAAAGATTTAACGATTTTGGTGTCATTGTGCGTAATTAAAAATCTCGTTAAGTCGTGCTTTATTTCGTCACCATTTTCCTCAAACTCACAACCGTCAATTTCTTTTGCGTTTAGATCAAATTAAAATTCTGATGTCATATAAACATGGACAACCTATCTATGAAATGTATGTACTTATAGGTATACCTAATGTCTCCTTGTTTATGGCCACAAAAGTATCGTTCCAATTATTATTTATTTATTTATTAGTTATACCCCGGACTTACACGATAGGTAGAGCAAGCAATAGTCGCGGTAAGTACAGTTTTTGGCAAATATCTACCATTTCTTTAAAAAAAAGATAAGTATTAGCCTACTACCTGTCTTATTGCATGGCACAGGCATTCCTTCCAAGTGAGGATGAACCACAAGTCCATTATAAAAGTAAATCTTTGAACCAACCCAAAGCATGTGGAAGGGGAAATTATGAAATCGGTTAAAAATAACGTGAGTGAATTGCAACGTTGGCCCGAGTTGTGGAAACAATCACGAAATATAAAGTAGATTAAGAAAACCAACTCTGTTCGTTGCTATTCGTCGGGAACCTAAATGCATTATCATGACATGACGGTGTAGGTAGAGTCTACCACCTTGCTGTTCTATAGACAAAAAGTTTTTATTGAAATAGAAAAAGTAAAGGCTAGTGTGTAAGCCAGTACATTTTGACGAGAGACGTTTACACTATGATCTGAGTAAATTTTTCGGCATATTTAATTTATTCGTCTGATTAGGTATAAAACAAATTCAAAGTCAATTCAAAGTCAATTCAAAGTCAATTCAAAGTCAATTCAAAGTCAATTCAAAGTCAATCTTTATTTGCATAGGCTGTTCAAACGACAATTCAGTAATAAAAATTATGTAAAATTTGCTCATTAAATTGATTAATTTAATAAAGTAAGCATTTTAAAATTAATACATTCGACTGCGTGAAAAATACCCAAAACAAAAACCGTCAGATTAAAAAAAAAATAGCAGTCCGACACATTCTAGAATTTTAACCAGAATACGGTCCTATATGCTCTCAATTTCGGTCCAGTCCAGAATGTAGGAAGTTTGGTATTTTTTATATGTACTAGAGGTGACAAACGAGCAATCGGGTCACTTGCTAGTAATCACCGCCTAGCCGCTTCATCACAAAATCACCGCCGCCCATAAACATCTGCGAGATCAGACCGAATTACCATTAAACAACTACCGTCTGTTAACTTCCAGATTGTCAACTTTCTACAGACGCGCAAATATCCCAATTATTACACAACCGAGCAACTCTTCATCAATAATCATGAAAATAAACGCGTGCAGTATTAAAAACATTAAGCTACAATCTGATGATCTGTAAAACGGCGGCGAACAGTAATAAAGGAAGGACCACAGGCAAATGAAATTAAGTTTCACCAATTTACTAAAAGAAACTACGTGACGAAGTGTACGTCATAAAAAGGGCTTTAAAATTTTACGATTTTCCTCCAGGTCCAGTCGACACGCAACGCTTACCGGTTGTTGTACAAATAATACGGCGGTATGCGAAGTAATGACTTGACGGTTATTTAAGCAGTTATTACAGCTTATTGATTACGTCGTCATTCGCAGAGCAGTCATTTTGGGACATTGATATGTAATACCAGGGTATAAACAGCGGCCTATTATAAACCTTAAGGGTTAATGCAAGTCATCGGCAAAGAGAATATCGACAGTGTATTGTCAATACCTCCTATCTAACAAATTAATGAACATAAGACATATACCGGAATGCTAGTAACATAACTAAACCATTTCCTCGAAAAACATATAAATAAATTCACACAATATCCGATACATGTCAGGCTCAGAACGGACTGAGTAGCTTAAGCACTTGTGTTACTGATATGAAACAACAGACGAATTACAAATATAATACATATTATTATATTTATGTCCAATACCCAGACACTGAACAAACACAAGGACTCACCACACGAATGTTTGTCCAGTGTGGTTCGAACATTTTGGCAGGGTCACAATCAAATACGCCATCAGCAAATCAACAAAATCTACCTAAATGGTCGATCGTAGCTAGTTAATAGACTTACACGTTCATATGTACTTAACTAGCTGTTACAAACTGTACACATTTTCTTTTAACGAGCAGTAAGTTTAATACGCCGTTTAAGTCTTCGTGCTTTGCTGTAGGTGCACTAAAGTACCCTAATTAAAGTGTCGCAAGAACCCTGAGACGGGTCTAACATTGTTTGTAAATGCTTACAGCGGAGTTAAAATTAGACCCGTAGTGAACTCAACCTTGCTATGGAGTAAATGAGGAAAGCTCCAGCCTTGAAGATTTCACGAATATAGGGCAAAATGTGCGGAGATAAAACGAGCAGAGTACCGGTGATTCGATTAAAATTTTAGTATTAACTAGTGGCCCGCCCTCACTTCGCTTCGGGACCGTAATTCAGAAATTAACCAATAGATGGCGCTGTGTCCAATTACATCGCGCAAGCGTTTCGTGTTTTCGGTTTACCTATAAGCCTTGTCGTTGTCTATAGAAGTTATCTCTTTATAAATAGTATAGAAGACAATAGTGCGCCCAAGATATTTTTGTAGATTGCAATACAGGATTATTTTATATTCATTAGCATTACGTAGATAATTAATAACAACAAACATTAGTTTTACTACTTTTGATAATTCTCAAAATACTGTCGCTTGTCCTTCCTTCATCTTTCATTCTAATCATTTCTAATATCCAATCCACACACTTGCAAGTGTTTGGTAAAAATAAAATTATTGAAATTTTAATGTTACTCCATAAAAAAGTAGTACCTAAGTACATATTTCATCTTTGATTTATCTAGGATTTTCCAAAATAACTCGCGTTTGTGACTACCAATCCGCATTAGGCAAGAACATAGTAGTGATAGTAGCAAAGACTTGATTTCTATGATGGAGGGCTTTGCCCTGCAGTGGGATATGGGATGATACTATTACTACTAGGATTTGGTATACGTACCCAATATTATTGACAGGATCCAATGATAGGCATTTGGGCCCTATCAATAATATTGGGTCCTGTCAATTCGTCCCTAGCTTATATATCTAGGTACCTATCTGTGAATCATTTACATCCTTTTAACCACGTATTCTATCAACCATTCCGAACAACATTAGTTCAACAACTTTCTTAATTCATCGAAATTTTTTCAACTCCCCATACAAAATGACCAAGTCACGTGACGAACTTTGTATGGAAAAATGATTTTTTTATGCGAAATTTCAAAAGTCATAGAACGAATGTTGTTTAAGAATGGTTTGTCAAAAACGTGGTTAAAAGGATGTAATTGTTCATAGATACACCCTGTAAGTATAGTACGGTAGCTAGTGAAGTCTCCCACCCTAATTAAACTGTCGCCAACACGAACGAAGCACCCTGAACCTTCAACATTGTCGGCTTGAATGTCGCAACCTAAACTCAACCTTGGCGTGGAATAAATAAGTAATGACTCCGCTTATTTCATGAAAAATTCACCGATAGTGCCCCGACTTGGAGACAGACATAAACCTGCCCTGCGGCTACCTACAAATTGGTTTCCACAGTCTAATAATAAATTGAAACCACATATTGTCCTGAGTCGGAATAAAGTTTCCCGTTTAGTACAAATGGAAACCAGGTATGTACTAACTACGAGTGGGATTACAAATTAATAGAAAGTATCAGATCATATAACTTTAGAAAACTTTTTATTAGACTATAAGCATGGCATTGGCCATGCTTGACCACAATCGCATCAGATGGAAAGTGACGATGAGGTCTAGGAATAACACGCTTTGGCCTAGAAGATGTTTGTTCACTCTTGCCTTAAAGATCTCCAGATAATAATGGTCGGGAAGCATAATAGTTGCAGCGCAAGTTGTGACTCTGCTGGTGTTGCAGGTGTCTATGGGCGGCGGCAAAATTACTACCAGATGCTCGTCTGTCACCTATCACATTAAAATAAAAGTACCCATAGGAGAAATCTCGCAGAAGCTGCTAGATACTCAAACTCACACAAACCATAACTATGACTACTCCGTCACGAGAATACGACTGGGAAGAAGCAGGAAAGACTGAACCAAAAAATGTTTGTCCAGACGAATTTTTCACAAGTCACACACACAACTCATGAAGCAATCTTTGTACACCCCAATTTATTTACACCTGTCCCTTCGCCTGTCGGGGACCTAAATCAATTTACATTTGTATACATGTACCTGTACGTACCTATAGGAGGGTAGGGTTGCCTTGTCCGGCATTCAGGTAACGGTGGATATTGTCAAACGTTTCATTCTGGTGCCCTTTTCTTGAGGAGCCGCTCACTTCATTACTGGAGATTGGCCATCAGCTTTTTGATGTTATTCGGTGAAAATACAAATATCCCGTGCTTTTCTGCTCACGGGCATTATAGTTTTTTTTTACTAGAGGAGGCAAACAAGCAAGCGCGTCACCTGCTGGTAAGTAATCACCGCTTGCCCATGAACATCTGCGAGATCAGAGAGGAATGAGGAGGAAGAGTGATGAAAAAAATAATGTAGTTTTTGACAATTTGTCAAAATTACTTATGTACTTTCGTTTATAAGGAAAAAGACGGATCGATAGATACCGGGCGGAAGTGATCCTATCTGGATAATACATACCTAATTATGGATATACGGCATTTTACTCAAACGTTAACGTTATTTCTAGTGGAAATGCCTCACTTCGGCATCAATGGAGTTTTGTGCTCGACCGGAGTAACATCATCATCGGATTACGGATCGGATCGGATCATCGGAATATATCTGTAAATCATTAAAATCACTTCTCATACAAAAAACTCATTACAGTGTCGAAGATTTTTTCAATGATAAAATAAAATAATATTTACCTACATACCTACTATGCGTAGAGAAAATATTTTAATTTACTTACCTATAATGCGTTCCTCTTGCCATACCCTACCAACAGGGTCCATGTATGTTTATATATCAGTTATAAGTGTATAACTTTAATAATATGATATGTATGGTGCAAGAAATAAATAGCATAAAAACGGCGTGAAGCAGCGTCTGTGCTGTGTTTCGCCACTGTGAGGATAGGTACCGGAAGCCCAATCGGGGAAAGGGGTTAAGGTGGGAAGTTTGGCAGCGAATTTGTGACTCTACTGATGTAGAGATTGCCTATGGGAACTCCGTCTGCTGGTCTGCCACCTATACCTATCCTAACCAGCGGTAGTTTAACAGCATGTTTTGACTGAAATGTTCTGTATGGACCTACGAATATAAATTTAAAAAATCTATTTCTAATTCCATCACATACAACATTTGCAGTTGAACTGTTATGCCCGGTTTTTAGTCTTGACAACCCTATATGTAGGTATACAAATGTATGGGAGGGGATCAGGCTTCAACGGATATTGTAGATGAGCCCTTTTAATTTGTCCGACCCTTTTTCATCGTCAGCAAACATAATTATAAGCACTCCAATACGACTTAATCATACGATTTCACTGCCTTTTCGTCGGCCCCGAAAAATATTCTGAAGAGGCTTAATGAGGAGGTAGATATTGACATCTACAACTTCATAGCACTGATATGAGCTTTAATAATAAACTGTACTGTAGGTAGCAATTTTTTTATGATACTTATAGGTAGGTGGTAGACGAGCCGACGGGTCACCTGATGGTAAGCGATTACAAGTGCGCTGCAACCTTTTAACCCCCCTTCCTCTGGATTGGGCCTCCGGTATCCTCACTCACGCAGCGAAACACAGCTTCTGTTATAGTAACGTAGGATGTACAGACAGCCGCACATCAGGTTACTACAATCTGTCAAATTTCTTCAATCGAACCTCACGTTTATGTCAAACGTGTTTGGTTCAATATCAACTGAGGAAATTTGACAGATTGTAGTGACCTGATGTGCGGCTGTCCGTACGTATTAGTGGTCGTGCTTTTGTTATAGTAACGTAATTTATTTAGAGGGCATCCAAGGAAGCGGAAGATCAAATCTATAAAGATAAGACGCGGGTAACCCTGTCCCTTTTACACTTGCTAGCGTCTCTTTCGTTTGAATGCCACAGGTGTATTCTCGTTACGATATAGCTTCGTTGTAGGCCCACAGGTTTAAGTTGTGAGTCTGGGACTCTCCCTCGTCGTAATACAATACCTAATTACCTCAAGATTTTAATATTGATATGATCACTGTAAGATGTTGTTAGGTTTGATAATTACGTATAGTCTAAGATCCGAACTTACATCGACCTTCACCGGGCTGATAATCGAATGAAATATCCTTTCTGACAAATTTTATATACTAGAAAATATATTAAAATAGGTTTGCTAAAAAAATCCTGGACAGACTATTTTTAATTAATTTTTTAAAAATAATATTTAACTAAATTTAATATTTAATAAAATGTTCATTCTTACTTAAAGTATAAAACGTATAGAATGTGCCGCCAATTTTTTTATTATCATTTCAAGTGAAGGTAACTGCCATCGACATACTTGTTTATACCTGACAACCGAGTACTCTGTCCAGGTAAATAATAGACAACCCAATGGCGGCACATTCTATACGTTTTATACTTTAAGTAGGAATGAAAATTTTATTAAATATTAAATTTAGTTAAATATTATTTTTAAAAAATTAATTAAAAATAGTCTGTCCAGGATTTTTTTAGCAAACCTATTTTTAATATATTTTCTAGTATATAAAATTTGTCATAAAGGATATTTCATTCGATTATCAGCCCGGTGAAGGTCGATGTAAGTTCGGATCTCACGAGTTCTTACGGTAGAATTACTGACTTGCGAGACTAGGTTTATTTGACAAGTAGGTATTGATTTTATGGGTTATGATGACTCCTTCGTCATTTTAGCTAAACTAAACCAATCAGTAACCCTGGACCTGTGGCGCTACCATGAGTTGACATCTAAAACTGACAAAATGTAAACTATTGCCCTGTCTCTTTCAAATGCATCACAATGAAAGAGACAAAGCGATAATTTTCGATAGCGATGATAGTATTTCAAACTCACGGTAGCGCTACTGATGTATGAGTCACAGTTTCGCAAACTAAATTCCATAGGAAACTCCAAATATTTCCCTCAACACCTTCGCTAGAACCGAAACTGCTTCATTCAGGCAGGTAATAAAGAACCGTCTAAATAACCATTAAACAGCCGTAAAATGCGAATAGCGCCGATGACTCCGCAAGTGACAACTGCGCTCAAATTAGAACTGGGTCAGAAGCGTGTCGCGATGCGTAGGAGTCGAATCTACGCTCGGAACGATTGGCGTTTGTAAATATTTGCAAACGGCTAATGTATAAATACTAGTACTTTAAAAAGTACTAGTTGGCCATCTTCAGTGCGTTCCGGGACGTAATTTTGGTATAAGTTCGGAATTGTACCAAAAGATGGCGCTCGGTGTCGATTGCGTCGCGCTAGTGTTTCGCCATTTTAGTTTGCATATAATATTTGTCAATTTCTACAGAATTTACCTAAGTATATAGAGGGAGTTGGGCTGAATATGTACCTACATACAAAATAGTATACTTTTGGGACCAAATAGAATAATTTTAGTTACACTGAAAACATTACATGTGCCTATAAAATTGGAGGGTTGGCCTCGATTTCTCCTGGATCCCATCATCAGATCTTGACGTCAGAAGTAAATCCGTCTTCTATATTTGACGGGAATATAGATATTAAATAAAAAAAATGTAGGTACGTCGAATTGCAAACTTCCTTCTGTTTTTGAAGTCGATAAAAAAATTTACTAGTTCGGTCGCAAAAAATTACCTATAGTTAGTTACCTACTATTTCCGGAGCTTCGCTAACACACACGCGACTAACCACAGCTTTCAATTTATGGTTAGTTACCATACCAACCTACCCCCTGCGCGACGTGAACAATCAAGTAACATAGATTTACAACTATGACCTACAAGTCGAAACGTGAATGAGGCAATATTGAGTAGGTTCGCAGACAGTATTTTTGCCAATTTATGTCTTTACCTTCCGATACTAAGTATAGCTGATATGTGGCCCCCATAACGTTCTTTCATCTATAATCACTTTTACCTCAATAGTATTTCTTTTCCAAACGTATAGTTGAAAATAATAGCGGATACAGGAACAAAGGCCTAAATTCCCACTTCACGCAAAATGTTTTCTCCAAGTCTCCATCTGATGCCTTTTCCTATGATTGCTACGTAAAAACGTAGCTATAGAAATTTAGTCCTAAAAAATATAGTGGGAGCCAAACATGGTAGTCAACGTCATCTAGGTTCCGTTAAAACCTACCAAAGGTTCCGTTAAAACCTACCAAAAATTCTAAATTAGTTTTAGCCGATTTAGGCGCCGGATGTTAGGGAGCGCCGAGAGTCGCTCACGATAAAACCTTAGAGAGACCCCATAATAGCGTCTTTTGAGCATATCGGCGTCTTGCCGACGTCCACCCAACAATAGCGTTTTCTGGCGTTGCGTCGACGCGGCGTCCGAAAACGCTAGAGTGGGGTGGTCGCCGGCAAGACGCCGACCCGCTCAAAAGACGCTAGTGCGAGATCCCACTTAGTGTGAAAACTAATGGTCTAATTTAAATTGAGCGTCACGACCGAATCGGAGTTCACCTCCCTTTCACACGCGCTGTGTGCGCTTTTGTTCGAATGCGACAGGTATACTTATTCTCATTAGTGACGGGACGGCGTCATTATAAGCCACCTGTGCAATATGTTATATTGTCTCAATGTATTTTTCCAGATTGTACCAGATCCGCGTGGGCCTCCGCGTGTCGCCCAAAGTGCCGGTGCACATCGAGGCGTCGGTGTCCAGCGGGAACGGCGCGGCCAGGACGGGCCGGCCCGCCGCCAACGCCTCCCTCATCGGAGGCCTGGCCGCCTCGCGCGCCTTCCAGATCATGTACAGGAATGAGGAGGTCACGCTGAGGGATATCGTGCATTTTAGAGCGCATTTATTAGGTGAGCTCATTTAAAACAAGTAGGTACCTCCTTCATACAGGGTGTATCTGTGAACATTTACATCCCTTTAACCACGTGTTCTATCAACCATTCTGAACAACATTTGTTCAACAACTTTTCCAAATTCTTCGAAAAAATGTTGACTCTCCATACAAAATGACCAAGTCACGTGACCGACTTTGTATGGAAATATGAAAAATTTTTATGCGAATTTTCAAAAGTCAAAGAACAAATGTTGTTTAGAATGGTTGGTAGAACACGTGGTTAAAGGGATGTAAATGTTCACAGATACGCCCTGTATATACGGGACTAAACGCGAGGAGATTAATATGTAGGTAGGTACATTCTAGCACTTACTGTTGGACGTTTCGATTGCGTTACAACAGCCACAGGCGGACTGGAGCCGTTGTTACAAGGGATGTAATTGCTACTATGATGGGATTAGGCTTAATTCCACGTTTGCCTAATGAGGATTAGTGATCACAAACCCGAGTTATGTTCGAAAAATTCAAAATATAATTTTGCTCGAGCAGATGGATTACCAAATGTTAAGCTAAACTCATCAGTAGACAAATAGACTGCAACCTTTAAATTCCCCTTATTCACGAATTGGGCCTCCGGTACCCTCACTCACTCGACGAAACACTGCTTTTTCGCCGGTTTTCTATGAAGCCGAGGTATAATTCCACTCGAACCAGTCCAGTCTAGCCGAAGCCTAGCTTTTGCAGTATAGTTATTTTGTAGGTATATAGGTTAATTTCTGTCTATCTGACAGGCTTTCAACGCTCGAGTATTATTGATTTTAACAACACCTCAGGTCAAGCACTTGGGTACTAGGAAACACACATGATAAAACCTAGCACATACGAGTACTAAACACGATATCTCAAATACTGTTATGTGAAATAATTAAATATACAAGTGATGGTAGATATAGTAAAGCATACAAGTGTATTAGATACCTACTACCAACAGGTGACCCGTTTGCTACTTTGTCGCCTCAAGTATTAAAAAAAGCAATCACAGTTAGGTAGATAAAGACAACGCAGATTCAGATTTCTACTTTCAACCATTGAATGACTGTGTAAGAGATAGACAAATCTTTTATTTCCATACTTTGTGTTCAAGTTTTCTTTATCTGTTGTTATTTTTTTTGTGTTGCATAAGTTACTATTATTGTAAAAGGCATCACCCAGGCCCAGCCAGAAAACCAGCGCTGCAGTAGCTGCTCGCGGCGGCTGTAACATGCTGAGGCTGAACCTTGTTGGCCGCAACTTGTGTGTTACTTCCTCTGTATATGACGAACTCTGTGTATGCGGAAGACGAAAGGAATCCACCCTTACACTGTGGAAGTTCCACCAGCTCGTACTAAGCGTTTCGCTTCTTCTTTCTTGGTACGAACTGCTAAGGAATGGAACAACTTGCCGGCTTCTGTATTTCCAGAGAGCTACAATTTGGGTGTCTTTAAGTCGAGAGTGAATAGGCTTCTTCTGGGAAAGCACGCTACATCTTAGACCTCTTTGTGTTCTCCATCAGGTGAGATGAGGTCAAGTGCAAACCCATCTTATATATAAAAAAAATGTCTATATGAAATGTGTTGTGGTCAATAAATGTTTTCTATTCTATTCTAAATCCTTCTTTACAGTTGACAGCCGGAATTTGAAAGAGTCTCTAGAACGGGCGGAATGGAGTCTCGGAGTGGAGCTGTGGTGCAGCGAGGGTGCCCAGTCCAGCACGCTCACGCCTGTCTCCTGCAGGGTGCTGAAGCTGCACTTCCAGCCAGCCCAGGGTCTGCACTATCATCTCCCGGTGCTCTTCGACTACTTCCACCTCTCCTCTGTCTCCATCACCATCCACGCGAGCCTTGTGGCTTTGCACCAGCCTTATATCAAGTGAGTATTAGTTAGCCGCTTTTGATCATTGATTTTAAGCAATTAATAACAGAACAACAACTCAGTCTTGAATACTATAAGAGCAAAAATATTCTGCTACATTATAATATTAATATGAGAAACGATCACGAGTACTTACAACAAGAAAAAAAGAAATCGTATTTGTTATCTTACGATACGATGCTCTTTTTCTTAAGTTAATCTCTTTTGATACAGGCCAGTTCATCTTTAAGTGTTAACTTATATTTACCTTAGGAGACGTGAATCCAATTCCTTTATAGCTTTCTAATTGAATAGCTGAACTTAATGCTATGTCATTTTCGTTTTATGTCTACCCATCAGGAAAAGCATCATGCATTATGTGCAAAGTTGGTAAGTGTATCGCTAACAGTATATTTCTGCTTCTCCTATAAATTTTAAACATCTTAGTACATACACTAGATTTTATAGTGTAAACATCAGTATCGACCTATTTACTGTCCCACTGTAAGGCATTGGCCTCTATCATATAAATCAAGACATTGCCTATGATGGATTTAGGCTGAACCATCACGTGATTAGAATCAAATATTACTAACCCCTTGGTTGACTTTTTTCAGTGCTCCGCGTTCCAGCAAGCAATGGGGCAAACTCATGAAGAGTGCTGGCTCCAACTTCAACACCTCTGGAAGCTTCGAGAATGTTCTCTTTGGCTCCACAGCCAAATGTGCAGGAGGCAATTCTAGCAAAATTGCGCACGCTAGGTGAGTGGTGCAATAAGGAAATAGGAAACTCCGATTAACTCCGATCATTGGATGTAAGTACTTGAAAGCATCCTATAGAGATTGTGGATTGCGGATTGCAGGAGAATTGCAATACCGATTCTACACATAAAAATCGACGACTATGCAAAATAATGCTGTGTATGAATGAAATTTTATCATATCTAATAAAATTTGATAGACTACTGAAATGAAACTAATTTGAAATTTGCCTGACTCTCTCTCATCTTTGCGTCTAATTCCTGGCTGCATACGGATTTAATGACTTTTTATTTTAATAACTAGTTATTTATTGCTAGTAGGTAGGCTAGGTATAGCAATTTGAAAAGTCGACTAGACATACATAACTCTGTTGGCAGCTCAGCCAACTTCTTATTCTCCTCCTATAATATATGCCATATTATGGGTGATAAATGGTTCTTGCTACCGAGGTATAATTAGAGTATAATAACTACCTAGAGTTCAATATTAAAATCACGTCTGTCTTACCTGTTCCATACCTATTGCAGCTGTTTACTGAAGCTTGTATCTTAAACTATATTCTGGAAGATAAATAAATGAAATTGAATTGAAGCTTCCACGTCTTGCCTAGCTAGACTGTTAATTAGTTTAATACCTATATCGTCATGTTTATTATATTACAGACAAGTTCATGCGGAGATCTGCGGCATTCTCCTGGGCTCGCTGGAAGGTCTGCAGAGCGCGCTCGCGGTCTGCGGGTCTGCCGGCGTGCTGCTGACTCCGGAAGAATCCACCAACAACTCCGTGGTGGGAGAAGTCGCTCAGAGGCTGAAGGAACTAAGTGACATCGGAAGGGTAATTATAGACACTTTACCGGCAACTACAGATCACTTGATGGTAGCGATTGTCGCCACCCACTAACACAAAAAGGGAACAGGAGTTTTTATTGAACCTCCGATACTTCATTCACTCGGTGAAACAGCGCTGGTGCTTCACGCCGGTATTCTATGAGCCCGTGATATTACTCCGATTGAGCCGGCCTGTTTATACATAAGCCTGCTCTCCCATGATGATTCTCCGTAATGTAGGCCTTTATCCCCCTTATCATAAAATGAAGACTAAAGTAGTCATGGTTGCAAAGTGATGAAATGAAAGTTTTAAGCCATTACAACACGTTTTATGCAATAAAAGGCTTCAATATATGGCTGTTTTGACAATTTTCGGCAGTTCTATCCAGTTTGCCACACCAACGCTAATGAGGCCTTCCTCTTGCGCGTTTAAATAAATAAATTGAGACAATATCACATAGGTACATTGTCCTGGTCCCAAACTAAGGTTTTCCCTTGTATTATAGAAACCAGAAACAACGAAGGAACCGCATACACCATCATCATACGATGTACTACAAGCCGCGTGTTCGGGCGATGACCAGCATAAGCCCATTTAACTTATTTCATCTTTTACTTTTATTGTGTTTCACCACATAGCAGCCAACTTTATCTGCAGTATCATAATTTGGTGCGCCGTCCTATTTCAGAAGTCAGAAGCAGGCGAGGAGGAGGAGTGGGCGATGGGCGCTGCGCACGACATCGCGCGGTTGTGCGCGGAGGTGACGCTGCGCTGGCGCGCCTTCCTGCACCACACCTCGGACAGGCCGCACGTGCACCACGCTCTAGCAGCTAGGCATCATGCATTACGGTACCTATCGCAACCAAAGCTACTATCTTTGTTTTCATTTCAGTCACTGTCCGTCTTTGCAGATTAACATCATCAAAATTGGCATGGATGTTGTTTCAAACCGTCGCGTCGTTCAATAACACCAAATCCCAATTTGTCAAAATTTACTGTTAATGTTGCAACTAACTAAGCTGTCGCAGCGACCCAAAGTGAGCGTTGGCCTCCGCTAATAAGAGCCTCTCAGTGGGTCCTGCGTCACCTTCTGCCAGTCATCAGTCCGAACTCCGCGCAAATCCTTTTCAACTTCATCTCATACTGTACAGTTATAGTCATCAGAAATATATTGAATGGTTGTGTAAATTCTTCATCACCTTAGCGTTATTTTTTAGCGTCCAAACATAAATTACGTAAATGAGTTAATTTACGTGATTTACGTTATTTTTATCGTAAAATTTTTATTACTATTATTATAATGTTAGCAATTAATAAATTGCCAAGTTTTATTTGATGTTTGACTTGTATTTATTGTCTTATTTTGAAATGTGTTATTATTTCTGATGTAATAGTATAACTCAACGCACTAATATTCCAGAAGAGCTAGTCTCTAGCTACATTACAAAAACTACAGTTTTTCTTCCATCTCTCTCAATTTCTCAAACAACCATTCTCTATTCCAGGATCAAGAGGTTCTCCGAATGCTTCTTCGTGCTGGACAACCCTCGGCACTCCCTCGCCGGCTGCTACGACAGCAACTACCAGTCGTACCAGAGCGTCGGGGAGGTGGCCAGGAGGTCCCGGTACCTGGCGCTGCTGCCCCCCTGCCGGTGCACTGCATCGCGCTGGATGGGGACCCGCATATTATGCCTATCATCTTTGAGGACAGGTAAGTAATCCGAAAGAGAACTAGGGTCGTCGATGTTGGCACGCGAGTGTGAGCCAAAGTGGAGATGGGCAGGACACCTGGCAAGGATGATAGGTGGATAATAAAGCTTACTGAAAGCCAGCCAAGATTGGGGCGACGTTCTGTGGGTAGATCACCTGCCTGTAGGTCCGACGATATTGTAAGGGTAGTGGGGAGGCAATGGATGAGGCTGGCTGGTGACCGTAGGGAGTGGCTTGCTAACCAATTTCATTACATTGATAGTTAGAATGATTGGGTGTTGGTAACTTCGTTATTCCTGGTAAAGTGGTACAAATAAGTGAAAACCTTTGTTTTGAACTAGGGCAATAGGTTGTCTCAATTTATTATTCTCAATAGATTCTAAAATTTAACAACAACCTTTGAATGAGATTATCTAGCTTTATCTAGCTAAACTAAATTTTAGTAAAAGCCTGCGAAACGTGTGCAAAATAATTTCAAGTTGTAGAGAAAGTTTTAATTATTTTATAGAAGATAATGTAACTCGTATGGTAGTAGCATCTACACTCTACAGTTTCACTTAATGCAAAATGTATTGATGATTACAGATATCAAGATACGGCAGAATTTGCAAGACGCCGGTCCTTCTTGAACTCTAGTGCAAGCAAAGCTGGTAGTGGTAAGTAGTTTATATTTTTTTTTAAGAAACAGAAAATGACTAAATGAAAACTAGATGACTAATGAAACCATTGCTTTCTGTTTCAGATCCATTTTTATGCACGGAGTCCTTAGGAGAAGATTGTGCCTGTAGTGTCAGCTCTCTTATGGATTCAAGAAGACCTTCTTCTGAAGCTTCTAGAGTAACACTCACTTTACCCAAAACTATCATGGATGTCCTTGAGCCTCAGTTTAATACGCCAAAAAATAACGCAAGCATTGTTCAAGCAACTTTGACTTTGGCACCGCAGAAGTCTGCACGAGGATCTCCAAAACGAGCCTTAGTTAAGCAAAATGTGGTTGAAGTAGCAAAACCAGCATAACAAACAGTTGGAATTGACTGCAAGGAATAGATATATAGTGCAAAATAATCAAATTAGTGAAATACAGCTCCCATTGAATAATGCATTCGCTTCGTGTCCCATTCAGCAAGGACAACAATTGTCAAGGTATTCAGCCTCAACATTATTGGATATGAACAATACCACAAAAAGTGTGACGAACATCTCGCATTCAGGAAGAGATTTAACTGATCCCAACTGAGTTTAGGCAAAAACATGAAATCACAAGTGGCGTTCAGCACACTACCAGCGAGGCATAGCAAATCTCTAGATCAATTGAGAGTTGCACAAATGACACCTCTAAGTAATCCGCAAACGCTAACTAAAAACGTTAGAAACAGTTCTAATTCTTCAGTAAATTATCCACCGAAACCGTATCTTCCTCCGCAACAAATAAAACCAACAACTCTTCCTCGAAGTGTGACCACTACTGCTTATCCAACAAGTACCACCACAAGATGTGGCAAAGGCGATGATTACAGAAGAAATATAAGTGAATTCCGAGAAAAATATAAAAATCCTTGCAACCTAATCAATCCTCATGGAATGAGCAATGAAGTATTCCACAACGTAGGATATAAGTATGATGGAGCGATGAAGTCTAATCCTAACCAAGTGTACGGCTATACTTTCGGTAATCAGGGTACTCTGCCAGTGAATAATGTAATTCGTAATCCATTAGAGTTTCAAAGAGGCTATAGTGTAAATTTACCCCGTCCTATGTTGCCTCCTCGTAATTCTTACCCACCCGTTAGTGGGAAAATTCAAGCGACTGATCAAAGTAACCTAGTTTCTAATAAACACGTTCATAGATCAAATTCAACACACGTATTTCATCAAAATGCGGAAAATCCACAAATAGATATCGAAGCAGCTCGAAATCAGCTGAGGCATGAATTGAACTATTATCTTCAAAAAGGTGATTGGAGTTATGACTTCAACACTGGAAGTTTAATACAAAACTACCAGAAAAAATCAAGCAAGAGCAGTGATGATAGTGGATTTGTAATGACCCTAGATAGAAGCAGTGACTGCACGTCTAAATCAACATACTCGAAAACCCCACCGTCTACTCCACATTCTACGATGCCTTCTGTTAGGCATAAGAAAAGCCGATCAAAAGAATCTAAATTAAATAACAGTGGAAAAGAAGGTTCTAAAGTGAATTCTAGTCGAGATTCACTTAGTAGTCACCATTCGATCAGGTCAAGAGATAGCAAATCAGATCGACACACGTCAAAATCTGAAAGAAGTACCCCAAAATCAGAAAGAGGAACTCCAAGGTCAGGCAAAGCAACACCAAAATCAGGTGGAGTGACTCCAAGATCAGGGTTGGCTACACCTAAATCCGGCAGAGCTACGCCAAAATCTGGAATTGCAACACCAAAAAGTGGCAGATCTAGCGGAAAACCTGAAAAACGTACCAAACACAAAGCATCAGAGAAAATGACTCAATTAATGTCAGAAGCTGCTTCATCTTCAAGTAATGAGAGTATACCTTTTGAGTTAAGAAGACTAGAATCGTCAGCTAGTGTTCCGTACAGTCTTGATCATGGACCTGAATTATTAAGACATTGCCGAAGTGCAGCATCTGTCTTAGATGAGCCTAATATAAACAACACATTTGGCTCAGAATCACTACCGAATTTGGCACCTCCACCAGCATTCGAATCGCCGCCCTTAGACATTGGAGATAAAGATTTCAAAATATTACCACCGGAGAATTTCTCGAACAAAGATGAAAAACGGAGTAGAAGTTGCTCGACTTCAAGTCTCAGCGAACAAAGCGGGTGGGTATCGAGTGGCCGGAGTTCAGGACCATCGTCACCAGATAATGTCAATAGTCAATTAAACCAAAATTTCCCTCAACCAAGCACCTCAACTGCTTCAAAAATTCCTGGCCAAAAGCCATTTGACAATGGCCAGCCAGTTGCAATAAAATCAAGAAAAACCGAAGGAGAAACTATAAGTGATTTCAAAAGAACTGTTCTTAATGGAGAACAGTTACGAGAGCGCCTTCTGAAATTAGCTGTGAAAGTAGCCAACACTAATTCCAATGAAAAAATAGAATGCTGTGATAAAGAAGTTTGTGAGGAGTGTACAATATGTAGTGATTCAATTTGCACAGATAGTCAATGTGAATATAACAAATTAATGCACAGTAACGGAGTAGATGCTGGTTGTAACTCAGACACGTGTTCTGCCAGTTGCTTTCAACAATTTGCTGATACTACTTCTGCTAAAGTGAATCAGAGGCATAACTCTTTTAGCGCTGGTCAGGGTAAATCTTACAGCTCTAGTATAAAGCAATCAAATGAAGGAACAGTGAAGAAGTCCCAGACTATCGGTGATAATTTGCACCCCTACATACGCAAAGAGATTGGTCCCACTAAGCAACCTCAACCGCAACCACAACAGCAGCCTGTCAAATCAAATACTTTGAATAAAACCAAATTAAGAGACAGAATAGAATACACGGAGAAGTTAATAGCAGCTGAAATCCTAAGTTTGACGGTGGATCGTAATTGCAAGTCTCGGGTAAGTAATGGGAAAAAAGGTGGACCAGCTGCAGCTATTCAAAAGTATGCGAATAAGGCCAAATCTGAAATTGACTTGGCACATTTCATAGGTGACAATGATTACGAACCTTTGCCTCCTCCTCAGCAATTCAGAGATGCTCCACCACCGCCTGACGAATTCAAGGTGAGCTTTGTAGTGTTTAGACTAACACATGTGTATAAAAATTGTCTAGTGTTGATACAATAATGATAAATCACATTTCAGGACCCACCTACAAAGTCTCCGAAATTGAGTAGACAAAGTAGCAAGGCGTCAACTCCTTCGAAGACACCAAGGAAGCAGCCAGTACAACCGTCACCATTACAATTAGATAATCCTCTTTACCACGTTTGTGAAGGTAAGTTTCACGAAACCAAATAGATAACTACCTAACTAAAATTATTCCGCCTTCGCAACTAACCAATTAACAATTGGCTTGGCAACAGGAATCATGGAGAGGCGAAAGCTGAGACCGCATCTTTCGGTCAGCTCTTCGTCTAGTACTCCTGCTGGTACACTCAACAAAAGTCAAAGTACTGGAGAATTGGCTAACAGAAACGATAATGGAAATGGTAATTAATCCATGAGTACATAAATTGCATGTTAGAAACTAATCTGTTATATTTAAACTTGACAATACATTGACCTATACAGGTTGCTTTTTAGCAGTCTACAAACTTTTTCTGATCTCTTTTCTCCCGATAACATTTTGCTTATACAACCAAATTAAATGCTATGCAATGCAAAGCAAATTTTAAACTTTGAATCAACAAACTGTTTATATGGAAAAGTGAATTTAATTTTGGAGATTTTATTGACCCCAAAATGTAAAAAAGCTCAGTGTGTAATTTGTTTGCAACAACATTTCATGTGAGATAAATTGGCGGTACGACAAAGAATTATTCAGAACCATACAATAGATATTATTACATACATACTTAGAATAATAATATTCTAAGCATACGAGTACCATAATACATTTCTTGTTGTGGTAGAACTTTTCACTTAGTTTATAATATTCTTTCCATCCTCTACATTAAATAACCGGTCATTATTCGTTCTAAATACTTATTAATCTTATCGATAATTCGACATTCTCCATTTCAGATCAACGCGAAAGCAACCTCATCAGCATTTTCGGCTTAGCAGAATCTGAGCGTCTCTTCGTCAAATGCAGGGAGGAGTTCAGGCAGAGCGTCAAGTACCCTGGAGCCATCTACTCCGATTTCCCTCCTTTGGAGAACTCCTTGCCTTACTTCCATATCAGCGATGAGTATAGAATGTTCAACCCAGAAGGTAATTTTGTTGATATCGTCAGCATATTCTTAACTGTGTAGTGTGTAGAGATCACAATCGAAATCGTAGAAAACATTAATATTCCTAGTCATTGTCATCATTTTGCTGACATTTCTAATCCATGGTAATCGTTAAATGAAGACCTTTACTTCCAGGTCTGCATTTAATAATATGCGTTCACGGCCTAGACGGCAACGCTGCGGACCTTCGGCTGGTCAAAACCTACCTTGAGCTAGGTCTGCCTGGGGCTAGATTAGACTTTTTAATGTCAGAGAGGAACCAAGGAGACACCTTCTCTGACTTTGATACTATGACAGACAGGTAAGATCTTTTCTTTTGTTTCCTACGCAGCTTGTTACTTTGTTCAGTCAAGGCTTTGTTGTTTTTTTTTTGCTTGTTGGAACAGCTCGACCACTGCCTCACCTGATATTAAGAGACGAACAATGTGGTCTATAATTATGTATGATACGCTTACTTAGCTACATTTAGAAGATACCTGTTCACTCGCCTCAAGTAGTGTAATTTTCTCTGCCATTTACAAGTGTACTATTTTTACGTAAGCCAAACACTTCTTCGAGGACGATTTGGTACTCTTCGCTTATGTTAAGGAAATAGCCCTTTTTCTTTTTGACTTCCCTTAGATTCGTTTTCTGTGATCAGGAGTCAAAATTCATAAAGGTCCATTATTTTACAGATTAGTTCAAGAAATCCTAACGCACATTCAAAATTCGAGTGAACCGGCGAGAATCAGCTTCGTCGGCCACTCCTTGGGCACTATCATCATCAGGTCAGCGTTGGCGCGCCAACAGATGAAGCCGTTCTTGGGAAAACTGCATACGTTCCTGTCTCTCAGTGGACCTCACTTAGGCACGCTCTACAACTCCAGTGGCTTAGTCAATGCTGGTAAGTAACGTCTAAAGTAAAGTCAAGTAAATAGGCATCTAAGAATTAACTAAATATCCTCCATACAAACGTGTAAGTGATTGACAATTGGGTGTATCGGTGATCATTTACATCCCTTTAAACACGTCTACTACAAACATTCTGAACAACATTGGTTTTAAGTAAAGTATCATCATTATACTTCCTGTCTAGCCTAGCCTATATACTGTCCATATGGGGGGCAAAGGCCTCATGAAATCAAGTCATGAGCAATGTTCTAAGAAATTTGGAAATTTGTCATAGTTAATTGGGTGTAGGTACCTAATTTTTTACCGGTACACCCTGTACCTACCTACACTAATGCTCCATTACTCCACATGAATAACTTCAGCAAGGCATAAATAATCATTTGCACGATTATTAAGACTTGCTTAATTAGCATTTTCTGTCCGGGATGATACTTATGTGTTATTGTGGTTTTTCCTAACGTTACTATTCTCACGTAGAGAAGGACTACAATATTTTACAAATGTTGTAAAATAATGTAGGTACTTTTTACCAACATCCTTTAATTTTTCACGCAATATTCTTCCAGGAATGTGGTTCATGCAAAAGTGGAAGAAATCTGGCTCACTTCTCCAACTGTCCCTGCGAGATGCCTCCGACCCTCGGCGGTCCTTCCTCTATCGCCTCAGCGAGAGGAGTCAGCTACACCAGTTCAAGCACATCCTCCTGTGCGGATCAGGGCAGGACAGATACGTGCCTCTGCACTCAGCGAGGTTGGAGCTGTGCAAGGCTGCAGCAAAGGACACTTCTTTACTTGGGCAGGCTTATAGAGAAATGGTAAGTACGACTCGAACCCTCGACGTTCCTTCGTTTACTGTCTCAGCGAAAAAAGGCAGCTACATCGTCTGTCCCTGCAAGATGCTTCCGACCCTCGGAGGTCCGTCCTCTATCGTCTCAGCAAAGAGGAGTCAGTTACACCAGTTCAAGTACATCCTGCACTGTGCGGGTCAGAACAAGACTGCTAAGTGTATCATGTAGCGAATTTGAACCTCAGCAGGTCTGTACTTGCCCTGACATTTAACTAGGCTCCAACCGAAGCTCTTTGAGTTTCATGTTTTAAATTCTAAGAATACCTACTTAGCATGATTAACGTCATTTGTAGTATTTTTAGATTTATTTCATTTGCTCAAAATGTCCCGAATTCCAGAAGACTAAGACGTAAAAGACTAACGTCTAAAAACGTTAAGTAAGTGTTAAGATTTTAACTGGGTGATAGTCACTACGGCTTTTGGTGACAATGTCAATTGTGATGGTTTACGTAGTTAGTCATTCATCATCGAATAGATTGAAGGCTTGTACTTAACGTACACTTCGTCGATTGAATACATGTAGGAAAAAGTTATTCACAGGCTCTATGTTAATTTTTCAGGTGCACAACATGGTGTCTCCATTGGCTGCGCGCGCGTCCACTGTATCAGTGGTCCGGTATGACGTGCAGCACGCGCTGCCTCACACCGCCAGTGCCCTGGTGGGCAGGGCCGCCCACATCGCCGCCCTGGACTCGGACCTCTTCATCGAGAAGTTCCTCCTGGTCTCCGCTCTTAAGTACTTCCGATGAGAATGTGCTCACTTGGAAAAAACTGTTGATACGATACATGTGCGAGGACCTAGTGCTACCAGCGAGTTCTTTGAACAAGTCTCAAATGTTATCCAAATAAATTATCTTGACACATTGGTAGCAGTCGGGGAGTTGAAGCAATAAGACTTACGGTCGACCACACAGTTGATTAATCTAATCAATCAATTTTTATTAATCTTAGGGCTTCTAATAACTAACACTAAGAAAAGCAGAAGACTGGACAAATTGGAATGGTGCCGATGGTGACTCTAGTTTGCTAGTTTAGCAAACTAAACCATTAGTAATAAAAACGGCGAAGAAGAATGCCTACCTACCAGCGAGTAGAAAGGGAGAGAGTAGAAACTAGAAGGCCAGTAAAAGAGGGTAATGAAACCCCTAATGAGACTTTTTTAAATCTTTCTTATTTTTCAACTTACTCAGTAAACAAAAACTAAAGAAACGCAGGAACAGCGCAAAAGCAGAAAGGCCCTGAACCATGTCTGCCCAAGGCCCCGGTACCAACGCCTAATGCCAGCTATGCTTACCTCTATTAACTACACTTAAATAACTACAATAATTTGTACCTCTCACCTACTCCTACTGAATTTTACTTTGAACTGAAACGGGTAAATAAACCTGACGAGAATTAGACACTAAAACATTTTCATCTAAAGATTATTCTTGCTATTTGAAATTATAGTAAGCAGTGAGAACCTACCTACCTACGTATTACAAAAATAAGTAAGTACCTATCTATCTAGAAGTTTTTGGAAATATCCGTTATATACTTACTTACTACATACCTTACTTACACCTACCTAATATGCCTTGGAATAACTAACAACTTATACCTACCTACTTAATCAATATTAAAACTAAAAAATACCTATATGTCAATAATGAATTTAGGGCAAATAAAAAGAGTCAGATAACTAGGTAGGTAATGTAAGTAATTTAAATTTCGAATTTTGAAAAATTAAATGCTAAGATTGAATGTTTTATAGAATTACTGAATAAACTTGTGTTAAGTAGATTCGTCTGTTTATGATATTCAAATCAATATTGATTCACACATTTTTGTTGCATTTTTAAACAAGTCTATCTACCTACAAAACGTAATTTCCGCATCTTAAAAACTATGCATTTATTTATACCTATTTATCCAGAAGTTCAACTAGCAGAACATTAAAATAGAGTAACAAGAAAATGTATTGCCGACGCCTCTATTAATTAGACACCCACATAGAATAAATCTAATTCAAAACCCAATAGATGATGATCAAATTGAGATTGGTGTTGCACATTGTAACCCAAAGTGCGTCTGTCTGTACCTATAATAAATTTACCTGTAATACCTATAAATTTAAGATCGTCACGCGAAGCGCAACACACATCGGTAAATTACTGAAATCTACGGCATATTTAATAAGACACATTTTTGAGTATTTTTCAGGGTAGAGTAGTTTAAGTTAAACGGGATAATTGTTATTACGGCTGTAAATTTATTAAAAGATCACCTGCAAAGCAATCATATTTTATGTGTAGGTAAGTACGATTTATGACGTTTTAGTTGTGTGTTAATATTGTTACTAGGGTTGCCAACCGTATTTCGGGTCTGCGTACTATATACTGTTGAAAAAATATATAGTACGTAAAAATAGGTACTATATTTTCAACACGAAAAAACTAACACAAAATCCTTCATAAAAAAAAATAATTAACACATATATGTCTCTTTTTTGTTTTTCCCATAAAATACTATATTTTTTTTAAATGTACTATATTTTTTACACCTTATTTTGGAATATACTATACTAGCGGCCGCCCGCGACTTCGTCCGCGTGGAAAAGTTTTACCCCCCTTTTAACCCCTTACAACCCCCTTTTTCGCATAAAAAGTAGCCTATGTTCTTTCTCAGGGTCTAGATCATCTGTATACCAAATTTCATTTAAATCCGTTCAGTAGTTTTGGCGTGAAAGAGTAACAGACAGACAGACAGACAGACAGACAGACAGACAGACAGACAGAGTTACTTTCGCATTTATAATATTAGTTAATTTCCATAACGACTGAGGGCGGTTTTCCTATCAGGAGGATTTTGGGTCGAGTGAGGATTAAACGGCTTTAAGGCCTTCCAATAGGCTTGAATAAGGGGGCTTATTACAAAACGAAGACTAAAATTAGTCGTGGTTTAAAAATAATGCTGTAACTTTTATTTGTCACATTTATAAAAGGAACAGCATCATTTTTAAACCATGGCTTACTTTCGTCGCCGTTTTTTTATATGTCTTTGTTTACTTTTTTTTTGTAGCCTACACTGGCCGCCTACTAGTTAACATTCGAACCAAAAATCCGCATGATAGGAAAACTGTTCAAGATATTCAAGGTGACTCCGTATCAAGATGATACCTAGTTATTCAAATTAGCTATTTAAACCGAAAGCAAGTTAGCAAAAAGTGTGATACAACTATAAGAGTCCTACATCTTAAAGAGTGATGAACAGTGGTGAACATAACATTGAAATTAACAATTTTAATTAAGTAGTTATAAGGCGGATCTTTACACCAATTAATTAAGACGACTTAGAACTACCGTAAGTAGCTGTTATTTATATTATTACTGCCTACAGGAATGTAACACAATTATTTTTAAGTTAGGTATTTTTGTTTATTGGAGACAAGAAAGCTGTGGTAAATGTATTTTGTAACTGTAAGAAAAAAATATCGTTTTACGACAAATTAGCAACCTACAAAAAGAACCCTAAGGACGAATAATGTTTTTTGACGAATATGTTGTGTGCGATAAAGTTAAAACTACTTATAAACACTAAGGCAATTCTAGGGAGTAATTCCCACTCAAAACAATGTACAGACAGCCACACATCAGGTTACCACTATCTGTCAAATATCCTCAACTGATTTTCAACCTAATGTGTTTGACACGAAGATGAGAGTCGATTGAAGAAATTTGACAGTTTTGTTCACTTCGATGTGGCTGTACGTACTTACCTACAGTTATTTCCAATTTATTATTCTATTGGGATTTTGTTAGCCGACTTGCATTGTTGCATTATTATCTATCATAACTAAACAGGTATTAAATTTATATATTATAATGAGACGGATACAAAACTAATAACTAATATTAGACTGCCTGTCCACCAGTGCGAAGCGATGGAACGGAGCTAAACAAGGAATATCATTGTAGAAACGAACTCCGCTCCTCGGCAAGCCAATTTCTCCAGTAATGGATTTACCTACCTACCTCGTTGCGTTGTGTTCGACAGGTAGCCTAAATAAGAATCTTTTGTCATGTCTCATTATAATATAATTAGCTTACCTACCGGGTCCTACTATAAATTTGTGTACCTAACACTAAGAAGTAAATAACTAGGTAGTTCCAATTTTATTGCCATTATGAAAAATTTTAAGTATCTACCTAAGAAAAGAGGGGAGGTACAGCAGACCTTAATTTAAAATTAATATTTGCACAACAAGATCCATGATTGACTAAACTCAAGTCATCAAAATCAGCACCGACGCAAGCCTACCGATTAGGCCAGAGCCACAACCAGAGCGCTCCAATTTGGCTAGGCTTAAAAAAAACATCGTGACATTACGTAGACATACTTACCTTTACGTGCACAAAGATTTCTTAAATGCATAAAAGGTGTAATTAGTAAGATAATTTAACTTGCTTACTAAATTATTTGCTTAAAATGTTATGCTCCTTTTCAGTTACCAATTCATGTTACATATAATACCTACGAAGTACGACTGATTTAAATAGACTTTCATTCACTTGCAGTTCGATGTTTTTGCTATTATTTATTAGCAAATGCAATGTGGAAAATACCTATGGAATGAACTATCGTTTTGTTATCCGCAAATCCATCGATCCATCTGCTTGTCTGCCCCTTATAAAAACACATTTGAAGGTAATACGGTGGAAGTGGTGCGGTTTGTACATCAGTAGGTTCAGTTTAACTACCTACTTCTACCTATTAGCAGGGCCTATGTTATAATCTACGCTGCTAGTAGAAAAAAAAAGTCCGATCAAGCAGGTACAAGGGACAAAGTCAGACATGCAGCTTTCACAATGTCCCAAACGAAATGTTTGGCGCTCTATTTTTAAGTTAAGTTTTCATTCACAAGGTTATCGGGTAGGTAGTACCCTTAGCAAAGCAAGACAGTATAATCACAAGTCACTATAGTGACTTGTGATTACTTCTGTCTTGCTTTGCTAATAGGTACTTCTTTAAAATGAGCTACTTTAACTAGTAGGTCGAGTTAACGCCACATCAATCTACCTATGCAAAACGGACAACATTCAGTTTCATCTTCAATCAAACTTTAGACACAGAACGTTTTGACCTGTGTCTAAAGTTTGATTACCAGCTTTTAAAATATTCGTGCTTCTAGGTATTAGTGTAAATGTACCTACCTACTTTCGTAAAATAATGTACCTACATAAATATGTGGATAAGTATGCAAAAGGCCTCTATTATTATGAGGCCGTAGCCTTAAAATAATAAGAACGTTAGAAACTAAAAATTGTAAATTTTATCGAATGTTAGACTGATCTTTAAAATCACTAAGATATTTTATAAGTTTCATAGAATTATCTTTTCTTATGTTTAGTGAACATAATTTGTAAACTGTTCTTGACCTGGATCTGTCCACGTTTTCTCTATTAATCAGTAGGTAATTCTCATACAGGGGCTTAAAATTCTTATTTAGATTATTCTGTATTTATAGTAGGTACTTACTACTGAGTTACTAGGTTATAGTAAATACCTCAAAATTGCTCACGGGCATGCTTAAGAAGTGAAAATAAATTATGTAGGCGTGTATCTAAAGAAGGGAATGAATTTTGTAAATATAGAAATGGATTTTTATTTGTAAATCGTATGTTTAATGGCAATGTGTCGATGTTATACACTTATGATAATAAATATAAATAAAGCCTGGAATTGTGATCTTTATTTCATTATTACTACATACCTACATCATGTGTCTCTTCGTAGGCACACATCATTAACTAAATAAGCATGCATAGGTCTTTTTTAGCGTCCGTGCCTAGTTATTTCAAGAACTGTTTTATCCTGACTTCTACTAAACATCGTGCTAATATGGAATACATACCCAATTCCTTTTTCAATACAAATATACATACATAAGTACTTAATTTCATCTACAACCTCATTTATTTATTTCATTATGTAATTACATTATATTATTTTCTACACCTTTGAAAACTTTAATTTCCCGCCATTACTGCTGCTGACACAAATGCCATTCATTCATTCGGTTACGTCACATCCTGTATAATTTAGGACACTTTACACGTTCAAAAATAATAATTCTTAACAAGCGGTTAAAAATATCTTTTATTTTCCTTGTTTATAAATAATATATTAAGTTTATAAATACATCAAGTCGTGAAAATAAATTATAACGCCCCACTGCACTGGCCGCTTATAATAAAGTGCGGTAGCCCTTTTGGTTATGTATTATATATAAAACATGTGAACTCGTTAAATCCTCACACATCCATCTGTCACGCACGGCCAAGACTTTCTTTACACATTGTAATTTATTGTAAAATGTAAATATAAATTAAAATATTAATTAACTGATCATCTTTTGGTAGTTTTTTGTGACCCACGTATGGTAATAAAATAAGAAAATTTTACTATGGCAGCACTGATCACATGACTAGTGAAGCGAAACACTAACAGTGCACCATCGATAAGTTTCACAGTAATAAGTAGGTAATTCTCATACAGGGGCTTAAAATTCTTATTTAGATTATTCTGTATTTATAGTAGGTACTTACTACTGAGTTACTAGGTTATAGTAAATACCTCAAAATTGCTCACGGGCATGCTTAAGAAGTGAAAATAAATTATGTAGGCGTGTATCTAAAGAAGGGAATGAATTTTGTAAATATAGAAATGGATTTTTATTTGTAAATCGTATGTTTAATGGCAATGTGTCGATGTTATACACTTATGATAATAAATATAAATAAAGCCTGGAATTGTGATCTTTATTTCATTATTACTACATACCTTCATCATGTTTCTCTTCGTAGGCACTTATCATTAACTTAATAAGCATGCATAGGTCTTTTTTTGCGTCCGTGCCTAGTTATTTCAATAACTGTTTTATCATGACTTCTACTAAACATCGTGCTAAATATGGTAATAAATACCCACATTCTTTTCAATACAAATATTACATACATAATACATAATTTATCTACAACCTACATTTATTTTTTTCTCATTATGTACTTACATTATATTATTTTTCTACACAGTTTGAAAACTTTAATTTCCCGCCATTACTGCTGCTGACACAAATGCCATTCATTCATTCGGTTACGTCACATCCTGTATAATTTAGGTACACTTGACACGTTCAAAAATAATCTTAACAAGCAGTTAAAAATAATCTTTATTTTCCTTGTTTATAAATAATAATATTAAGTTTATAAATACATCCATTCGTTGAAAATAAATGTATAACGCCCCACTGCACTGCCGCTTGTAATAAAGTGCCGTAGCCTTCTAGTTATGTATTATACAAGATGTGAACTCGTTTAAATCCTCACACATCCATCTGTCACGCACGGCCAAGACTTTCTTACACATTGTAATTTATTGTAAAATGTAAATATAAATTCAAATATTAATTAGGTAACTGATCATGTTTTGGTAGTTTTTTGTGACCCACGCATGGTAATAAAATAAGAAAATTTTACTATGGCAGCACTGATCACATGACTAGTGAAGCGAAACACTACAGTGCACCATCGATAAGTTTCACAGTATTAAGTAGGTAATAGCTGCCCTATACAAGGGTAGACTTGTCACGTGCCGAATAAGAGGGTCTAATTTGAAGTGGACATTACGACCGAATCGGAGCTCCCCTCTCTTTCACATACATTACAATGTTTGAATGTGACAGGAATATTCTCATTCGTTACGGGACGTCTTCGTTATAAGCCACAAGGATTTGGCACGTGGAAATCGGAACTCATGCTGTGTTTCCTTTGTGTATCATAAGAACAACAGATTTTGAAATTTGCTCATATAAATTATTTTATGCAACGCCCTCTGTCTTTGATTTCACTAAACTGTTTTCTGTTCGTTCGTAGTCCCGACACTATCCCTGCGTTCACGCATAGCGCAGTCGATTTTAAGTGCTAGCTAGAGTAACTACCTACCAATGAATAACTTTGGCATTTGTAAAAAAAATACTAGTGCCAAAATTATTCAGGTAACCATTTCCTTTATCTTTGCATTTTTTTAGTGTATGAAATGATTTAGTTAGCCATCAACAATTTCACTATAGTTGTCCAGTTGTCTTCCTAATTAACAATGATTCCGAAATATTAAAATTTGTCGATATCGACTGTCCAAGTACTCTAGGAAGTTGAACGCGCACTTCACTATTTTAATGACAGCTCAGTTCAGCGATCGCCTTCGTGTAGGTAGGGCGAGTTGCGTTTCAATATTTCGCATTATTTGGGCGTATTTAATTTTTTAAATCGTTATAGACACTGAAATTGTATCAAATTCACTAACATTATTCATAAAAAAATTACAACAAACTGTGCCGTTAACAGTGATAAAGTGGTTCCATTCATATTAACTTTTAGTGGGCAATGCAGTGGGTACCACCGTCGAAGTTTTAATAAATTGTGATTTATTTCTGTAAGAAACAATGGGGAAACTGTTGAGCCTTCTGTCCCGTGACGACTCGAACTGCTGTTCGTCGCCTCGGTATGATATATTTCTGGATTTCGAGAACGCTGCCCCCACGGACACCGAGCGGGATGTTTATGAAGATGTGCAGAGGGTGTTGCTGGATTCGGAGAGAATCCTGGAGGAGATACAGTGTTACAAAGGGGCGGGGAGAGAGATACGGGAGGCTATAGCGGACCCGTCCAGGATATCGCAGGAGCGAGCGTGGCGCGCCGTGAAGCCGCTCGTCGACAAGCTCCTGAGGTGCTACAACCACTCCTTGGAGCTACAGCGTGTGAGTTATTTATTTTTTATCTTCTCCATCAAATATAATAAGATCAGACAAAACACTTCACTAATAATTCCCATTGTTCTCAAAATAATGTATAAAAAAATGAAGATTAAATCACAAAATTAATAGTTACTAGCCAGTCACTTTCATAGTCGTTCTGACTATAAATTATTTCAAATTAAAGTTATGAATGTCATTTGTTTCCTGTTTCATGTGACATAATAATTTGTAAGGTGTAGGAAATAATAAAGCTTCATGCTTAATATAATTCCTAGCTGTATGATTATTATTGTTTATGGACAATACGACAAAAATATTTTTCACCATTTTTATATGCTTTTCGAATAAAGAAAGAAAAAAAAGGTGACCCGTATTTGTTAGTTTTAATTAAATGTGGTGTATTTATTTAAATAACGGTTTTAAAAAGGCAGAATAATGTACCGGAAGTGACGTAGCCCTGCGGCTGAATATGAATGATGTCGGTGCTTACTTACCTACAATAAAAAAGTTAAGGTCAAAGAGAATAAGATCACTATGTTGCCTCTGTCATAATTTTGTCAATGTCAATGTTTGTCTTACTACTAATGTTTGTGTTATTTTCTATATCATTATAATGAACACCGACTGCTTACTTTTGCTGGACGTCTAGTCAGAAGGCAAGCATAGTCATGATTGCCTTGACGGCTCATCACGCTTTTACTTTGGATTTGAAATCGATTGCCATTACGACAAGCCAAGGATAACACGTTGGATTTCGCCTGCTACCAACACGGATAACGGGCAAGGAAAAGTGGCAGCCTGCATTCACTGCATTTTTCTGCAATGAAAATTCTTCTTCGCTGTCTATTTTACAATCATAGGTTACGAAATTATTCGTTTTTGATTCGTAAATCGTAATCGTAATTTTGACGTTTGTTGTTTGGTTTATGACATTTTGTTTGCGCCTAGCCAAGGATTTTGAATGAAACAAATTGCTGCACATGAAATAATTTACTTATATTTTTGATTAAAAATTATAAATTGACATAAAAATTGCATTTACATAATGATGATTGCCGAATCCTTAACATTCCGCCCTCTATTGACAGGCATGAGGGATGGCTATCACAACTTCTCCTTTCGTTCGCTGTTGTTCTTCTTTATGCCACCTGCATCACGGAACCCGCACTGAACTCACACTCGTACACTGAACTCGCAACTCGCACAGAACTCTAAACGCCAACTCGCATACTGAACTCGAACTCGAACTGAACTCGCACTGAAGCGATGCAGGCGCCTCTGGTTGCGAAGTATTCGGTCTAGCGCCTAGCCGCTAATTTTGAATGAAAATAACGGTGCTGCACTTGAAACTTATTTATATTTTGATAAAAATAAAAATCTAGATAAAAATTACATTGTTTTGTTTTTGACGTTTGACGTGTTTTGACGTCTTAGGAACAATTTTTTTTAAAATCGGACCTGGGTACTTTCTATAATGAGGTTGGTTGGTGTCAATCCTGGAGACCTATTTTTGAATTGTCGTCTCACTAAAAAATGTGTGACTCGCATGATTTTTGACATCCGCATTTTTGAATCATTCGAAAACGAGCGATTTGCAACGAGTGGTGTAAACCACTCGTTTCCGTTAGGGCGAGTGGTTCGCATTTACGTCAAATATTAACGAGTTAACACTATAAAGTCCATTTTACTAAAAAGTCCCCTGGGAGCGGCGCCACTTGTCATACAAATAGGCTTTCTATCTCTTTCCCACTCATTACGTAGACTGCCATGTCATTTTAGTTCATCAAAAATCCGGGGGACTCTTTTCGTGAAAAGGACTATACTTTGACAAGATTGGCGACACACTAAGCGAGTGATTTCAAAATAGGGAAAATTATAGAATCATGCGACTCACGAGACGACGTGACTTGCAAAACGAGTAGTTTTTGTTTGGACGAAGCGAAAATTCAAAAAATAGGTCTCCTGAACTGAACATATTTTTTTTTTTAGTCAATATGAGCAAAGGCTTTAAAAATCTGACTAGCCGAGTGATGACGTCAAACGGGGTTTTTTACATTCTATTTATTTTCTCCGTAAAATAGCTTTTTAAAAATTCTGAAACTATTTTTCTCAAACACCTATTAGGCTAATCTAGAAATGGTATTTTTTGTTTCGAGAAATATTTTTTTGTCGTATTGTCCATTGGCAAGAAAATATGTACCTACTTACTCCATTGTTTTCCTTCTAATTTAATGTTTAGAACTGTTGATAAGAAACAAGTGCCTCATTTTATTGTTGTTTATGTTCTACTACTACTACTTTTATAGCCCATCAGTGCACTTAAACCATAAACACTTCACTTTATCAACTAATGTATTCAGTGTTTGTTCATCTAATAATTATGTGTATTGAGTTAAGATACAATTTATTTACATTGCATATTGCCTCTATGCTATAATTTCAGTCATTATCAGTTATGTACTTGATAGAATTATGTATTGCAAAGACATTTAACCTAGTTTTTATATATATTGTTTTCAGTCACCGTAGTTTTTTAAGAATTGGGATCTGGATTTTTATCAGGCATCGGAATAGGTAGACTAAATTTACCTACAATTCTCGATGGGATACATACTCGATGAGATAATTATGAAAATCTTTAGTATGATAATACCATAACTATCTTCATAATATGTATTCCCTAATTTTGGCAGTCACTGAAAAAAAAACCTAAATAAACTATGAAATGATGTAAAATTACCTATCACTATGAACATTAAAGAACAATGAATCATTTTATTTGCATAATTAATAATTTGATACAGGTAAATGTCTTAAATATAAAAGTCGATTGATATCAAAATTAACACATTCAAATTGAATTGGTAATTAAAAATAATCACTGCAAATTGGTAATAAAAAATTTAAATTCCGATACATATACAAGTTGAGATAGATACATCTCTAAGAGTGTTTTCCATTTTTCAAAGAAGCAATTGTCTTGAGTGTCTAACTTTTGTGGAAAGTGATTTGAAATTTTTTTTTTCAATTCTTCATATACTCTTCCATATTCAAAAATGTATTACATTTAAATACACAAGTTGCCGTTTGTACATGATTTTAAGTGCCATGTGAATGTGCATCTTGTGATAAGGACAATTTATCAAACTGATACTATATCACGTGTATGATTACATGATGTCACTGATAACCTTAGCTTGTTGAATTTTAAATAACTTTTGTGTTTTGTTAACAGGCAAATATGACAAATGTTTTGGTTGTTGACTTTTTCTTACATTATCACATTTCCCAGAATTTATTACAAATTTTATTATCAGTGTTGGTAAAATTCCGTTTCTAGATCTTTTTGAGGGGCATCTGACCATCACTCTACCATAGCATACTATCAAACTTGAACCAAATAAAACCCTCTGTCTATACATCATACCCAATTTGAACTTAAGAATAGATCCGTTATTAGCTGTAAGCCTAGAAGTGAAATTTTTAATTATTGTAATAAGAGCTGTGGAATATGAATAAATGTAAAATAACATAAAATAAAAATAAAACTTCTCCCTAAAGATTGAAGCAGACTACTACATTTTCCTCACAAACAAGCTTAGTAAGCTATTCTTAATACCTATATTTTTATTAATATTGTTAACATTCAGGTCATCTTCTTCTACACTATTAAGAAGCAGTTAAATGCATACTGTAACGTCTTATAGGTAACCCGAAAAAGCGAAACACTTGCGAGATGGAATCGGCACCCCGCGCCATCTATTGGTACGTCTCGAAACGAAGTGAGGCCGGGCCACTAGTTATTTTCAATATTTGTGATGATGACTTAGGGGTGTCCACTGTCCAATCTTCTATGTAAATTGCAACATTATGATATCACATTCTTGCTTTTCACCCCTCATTAGTGTTGCGGCCGGGAACATTCCGAATCATTCGCTTGGAAAACTTCCGAATAGATCTGATTATTCCGAATTAATCGGAATAATTCGATTAAGGAAAAAATCGGATTATCATAACAAAGCGCGTGTCTGCTACTCTCGCGAGCCTTCATGAACGATGAATCATCAATCAATTCATGAATGATGAAGAGGGTCAACCCATGACCATCCCAGCCATACCCCCCCTACATGGCGAGTCAGGCAGGCTGTTCTTTCCTTGCGGCTTGGATGAGAGAGAAAAAAAAATACTCTAAGACACATTAGGTCCAATTTATTGGTGACGATTATTTTGCAAGCGAGTATCAACTATGGATGGATGGAATTGTATGGATTTCACAGAAAAACATGCCAAGGACAGAGAACAGTGTGATAAATAAAAGAAACTCCTATAAACATTTTTCAATTTCAGTCTAGTTTTCTAGATACAAGAACTGCATAAGTAACTTTGTAAACCCATACATTGACCCCCAGATACAAAGTTAAATTTGCAGTTAGGGTACCGAAAAGAAAAAAAATAAGAATATCTACATTTATAAAAGAAACCTTACTACAAATGTGATAAATAAAAGAAAATGCTACAAACATTTTTCAATTTCAGTCTAGTTTTCTAGATACGTTAACTGCATAAGTAACTTTGTAAACCCATACATATGCCCCAGATACAAAGTTACATTTGCAGTTAAGGTACCGAAAAGAAAAAAAAATAAGAATATCTACATTTATAAAGAAACCTTACTACAAATGTGATAAATAAAAGAAAATGCTATAAACATTTTTCAATTTCAGTCTAGTTTTCTAGATACGTTAACTGCATAAGTAACTTTGTAAACCCATACATATGCCCCAGATACAAAGTTACATTTGCAGTTAAGGTACCGAAAAGAAAAAAAATAAGAATATCTACATTTATAAAAGAAACCTTACTACAAATGTGATAAATAAAAGAAAATGCTATAAACATTTTTCAATTTCAGTCTAGTTTTCTAGATACGTTAACTGCATAAGTAACTTTGTAAACCCATACATATGCCCCCAGATACAAAGTTACATTTGCAGTTAAGGTACCGAAAAGAAAAAAAAATCGTATCTACATATTATATAAAAGAAAGGGGATCCTTCTCTCTCTCTTCCTGTTTTATTTTCATTGTCAGGCTCTTTAATTGCAATATGAATGAATTATCTACTTTTATAATAATAGATTATCATTTTTAAAACTCCTCCGCGAATCGGTAATTTCACTAACAAATTATGAAAACTTGACTGTCTAACCAGTAACCCGAACACAGGAGAAATCTTCATAAAATATTAGTAATGAACTATTCAGCTCCTACTGCGAATAGTTCGATCGAATTATTATCGAAACATTCGCTGCGGGGGATGAGAGGGGGAATCTTTGCGGGTGAAAACTTCTCCAGGGAGGGCCACCCGCCCCGCACCTCACGCAGCTCGCACGAACAACAGCACAGCGCGTGTTGCACGCACGGAACACCAATAGATGGCGCTAAGAATAAGCAATCAAGCAAGTAGTTCGGTATAGTTTCCGAATTCCGATAGATGTCACTATGTATTTTACATCGCGCATGCGTTTGTGCTCCCGGATTTCTATAAGAAACGCTAGCTGCTACAATAAAGATTTTGGACAAATTTACTTTTCAATATATATCGTGTAAACATCACCTAACATTTACTTCGATAATTTGAAAAAATCTGACTGAAAGAAGTATTCTGCGAACTATTCCGTAATTATTCGGATTAAATCAGAAGTTTTGCAACTGTACCCCTCATACACACCATGTAAGTATGTATCTAATAATAATTTGAACTATTAACAAACTGAATGTGCGTGTGAAAGCGCGCTTAATAATGAGTAATGTACTTTACATGGGTAGGCAAGTTAATCAACAAATTAAGATTGGCGTTTTGTCTGATTTTATAATTTTAGTTGATTCATCGACCACCAAAGCGCTTATAATCCCGTTTCTAAACGAAGCACGCAACAATCTTAGACCATGAACCGAGGAAGAATTTTATACTTAAAGCTATCAAGTTTACACGGTCGGAATTATTGCCTCGAGATATCTGGGTATCCACTTTGCCAACATATCCAAAAGGTGCAAGCAAAACATCTGGTTTCTCGCTCGACGATGTTTAGGAATTCCTTTACTGACAAGTAGTAACTGGTACAAATACGCACATGGACTTTTCTATCTTAATAGTAAGTATCAACCTACTAAAAATATTAATTGAAAACCCTATATTTGAACATTACAAACACTTAAATTACCAATTGTAATTTAAATACCAGTGATATTTCGATATTTGACACTGATATTTGGAATTCGTTTCAAAACAAGCGATTACTGGTGATTACAATGATTTACGAAGCGTATTACTAATTAGGTAATTAAGCTGAGAGCTCTTCTAATGATCGGTAATTTGTTAAGTGAAAACCTAATGACCGTAACTTCTGCAAAAATGAATGAGAGTTGCTATGCTACATTCGCGATTTTGAGATTTACCCCAAGTTTGAATACCCATTACAAAATATTACACTAAGTACTTACGTATTGGATAGTAATTTAACCCGATATCCGAAGTAAAATTACCTAATGCCTCGGAACAATCACAACAAGCATAGGATATTAAAACAATTTACCCGACCGGGAATTGATTGAAACAGGGTTTTTCCTTGTTTGGGTGCAACGCTTTACCTATCTACTGTGTCGGTCGTCGAGATCTCCTTTAATCCTACAACTAAGTTTAAAACAATTATAGGAAAGGACAATACCTACTATAGCTAAAATTGTATAATCTAAAATGGAAACAAAATTCATTCATTCAACTAGGTACACTTATTTTACACTAGGACTTATTTCAAACTAGGTAAGTTACACAATATTGTTAAAATCTTCCGCACTCACATCCGTAGTCTGCTACTGCATACATACTGCATAGTGCATACGAACGCGAGTATACGTAGGTATACATCAACCTGGTGTGATGTGATTTGTATGCTGACGCGAGCAGTCTGAAGCGCCGACTTGTACATTTATCAACGGCGAGCTGATACATGACGGTCGCCAGACGTTGTTTATTTTCTTCCTTAAGTTTACATTTGAATGTAAAATGGACTAAAATTAGCTCCCCAATGAGAAGCAACTTACGGCCGTTTTCAATGTGCAATTCCTAATCAAAGAGGTATCTTCTATCATCAGTGGTAAGAACCGACTGTCTAGGTACCTATGTCACTTTGTTGTCCATATTCATCCCTAGTCCCCTAATTACAATATGTGGTCTTAAGGTTTTTTTTATGGAATCGGACCCGAGCATTCGCTGCGCGGTGATTGCGCCAATGCCGGTCTAAAGTTAGTTTAGTTAAAACTGATACTGTCAGTACGTTTTATGAAAATGTCAGCATCATTTTCAAACTATGACTAACTTTAGCCTCCGTTATGTAATAAGGGGGATAGGCAATGTCAAACCTTCCAATCTACTCCGGGCACCAGTGTTAATAGGAAGTACAGCTGTGGTTTATTTAGTATCTTTGTCGGAAACTAGTGGTTTTCGCGATACATTTATCGACAACAAAGTGCAATGACGGACCATATTTCTTCCACACAGATTGGACTCGTTTCCGGTGCAGAACCGACAATAACACGCTCCCTGTCTGTAAGCTAACTTAGTGATGCGACTTTAATACGAGTATAACTCAATTAGTGATGCCACAGTTAAAAAGAACAATAAAAATAATTGTTTATTGCTCTCATAGATAACGTACTTCACATACACAAGTCCTGTTTTTTGCGGAACTGTCCCGCTTGTTAGCCCAAAATCATGTCCCGCACAACTTTCTTTATTTTCTTGTAGAAAATATACTTGGTGTTAATTTTTAGTTTCTCTTGACAGTCCAAGTCTATTTCATAATTTCATTGCATTGAGACAGAATCTGGCTATCTATGTATATTAATAGTACCTAAGTATATGTTTTGGGCTAAGACCTCAATTGATAGTGCAGAAGGCGAGGTGTTTTTGACTGACCTGTCAATTTCTTTAACCATTGAAATATAGTTATTAGCAAAATTATAACACCTTTAACTTATGTTTTAAGGGTTACACCTTTTTTGTTTGCCTTAGTCTGAAATATGTTTGGTAGTTGAGCCACTCACCAAAAGTTTATGCATCCAACCCATGGAGTAATGAGTCCGTGTTGGAATAGCTCATTCGACATTTCGTTGAGAAGTCCTGCAGTGACGAGCGCTTTATAGGGTAACTGTAATGTAACTCGAATGACTCTAGTTGCAACACTACTGAGCTAAAGGCTGATTGTTAGCAGAGACCACCTCGGCGTTTTATGAGCAGACTTTACGGCTGTTGATCTAACAAGTTGATATAACTAGGATAACATGCTTACGTTCAAGTTACGGGCTACCCGTTTTAGTTCATTCAGGTTTTATTGGCGTGTAGGTTATTTTTAATGTTACGTGTATTTGTTTACGAATACCTTTATGGTGTAATGGTTGTATGTCATCAATCATCATATACGGACTTCATTATTTCTTTCAAATGCAGTTTAATCTTCAATGTGGGCGTTGCATATTTATTTTCCCAATGACTATAGGCGTAGTAGCGTATTGTGACATTCGATTAAATTTTTAGCTAATATGGTAGCTCAGTGGGTAAGAATTCGTCTTCTATACCGAGGTAGTGGTTCGTGCGTGCACCTTCCGTTTTTTCAAATCTATGTGCGTATTTCTACCATTAGCTCGGTGGTGTGAGAAAACATCGCGAAAACCTGCATAGTTTCTAATACGTGTAACTATGTTTCAGTTGGTCTGGTCTGTTAAAGGATGCGAAAGTCAGACGGCAGTCGCTTCATTGTAATTACCAATCTCCCTAAACCTCGAATCATGGTCTATGCTTACCCCCGACTCCAATGCGAGAGAAACCTGGATTAACACGCTAAGAGAGAGATTAAATGTTTAGCAACAAATACAAAATTGGACCTAAAACACTACCCTTGAAAACTCAATTGCACTCTCATTATCACAGATCTGGCCAGTACAACAAATCCAGTGGATTATTTAGCGCAAATTATAAACTCTATTCTTACTTGCAAAGAGTTCCTCATAGCATAGCATAGAAAGCAACCTACAATAATTTGATAAAATATTCCAGATGTCATATCCTTCGCGCTCGAACTCGCTATGACGTCACCTGCGCCAGCCCCACTGCGTTCTTTATTTGAGAAGCACACCCTCCCACGTTTATCGCGATCCATGTGACAATCATCCAATCAACAGTTCACAACAATCACAACTCATAGAGCGGCAGAGAATTTCAATAACGATGCATCCTCTGCGCTCCAATGCTTCAATTGCCTTTAAATGTGATTCTAAAGGCATAAATTCATTTCAGTCCAGTTATGTTTGTTAGAGTGTATAGACTTCTTATTCTTTCAATGTAATTGGTATGTATATGTATGCTTGCTGCCTATGTATCAGCCTATACTTATAACTGTCCCACTGCATCATAGAAATCAAATCATCGCTGCTAAGATGGGGTTAGGCATAATCATCACGCTTGCCTAATGCTGATTGGTGATCACACACACGAGCTATGTTTGAAAAATTCAAAACATTATTTTTGCTCGACCTGGGAATCGAATGAATCACCGGGCCGTGATTTCGAAGTCCTGGGTTCGATTCCCTTACTTAAATCACTAAGAGGAACGGGGCGTTTCATAAGTAATTAATGTAATTGGTCTTAACAATTTTGTCAACTCAGCTTAACATCTGAAATTCTAAATCACAACTAGAGACCTTTCCTTTTATGTGGTGTTTAGTTAGAGCGGCAAACATTGCGGACAGGTCGGATTCCTTTCATTATAATAATGAACATAATCTCTAGTGACTTTGGCTTTATTTGTAAACGTACAATAAGGACACCAGAAATAATCCCATTGTGCCCGAGTTCCGCGTCCAAAAAAATTGATAAGGAAATTTTAATTAAGGTCTGACTATGAATGAATTCCTCTGGGTCTGAGGACACAGATTATATACTTATACTAAGGGCTTGATAAGGAACCGTTGCATGGCCACGACGTTTTATATAATATATCACAGAATCAGAAACTTGCCACGGTTTACTTACGCTCGCCAGCGTAATAGTCACGCAAGTCGAGTCACGATAGTTTTCTGATAAAAGTAACAATTTATTTAAATATGTGTGCTAACGGTGTGTGGGTTTTTTCACTACCAGTCTTTGTTCCGTCTCATAAGCCTGAACACAACTGTTTTCTTTAGTTACTTTATTAACATGGTAATGTACTATACTAATTAGTGATTCGGCGATAATTAAGGTTGAAATGTCCGTGGTTTATTTTGATATGTGGAGTTTCCCCACTTACTGTATACGAATGAGGTTGAGTATGATCGATAGCTTGTTTCTAGCTAAGAGGCTTTTATCCCTTTTCGTTGTAGAATCTACTTTTCGTTGAGTTTTTATTCTATCTGGTTTCTTTTTGAAGTTAGTCTTATACGAAATATCTTTAGTATTTAGTAACGTTACTATCATCATTATCTATTTAATTGTTATCACACGCACAATGTTGAAACTATTGTATTTCATCTGATAATATTTATGATACGAATGAAATTTAATTTATTATGACAGACTCTTTATCGTACTTCCTCCGGGAACTATGAATATATCATTCGACCTAATATATTAAATATTTATTTCTCTTCTATGAATTAGGCATTGGTTAACTTATTGTTACCTCTTATACGTTCATGTGTAGATCGAGTAGTTGGGTATTTATGATGACAATACACATCAAGGAAACTTTAATAGGCAGTAGGCCCCACGTAGTGTGTAAATCCTAGCCTATCTCGTTCCTACACCCACAGCTAGAAAGAGACGCATCAAATGACGCATGATTCGGTATTCTGCAAGTACGTATTCAAAGATCGTTAGTATCGTTACAATAGGTTCGACAGAGTTCCTTATTAGGAGAAGTCCAGGCATGGCCTGTTTAGCAACATGATAGATAGTATATGCGGCCGAGATTATTACTCGGTGCTAGTCTGGTGTGTCGAGCATACTTCCTGCATACGAATAGACTCTTGGTAAACTTAGGAACGTGACCTAATTTATTACTTACAAAGATAAGAGAAATTTTGGCGCAGCGCTTGTGAAATACATGAACTGCTTCATTAATCTTAAAAAGATTAATATTTTGGTATAAATACACACATAGTATTTTACATTGTATGTAATACTCTCGTATGTACATACATTAGCCTAGTCCATTTTTGTCAAATATCAAAACGATACATTTTCTACATCTCTATATTACGAGTATTATAATTGTGCTTGGAACTAAATTCAATTTAACACTTCTACACACATACATACAGTAAAGTACATACGATGATACGAGTAAATGGTACATTTTATTGGAGATTTGAATGTATCATTGTATTGTACTCGTAAATATAATTGATTTATGATATCGTTTGTCCCGTTATAATATAGCTGTGTATCTCGATGAATACTTGCTTGACATACTTACATCTTCTTTCATGAAAATTCAATAAACGAAATCCTTCGAAGGCGATGCCTAATACTTTAAACATGAAGGCTGTCACCATCGTTTTATCAGGTTTACATCTTACTCCTCGCTCCCAGCTGCCACAGGATTTCGTACAAATCGATAGGAGGCCAGTAGGTTAAGGACAAACTCGGCTCGTTTCGCCCAGGAAGCCGTTGTAATACGGATGCCTTCATAAACATTGGTTAGGCTGGCCCGGAATATCTTTAGAGAATCACCTCGGCAACTCTTAGAATAGTTCGCAAGGTCGTGTCTGTGGAAGATCAAAAACTAATGATGCGTTAAACGAGGTAGAGTTTAAGTGAAGATTAACGGTTATTATCTTAATACTGAGTTAGTGAAAGTGCTTCGTCAGATCTTAGATATTTTCGGTATTCTCCTTCTTCTTTGTTCAGTATATCACATTCGATCAATTCGTTTCTTGAGTAAATACAATACCCATACCTAGATATTGGTATTGTAGCTGTAGCTAGGGCTCATTGGATTGGGGTGTGTCAATATTGCCGTGTGACTCATATGAATCACATTGGCCAACGTTCTGTTTTGTGGATTTGCATATTATAACATTCTTCACAAAAAAAATCAACAGCCCAGCAAAATTTGTATTATTGAACACTTTTTGATTGAAATGACACTTTCTTTGTTGATTTTTAATGTGTGTCCTTTCTTAATTATCTGAAAAATACACGCACATTAATTAAACTAGTGTTTGATAGCGGTATTTTATTAGTTTTGATGACTTAGCAGATAATGAGCGTATCGCATTACTTATTCAATGAGTTGTTCATTAACGATCTCGATTACGATTCAAAGCCAAGGAGAAAGAATGTCAGTCACAACTCGTTCCTTGCACCTGCCCTCCACCTTTGCAGGGACAGGTGTGACATACTTCACAATACGGATTGTGTTGTACCGCCAACTGGACAAGAGCCGGCAGCACCGACATTCTTGAGTACGGGATCACCTGCCCTTTATGAGACGGCTTTTAGCAGCCATAAAAACATTGTATCGTGTAACAAACGGGATTTGAACACTTGTGTCGACTTGATGGTACTTTTTATTGAATTCCGATTTTACTATAGCCTCTAAAATACGGTTATTTTGCAATTTTTATAAGTCTCAAAAAGTAAATAATATTGTTTATGGTGCATGTGGTGCAATTTATTGTATTACCTACCTACCAAAGCATTCATTGTACAGAACATCAAACATGCTAATTGGATTAAGTAGGTACTAAAATCTATCAAATATCCTCACGAAATCTGTTTGCTATTCAGTAGGTCAGAGTAAATGTCCGATCATAGTAACCCTAAGTATGTTTGGCATTCTGCACAGAAACTTACATTAAATCAAGCAAATTCCCCTATAAACAAAAACAAATTGTCTCTCAAATGCCAAGTCCCCCGTGACGCCCCTCTTCTTACTTAAGTATGTTATTTATTTGTTTTCCCAAAAGTAGTAAAATTCAGTTATTAACTTCTCACAAATGGCAATTGAGAAAACAAACCCGAGGGCGGAACATGATTGCGCATAAATTATTATGAGCCTCACACCGGTAGATACAACATCATTAATTCAGATTCTCTGAACTAACGTTCCTCACTTCTTTGCTTCTGAATTTTACATGAAAGCGTAAAAAAGTCCAATTAGACGTTCCGTTACGCAATACACCATCATACTTTGTAAATAAGAATTTTGTATGCTTTGCTTTAGTGAGCCCACTAATATTTGAAATATTTATGCTACTGCATGCCCAGTGTTTGGAACAAGTATACTTTTAAAAATCGAAATACCTTCTTCAATGTTTAGTTTATCTTGTGATTCAACATTGGCATCTAAAACATTATTTTAATGTGTTGCACTTTTAAAATTCCCTGTTGAATCATGTTCATGACATTTTTCTTTGTGCAGTTTAACAAATTGCGCTACTCTTTTGACGTCAGCTTATTGACAAGTACTATACTTACTGTCTCTGTAGGCTTATCTTGTTTTCAATTTAAACTGTATTGCTGTAGGTGTAAAATATTCCAGTGTGGGTTGGGTATAGCTAAGGATGTTCCAGCCCTTTATCTGAAAATAAAGGATTAATTTCAAAATTAGGTCACGATTTTGGCAACAGACTCTACTTAAATATGTCCCAAACTGAAAATATTATTAACGACTTCATAAACTATACAGACTGAGATAATATGGTTCAGATAAAAAATGTTGAGAATCTTAATTTGGCCTTGAAACGGTATTTCGGTTGATTTATGAAGAAACTAGTGGCCCATTCTCACTTCGTTTCGGGATTTTGGTTCCACATTGCAGCAATAGTTGGCGCTGGGCGTCGATTACATCGCGCATGTGTTTCGATTTTTCGGGATCCATATAAGCCTTGTAGAAGTCATCTCTTTATAAATATTATAGAAGATAAACCTTAGTATACAACAATAACTAGCCACTAATACACATTAGTATTGAATAATCAAAACACGAAGCGTTGTGTGATACGTAAGTATAACATCATCAACGTAATCTTCTTAACCTTAAAAAACCCTACCATCTCAATCTTACTAAAACATTTTACGCGTGGGACAAAGCAAGTAGTCATGTTGCGAATATATTCAACGCCTCCTGAATGTACGGGTATGTAACATGCAATGGAATTTCATTTATGAAACCGACTCGGTTTGTGGGCTGAATGTTACACTAGTTTGAGACTAGCGTATTTTTCTGCGCGTATATGGTCATTTCAGCAGGGCGAACTGGACGTTACGACCAAAATGATCGGAGTTTCCTTCTCTTTCATAAGCGCTGTGTGTTCCCTTAGTTCGTTACGGGACGACTTCGTTACTACGCCACCAGCATACGAGCATAATGCTCGTTTCAAAAAATCAGACCCGCGTATACGAGTCTTTCGGCGCGTTCACGTGAACAGAAAAATACCTAATGTCCATGCCGTTTCCGTAGCAACGTTTTTCTATTTACGTTTCGCGCTTATACGTGCTTAGAAACTCAAAGCTATATGACATACGACTTCCAAAATGTCCCTACACGCGCATATACGCGCCCATAAAACGCTAATCTGAAACCGCACTTGTACGATGGGCTGTGAGTAACCCCAGGTATAACAGAAAACAGAAAGCATGTTAATTAGATTATCTGATGAAGCTATATTCATAAACAAGCCAGCCACGCCATCCACGATTACACTAAATGAGAAATATGGGACGTGAAAGATGAATATTCATTTGCTTAATTTAAGCAAGTATTTTAGGGAACATATGAGAATAATAATTTTGTAGTTGGGAAAGATTATGTTCTAAAATATCACTCAGATTTAATCTAAAAGCACTTAAATTCGCACACTACCAAAGTTTAAATATGGTTACATTGGTTCTGTTTTTTAACATTGGCTAAATTCTAACAATCTTCAATGTTCAACTGAGTGCTAAATACCTAGTATATCTATTTATTTACTAAACATCACTAAATAAACAACTAATTCAATATCTAATCTTCGCAAAGATGACATCTCACTGCACAACGAGCGGTGTATCTAAACAAAACGGTCTCATTATTCAACATAACAACGGTAATATCTGTTAATTTGAATAATAGTACCGTAGAATCAACATATAAAATAAATTAAAATAGATTAACGGTAAAGATTTCGTCGCGATGCACAGCACACTGCATATGAGTGCATATTAAATCACCTCTCATGGCTATTAGGGTTGCACACAGCGTTTCAAAGAATACTAAAAATACTAGACGCATTAGTATCTGTTCACAATTGCGTCATAATCATAGCCAATAGACGCCTACAGCTGGACATAGGCCTCCCCGAATGTTCTCCACACAGATCGGTCATGTGCCGCCCGCATCCAAGGAATTCGCGCGACCTTCACCGGATTATCAGTCCACCTTGAGGGGAGCTCCACTCAATTGTGTTTTATATCGGATTTATTCTTTTCTATTTCATGTCTGTATAGAACGTTGCTGCCATTCTTCCTTTTCATTTGTGAGTTGTAGAGTTATATAGATGAATTTCATAATATCCTGTTTTGTCATGTCGTTAACTAGGTTAGACATCCATTTCGGAGACAGCGACGCAATCGCAAAAGGCATCTAAAAGATTTTAACGGACTTCACTTCCTTATCCTTTGACCATATCAATTTATACGTATAGATTAGCGTTTTCTCCGTACCTAATCTTGAGCCTTGATATCTGCGAATATAAATACGTAACACGTTTTAAGTACTCGTGTACTATCGCAGACTGTTCCCTATCGTCATAATCTTTAGATCTAGGTAAACATTGTATGTTTATACTCCGATCTCCGAAGTAATTGTACTGTTCTATCTAATCTGTGATCTTCTACCATTCATAGTTTTGCCATAATGGCACTTATAGCTAAACTGACACAACTTTTCTAGTTTACTGGTGAACTGGTGCTGAGTGGCTGCATGGCCCTCCAGAAGTACAATAATAGCATGCCTTATGCGCATATCCATTCAGCGCCTGCTAACGTGTGGCTCTCCCTCTGGTCATTAAGCCCTGAGACATACCCACTAAAACACCAGCGAAGCATCCTCGTCATATTAAGATAAATGGAGGGTAACCAGCGTAGTCTTGGTTTCACAAGTGCCAACCCTACTCCAGCAGCCGATGCAGATGATCGTAGCGTGGAACCAGAATTAATGGTGCGTGCAGTACGTTGCACTCTCCAAGAAAGCATGCTTTCTGTATCTCTGCTTCGTTTCAAGCCGCTAACTGTAACTAACCTACGCAAATCAATTGGAGCATCCATCATTTCTACGTGCTTATAGACAGTTTCCAATTGATCAGTACCATTAAATGGTACGTCGAGCGTGGCGGCACCGGTGTCATTAAGTGATTTAAATCGAAACCTCATAGATATTCGACACGATTCAACAAGCTTCACACCACATAGATCGATCTTTGTCATTACCGAAATTACGTAGTTCTCAAGAGCAGACAAAACCAACCATTAACGTCAAACTGCAGTGCTAAAGTCTAAGCTACCTACTCAATCTTACTAAACTAGAGACAAGTGAATTCTATAAATCATGTCGCCCCAAGTAACACCACATTCCCGAAGGTATTCGAATTTCGGACTTAAAATAGGACAGACACATTTCTCCTCGCTATTCCTGTGAGCTAGAACAAGAGAAACGAAAACTCACAAAGTTTCAGCTGTAAATTTTAGCGTTTTACATCTACTGTCTAGACATGTGTGAAGTGATTTCAACTTCATAACTTGTCATATGAAGTTTGTTTTCCAATTCTCATTTCCACTCTAAATTAATCGTGAATGTCGTTGGACTCATTATAAAAACAGAGCAAGATTAATTGTAATTTTTTTGTGGATTATCCCCCTTATTAGGAAAGTTAGTCTTGCTTGGCTTGAATATGATGCGCATTGTCACTTTTAGAAAAGTGTCAGGATCAGTTTTAAGTAAGGACTAACTTTAGTGTCCATTTTTTAATAAGGGGGTATGGGTTTTACTGTACTGAACCAAATGTTTTGAAATCGGTCCTAACCGTTTTTGAGTTTTTTCCTTAGGAACATTCAAAAATAATATAGAATGTATGTCTGAACACTAATTATTGCACATGAGGTATTCAATTTCCATGAGCGAAGTTCAATGAAGTGAATACTGCCAATTATTACAAGTCTCGCACGACATTTAATTACTTCAAGGCCAGTGCCAGTGGTCAACATAAAGAACTGCATGGCTAGTTATTGAAATTATACACCTATACCTACTACGTTCTAGACTTGAAGCGGAAAACTAATACGAATACATTAGAAACTAGATCATCTTACTTGTATATATTAAATAACAAATGCAGTCTTCAACAAATTGGTGCTCTTAAAACAACAGTTCCGATCTTCTTTTTTTATCTAACTATAGGCCAACGCTTGACCAAATTTACACCTCATAGAAAGTGACGATGAGGTTCTAGGATGACACGTGTTTGTCTAGAAGATGCCTGTTCACTCTTTCCTTAGGATGTCCAGATTATAGTGGTCGGGAAAAACTTGCCTCGGCAAGGAGTTCCAGTTTCCACTCCTTAGCTGTCCGCATTATCCGTAATCAGAAAGTTTGAAATAATTGTTACTTGTCGTGCAAGTAGTTACTGTAATAGAATTTGTAGTGAAGTAAATAGCGGCAATGAATTCGCTGTCAAAGTTTTATCTTGCGTCTAAATCTCTTTTGCAAAAGGAAATAAACTTGGAGCAGGCTAAATGAAGTCTTTGCAACGAAGTAGGTTGAATCGATAAAATTTACACTATACGAGAGGTTTAAAGATACCGCGCACAATCCAATTACTTAACTGCCAAAGAGGGGTAATCTAAAGTTCGATTGAATCGAAGCAAGAGTATAAATAGTTGAGATGACACCCGCGTTGGAACCCGTAGCCGACATCTGCTCCAGTTTAGAGCTCAAATCTCGCAATTGCCAGTAACTGGCGTTAATTTAATTAGAGGCCGGGTGTCGATCGCGGGCTACTAATTGTAGAGCTGAGTTTATTGCTAGTTATAATGTTGCTGTGGACATGTCCTTTGAGAAAAACAAAAAACGACGAGGTAGTTTTGTATACTATTTCAGGTAGGAGGCCGTTCGAGTCCTTACATTTGCATCGAGAGGAGATGAGGGGATTGTCTTTGGTCTGCTTACTTTTAGTAAACTAGAGACGAGAAAGCACATGTTTTGGCTATTTTTGCTGACAAATGTGTAGGGTGGATGGGGTCAAAATGTACTTAAAAAATCTGATTATGTAATACTTTAACGGTCCCCTAGCTACCTACTCAAAACACAATACCTAAAAGCTTTTTACTCGTACATCCTCTATTTCCAGTATTATCCCGACTCTCATACGAAAAATGTCAAGTCAAATATAATATTTATGAACAAGTTTTATTTATGAGCGTTAATGGAACGTCCTACTAAGGTAGCAAAGTATTCTAAATCATTCCGCAACGTGAAATAGAGTTTTCAGTTCAAAATGGGAATGTTTTTAAATTTTAATGCATTCTAAAATCCGTTGCAGTTAAATTATGCCCCTGCCTAAACTCATCATTGTGATTTTTTACAGATGAAAAGATATTTAAAATAATTTAGGAAATATTAAAGATAAACTGTAGATAATTATTATAATTATCAGATCATTTCTACAAAATGCAAAATATGAGTGTGTTAATTTTAACTGCTTGTTTTGTGAATGTTAACAAGCAAAGGTGTCGCTCCATACAAAATGTAACACAATAATCAGCAAAACGGTTTTTAAAAACACGTATTTTATGTCTCTGAAATTTACATTTAACATTTACACGGAAAAAATGTGACTCGAGTACAATTTATGGGTACTTTACACTTAGCTGCTTTTAAATGGTAGCTCGTGCAGTTTATGAGTCCACAACACTGCGTCCCACGTGAAATACTGCTCACTGACTGCACAGGATCAACGGACTTTAAGCTCAAATAAGCTCTGAGCTTTACGCATTCATGTATTAAAAGCTTTCAACTTACACGGTGTAAGTTGAAAGTACTGCATACTAAGGAGCTTCGATTTTATAGATAAACTAGCTATTACCCGCGACTTCGTCTGCGTGGAATAGTAACTTTTCTCTCGAACCCTACAACCACTCGCTGTCCATTTCGTGGAATAGTTACCTTTATACCACAATTTTTCCTATATGATGTTTATTAAAGATTTTCTGTTTACCTACTTGTGTTTTCCATGCTTGCTAACATTTATTTATAACAAATAGGTAACATATTTGGAAGTTTAAGTAGGTAACAAATTTTCCATAACTAACTGTTTTTAACGGACAACATGAAGAAACGTGTGCAAGTCTTACAGGAAAAAAAACCTTGTAAATTGATAAGATAAACTTAACGAATAATAAAGCGTAAAGTCAACCAAAGAGGTTTTGATAATGTTATTTACTCCTTCAAGAATGTAAACGCTTTATTTAGTTACACAAATAATGGCTATTTACGTCACTAACATTTATCTTAAATCAGGTAGTTAGTATTTACCCATATTAGCTAATAGTCGTCATCAATTCTTTATTTGGTTGGAAATGTCACAATATAAAAAAGTAAAGTATCAGCCTATATGCTGTCCCACTGCAGGGCAAAAGCCCTAATGCTATTGGTGACACACCCGAGCTATGTTCAAAAAATTCGAAACATTAGTTTGCTCGAACCCGGGACCCCGAGATCACGGTAATTAAACCTCTAGACCAGTGGTTCTTAACCTTTAAGTTATGAGGAACCATTTTGCCAAAATTCTGTCGTGTCAGGGACCACACACTTCGGATATGCGTCGCGTCGCCGTACTCATCACGTCACGTCAGTTGCTTATTACGATGTCTTCGCGGACCACTTGGAATGCCTCCAGGGACCACCGGTTAAGAACCACTGCTCTAGACCAACGAGGCGTCACAACATTAATCGGTTATAATATTTGGTGCCACAAAAAACACTATTTGTGCACACAAAGAATTTTAGCACTTAGTAAAGGTGTTTAATAAACAATTTGTAATTTTCGTGGGTTAGATCAGTTTGGTGAACAGTTAAATACTAGCTAATATTAATTACCTGAAGTGCTAATAAGACTTCGATATGGTCGCACGTGATGATATCTCCCCCGCATCGTAAACTTGTAGTAATGGTTAATCTAGTATCAAACTCATAGTGGAGTTCACCGACTTTAAAAACAGCTGTTTAACATTTAAACAACTGATTTGACAATATTTCATACAGTTAAGCCAAGCAAGCCCTCAAGTTTTGGTAAACAGCTGTAAATCTCTTTGAACTTAATGAATTAACTACTACGTATCCAAACTTTACTGTTTATTGCACCGATGGTAGTATAATAAATAATTTAATAAATAAGTTCGCCTGTTGTAACAAATGTTTGTGCAATAAAGTTTAAATAAACAAATAAATTCATACAACATTTCACGCATTGGCTTGTTTCCGTACTAAGTAGCGTATGTACTTTTTTTCCGTATTGTAAAGGAATGAGGAGTTACAAATGAAATAGATACTTTATATTATGTACGCCCAGACATTGAAAAAACACAGATACCTCCTTTTCATCATTAACGAACGTTTGTTTGGGCATCAAATCCTAAACTAGTAAAGCAGGGCCCTACCAAATATGCCATCAGGCCAGCCAGATGACCTAACGCCTTACATTTAAATTGCCATGTGACATGTCTAAATATAGATATCGTTCGTTTGCGACACACTTGTGGCTATCAAACTCGTACTATTTATGGTATTACATCACCGCGGAGCGAATCCCAGAATTAAAATTATCCTCCAGCAGGATGAGTAGGTTGAGTGGAATAGCAATACTAAAAAAATACCGAGACCATTCTCTCGCAGGGTTGCCAGGCAAACAGGCCCACGAACTTCAGTCAGAAATTTGAACGTTTAAAGATATTGAAACTAAGGTCAAGAACACATACTTGAATTACTTATGGGGAAGCGCTGCATTAAATGCATGTGAACTACATAAATAAAAGTAAAGCCATTGACAAAAGCAGTAAGCATAATTTTTAAATCATGTCTAACTTTAGTCTCCGTTTTGTAATAAGGGGGTTCCATTAAAAAAGCCTAAAAAATAATCTTTATTTCGGCGAATAATCAAGATTAATGCCTAACTTGTAGAGCGCACTGACTTTCCACTGGTGACTATGGGCTGGGCGACCGTTTACCGTCAGTTTATCCGTCTGCTCGCCTGCCTCCTATCACATAAAATGCTTGTCTGTCTCCGTACGCCTGGCAACCTTACTCTCAACGCCATGATTCACGTGCGCGCGCGCTGATTCACCACAATTAATACGTTAACACTGACCCGACCCGCCTTTGGATTTCACGCGAACTGTGTTATTTTTATAATGATCAAAAGTTTTTCCAGAAATCTTGTATGTTCAAACCTGTTACTGCATCAAGGCTTAAAGAAATAAATCCTGTCATCCCGGTTTTTTTTCTTTACGAGTTAAAGCGTTTTGATGCTGATTTTAAAAATGTGATAGGTGGCAGACGAGCAGACGAATCACCTGATGGTAAGCGATTGCCGCTGCCCATAGGCACCTGCAACACCAGGAGAGTGCACAAGTGCGCTGCCAACCTTTAAACCCCGATTGGGCCTCCGGCTTGGAGCACACTCTTCTATGTCGTCACACTCTTTACTAGTATTCGTAACTTCGTGTTTATATCACCTGCTTCACGCCACCTGCTTCTCACCACCTGCTTCATGCCAACAACCCTTCGCCATGCTTTTCTCGTGCAGAAATACGAAGTCATTGCCATAAAGGCAAATTGAAATTAATTGCGCATAAGTACAAATCATACTGCCATCAATTTGCTTAGGAAATAAATCTACCTGTTATGTGACTCTCGCGTGACTGGAAGTCGATCGCTGGATTTCTGATGGACGCGATACCGCCTACTCCAGCGACGTGAAGTTGTAACCGTTTACCTGCCTTATAGCCAATAATTGGATCGCCAAGTTTCTAACGATCTTGATGGACCGATACGAGGTAATTTCCGTTTTATTGATCTTAATAGATCATTATTGAACATAATTTACGAGATCTTTAAAGATACTGAACCGGTGCGACATTGAAAATCTTTAAGAAATGAGCCTACACCTTCCTAAAAGGCCGGCAACCCATCCACATTTCTTCTGGTGTAGCTGATGTCTATGGGCGGCGGTGATCATGTAACATCATGTGACCTGTCTTCGCTTGTGTGCTTTGGACTGTCTCATAAAAATCATGAACGAAATATAACCGTATCCAAAAATTTGAACAGAAGGAAAATTTATAGAACCAATTCAAGCTTTTTTAATAGACCATATTCTAATATCCTCAACATTAAGTTGTCTACAACTTAATGTTGAGGATGTCTTCGAGTGATTTTCCTTCCTTATGTAAAATAGTGATATAATAATATAAGTACAGCAATGTGTCAGCAGTACGTAACTATTGACGTAGATTAAATTATGTAAACAATGTTATCTTCTGCTCATAATACTACTAATTAAATAAAAAAGGTAATTAAATTCATTTATACACTCATTACTTAAGATAACTTTTATTTATTTTTATGCAATAATTCACTATAATGAACTTAAGATTTGAAACTTGTCCTCTATTAATTAGTATCTTTAAATAACTCTTTATCTAAAATGAATGACAGACTAAAGAATAATATTTACACACTTGTGTACTTTTTCATTAATTCTATATATTCAACTAATAATGGTGATGATAATAACCATTTTATCTATAAAAGGTCCACTGCTAGGATCACAGGTCTCCCCAACTATACAGTGAACAAAGACTTCAATCGCGCTTTTAAATTACTTCTGCAGCATAAATTATCACAAATTTCCTCTCCTTACATCTCTGATCACATCCTTAAAATTTTCTTTTATCTTTTCTTATTTATTTATCTTTATTGCAGGTCGTAAGTGGCTTAGTCCTTTGTGAACGGAAATATTGCATTCGACAATTTATCTTGCAATGCAGTTGATGCATTCTAGCTATTAAATTCTGCTGGATATGATCGATTGAATCAATCATCGCCCCTTAATATATTCCCAACTGGCGAAACAGGCTAATCGGCTAAATTACGATCACTTCCTGGCATTGTTTAAACGTTCACAGTGGCCTCCATTTTCACTAACAAACGCAGTACGAGACGAGCCGAACGTCGCATTGTATGTTTTAGTCGCTGACGTATGATACTATACTGTAACACTGAATCATAACAAACACTAAACGTTACTACAAATGGATGGCCTAATACGGACCTAATACTAGTATATCCAAATACGAAGTTATGATATTTCGTTCTATCTAATTCATTCATTCTGTCTGCAGTCTTAAAAAACAAAAATACCTCGGATGCTCTCATATCAGCAATTCTACATTCAATGTCATGCTTTTCTATTTGAATTCTGCACGTGCCGACTGCAAAATTACCCGAATTCTGAGACAAATAGACAAGTGAATGTATTCATGACAGTTTGCATTCTTTGCTCTAGTGAATTTCGCCTCCAACATTCCTTAAATTTCATTTTCATATGAAGTATGTCACTATCTCGGTTTCTCTATTAAGTTAGATTGAGATTTACGGAGACAAACATTTCTGGTCATAATAATACCTTTATCGCATAATTCAAATGTTAGTTTTAGATTGCTAGTAGTAATTTGATGCTTCCAAAACTTTGCAAAGTATATTTGCATTTTATTACGACTTCGTCACGTATCTACAGTAAGATGATCTCCAAAATCTGTTGTCCGTATATTATTTCCTTTTCTTTCAAAGGATTCTATTCCATCAAATTGTTTAATAATCCCGTCACTCGCTTCGTGTCACTAAGCAAAGGCTATAAGCAAACAAAACCCCGAAGAATAATGAATTCGACGGAGCCGAAGGTAGGCCTCAGTCTGTTTGTAACAGCTACAGCCAGCCTGATTGCTCCCGGTTCATCGATTCCATTTCTCTCTACAATGAATATTGGAAAAATCCATTCGGTCCCACTGTTCCCGCAGCTTATTCGCGCGGTTGCCGATGTCAATGAAGTTTTTGTAGCAATACACGGCAATGTAGTCTCGGATAAAGTCAAAGCAAGCAATAAACTTTGCAAAAGGGTTGTGAGCACCCTACGATGTATTATGTTTTATGATACACTCTGTAGAAAAGTTGACTTGTTCCACGATTCGTTACTTATTGAACCAATATTTAGTGTCAAGTTTGCAACCTCAAACGTTACTTAAAAAATATATCATATTTCTTGTACTAATAATTATTTTCGTCTTAACGCATAATGCCGTTCCTTTAGTACGCTCTGGGGCCTGGCATTTTTGGCAAATGTAGTTTAATGAAAGCTGTTGCTGTCCGACCAATGGTACTCTCACACCTAACTCCTATAATGGTTAAACTATCGCAGTCATGCAGATTCAGAGCTAAGTAAGCTTAATATAGTGCTAATATTATTTTTATCAATTCAACTTAGGATAGTATTATTAATGTCAAATTCCTCTTTAAATATTCTTCAGATTATACATTTTCGTTGATATTAAGTTAATATTATGTTAAACCTGGACAAACTGCGTCGTAAAATATTCCCTCAATAGCCTTGAACCTTTATGTGGATATTTTTATACTGCCCTTCATAGACCTTTTATCCCTGCACGGATAGAACATCCATTATACTGGAAACAATAGGTTGTACAATATGAGCATTATCGCCTGGTCGTAAGTATTTAAAGAAAGGATCACTTACGGACTTTTATTTTTCCCATAGAAATATGATCTATAGACTAACACGTCGTCCGTAACACGGCGTTAGAAAGATATGAAAAATATGTTTTTAAAGCTACATTTCAGTTTATCGTATTTTCCACCATAATACTTAATCCACTTTAGGCTAACACTTAGGCGTTCCCTCTAAATCGCTTTGGTCTAATAAACTTGGCATTTTATCAATAGTCGAGTTACGTTCACAGCGTAAATAGGAATTTATTTCGCCCTTATCGTTATTTACCTTCAAGGAGTTGAGAGAAACCAAGTGCCAGTTGTAGAAATAAAAAATACAGCTTGTACACAGATCATGAGAACATTGTTTGGTCCTTGCACGCGGGATGTGTGATCCAAAAACCCATCATCAACATTCACATGATGTATGTTGCTAATAACTCTGAAATCCGACGCAGGACAAAAGTCTTCGATGTCGGATTAAGAGCTAGGCGAGGTGATGGCAGGTGGAGTAAGCTCCTTATTGAATGGTGCCCTAGAATAGGCAATGATGATGATGTCGCTAATAACTTTATATTAACAATGTTCGTTTTTTATCTTTTATCTTTAACACTAGTGGCCCGCCCTTATTTCTTTTTGGGATATTTGTTCCACGTCGTACCAATACATATCGCTGGGCGTCGATTACATCGCGCGAGTGTTTGACCTTTTTGGATTACGTATAAGCCCTATCGTTGTCTATTGAGATTACTTCTTTGTAGATAGTATAGATTGGTTCACTTTGCAGGTGGTCCCTCGACTCCTCGGGTCGCTGGTCGGGGGGGCGATGAGTCCAACACAGCACCTGGAGCAGCAGCAGGCTCTCGTCAAACAGTTCGCTGAGATATTAGAATTCGTGCTCAAGTTCGACGAACATAAAGTAAGTACGCATGACTTTACAGGACCTGTATCCGCTCTCATTGAGTTGAATAGTAAATAAAGAGTCAATTGTCCAATGTACTGGAGTATTGGACAATTGACAAAATATTCACCCTTTTCAATACATCGCGCAACCTTTTTTCACGATCAATGTGACATTACTATTCTGCGCTGGCGTTGTTGAAATTGCAAGAGATATTTGGGACTGAGACTGCAAGAGATATTTTGCACTAGAAATAGGATTCAGAAATGCTTTGTAACTTGATAAAACCCACTCGGTAGATTGAAACCCGACTCGATCCCTTTGGACAGTCCGCCATTGTGTCATATTATTGTCCTATGAATTTCCCTTGGTGGATTTGTGCCTTATGTTTTTTTTAGTCCGCAGCGCAAACGCGAGGGCGGCTATCACAATATTTCCAACAATATAGGGCCATCAATCATAGAAAGGGCCTAGTGGAACAAGTGCACTTAAGTTTCTCCTATGATTAAAGTTAATATGAAGAAATCGAAGAAAGTGACGGGAAATTGTAGTTACGACGAGGATTTCGTTTCCTTGTCTTCTAGTATACTTTCTGACATTTATTTAAAACTTTTTATTTACACAAAAGGTAAAAAATATTTTCAAGTTTAGTAACTTTGTTATGTTCGTTAGTTTCAGAATGTTTAACCACGTACAATCCATTTGTGACTTTGTGTCCAAAATAAACGTGTTATGCATAATCTATTTTGATACAGTTATGGCTGACTAGCCACTAATTTTAAGAGCGATTTTGCACTCGCGAACAAAACTGATAAATATTCAAATTGGCTTTAATACACACTGCCTGGCATCTTAAAATCGTTTTGGCTCCATAAGTTAACAATTTTCATAATGAGAAAAGATGCGTTCTTGTTACAAAAATAGTTTTAAAATAAATAGTCCAATAAACCAATGTCGTATACTGTATATCCTCTACGCTTGCAGCGGAACCAATCGTTTTTATCATATCAACGTATCATTATGTTGTTACCACTGGATATCCTTTGGCTATTTACTACTTGTCTATTTTGTTTTATTGCCTAACAAATTCTATAGCTTTATTCAGTTACACACCGTCTTTAGTATTTTTATAATCTAAGTACTGTTTGGAATAGGCAAACGAAAGTTGTAGAAAAAGTACAAAAGTACCTATATTTTTACTCATAATATCAAATGAGTTACTCATATCTTCGCTCATTGCCACTTTGTGAAATGTAGTGATATGAAAATTAAAAAGTTAGTTGTTATTTTTATTCGGTCATCTACGCCTGTATCTCGTCACTCAAAATGATCTTAGATTTGTTTACACCCATTGTTACTATTGAAAACGCAATTTACTAACATAAATCTGGACAACAAAGAACCATCGTGAGTGATTTTTTGTATACATCTATGCGTTTGTTATTGTATTGTGCCTATTAGTACCTATATTGATAATTAGGTTACGATTGCTCATACGAGAATTGGTATTTCGATTTTGGGCAATAGTAATCAATAGTCTGGATATCCGGCAAAATCATTTTATACGATGATTTTATTAAAGCTGTTATCATTCACTAAAATCGCTTTTTGTTATTGATGGCACTTTATGTACTTATCATAAAAAAGAATTCAAGAATTTTAGTTTACACCAAGTACCTATAGTTTACAAAGTATTAGACAAAAATCATAACATTACCCCTCTTATGCTAGTTAAGGCGTCACATGTTTAAAGTTTCATGTAAAGGGGCACTAGGTTTATTCTAAAGTCCTTTAAACAAGTAAGAATGTAATAATTTTCCAATACCCAGTGCTAAAGGACTGTTAGGGAATGGTGGATAGCGTGACTCACATCAGATATCGATCATAGGAGGCACCATACTTTCCCCTTGTTTGTAGTGAGACAATAAGGGCTGTCGCGGATAAATTACCCATTTTCCAGCCGTCGCCAACCTTCATTCGCGCGTCCTTTGAACCATTTTTCGTACAATTGACGACAGATTGAATAACAAGAAATCCGGTGCAATTGCCAGGCCCTTTTGACCCCAACCTTGGCGTGTCGTTGCTCCGTAATACTACGTCGTCATAGTCTTTGTCTACGTTCATTTATCTTACTGAATGCCTTGCTGAGTAGTAAATGAAGCTCTACTTTTCACTATCGAATCGCGATTTCTGTTTAAATGTTAACATTACAATATATTGTGACGAAAATTAGTATTCAAGTATAAACAGTAAATTAAATTATGAACAGTACTGAGATCACAATTTTTTTTATAACATTTTTAAGGACTTTGTTGTGAGGGAGGGAAGTTGTAATTTTTACATTTTCAAGTACTTCCTTGTGAGGAAAATTACGTTGCTTTCACTAATGTATGTAATGAAAGTTAGATGAACTGATATTTTTTTATGTATTCATTGCAATTTTACTGTAATTTGCTTGTAATTACCGCGATCGTGTTGATTGATAAACTAGCTATTACCACAAAATAATTATACACAAAAGGATGGCTCTTAGCTGACATTGAAATCGAAGAGTTATTCGTGGTTATAGCAGTATCGTATCGTATCTCCTCTCAAGTTTATCTCTGTCATTCACGTCGAAACACGGCGAGATCATTGTTAAGCGCACATGTATAACTCGCGATGTAGGGCCATTTTTCTGTGTGTTATTATTTTATGCTATTACTTCGCGCCCGTCAATCAAAACAGTTGTAATACTTATTATGAGGTACCATCAAATGTATAAGTATCTCCTAGCAACATTACAGAGTGAGAAATCTATATTCTGTCTTACAGTTAACAAACCTACTTTACTGTAACGCAATGTTTATCCCGTTTATATTGACTGGAAGCTCCAATTCGTTCTATTTCGAAATCTTGAAGTGTTTACCTACCTCTTCCAAGAATATACGAGGGGTTCGTTCCTTCATACTGATCAATATTTCAAGACAACGATGGATTCGCGTCGATCCTCTAAAAGTCTAAACCATTTAAACAAAGCTATTAAGGGGCTTTATATATAAACTAGCGGCCGCCCGCGACTCCGTCCGCGTGGAAAAGTAACTTTTTACCCCCCTTTCAACCCCTTACAACCCCCTTTTCGCAATAAAAAGTAGCCTATGTCCTTTCTCAGGGTCTAGATTATCTGTATACCAAATTTCATTTAAATCCGTTGAGTAGTTTTGGCGTGAAAGAGTAGCAGACAGACAGCAGACAGAGTTACTTTCGCATTTATAATATTAGTATGGATAGATTGTTAGATACATGAATAAAACAAAATGTTATATTTATTTTGAACTAATCTACTACTTACTTGAGTGGAGGCCACGTGCAGGAGGCCGCAGCCGTGGCAGGCCTCCCACCAGGTGGATCGACGATCTGGTGAAGGTCGCGGGAGTCCCTTGGATGCGGGTGGCACAGGACCGATCTGTGTGGAGAACTTTGGGGGAGGCCTATGTCCAGCAGTGGACGTCTATTGGCTGAAATTATGATGATGATGAATCTACTACTAGCAAAGAAGTACATAGAATTGATGGCCCTTCTCTGCCTCTTTAGGAAATCGGTCAAGTGATGGAAGCTACAGTCGCTAAAAGCGTGTAATTAATTTATCGGTTTTTAATGTCGCTGTCGTTTTTGGGCTAATGATGATGGAACGAATGGGGATGGATAATTGAAAATGCATTAATTGTGTTCAAACCACGTAGGACCGCTGTAGTGCTTAATGAAAGCAAGCGAAAAAAACTCAAAGTAGGACAGGAAACGTGCTTTATTAAAGTTATTTTCAATACAAATTAGATTTATATTTGATAATACCAAATACTAATTTCAAATATATTATTTTAAGACCTTTCTCTCCGAATCAATAACAAACAGGGACTTATTTGACATTAGCTTTTTACCATGAGCTGTAAATTTAAGTTATTTGCTGACAAAGACGATAAACAATAAATTATTAACATTAGTCATCAAATAAAACCTAAAATAAGACATCATGGTGCACCGCAAGGAGCAATTGAATACTCCAGGTGCCTCACACAACCTAACAATGGCAATTGGCAATAAAATACACAATGACAATATACAACAGGGCTAAATAAGGTGTCGAAGCGATTGACGAATTAAATACGTACAATCAGCAACAAAACGGGATCGTAAATATATCTTTTAAAGGTCATAACTTGTCCTGTCTTTCTAAATCCAAAGCCGTGTTGCTTTGGAGCCAGAGGTACGCTTTGACTGTGATCCAGAAATTGGTAGGTCTGGTAACCAACAAAAAATTAGGCGTACTGACCTTTGCGATCGTTCCGTTTGGAAGACGCATTTTCATATATATTTTTTGCAGCAAAATCGACGATAAAAGTACTTCTTTTACGATTTCATCCTATACATCATGTATTTGCCAACTAATCCGTCGCGTGCGCACTAATTATAGTGATTTGCCTTCAACTGGAAGCTCTGGCCTTTTGCTCTGATTAACACTACTTTTTAGGTCATCAATAAGTGTCAGACAAATATTAAATTTTATCGATAGTAGTAATGATATTAATTTGCTCATACTGTTGTTGACAGTACCATTGCTTGTGTACTTATATAGGTCATACCAAATATGTCAGAAACGAAACAGACGTAAATTAACTGCTAATGATGTTTACTTTTATAAATAGTAGGGTTATGACCTGAGTTTGCAAAGTTTAACGACCTTTTTTGAAACAGCCCAAATCGTAATTCATAGGAAACTATGTCTGGTATACGGTCCTAAACATGTGAGACAATATAAATAAACCAGTAAATCTAGTTCCATTTAATAGCATTATGCTTCCGTTCACTATATTTATTATCTACTCACCTGGTATTTTCATATTGTGAGTCATAAATTATGACTTACTTTTGTAGGTCATGATATTGAAATAGTGCCTAAACTCAATAAGCTTGCCCGTTTATTTTATTGCCAATGGTCATTCATTTTCAAAGATTTCGCAGCATTATTTTGTCCCTATTCACTTTTGGTGCTGATTGTACAATATTGATAGAAAGAGGGCTTGTGACCTCCAATGGTTGACTCATCAGTTCTTTGCTTGCAGTTTCATCTATCTTCCTCGCAATATAGAAGTGAAGGTCATCTGACATTGATATAAAATACAATAGCACAATTGTGCGGACTGTGGAGAGTGCTTCTTTTTTATGTGATGGGTGGCAGACGAGCAGACTGATCACCTAATGGTAAGTGATTCCCGCCGCCCGAGCCCAGAGACACCTGCAACACCAGTAAAGTCACAAGTGGGCTGCCAACCTTTAAATCCGCTTTCTCCCCAAATGGGCCTCCGGTACCCTCACTCACTCGGCGAATCACAGCCAAATTCTTCATTCTAAATCTTTTATTCTAAGCTATTTCTTACACATTGACCATTATCTTTGATGATTAAGAAAACATGATAACTGTGAGTCATAGTGACAATCGACGAGTATGACTAGATTGATTTCAATCCTACTTTATATAATCTAGTAGGTACTTTATAAGTCCAACGGAACATTCCTTTTGGATTATTTAGAGTAAACAAACAAATATACAAAACAAAGCTTATAAAATAAAGTGTTGATACCCACAAAGTATTTTATAATTAATTGCCTACAGTAAATTTGACAGTGATTCATAACTTCCGGATAGATAGTAGAGAATAATATAGGGAAGGGCCACCCATGGTATGAGTTAAAAGCTGATAAGCATCTTATAAGTTCTAAAAATTCAACTCTTACCTATTTCATTAGTTTTACATTACCTAGTTAGGGACCATTCAAGCAGATTTTTTGGGAAAATGTAAGGCCCGGGTCAGCAAAAATGGTAAATAATACTTTTTCTTACTGCATTTATCAAAAGTAGACAGAGCCAAGAGCCCCCCCACCCTCCCCCCCAATCGATGATTACGTAATAATTGAACGGTCCCTTAGTTACCTACATGAACAAAAGTTACGTATAATCTGCACACCTTTGATTATTACCTATATTTTCTGCGACAGATGTCACACAAGCAGACGAGCATCTGTGCATATGGCAAGCGATTGCCGACGACGATATTATGATAATTGTATATCAATATACAAACTACACTCTTTGTGATAGGTATCTTATAAGTTGAAATAAAATTACAAATCAAATCTGAAAGGGGACCAATAATATCTCCAATAGCAAGCTTCCCCATTGACGAGTGGATTACCCAAAGTTACGTCTCCCTTCTGCCCCGGACAAGGGACGTCGTTATCAGGGACCTGTCTGCAGGGGAGGGCCGAAACGTGATCTTGAACATGAAAATGGCATCGCCATTATCCACTTATAGTATATTCCGAAGGGTCAGGGGGAAGAAAAATCTTGTCATTAAAAAGCAAGAAAATTGTGGAGGGTTTGACGAGATGTATCTCTTTTTCGGCTATAGCCATAAAAAGCTACTATACTAAACGCAAACATTCGTGGCAGACTCCAATCATTAGTAATTAATAATACCTATATGAGGTTTAAAGGGAACTGTTAGCGCCTGAGCTGTATTTCGTCGAGTGAGTGAGGGTAGAGGAGACCCAATTGGGGGAAAGAGTGTTAAAAGTTGGCAACGCACTTGTGACTCTACTGGTTGCAGGACCTGCAATGCAGGTGTCTATAAGTGGCGGCTTCGCTTATCATCAGGTGATCCATCTGCTCGTCTGCCACGTATCAAATAAAAAAAAAACAGTAAAATACGCCAAAGCCAAAGTATTACGTATGATATTTAATTCACAGTTAATGAATGAAATATGACTCCGCTTGCCATAAGTATTTGCGTTTGTATAGCACTACGAGGCATGGATTACTTAAATATTGAAATGCTTTTTGCTTAGAGACGTCGACCCCAAGCGTCCTCGTTTTGTAATACCTACCCGCCAAAAGATACTTTCGTAAGTAAGTATATTTTTGGAGACAGTCAACCAAACTTACAGTAGATGTTGTGAATAGTGAATTGAAACATACATTTTATATATCCTTCTATTTTTTTGAAAATCATCTAAGATTGGCGCTGGTCCAAAAATATATCGATTAGGTACCTACTTACTTATAATTTACTAATTTAGCCGTGGCAGGCCCGCAAGGTGGACCGATGATTTGGTGAAGGTCACGGTAATTCCTTGGATGCGGGCGGCACAGGATCGATCTATGTAGAAGAACAATGGATGAGGTCTATATCCAGCTGTAGGCGTCTGTTGGCTCAAATGATGATCATGCATTTAACAATAGGACGTGTATTTACTGCTAACTCTAGTCTCATACTAGAAACCAGATAGATATTTTAAGCAAATAAATGATTATTATGATTAACGTATTATTACAACAAAATGTTTTTTTTTTGCAGATGAAGACACCAGCCATCCAAAATGACTTCAGCTACTACAGAAGAAGCGTATCCCGCGGAGGGCTTATAAACGCAGATCTACCGCCAGGAGAGGAACCTCACATAAGCGCAGACGTCGCGAACAGGATGTCGCTGTTCTATGCGCAAGCGACGCCGATGCTGAAGGTGCTGTCGGAGGCGACGAGCCAGTTCGTCAACGACAACCAGCAGGATCTAGAGAATACGACGGAGACGCTGAGCACGATGGCGAAGGTGTGCTTGAGGATGTTGGAGAATCCGTAAGTAGTTCACAAATAAATACATTGTTTCTGAACATCTTTAAGAAGAGAAGAGAGAGCAATCTTCTAGGCAAACGCGTATCATCCTAGACCTCATCGAATTTTTCAATCAGATAATTCTAAGAAAAAATCTGAATTAATAAACAGAATTAAAAACTTATATACTTACCATAGACATTGCCAGAGTACTGGAAAATAAACTAGTAATTAAGCCTGTACTACAGGTGAAAAGTTTACCTTTATATCTGATGATAAACTCCATGGAACGCTTACAATCTAGGGTAAAGTTTAAAATCAATCCGAGCAGCCGATCGATCATAGTGATGATCATTTTTATAGGCCTAATAGGAACAAAACCAGACCTAATGACGAAGAAACTATTAATTTACGGAAACTATACTTAAAACTTTTAAAGATATAAATATAAAGAAAACAGAAGATTTGTGGGGTATATCAGTAGAAATATTAAGAAATATAATAAACATTATTGCTCCTTATTTAGCTGTTATATTTAATGAATGCGTAGATATCGGTCAATTTCCAAATTTGATGAAATATAGCAAGGTTCTACCACTGTTCAAATCAGGTGATAGAAGTGACCCATCTAATTATAGACCGATATCCATCCTACCAGCCCTTAGTAAAATATTTGAAAAAATTATATTCAATCAATTATTGGGTCATTTTAATCTCAATAAATTATTACATAATAAACAATTTGGATTTACTAAGGGCAGATCTACTACTGATGCAGGAGTTGCACTCACCAAGCACATTTTTGATGCATGGCAAAATAAGCAAGATGCTGTAGGTATATTTTGCGACCTTTCTAAAGCATTTGACTGCGTTAATCACCAAACATTATTAATGAAGCTACAGCATTACGGTCTCACAGACAGCTCTTTGAGCTTAATACGGTCATACCTAAGTGATAGAATTCAAAAAGTCAATGTTAATGGAATTGACTCTTGCCCGGAATTGACGGTGCCCTCTTACACATGGGAGTGCCCCAGGGCTCGATATTAGGGCCCTTACTGTTTATTATATATGTAAATGACCTTCCTTACCTTACTAAAGACTTGTGTGACATAGTATTATTTGCAGATGATACTTCTTTAATTTTAAAACTAATAGACAGAAAGATAACTTTGACGATGTAAATAATGCTCTCACCCAAGTGCTAAATTGGTTTACTGTAAACAATTTGCTTCTAAACGCTAAAAAAACTAAATGTGTTAAATTTACATTGCCCAACGTAAGACAGGTCAGCACTAGGATCAATATGAACAATGAAGATGTTGAAGTTATTAATTCTACCGTATTTCTGGGCATTAGGTTAGATTCAAAATTACAATGGGGCCCTCATATTGCAGCTCTGGCTGGAAGACTCAGTTCAGCTGCATATGCAGTCAGAAAAATAAGACAACTGACCGATATTGAAGCAGCAAGACTTGTATATTTCAGTTATTTCCATAGCGTCATGTCTTATGGTCTACTCTTGTGGAAAACTGAAGCTGACATTCAAGCCATATTTGTGCTACAGAAGCGAGCCGTCAGAGCCATATACGGACTTAGACCACGAGACTCGCTTAGAAATTTGTTCAAAGAAATCAACATCTTAACATTAGCATCACAGTATATTTTTGACTGTATAATGTATGTTTATAAAAATCTCAATTTATTACCGAAGAAATCTGATAAGCATAGCCTAAACACCAGAAATAAACACAAACTTGCTGTTCCAAATCTCAGACTTCATAAAATTGGTAATTCATTTGTCGGAATGAGCATTAAAATTTTTAACAAATTACCACAAACCCTTGTTGATTTACCCATATATAAATTTAAATCTAAAGTTAAATCTTATTTGATGGCAAATGCCTATTATACAATTGAAGAATACCTAAATGACAAGAATTTGTGGAAATGATAAACTGTTCACCTACACAGTGTTATGTATTATGAAATTTAAATTTTATTTAATTCTTTAAAAATTTTATGATAACAAATTTGAAAAGATTAAGTTCTACTGAGTTTCTTGCTGATTCTTCTCGGTAGAAATTGACCTTCCGAATCAGCAGTAGATTATAAAATTTGACATTCATAAATGTTCTGTAAAGGACTTAAATTGAATAAAGTGATTTTGATTTGATTTGATTTGATTTGAATTCAACATCTATACCGACTCACTTGCATGTGTATGTGACTTGTGTGTTTCAATCCCTGCGGAATTCATGGATCCTCCATGGGAAAAACATTTATTTACTATAAAACAAAACACAAGTAATGACGTAAACTTAAATACCACTAAAATCCAATGTTCAAATTTAGTGCAGTCGTAAATATTCTTGCAATATTTTTATACTTCCTCGCTCTACAAAATCAGGTCGTCTTTTGGGGACGCGTATACAGAAAATCCATGTGCTTTAGATGTAGGTATATTTAGGTATAATAAACATCTACCAAAACGATTTAACAGCCCACGTTCAAGACATTTCCCCAAATTTTCAAATGTAGGTACAGGTCAACAAACCTGTTTAAAATTTTTTAATGATTTTTTCCAAAATATCTTCTCATATATTTTACGATCAAGTGCTGTTTCATTTGATTTATCTCAGAAAAGAATCAAATTTCATATAATAAAGTAGCGAGTGTTTTACGCGTCGCGTCGTCCATTATCTTTTGTTGGCTAAAAACGCGTTAACTGAGTAATGTCACCCTGCGGTGCCATAAAATCGTGACGAAAACTGGCCAGAAGAATGAGTCGCAATAAAAATAAATTTATTTGTAAAATGACGCTTTATTTTTTATAAACGACGGACTCTCAGAAACCGGGACGTCAACATTTTAATTTCTTATTCATTATTTCAAGATCTACTATTAATAACTTACTGTTAAAAACCATTGAAAATGTAGATGGTATCGTTTAGCACGATAAGCAAAATGTTGAACTCCCACAACAAAGCTTTTTACAAAATTGCTTTGCTATCTCTCATCACGACAAGCGACATGAAAGATTAATGCTGAAGTGTATTGGTGTTAATATTTCCAAATAGGTTTTACAAATTGTAGCTTCCTCTGCAATAAATCGGCAACTCTATTGCCACATTTTATATCCTCGGTTGCTCGTAATGCTTCAGAGATATCTTTATATCTCAGAGCTGGCTGCGTGTAAGCCGGACGCAAGTGGCCGTAAACTATTGTTTAGAAACCAGGGAATCTAGCACAAAGGTTTGAGCTCGGCGCACTCGTAAATCTCAGATTTCTAGCGCAACCAGATTCTAAGGCGACCAGGTCGCGGGCGCATGCATGCATGCCGATTTTCTTCAAGGCCTGACTGAGGCACTTTTTCATCAGATATAATTTTAGATAAACTAAAAGTTTTTTGTGGAATTTCTATAATTTTATTTGTGTTGTCTTAATTTTTACCTATTGAGTTTAAAAAAAACAATCGAAATCGGAATACAATTTGCAAATGTATCACGTATTTTATACAAAGGGTATCATAACAATAAACATTAAGGTGCTTATTTATCGTTTAGTACAGACTTTAATAAATATTTTGAACATTGTCAGAGAAACGCATCCAAAATTCGACTACTTTTATACGAGCTAATGTTTAGTCTTCGGTGTTACTGGTAGCCATCACTGCTCTGCTAAGCACGAATAATACAAGCGATATTAAAATTTCTGGAACAATAACTACTGTGAGCAAAGCAGCCGTTTGCAAAACACGACGAAATCCATGGAATATTAAATTCGCAATCCCAAAGCAATAGAGTCGAAAATATGCCTAGAGTACGAAGTTAAGGCAAGCATTACCAACTTTTCCGGGGTCGCTGAGAGCAATAAACGGACTTCTTTAGGACCCTCAGCATTCCTACGGGATGCTTAATGTGGGCCGAAGTTTCTGCAACGTGACCGACTTGTTTACATACTTACGTCCCTAATCTTTGGGTATATTATGTTCGGAGTTAATTGCATCTATTATTGCTATAATAAAATGCACATAGTATGTCATGTTGAAAGAAATGAAGTTCCTCTGGGGAGGGACCCGCAGGAGATTAGTGGGTAAGCTTATCAGCAGAAGTTCCATGTGAAGAGACCTATATTACGTTTAAATTAAAAGTAATCTCAAGTAAATAATTGAAGTAATAAGATTAAGAAAACATGTGGAATTGAAACCAATGATTCCCGAAATAAGAAACAAGATAATTCATGGCTGTGAAATGGATGTGCGAATAAAAGACGACAGGTACAGGACAGGAGTTATTTTGTCACTGGCATTGAAGGAATCCTGAGGCTGTGACTCACGCAAAAAGAAAAAATCACAAATCTGGAACAGAAATCTAATTTTAAGCTCGGTGCACACAAACCGAAGGAGGTAGGTGCAGACAGACGGCGCGTGTAACTTAGTCCTTGCAACAATATTATCACGGCGTGGGATTGAGTGTCGTTCGCCTCTCGTATCAATGGACTTTACGATTATGAGCTGGTACTCAAACAAATTGATGACGCATGTAATCAAATTGAATATCAAGCTGATGGCAAATTAAAGTATTCCTCTTGGAATTGTAATGGAATTAACATCTACATTTTGTCGTGGGTATCGTAGAATGCGAATAAGGGAACAAGGTCAGTTTGCATTATTTACAAACAATCAACATTAAGCGAAGGTGTGAGTGGTGATGCTACATAAAAGACACTAATATTGTGGGAGGACTGGTGAAGGCATGAGTCATAAACAATACTGTGCTTAAATTTAAAACTTATACTTGGAACCAGATGAAGTTTCCGAATAAAAACGAAACAAAGCGCAAAGAAGTAAGTCCGGGACGGTTCGTTCAAATTCCTGGCCATTTATTCGGGAGAACATTTCTAATTTTGTTGTTATACGTATTTTTAGATATTATAGAACTCTTGCAGAAACAATAGCGGTATCTTTGCAAAGATGCAACATTGGCTCTATTTATTAATGCAACAGTGCGAAGATCGGCTGTTACTTATTCCGAAGAGCAGGTTCAAATTTAATGTTGAAAAGTATTTGTAGGTGTTTACAGAGCTCGAACAGAATATTATAGCTGCATCCTTTCTGCTAGGATTTAGTATAAATTTACTATTGGGATGACGAAGTGGGGTACTTGTTCGGGAGAGCAATTTTCTAATTTTACTCTGTCGTTTCTGTAGATGTTTATTGAGCTCGGACAGAGTAGTGGTATCCTTGCAACAAGGGCGTATTTATTACCTCGGGGATCGGGTGTCGGCCGCGTATCACTGCGCCGGCTCCGATATCGCAGGCACAAATAATGCGATAAATCAGCTGTCGCTCATTACATGATGCTTTATGGGAACCGGCCGAGTGTTGATGACCTCCTGTTTTAGAACATAGTTTTGTATATTTACTTACTTACTCCACTGGCTTAGCGACACGAAACTAGTCTTGGCCTCCGAAGCAAGAGAACGCAACTTAGGTCGATCCTAGGTATCGTCGTCGAAAATGATCTACGAGAACTTCAGGCTAATAACTGGCATCAAGTAATTGCACAACGCACCGAGGAAAGAGCACTTAGCAAAAGTACCTGGTGAACGTCTCTCATAATTCGGTCCGTATGCCGAGATGGTAGGAAGTACCATGGGCTGGTGGAGGGATAGTCTGTTTTTTAATCTATCATCTTAGCGTATAATCTCAGTTGTGCCAAAAGCTATTGCTTTGGTGCCCGGGGTACACTTAGATGATTCAGGATTTGGGGAGTCTGGTAATTACAATGAAGCGACTGCCGTCTGACCTTCGTAAAGCTTTAGCCACTTTATCCACTGAGCTACCATCGCTCTATCAGCCACAATCGATTGGAGCAGGTTCATGTTGCGTAATGTTTACTACATTACGCAAAATCTTAGCAAATACAAGATTGTGGTTAGAATCCCTGCTCTCCTCGTATCAATTTTATTTTCTTGGAATGCAAAGGCACATACATAATAGCGTCATGTAATTACAGCAATGGCATATCGATTGAAAAATCCTGGAATCGACTCCTTTACCTAGTAGCTAACGATCTATTTCACAAGAATTCTTAGAGTTAAACGAAAAGCACTTTTCTTGGAAAAGAAAGTTTCCGTTCGAGCATGAGTCCTACAAGGGCTGAAAAAACTTGGGAAGTTTTTCTTTGAATTATACCAAATACAGAAAATATAGCAGTACCTTTTCTACGTCTTTCCTAACCGAAGTTTAGACGTTTCAAACATACAATCTTACTACCACGTTCCTCAGTTTTATGGAACGGTCTGACTGCAGTAGTAAATCTCAGAGAAGAGAAAAGTTAACTCCTTTCTAACGGCTGGCAGCGTATTAGCGGACTCGCGAGGAGGTACCTGGTGATTACTTACCATCGGGTGACCCGCTCGGTCGTTTGTCGCCTCTAATACAAAAAGTAAATAAAATATCTTTCGATGGTATGTTGTGGTTTCGAAACTACATGGATGTAGGTTGTATCTGCGAATGTCGTTATGAGTCACTTTTTGGGTCAAGTGTGTACTCACTGCAGGATCTGTCCAAATACTTCAAATTATTATGAAACATTGAACAGACTTGAATATTAACCAAAATACACGCTTTTTATCTATTGTATGCATATTGCATAATAATGGCTAAATCTGAGTCCATCACTTAGTATTTGAAAATGAATGATTTCAATTCTTTTCAAAGAGTAAGATATTGTTCACTTAGTGAAATGTTACCTTCGTTTATATACAGGGAGTATCTATAAACATTTATATCCCTTTCACCACATGTTCTACCCATTATTTAATTCTGACATTTATTATACGGATAGTTTGGAAAAAACTTAATTTGTAATTTGTTTTTTTTTGTATGGAGAGTCGAAAAAAAATTTAGCGAATTTGTAAAAGTAGTATAACAAAATAAGCATAGTTTATACAACACATAGTTAAAAGGATGTAAATGTTTACAGATACAGCCAGTATGTAATATTAGGTAACTTATATGTGATTTGCAGGTTAAATATCTAATTTATTTTTTCTGATCTTACGGGTGAGATCGACGCCGGGTAGACATTCCCAATATCAGCTAGGGAATAAATATTGAAGTATTCAAGTATCTGACTGGCCTTGAAAATATATCGCCGAAGCGCGTGTCAGGGACACATAAATAACTTGGGTTCGCGACCGCACGTGTAGCGGGATTCATGCAAACTATCGCAATAAACAGTTTGCTTGTAAATCTTCCAAATAAATTGATTGGTTTTGGCAGGTGAACTATGACTAGTAAGTTATGCTACCTTAACTTGTTCTAATAATATTAGGACAACCGTGGGAGAACGCTTCAGCATGAATAGGCCAGCTGGACCGGAGTAATACCACGGCCTCACAGAAGCACTTCACCGGGTGAAGCAGCGCCTGCGCTGTGTTTCGTCGAGTGACTGAGGATACCGGAGGCCCAATTGGGGAAAGGGGATTAAAGGTTGGCAGCGCACTTGTGAATCTATCAATCAATTAAATCATTTATTAGCCTCATTTATGGGCGGCGGCAGTCGCTTTCCATTAGGTGATCAGGTCTGCCACCTATGACATAAATAAATACATACATATTAGGAGGAATATCTCCTCCCCTTCACCAAAAATTGCGGATTCGAAAACGTTTTCAAAAGACCTCTCCGCCCTGTTGCAATACTCCGCGGTATCAGCGGTCAGATTACCATCTGACATGATTTTGCCGCAGATGCTCTATCTCGAATGCCGCAGAGAAAGGCAGATACCATATCTACATGCATATCCCGTCCGGCGCACAGGGTTGTAATGAAAACCGCAGCTACTATTTGCCAGTGCCGCAATGTGTTCTACTCTTTGATAAGAAGATAGAAACAAAGTAATTGTCTTGCAAGGAATTATGCGTGCTAATAGTATATTTCCTGGATGTAAAATACCTACTTTGCGAAGTGGAGCAATGCACAGTAAGAAAGTGGACCCCAGGCACGCTATAAAAATGGTCCTACTAAACATTGCGAAAAAAACACGAGTAATATCATCAGTAAAATTCATATTTTAATCACCCCGAACTAGACCTTTTGCTAAGCACTATTGAATGAAAAGTAGCTTTCTGAATAATTTCCGAATCATGTTTCTTTCAAAAAGTTGTTCTTTGCTATCCCAATTGCAATGCCCACTCACAATAGCTACAGTTTTCATGATAACCCTGTATAAGTTTAATGACCTAGCTTCTTTCGCAGCTCGAGCGACGGTTCCACGATCCCACTCTGTTGTCGTTTATTTTTGTTTTCCATTTTCTATATCCCTTTTCTCTCTACTGCAGTTTTTATTTTTACATTTCCCTCCATCCTTTCCGATGTAAAAGCATGGCGAAGCATTTTAAGAGAAAAATCCATGTGCAGTTTCCTGCAAAATTTACATAGAGGTAGATCCGTATCTTTGAATTTTTATATTCTTCAATATTTTTTACAATTGTGAATTTGCAAAAATATAATATCATTTCCGTTACAAAGGTACTTCACATTTAATTAGCAAAGTCCTCCTAAAATTCATGGGTTCAAAAAGGTCAAACTTATTTAATAATAAATCAGATAGAAACAGCACGTTTTCCCTTAACCAAAATACAGAAATTTGTACAACATTGCAATATACGAAACAAAGGGAAGTGGTTGCGTTGCGAGAATCAACTAAACTAATGTAATTAAAAGCCTGTAGCGATCATTGTTTCGCTCCTAAAGTGGCAATTAACACGACATTTCAGGAACCATAATGATGATTAACGAACCCTAGTAAATTAAAAAACTTACATCATTATTAAACGTTGCAACGATAATTTTAATTACCGCATCTGATTGGACATGTCAATCACCGCACATTTAATTTCCTTTCCCAAATAGAAGCATACAAGTTTAACATTATCTGATGTGCAAGTTTCTTTACGTTTATTTACTTTCCCGTTTAGAAAGCGGTCCCTTGTAAAGCTCGGTTGCTTTGTAAAGATTGGCTTCAGGGAATACGTCTGGGACTCCCGAGGGAAGATTGCATGTTTTGGAGTACGAAGTGGTTAGCACAAACTCGTATCACAGTATAAAGGTTAGCTATATACGACCGTTCTGGTTAAAGAAATTGCTGTACATTTTTTAAAACGCAAATATGGTTTCCCCTTTGAATTGGTGCCTAATTGATTGTGACATCAGCTCTTTAGGGATGAAATATCTTAAAAGCTAATTTTACTGAATAGTACTGAATATGATTTAACAGGAAACATTAAACGTAAACAATAAACGGTTGAAATATTTTGCACAACATTTATTTAGTTTCGTAATAAATATTCCGCTCTTACGGCTTTCCTTGTGCGTCGTCTATCATTGATGGCCTGTCCGCGGGCAGCTATTGCTTGACCACTTCCTTGACATTGCGAATTCGAACATTCAAATATAGACAACTATTTGTAAAAAGTTTGCCTCTCATACATTACTCTTGACAGCACTTGAGTCGCATTCTTACCGGCAAAAGTTTTCTTTGTGCTGTTCATGAGAAGAGTTGTTGCCAGCCATGATCCGTCGTCATCTGCATCTTCACTTCTTATAATATCGTTAGGTAACTTCAAACCTACCTATGAGCCTCTTACATGTTTCTTACCAGCCGCAGGTGAGATAGCGGCTAAATGTCTGGCTCATTCAGTATTTTCTTGGCTTCGAATCAAATATAGATTTCTTCAATGAGTCATTACAAAAAACATGTTTCCTGGAATGGTATAGCTTAAGATGAAAGCTTTAATAATCCAACTTCTCACTTTTATATGCTTGTAGGTATTTCTTATTATTTGTAAACTCTTTCATGACAAAAACGACATCAATGTCTTCCGCATTCAAGTTACCTGCAGTTTTTTTGTGTTTAAGCTATTCATCGTACTATTCACTTTAACACTTCCGGAGGCCGGCCTCGACTATATTGGAAATGTTATATCTCGCAACAGCCCCAGTCAATCACGCCTTCTGTATCACGTAGAGATTTGCAGTAGCATTATTATGAGTAATGATTGGGGAGGGTTGCCACAGTCACGTCATGTTCTGACGTAAGTAGGTGCAATAATAAATAATAATCACCAACTCATAATTTCTCAAACTTTGTAGCTTAAAAGTTACGAAACAAACAGTCTCATGGCGGCCTATAAAAGTTTGTAGGCAATTTCGTATTATACAGTCACACGGTATTTTCGTCCACGCATGCGCCAAATTAGCTGCATAAGCAAGTACCTACTGGCCACAATGCTCGACCCGATTGCGACCCCATGGCCTCGAAACTCCCTAATAAATAAGGCAATGTTGTACCGCAAAATTTGCGACTTTTATTATCATAAAACATCCAGTGGGTTCTGCATTGTCCAATGTTTATTAGTCAGAGATATCGCTCGCTTTTTTATTATTAGATGTTGCTGTTACATTGATGAATCATTTTTCTTCTTCATACATGTTGTAACTTGAATGCCACGCCCATTTTCAAGATCATTTGTAATAAGTAATTTCCCGTCCAAAACACCTACAATATAACAATGATTCATTGTTAAATATCTAATTTCAATGTCAGTTGCGTCAAAATTTCCCAAAGTACTTGCGACATTGGACACTGAGATTTCTTAGAGACTTTTTGCTAACTTATCAATAACGTTAAATTGTTGAGTTGACACTAAACGAACGGATATTCGTCTGCCGGTTATCGGTTCGATGTCCATTGAAAGTGACAATAGGAACTTATGCTTTGAATAACAAATCAAATCGTGGCGTCATCGTTTATAGGTGGTCGGTAAAGAGTGTGTTCCTAAATATTTGATTGTGAATACAAGTAGGTTTCAAAAGAACCAATATTATTCTTACGCAAGAACTTGTGAATTCATTTCTGCTTATACAGTTGAATAGTTACTTTGATCTGTAGACGTGTCATAATCGTCTCAGCCCATGAATCGTCTCCCCCTGTTGGGTCTCAAGCTTGCTACTCACTTGGAGGGTGAATAAGCGTCTCTCATACTTCGTAGTTCTCTTTGAAATGTAAGATTTTACACTCTTTAAAATGTCTACTCCAGCGAATACACATCTTCGTACATTGTTTTGCTACTACACAAAGGATTCAAGAGTTGTTTAGTATATCGTTTATTACAACGTTGATAAACTACTCATTGTTGATATGTAGTGACATAATTGGTCCTAAATACTGGTAGGCCTCCTTAAGTGACAATTATGTCCGCTAAAGCAATTAAGAGGCTACGACTTAATGAACATCCGTAACGCATGACCTGCATTGCAATGCAAGTAGGAGAAACAACGTTCCATATCCTTCTGACTGGATTCCATCTGATTGATTAAATGGGATTTATTTACTAAGAGTGCGTATTGTGATGATCAATCAATATTTCTTTAACATAGTTCCGATATCTATTTTTTTTATCAAATTACGATACGAAAGAAAAAAAGTCAAGATTTTTACAAATTGTTTTCGTTTGTTACAGACTTACTTTCGTTTTTTTCTGTTGAATATAAACTTAAAAGTATATTATAGCTTCCCTTACTTTTATTAGTTATGTTTATATAATACCTTTCGCTGATAATAATATTAATATATCTATACTATTCTTCTTCGCCAAATTCTGAGAACTAATCAGAATTCCGTTCCATCTATGCAAACCTACGTCAATGCGGCATTTTGCAGCGATATCTCTTGGTTGGAATCGCGATCAAGCTGATTGCCTGCTCTATTTAACAAATGGATGGACTAACCAACTTGGCAGGACCTGTTTATTAAATTTGCTGTCCCTGCGATAAGCCCTCGAAAGTGTAGAGTTGGAAAAGAAAATGTATCTCAAGGTTTTTCCTGATAAACGGTGTTCTAAATGTTGGATGGAACATCGCAAGCAAAACAATTTCTCTGCTATTAGATTCAAAGACTGAGAGAATTAGAGAATTATGGTTACCTAATCAATGGGCGGTGGCGATCACTTACCATCAAGTGAACCTTCTGCTCGTCTACATATATCCCGCTACACGTATAACGCACAAGGGACCTGCCAATACCATTTGCTCTGTAATTTTTATCTTGAAACTCTAGAGTTGAAATATTAAACCAATCTTTCCACTATTACGTTGCCGGACAGCCGAAATAATGCCCACCCTATTAACTAACAGATGGATAGTACAATGCGGTAGAGACCTGCTTATTCAATTTGCTGGCCCTTGGGTTACCCTTAAAACTAGAAGTGGGCAGAAAATATTTTTGCCTGGATGTTTTCCTGTAGTATTCGTTGAATATCATCGTGACTTCTTCCGTAATACCTACCTGCACAGCAGTCGTAAGATTATATCGGTCTAGTATACTTTTAGTAATACAGTCTAACAAATAGTAATGATGTGAACTTGTACCTTATTGGAGTGTCTTAAAGTTCAGAAGGGGTACGTAATAGTTTTTACAGTCGAACGTGACTTCGCAGTTCACGTACCGGCTGGTCGCTGGTCCTCGCAGGACCCGAACCCACAGTAGTTTTATTGTGCAGTAAATCCCGCTACTTGTGTAAACATAGGAACACATGTGACCCAAAAACCCAAAGTTTATTTAAAAATGCTACCCGCATTTACTGTACGCACTACTGTCTTTGCATGTAGTGAAAGCTTGCCTTTTAGTCAATGAGAACATGCTAGTTACATGTAGAAATCGATTACCATTAGGAAAATAACGATGATCTCAAAGGTGCCGTTGGAAATTCAAATGGCTTAGGTGCTTTCATTAATTGATTGAATGTAACTTAAGTAGTATGTAGTTGTTGCTATGTGTTGGGGTCGCAAGGGATTATATATTTTTGTATCCAATCGAAACCTATTACTACTTATACCTTTTCGTATCTATTGTGCAATGGGTCCAGTAGGAATATAATAGAGATTATGTATGAAGAAGAACATCACATAACCTGCCCGACCCCGATGTATCATCTTAGCATTTAGCGAAATCGAAAATAAAATGTATTATTTTATTTTAGACCCTGTTAAATTACGAAAATGCCAAATAGAGCTCTTTTGCGGCGACACTTTTAACGATTTCACGCTGTTTCTATGATAGAAGTTCAGAAGATTACACAAGTCTATTTCGGATTTCACATAGACAAAAAGAAATTCCTATAGGATAACTTGTGTATCCGTCTATTTCACCCTACTTTGTGAAATATCCTCTTTCTTTGGATGTGTTCCAGGTGGCTCATCTTCTCTATGGCCACACTCGTAAATGCCCTACATTAGTACCACGGAAGTTATTCCGCCGCCATTGTAAATAAACCAGTACTGACGTTGGTCGCTGAACGCGGCGCAGAATACCCGTTTGCGGTCGGATTTGCATTGATGTTGCGAAAGAGCATGGCGTTTCATTTGCAAGCGCTATGCATCTATTGTGGGGTAGGGCTGACGAATTTCACGTTAAATAAACACACGTATTAATAAGTTAAAGTTAACAAATGTTCAAAATCAATAACATGCTTCTGAAGTATTAAAACAGTATAGAGAGTAGGGCCGTCTACCATGTAGCCACACATCAGGTTACCACAACCTGTCAAAAATCCTCAATAATAATTCAATTCTATGTATGTGTTTGAGAGTAAGATAATTATGATGGGAGTTGATTGAATAAATTTTACAATATTGTACACTTTGATGTGTGGCTTTACGTACCATAGCCTACCATAGCTTCTGCGTAGCAATGGTAGGTTCCTCCTTCAGAAAAGCATTAAACATGCTCACCTCACCAGTACCTTAACTGGCTTATGACTTTAATTACCTACACTAAATCGTCTGCAGTTATACTAAAAGATTGCAATGTGTGTATCTCCTATATTTTATTTTATTAGAGGCTCACCATCACTTCGTTTCTGTAGATCCGTTGCAAGCCGTGCCAATAGATAGCTTACCAATCAATTACAACAACTATCACCTATATATAAGCCTTTTCGTTGACCTGGGAAATTACATATTATAGCATAGAGTAGGTATAGACAGTCGACAGAAGATATAATATATTTCTAGATATCGTCACCCTTATGATTACGCAACTCAGCTGAATAAAAAACCCGTTCACATGTTCACATCATCTTCATGCAACGTGCAACTATTTCTCTGATCTACAAAGATCAGATCAGAGAAAACCCAAATTTTAACCACAAAATTATTTGTAGCAGCCCTATCCAAAGTGGAAATCGTATGAGTATGTACCTAATGTGCACTAAATAAGGTTCACTCGGGCTTTATCACGTTGATTGACTTATTCTTCGTCAGCTTTTTAACGTCACGGCTCAATGCATAGGCTTTTCCTAAACACAAGCTTGCACGTGGGAACTCCCAGCCGTTGACTCACAAATCACAATACAAGAATTTGTGTTTCAGCGCGCAATAATTTATCATTTTTGTCGAAGGTCCCAAAAGTACTATGAACATTATAACCTTGATTTACGAACTTTGATTTGACGTAGTTTCGTTGTACACCAGACATAAAAGCCTTTAATGTTGTAAGTTTCCGTTTGCGTATAGGGATTTCCTATCGCGAATATCAGGTCGGCGTCTGTTAGGGGCCAAGGAATTTAGGATTACTTCGGGTTGACGTCCCGAGGGCTGGCACTACATTAACTAGATATTGTTTGGCGGTTTAATAGTTGGCGCGATGACCGGCATAGTCCCAAAGGCAACATACGCTTTTGTAGTTAGCGTCTACGTAAGATTGCAAGTTTGCTATGATTTATGAGCGCTTTGAACAGTGTATAGTTAACACACGCATTTTGAGCTTTGAAAACATAGTTTCTAAATATTATTATTTTGCTTCTAAAAATGTGAACAAGTCATTTTACTGTTAACACAATTTTTTCCCCTCGTAACCCAAAAAAAAATTACCTAGGTAATAAAAATTTTGGCAGTCTTCTCGTCACAATCAACTTTCGACTCCTGTGGAAGGATCGCGTTATGTCTATCAATGTTTGTAATATTGATATAAGTACTCTTGAAGGTCCCTAAGTCATAGCCGTCAGGAAATACTCTCCATTAGACTTCATAGGACTTTTCTCCATTTCCAGAAAACTGGTCGCCCAATTCAGCCGCGAGGAGACGTCCCTGCTCGTCCTCCGCGTGATGGTGGGGCTGATCATCCTGTACGACTGGGTGCACCCGTCGGGCGCCTTCTGCCGCTCCTCCTCCGTCGACGTGAAGGGCTGCGTCAAGTTCCTACAGCAACAGACGCCGGCTAAGGCGGAACCTCTCCTCAACGCACTCAGGTATAATAATATTTCACTACATCACATACATTGATCTGACTCTGAGATAGGTAGCTAAGAAAGGTAGGTATGAAAGAAAGAAGAAATGTTTATTTGACCAATAATAACATGACAAAAGCTAAATAACAACAACATTATGTACCTTATCGTCAGAGACGATTTAAATCTCTATATAATCTCTGCTTATCGTCTTAAGGCCCAGACAGCAGACACAAAATGGAAAATCAATTGTTTTATGCCTTTTTAAAAAGCTTTTGGGTCTTATGATATAAATTGAAGATACAGTATAATAGGTTTTTTTTTATTTTGTCTATACTGTCCCACTACTGGGCAAACGCCTCCCCGAGTCCCTCCATCGATCCCTATCTAACGCCATCTGGGGCCAATCAATTGCAAAGCAGTTAAAATCGTCGCTCCATCGCTTTTTAGGTCTGCCCCGTTGTCCTCGTCCATCAAGGTAACCATTGGGTTTCGAATTTCGATGCTAGGATCTTTATTTTTTTTTTAGTTTTATTTTAAGTTAGCCTATTCAGTCCCACTGCTGGCCAAAGGCCTCCCCCAAGTTCCTCCATAGATCCCTACTAATTGTTAATGTTAATATTAGTAGTTAATGGTAATATCTTCTCAACTGTGACCTGTTTTGTGACCTTAGGCCCTCGTTCACCATCTCTAAGTCAAGTGTCAAGTAATTTACTCCTCAATTTAAGCTGGGTTTCGAGGAAACTGGCTCCTGGTTCGCGGCCTAGTTAACAGTTTAAATAATTTATTCAATACAAACCAGGGGTCAATTTTCTCCGAACCTACTTTAATTGACAAGAAAACTAGCTGGAACTTTACTCAGAAATGGTGAACGAGGCTCCTTAATAAAATAAATAAAATGTTTGTTTCCCAGGTATACAACCAAGCACCTGAACCACCAGTCGACGCCGAAGAACATCCGGACGCTGCTAGCGGCGTGAGGACAGCACTCCAGCCTTGCATGTTGCTGTGGGGAATGATTCGACAATAATCATTTGTGGGGATCTCTCGAGCGCACGCGTTTGTTTTGCTAGCACGAGCTTGTTCAGTGCAATGGTAGGCCGTTCAGTCTTGATACTTTTAGCTATCAGCTTCATTATTTTTGATGCGATCGGCAAATGATTGACGCGACAAATCGTTTAACTGAGTTGATCTTTTTGCGATCTGGATTGGCCTCCAGATCGCTAAAAGATCAACGCAGGTTCGGTTTTCGCTCGGTTTTCGCCTTCTATGTCGAGTCGACTTCATGGAATGCATAGACCAATAGGAGAACAAGATAAGGAATGTCGACTGTAATCTGTGTTCTCCTATTGGTTGTGCGTTCCATGAAGTCGACTCGACAGAAAAGGCGAAAACCGAGAATTGGCCTCCTGATTCACTATTTTTGATGCGATCGACAAATAATTGACGCGTCAAATCGTTTAGCTGATTTGATATGTGTGTCTGTCTGCCTAAGCTAGTCCGGGGTTTTGCGCCCGCCAGCTGCCACGTACTTTGCGCGCTATGTTTGGTAATACCTTTCGTGTCTAGAAATTAACTAATATGACATATGATGAACAAATAGAAGTCAAACGATAAATCACAAAAAACATTGGGCAAAATGTCTACACCTACACCTTAACAAGAGTAGGCTGTTTTGAAAAAATATAACTTAATTTTTATCAAATTGTAGCCACAATCACTAGACCAAATAACAGTATGAAATGTTAATTGGTGGACTAATAATATCATCTTTAATGCAATGAACAGCTGATGCTTAAAGTATCTAGAACGTTTAGGCCTCTATAAGATAAAAGTTATGTTCGTGGATAGAAGTAGCTAGGGAAAACCAACATTCAATAGGATTTTAACACATATTACTGGGAAGTCACCTAGTTCTTATTCATACTGAGGACACGGTATCGGATATATTATCCTATAGGACATAAGTATATCGCACGGTAATCGGTAGGTAGTGTATGGATAGCCAAAGTATATCCAAAACTAGCTAAGTGAAGAAAGAATTGTCGTATGTAGATATGCAGATGCTAAAAGCAGCCTGGGAGTGATATAATTAGCTTTATGCTATTTTATACATTGTCAAATTTTAGTCCTATTAATAATCAAGCTCTTGTTATAAGTGTAAAGAATAAAGTCTGCTTCAAGGACTTTATTCTACATTAAAATGACAAAAAAATGGCAGTGTATTTAAATCCTGGAATTGACGAATTTAGACATTGCACTGAACGAGGCAGCTCAATTTAACATCAGTAGAATTCAGGTATTGCATTTTATTTATTCATTAGTCACGATCAATATAATCTAATATTATTGTCTTATGTTTTAACTTAACATTCATCTTTTACCTACTAAAAGATAAATATTTTGTATACCTGCCTTTGTATCACGCGCAATACGATGTGCGATTTTTAATATATTTAAGGTAATTACGGTATTGTTCATACAAAATAATAAAGTAGTTAATTAAACAAAGTGTGAATCGAAAATCATAATATTTTTCAAAGTTGATGAATCCTTAATTTTTTAAGCTTATTTTTCTAGACGTAAGTAAGAACGTAGGGGTGTGTAACCGCATATTACACTCATACGAATATGCATGCTTTAAAAGCAACGTAAAGGAATTGTTGAGAAGGCCTCCCCGCCCCCCGTGCAAGGCCGCCGCCGCGCGCCACCACGTAGCGATCACTGCAACTGTAAGTTAGCTTTTATAAATCATTTAACTCCGTAAGAGTGCATTAATTAGACACCTTGTAATTAAGACAGAAGTATTATTAAAATAGTCCTTCAAATGCCTTGAAATTAAACTAAGTACCTATCTAATTGGTTACCGAAAGTTTGTGCAATATATTGTTATGTACATACTTAAGGAAGCAGAATGTAAACGGAAATTATTTGAGGCGTTTCAATTATTTAACCCTGCGTAAAATCAAACTTGAAATATCATGCAGATATAGATTTGTTCAATTTTCATTATTGTTTGATGAAAATTAATAATAATGATTAGAATATTTAGAATCAACCATTAAAATACTCCATTCATCTAAAAAGACTGAAACGCATATAGCACAAATTTACCAGAACAAGTGTGATTTTATTTTATTCTTGTTTTTATACGAAAAGAAAGATTTAATGGTCAAGAACATTGAACGAGAGATATGAAAATGTTTTGGATTGACGTGTAAAATGGTATGATTTGATGGAGTTTTGAGAATTGATGAAACTTGCGATAAGATAAAGGTTTGGAATTTATAAACATTTTTCTATGAATGAGCGCAGCAGCTTATCATAGCGAAAGATGTTAATATACATACATGTTAAAGTTAAATTTACGCATATACCACTGCCTTGATGTTAACTATCTGTAATTATGAAATAAATTTTATGATATGTTTCTATATTGACAATTATGTATAAATTGGTGTAAGAAGCATTGTGCATGTTCACGAGTCATATATTATTGTAGGATAAAAAGATAATGTTACATTTATTTAGCCCAAGGTAAAAGTAAGGCACTACCACGAGTTTACTGTTTTCTTATTTTTGTTACAGTTTCTATCATGTTGATCTAAATATTTCTTATATGTCTTACATCTTTAATATACTTATTTAGCCGATGTTTTATTTACAATCGCTCAAAAAAGTCGTTTGTAAGTACAGATAAAGATATGATTACGATTATTAATTACCTTCAGTGTTAATAGAAAAAGTAATTGTTATTATGTACCAACATAGCGCAAAATTTATAGAATAACGTAGTTTGAATTTGTTAAAATATTGGAAATTAATGTTTTTCTTTTACTTGAAGGAGGCTATAGTATACATTATATTATACCTACCTACTTATATATTAGTGTTAATTACGCGAGTTTAATTATTGTTATACATTGTCACTAGAGCACAAACATCTCTTTCATGTATAGAATCTTAGGTACTAACAACTTTCAAAATATTATTATATTAATTGCACAGTTTGCACTGTAATTAAATAGTTAAATTTGTTGACACCCTGTAAGAAAACTATTCAGTGTTGTTTTATTATCTTCAGATTGCATTTAGATATGTAACAAATGTGTAATGTGTGTATCAGTTTAAGGAATTGGTGGTAAGAATTGTAATATCAATTCCAAAATAACACTGCCCAAAGCATAATTTTAAAATTATATTTTTTTGATACTATCATAAGTTTGATAAATTCCATTTGATAGTAATTCCAAAATAGGGAAACTCCATTGAGAGTATAAACATAGTGTGAGCGATAAAATTGTATGTAGTACATATTTAGCTGGTCGAAACAAAATTATAAAGCTTAATTATTGTAGATCTACCATTCACGCATAAGACGAATTTATCAATAAGGAGACGTAAACTTTTTTGACTTTATTCATAAAAAGTTCTCCTAATATTCAATAGGCACTCAAAAATTAAACAGAAAACCATTCAACTATGAAATCCATATAACATAGATGTTTATGAAATTTGAAGTTTTTATGAATAAGCCAATCCAGTTTTAGAAATGAGCTAATGCATAATTTACTCCTTTTCACAAGTGATTAATTTGTTACTTCCTTAGCCAAATGTTTAGCAAATTTTTTAATCAAGAGCGGTTTATAGTTGTCAAGATTGTTGTTCCTTATCTGATTTGAAACAAAATTCAGTTACACATTTAACTCTAAGGTTTGTATGATAGAACTATTTTTTAGTTATCTTTTATTTATTGTATATAATAAACACACCAAAGTTATGATTAATAAACTTTAATAGACTTGTATTATTTTGTTTCATTTACCTACATATTTTATCATTAACGTCGTAACGCCCAGACAGCAGACACAACTGGAAAATCAATTGTTTTATGCCTTTTAAAAGGCTTATGGGTCTTACGACGTTAAATGAACTTTACCTAGTTTGATGAAGATATCGCAAGTCGTATTGTAAAGGGCATTTGCAGTCAGCAAGCAATGTTGGAAATTACACAGCCATCGTGGATATAATTTTTATCAGATATTAGCTGTTAAGTAGGTAATTAAGATGTAAAAATTTAAAGATTAATAATTTCTTCTGGTTGACATTTGTAATTAAAAGTTATATAAGTAAGCTAAGTGGTAGTTTTCCAATCCCATTCGCCCCTGCTTGATACACGGCGCGTTTTGGGCAACATAAGACACTCAAGACTAACTTTCGTACCCACTTTACTTTAAATTCTCACTTCAAAAAAGCAGGGTTCTAGGAGGCCATTGAAAATGCAAAAATAATTAAAACAATTTATTTATACTTAAGTAATATTTACAAAATAAGAAAAAACTAGATAATCACTTAAGTATTAGCAGGCCGTGGTTTTAAAATTAGTTTCCCTGTTTCATCACATGACATGTTGAAGTCATTCAGCACGGATCGAGTTCTTGCTGTGATGATGCTAGGAGCAATAACTTTTCTGTGCACTCCCATCATAAACAGCAACACTAAAACAATATTACATTATTTGCCATTGTCATCATTTTAAACATACACCAAGCAGCATGAAAGAATAGCGATGACCGTTAGTTTGTGTTGTGACTAGTAAAAAGAAGACTTTCTACTAAAATTGGTTTCTCAACTCAAGGCCATCGCTATTGTTTCATGCTGCACACTATACCGGTGCATAGCTAATAAAATGTTTTAACAGAACTTGGAATTTTACCAGCTGTTAAATCACAATTATGATTAAAATTTTAAATCAATCTTCTGCCTCATTTTCAAAAGAATTAGTGCTGAAAAGTGCCTTACCTAATAAAGTAGAAGTGAAGGCAAAAAACTGGATGATTCCACAATGACTGTGTGAGGGATACAACAGGAGTCAGAGGATCAGTCAACCAGTGCCATGCTGCCATTGCAGTACACACGGAGACCACTGCCAGTAGAACTAAAAAAGAAAGAAAAGTGGCATTAAGTAAAATATTATAGTTGCATAAAGTAGTAGCACTGACAGCTCAATTAATATGAGAATTAAATTTGTTTTATTTTTGACCCTAAGTGATTCCGAAATGACAAATACTAGCATCTTTTGAGAATGGAAGCTTTCATTGGCGCAATCACTTTAAATGCATGCACATATATCTAGGTTTTCTATGAAATATGGTACTTCGCCTCTGCTTCGTAGCAGCGATACATCAATACATCTGAACAGGTTCAAATGTCAATAAGTTCTAACGCTACAAGTAACCATTAATATCTGAACATTCAGTACTGCATAAATATCTGAGCAGGTGCCAGTCATTAACTCTGAACATACAACTAACCAATAATATCTGAACACTCAGTACTGCATTAATATCTGAGCAGATGTCAGTCATATATTAGGATAATAAACAAAGTTCGTAAAGAAAAGAAACAAGTGTCATTACATATTTGAATCTGAAAATGATTTTTAAAAGTGTGTGGCCAGGATGTAGGCATTAACAGTATTGGAAACTAAGGAGTTTCATCAAAAAAACCAAGATATTTATTACCAACGAGCGGTCACGAAGCGAACATGTTAAAGATGATTGTATTGGTTTATATGATGAGATTGATGATTCATTCATTCATTCAGGTGATTCAGAGACACTTTTTACTTTTCGAATAACTGCTGTAACAAAAAAGTTGATGTCGCAAAAATGGCCGCCATTTTGTTTTTTTCTTTAAATATCAAAAACCTATTATTTTTTGATATGATTAATTAAAAAACTTGTCGAAACTTTTTCCGCAAAAATAATCCCCAACACACCAAAAAACAGCCCTTATCAGTGAGTCAGTCATTGGTAGTCGAGCTTTATATAAGTATTATGTTGAGCGACGAACGCGACGTTGCCAAATTGATTTCTAAACGATAGGCAACCTCGCATTGGTATTGACGTACGTGAAGGATGACAGTTCAGATATTATTGGTTATTGTATGTTCAGAAGTAAATGACAGCATCTGCTCAGATATTAATGCAGTACTGAATGTTCAGATATTATTGGTTAGTTGTATGTTCAGAACTTATTGACATTTTAATTTGTTCAGATATACTTGGTCACCTTGTCTGCTACGATATATCTGATGGCGACTGTACTTATGAATTTCTCCACATACCAATAAATGGTAAAATGCACACCCCTAACAAGTAATAAAGCAAGATAGAGAATGACATATTGCAATATTTAAACATAAATAAATGCTCAATGATAAAGCATAAATAAATGCACAATAGTCTTGGATAACAAACCACAACACTGTTTGACAATTTAGAATTTTTCATTAGTAAATGTTATAGCCTACCTAATAAATAAAACAGTAGAAACATCAGATAGGTACTCACTCCTCCATCTCATAGTAGCCGGCTGCAGACATCCTATAACTTCCGTGAGGCGCCGTTCGAAGGCCTTCAAATCTAGAACATCAACAGCAAAAATAAATAGTGAACATCTTGCAACTCCTGACATGTCTTTAGAATTTATCTTTAAGGTAATTAAACCAGAGAAAGAGTCATAATATTTTTTTAAATTAGAAACAAAAGTCAAAATACCTAGGTTTAAGCGGCAAAAACAGGATACAGTTACGGAAACAAGTGCATTCATATTCATATAAATACAATCAACTCATTAATAAGTTGTGTAATTTACTTCAGTACTTATTTGTACATAACTTATGTAATTCGTAATAAGAGAAATAAAATTACGCTAACTTACCGTCACACGCCGTTTGCTCCAGAGACATTTTGGCCAATATATTTCGTAAAATCTAATTTATATTACCTAGGTAGTTAATGACAAGAAAAGCAATAAGGGTCACTGTAGCAGTGATACTGATTACATTATTATCACAAAATTTAGATTAACGCTGCTTCAATAAAAGATATTATTACAAATAAAGGATCTCTTGAATGAAAAACTTGATTTTTTGACTGATTTCAGATATTGATTTTTTGACAGTGACATTTGACAGCTAGCCGCCGGAAATTTACTTTTTTTTTATTACTCGATAGGGCCAGGGCCCGTAATACCAGCAAATACGAAAACCATCCATTCGCAGCGCAGTTCAAAGGCAGGCCTGTTTCTGCGCTGCTAAGATTCGTATTATGAGCCCATAAAAACTGAACGACTATTGCACTGCTAGGCGAAAAGGTGAACGGTTTCCTTGTCTCTGGTCTGCTTACTGATTCAACCTAGAATCGTTCGGAAATCTTATGATATTTTTTTCCCGTTTTACCGGTTTTTTAGTTTTCGCTTTATAATATCAATTGCTGACTAAAAGTACGTTTTTATGAGTGTAATTTACTTAATCAGCATAATTTTCTTAATTCACAGTAGATTTTAATAAAATTATGGAGTAATTCATATGGCGTACGACTATTCTGTACTCTTCTTACCTACCTAGATTTTTGAACGATTCTTTATTTCTTTTAGAACAGTGTGACCAGATTTAGCAGAATTCTGCGATTTTAGCAGAATTTGACCCCCAATTTAGGTCTTAGCATATTATGTCGCAGATTAGAAAAAGTTAGCAGTTTTTAGCAGAATCTAAAATACCTTAGCAGCATTTATAAGTCACCTATTGATTTTTGCTTGAATAGTTATACAAGAAGTCTTGACTTGACCGTTTTTCCCGGACGGACTTACTCTGCTCACTCACTAACTCACACATTCAACACAGATTCACAAACTTACATGAAGTTTTGTCTCTCTGCTCTTTTAAGCTACTCGTGCGTGTGTGGTACATAGGTACATTACAAAATTTTGAAGGAAATGTTTTTCAATGACTTGTATAGTACAGTGCCTATAGGTGGCAGTACTTTGTATTGACTTACAAATCAAAACTAACGAACGGATGGCATGATACCAGTTGGCACTTGGCACCACCGACATGTGATATCCCCAAATGTGTTCATAATCTTTGGAACTGACTACTATGGACGTATATAAGAGGGAGGGGGGGGGTCCAGAGGGTCCGGGTCCTTTAATGTGTACTTTAGCCGCATTTTATAAAATTAAATCCGAGCACGGGGGGGGGGGGGGGGGGTGCGTTTTATTTTATAAATCTCCATACAAATATAAATTAATTAAATTTTTAGCAGATTTTAGCAGAATTTTGTTATGTCGCTAGCATAATTACTAATTCAAATCTGGTCACACTGTTTAGAATATTGAATGAATTAATAACAATGTCAACATTGGTAGTTTTCTTTGCAAATATAAATAAAATCAAAGATTAAAATAGTATTGTTGACATTATTTAAGTGCAATTATTCAATAGTTTTACTGTAAAATTAATTATAATAATAAAAAACCGGGTTTATAAACTATTGCACATAATATTAGTTTCCAATCACAAACTGAGATAAAAGCAATCATTTCCTATTAGCCGAGCATGTAAGAAATGTGGAAGAACTGCGACATAACGGCTAAAGCTACTTAATACGAGCCCACGTAATTCGTCAGACATCTGTGACACTAACACCATACAAACCAGTTTTAACGTAAGTAATGTTTATTGTGATATATTTATCTGTTGTTCAATCTGCAGTGACCTGTGGAGAATCCTCAACTGTTCTCGAAATAACATTAGAGCCTCTAGTGAGAACTTGTTGAAAAATTCTGTAATTAAGGCTTTAGTATGTGTCTGGCCTGTCGATCTCATCCAGTGTTGCGTGCTCTGTTTGATTGACCACTCTTTTAGCAAGCGTATGCACCTGGGTATGCCCAGTACTAGTTCCGGGGATTGTACTTATTTATTACATGTAAGTCATTTCCAATTTACTAATTGTTCTTATTATTTTTACAGATCTGTGTTGTCACTGGTGTAAAATGTGACTGTGTCTATAATCAGAGCAGCAAGTGCAAGCATTTTAGTGCCTTAATATCCTATGTTAACATCACCTCCAGCTTGTCAAAGACCAGTAACAAACAACATTGTGGCAAACCTAGTATTCGGCAATTTGTTCATTATAAATGTTCTAAATTCTTCGAAGATATGACTAATAAAGACTGATTCAATATTTACAAAACCTGTTTTTATTCACCAATTTTAACAATAACATACTATTATTTGTAGAGAATATTGGTGGTTGTATCGCAATCAACACTTCTGACAGTTGACCATCTGCATTTGTTTCCAATTTCTGCCGTGTTGTGCGCGGTCGTTATCTGTCCACCACTACCTACTCGCTTTGCACATAGCCAATCCCCCTAAACTATTGTAGATATTGTAAACCTTGTATATTCTGTATTTTAGTGAATTTTTAAGTATTTTAAACTAGTTTGAAAATCCTAAACTCGAACTCTAAAGTCTTTTTTAATTCTTTGGTCAAACTACTTGAGAAGTTTTTATTACTTTACAAACCATATCGTTAGAAGCGGCTCTTACAGCCTACCACGGATACGTAGCATCTGTACTCAACTACGGATTAATTATGTGGGGAAACTCCGTTGACGCCGACAGAGCTTTCAAACTGCAAAAAAAGTGTATTAGATCTATTTGTAATGCTGGTTTCTTAGACACTTGCAAGCCACTTTTTAAAAAACTGAACATTCTCCCCTTGCCTTGCTTGTATATTAGGGAAGTATGCTGTTTTGTCAAATTACATCCAATCTATTACAAAAAATACAATGAAGTTTCAACTAGAAATGTAAGAGAAAAATATACTTACTTACTACACAAACCACCTTCCCACGCCCAAATTTACAAACAGAACATTTACAACATGTCCATCATTCTATATAACAAACTACCCACATTTATAAAAAATCTAGACGGTAAATCATTTAAGTATGCACTCACAACTTGGCTAGCTACAAAAGGTTTTTATAGCATCAAAGAATATTTAGAACATGACAGTTAACTGCCATAGCCCAGTATTAATGATTATTAATACTAACATAAGTAGATTCTTAAACTATTTCTTGTTACTAGTTACTACATGTTTAAATAGTTTTAAAATGTATATATAAATACCGTAAAAATATTATCTTGTTATTTTATAAATATTATAATTGCACAATTATTATTATTAGGTATTTAATTTTATAAAAAAAATTAAAATTTGATTTGTAACTTAGTCTAACATTAACATACCTACTGATCTCATATTAATATGTTGTTATGTAAATGATAATTATGTACCTTTAAGTGCTTATAAATAAACCATAAGTCCTTGTTATATTTGCACGCCTGCTCGCAGGCAAAATACAAACACTAGATACTTTTAACTAAGACCTTTTATGTATCACACGTATTTTAGCAAATAAATGTTTGTTTGTTTGTTTGTTACTTTTGTAGGAAGTAGACATAGCTCGGGCTCGGCAGGGCAGCTAAGTTTTCGTGTTTGCAGTCTTCATTTAAAATGTCGTAAGTACATAGCATTTTTTTCTTGTGTTTATAAATAACTTACTTACATCACATATAATGGACCGAAGAAGAGTCTAAGTGTGGAAAGTGGAGTCCACTTTACATTACAAAATAACTTACTCGTACTTGCACTTTATGTAGGTATGTTAGTGGTAAATAGAATATTTACTATAGTGAAAAACAACAAACAAGACATCGTGTGAGATATACCCAACTGCTTGGGAGTTTTTGAATGATCCCAGAGTAAAAGTAGTAGGGTATAACAAAATATACATTTCAAGAGTATGTGGAGTGCAGTGGGAGAAAGACTGAAGGCTCAACTCTTTTTTTTAATGATTCAGGTGGCAGACGAGCACACAGATCACCTGATGGTAAGCGATTACCGCCGCCCATGGACACCTATAGCACCAGTGGTGTCAAAAGTGTGCTGCTTACATTTAAACCCCCCTTCCCCTGGATTGGGCCTCTGATAAACTCACACACACAGGCGAAACACAGCACATGCACTGCTTCACACCAGTTTTCTGTGGGACGTGGTATTACTCCGGTCGAGCCTTCATGCCAAAGCCTGGCTCTCCCACTGTTAAAAAGTCTGCATCAGACTGGTCGAAAGTATGTAATGTATTTACTTATTACTACATAATAGTGTAGTGTAATTAAACGAGAATCACAAAAGTTTTTGGTTTCATAATATTATTTATTAACAATCTAATGCATTTACAATACATAGATAAAGGTCCAGCGACACTAATTCACTATGCGCTGCCGATTGGTTTGTTTACAATTTAACTATAGGTAGTTCACGGTTGATTGTCACTGTATGCACACATTATCAAATAATTACATGTCTAGACATCAGGCTGTTCTTGCATCTACTATCATGTATGATTAATAAAGTTCTCCTACCTTTTACTTCCGACCGGGGGACAAAAACACACTAAACACACCACAAAAGGACCACCCAGCGAAAAGAGAGCCAACTGTCTGTTGACATTTTGCGAACGCGCGGGGCGCTCCCCGCGTCCCGCGCGGAAACGGCCAACGTTACTTGGTCGCATCGGCGTCGTATTATTTGCTAAAACATGCGTAGATGGTTTTTTATACGTTTGAAAATTAATTAAAATAAAGCGAAACCTGCAAAACAAATTATGCTAGGTTTGTAATGTGATTTTGTTAGTACGAAAATGCAATAAAAAGAAAATCGTGAATTTGTAGTTGACTTTATTAACTTTGCACCCGTCGATATTTTTGCATTTTCTCAGAAGTTTCCAAAAGGATCAAGTGTCCCCTATACTGGGAGACTTGATCCCAGTAACAGGTAGACTTGATCTTAGGGGATCAATCTCTCTAATGCAAATTTGAAATAATGAAAACCCGTGTCTTTATAAAAGCATTATTTAATTTAACAAAATATTAAATTTATATTGCTTTACATGTCTCACATGTCTCACTCAAGTATTAATTTTATGAGCATTGAGTCTCAGTCTTAAAAGAATTTTACATTTTCATAAATATAAAATACAGCTTTGAAAATTTATATTTTATTGCTAGCACTATTGCTAAGCCACTATCTATATGAACTGATTATCATCTAAAGTTTGAAAATCACTTTGGTACATAAAAAGCTTCTTCTTATTACTTTCTCTTTATATTACTGACAAAGAAATTTAACAATCATAAATAACTTTTACAACTAAAAACTACTAATAATATTGAGTCTCAGTCTTAAAGGAACCTTATTAACCCAATAGGGTATTTGACAATTTTTTTTTATGTGTTTAATCAAAAGACCTCTCAATTTAAGAAACATTATTGAAAGAATTGCTCGATTCTGATTTGAATCACCTGAGATATCACAACTTTAAGAGCACATATTTTGGGCAAGCCCAAAAACGCTCTATACAAATGGCTACAGGCAAGTGACGTCACACGCTCGTATCTTTTATGCGCGTCTAGTAAATTTTGTTTGGTAGCTATATCAAATGTTTCGTTTAAGTAAATGGTTTCATAATAAAAGTTGGTGAAAAATGTACGGGTAGTTCAATGATATAATTATTTTTTAAAATTTTATACTTTAATAATGGACTTTGCCCATGAAACCATAGGTTCAAGATAGTGTATCGACACCTGTCCCTGCGACGACGCCTCCGCGCAGACGGCGAGCACTTGGTGACACAGTGTCCCAGGTTTTGCGCGCGCGCGGTTCGAACACGAGCTTACCTGTGGTAGTTTCAGGTCCCACACCATTTATCTTCGCACAGGTTATTAAAAGGAAACGACGAGAAGCTCTTTTATTAATTTTGTTGAATATATATTCAGCGAGCTGAAAAATTTCAATAATAAGTGAACAAATATGCTCTATGTACTAATAATAATTTATAATACAATTTATATATATTAATAATAATAAGGAAATTATAATAATAATATTCTATCTTCAGCGAAATGATTAAACACTACAGCGAAACACAAGTACTATACAGACAGACATGACATGACTTGTATCAAATAGCAAGTCTCACACACGATAATTAAAACAAATACATAAAAAAAAAAAAAAAAAAAAAAAAATATTTTTTTACTATATCGAGATTAGTCAATACCCTATTCGGAAATACTTACAACGGGAAAGATGGAAGGTACAGCTTAACTTCCAACATTTTCCTGGGATGCGGCAGGATGGTTTGAAATCTTCACCTGTGAAGTGCAAGCCGCAAACAGCTGAATGTTTGGTGATTTTTCCCGGTACGACGGTAAGCCACCTTTTTTTAATATCTTCATTCTTTGGAATCTGAAACAGTAAAAATCCATCTTTAGATGACAAGCGAAATGGACACCCTACTCCATGGAAAAAAACTTTAACTAAATACTTACTTATGAAAAGATACACCGCAACCTTTTAGGATTCACTTTGCATCCTATCACACCAACAAGTGAAACCTTATTAATGAATATGCACAATATTTACACTTTATTTTTGTCGCCACAATAAACAATTTTCAATTATTTTGCCGCCGCCATAATGGTGATGTCCAGTACGCCAAGTGTTGCATATTTTTATAATTAAAACTACCATCACCGACTCTTACATAAAACAGTCGTTTATCATGTTTAAAATTAAAAAATAAAAAAGACATTATTAATTCCAACGCATCATTCCTTTAAATTATTCAATATTTTGAAATTCCCAGAGAAGAAATATAACTTTGCGTAAGTTATACCCAAAGGTTTTTTTTTTATGATGGCAACCCATTAGACAAGAGATTTCCTGCAGATCGACATCTCGCTCGGCTCGATTTTCTGTAAAGCGATTTGTCATTTCAAAGTAATCTTTATTCTCACTGCATAGAATCGAAATTAAATATTGCATTCATTTTCATAGTACACCATCTTGTTAAAGTGTAAAATCTTTGCGTTGTCAAATACCAGTCATGCCAACATTAATAAAACCATGTTCATGCCGTGTGGTTGGCAATGTTCACCTGTGCCAAGGAAAAAAAAGAAAAAAAAAAAAACCTCGAGCTCAGACCAATGTATGGAATGGCGTCTCTTAAAACGGAGTGATTATATTCTCTTTGTTCACTTGGTGGCCCGACTGTAAGTCCAAGGTTCAAAATAGTTTAAATTGGGCTTTGTTGGGGTAAATAAAGGAAACTGATATATTAACAAGTAAGTAATTCATAAAACACAGATTTGTGTTTGTATTTATCATCTTATTTAACTATCTCTAAAGAAAGTTGACAAAAACTTTGTATGTGATGTTATCACCTTTACCCTCCCTTATAATTTTACTCAAGAACACTCTTCTATATTGTTTCTAGTGATTCCACTTAGGTCATTATTTAGCAATGGCAGGCGGATACTGCCCAATGCCCGGGCCATGTCTGCTAAAGGGCCCCTTACAGACTTGACAGTGGACAATGAAGGCATTGCAACTCTCACAATGCAACGGCTACCAGTAAACAGTCTAAACATAGAACTTATGCAAGAACTTGATAAGGCGCTGGATGAAGTTGGAAAAAATAAGTCCAAGGGACTCATCATCACATCAGTAAGTTTTTTTTTTAAATTAAAACACCATAGTCAAAAGAATTAACATTAAGTATTCAGTATTATTATTTTAGTAATAAGCATTAGTCACAATACTTAATAGCACTATTAATTATTGATTTATCTAAACTTTCAGGCTTCACCTACTGTATTTTCTGCAGGTTTGGACATCATGGAAATGTACAAACCAGATCCTAAAAGGTTGGAGACATTCTGGACCACACTTCAGGGTTTTTGGCTGAAACTTTATGGTTCCAAGTTCCCCACAGCGGCTGCTATTAATGTAAGAAAATTCATACATTTGAAAAAAATCTCACCTTGCAACTATGAAGGATTTATACTAAACTAAAATTTACATACATTATAATAGATAAGTTCTTACTTACTGCTTAACACTTCAGCTGTGTAAAACAGCTCATCCATCTGTAGACATAGATGCATAGTTAAACATCTACTATTTAATGTCCAGCCTGTCTACCCATTGCCATTGCCACTACCAATTTACTTAGGGCAAAGGTATACCCCAACGAAATATTATATTTGCGGAAACCTAAACTATTTATATAAAAAACATGTGATTTTGGTCTCCAGGGTCACGCACCGGCAGGTGGCTGCCTCATTGCAATGTCATGCGAGCACCGAGCAATGGTCGGTGGCAAATTTGCCATCGGACTGAATGAGACAGCACTCGGTATTGTAGCTCCAAGATGGTTCATGGATACTATGATTAACACCATACCGATTCGAGAGGCTGAGTTAGCACTTACCACTGGTAGAATGTTCTCTGTAGAAGAAGCTTTAAAGGTGAGCACTCTTAATTTTATCTTACTGTTTTGTAATTCATCCTTACTATATTTTTATGCAAAAATATTTTGGTCTGTTGCCAACAGCCTACCTAATTATTCCATGTAAACAAAGTCATAGTCACATATAAGTGATGTGCTTTAGATTGACTTAAAATTGTTCTTATAGGTGGGCATGATCGATGAAGTAGCGACTGATAAAGCTGACGCCCTCGCCAAGTGCAAGGCCTTCATAAAGAAATACGACAGGATTCCGCCCCTAGCTCGAGGTATGACCAAGCTGAAGTTCCGAGGGCCCGCTCTAGAGAATCTTAGCAAAAACCGTGCTCAGGACCTGAAGGAGTTTACTACCTTCGCCCTCAGCCCTCAAGTACAACAAGGTTTAGAAATGTATATGCAGATGCTGAAACAAAAGGCAGCTAAGTAGATAGTCAAATGGTTTTACTCATTTACCTACTTTTTTAGTTACATGTTTATGTTTTGAAATCGAATTGAAAAGACTTGTAATATATTTTTTAAACATATTTCATCAGAATTCTGATGTGCTCTCCTTGTATGTATTATGTTCATAAATACAAGTAGTAGTAGGTATATACATATGACAATTTGACAATAATCAATCATATAGGACCAATATAATAGATTTATGTAAGAATAATGTAAATGTGTTGTATTCCCAGTTAAAATGTAAACAGTATTTCACTCAACTGTGGTAAAGCCAAAAGGATTTTCTTATTGTTCTTTTTGGCGTTCTAATGGTGCTACGTTACGGTTATTTGAACCTATATGATAGGGACTATTTTCGTAACGATTTTATACTGCCATAATTATTATAGGTATGAACAGTCTGCCAAATAAGATCCTATGATGTTTCAATATGATTTAACTCAATAATTTACCGTTTTCAACGTGTTCATGGAAAATTTGTAATAAATTGTTACATTTAAAATGTTTTTTACTTCTATACTTACTGATAGGTTATGTAATAAGTAGCAATAAGTCAGACTTCGTCAAAAATAATAAATATTGTTATCAGAAATCGTTAATAGAAACTCCAACAATTTTATATTAAGTGTTATAATGATCTTAAATTGACTAGAACCGAGTTTTCAAAGCAATAAACAAGATGTGTGTAAAAATACTCAGTAAAAGTATAAACGATTTCAAGGGCGATAAAACTATCTTCTATCTATGCGACATAAAGAGAGCATTTCTATAAACCACCACAAAGCTTTAAATATTATGTAATCCGAAAAAAGAAACACTTGCGCGATGTAATCGACACCCAGCGCCATCTATTGGCAAAGATAGGTACTATATCCCGAAATGAAGTGAGAGCGGCCTAGATTTTTTGTAAAAAAGTTAACGTGCTGATACGTCACTTTTGTAAAAAGTGACAGTAGCCGTTTTAAACCAGGACTAACTTCAGACCAAGTTTTGTAGTTCTCGGATTTAGTTCCGATTTCTGCCACGTGCAATCAGACTTGTCGCACTGATGGTTTGGCGATTCTCAGAAGTCGTCGCCGAGCAGCGCCGCCGTCTCGGGGTCGACGGCCTCCGTCAGCCCCATCTGCATGTCGGTCCACTCCTCGCGCTGGTTGTCTATGAAGTAGTTTATCTCCAGGATCCTGTCTCGGTTACGTTTTATCTCGTTTCTGGAACGTCACAGTATTAACATTTTAAACTGATACTATGTTAGACGAGCTTTACGGTCTAGTGGTTTGAGCGCAGGGTCCTTAACAAGCTGCAGGTTCGATTTGCGAACAAACTCAAATGTTGCTTCACGAAACAGATATTAGGACCGGTACAGATATGCGGTGATTGTTTACTGTTCATATTTCTTTCAGGATTAAGTACCTAGTTAATATTCATATTTTTAAAGAAACTCATTACTTCCGCCAATAGAGGTCCACTGCTGAACATAGGCCTCCCCCAATGTTCTCCACACATTGGTCATGTGCCAATTGCGGTTGCCGCCCGCATCCAAAGAATTCCGTCATCAAATCGTCGGTCCACCTTATGAGAGGCCACGGTGCGACTTCCTGCACGCGGCCTCCACTCAAGGACCTTTCCGCCCTAACGGCCGCCTGTTCTCCTCGCAATGTGCCCCGCCCATTGCAACTTGAGCCACGTAAAAATCTTTGGGCAAGTCCTTACCTTACATCTCCTGTGGATCTCATCATTTCATCATTCAAAGAAGCTCTAATACTGCATAGCTACATTATCTCATACCATAACTACTGACTATATCATACATATCGATTGGATAAACCACCAAACCATTGTAATTTCGGTATTTGCAAAGACTAATATCCTCAATATACTTATTCAGAATCGCGATTGGATTCTATGTTGGTTGGTTCGGGTCAGTAAGCCATCATCGGCTTGGTATACTCACTCGGTGGTTCCCTGGACTAGTTCCGTCTGCCAGTTGTGCGCTGAGTGGTGATCAAGTCCTCCCGCGCGTCGATTAAGCGCATGTGATTGTCCGACAACTGCGCCACTAAGTTCATCATCGCATTCATGTATGTTGGTTGGTTCGCCTCAGTAAGTCATCAGCTCGGTATACTCACTCGGTGGTTCCCCTGGACCAGTTCCGTCTGCCAGTTGTGCGCTCGAGTGGTGATCAAGTCCTCCCGCGCGTCGATGAAGCGCATGTGATTGTCCGACGACTGCGCCACCAAGTTCATCATCGCGTCGCGGTCCATCATCACCTGACAGAAAACGTACAAACATCTTCGATACGTGAACCGAGTGAATGCCGGGTAAACATTTATTTTTCGGGGCAATTTTCTCCGAACCCACTTTAATTGACATAAAACCCAAAATTACTTGAAACTTTACTCAGGGGTGGTGAACGAGGCCCTTATACTTATTTGTAATTCCATTGTCCACTGTTGACGGATATCTGTAACACAAGTGCTTATGCTACTTAGATTCAGGTCAATATAGGTATGAGATGTTGTGTGTTTTTTTATTATTCCTCAGTCAGTTTTCACGCTTTGACACGGGAGGTAGTAAAGTGTTAGCTACTTTTGCTGCTGACCCTACTAAATCAGTGTACTCACGTCGAACAGCTCCGGCGGGGCAGTCTCCCAGCATGACCTTGTTCCCCAGCAGCTTGGACAGCGTCTCGAACTGCCGCATCGACCAGATGCCCTCGTTCTCGCGCCAAGCCCCGAACGCGTTGCGGGACACCTCCATCAGTTTCGTGATCATTTCTGTCATGTTCACGGCGAATTGAACGCGCGACTCCTGAAATTGTCGATGTAATCTCTAAATACACAATTCCATACGAAAAGCGTCTGTAAGTGATCCCAATAGCGTTGTCATTAGTAGTTTTACAGCTTTAAGATATTTTGACTTTCGGATGCCGTCGAGGTCGGAAACAAAATGTAGTATTTTATTTTCAGATCCCGGACATATTATTACCTACTTTTGGTCCCTTAATAACGTAGAACAAGGTCACAGCCCACATCATTCAAATCTCTGACAGCATGTGGGATCAGGTTTCACCCAAAAAACGAGACTTCGCAACTCGCCTCGCACTGTTATACGGCTGAATTTATCTGAGCCCAATGAGTGGCTCTAGCTGTTCTCTCGTCCTCGCCTTCATTGTGAACTTAGGATGTAGACAATATATCTTCATATCCCGATTATTGCAACTTACCTCGCACTGTTCATACAGCTGCATCTCGATAGTCATCAGGTTCTTCCATAGCTTGACAATGCGTCGTTGAACGCGTCCCCGAACTCAAAGAGCTGTGGCACCAGCTGTTCTTTCGTCCTAGCCTTCATTGTAACTTAGGATGTACATAGACGATATCTTGATATCCCGATTATCACAACTTACCTCGCACTGTTCATACAGCTGCATCTCTATAGTCATCAGGTTTTTCCACAGCTCGTACAAGGCGTCGTTGAAGGCGTCCCCTAGATCAATAAGCTGCGGCTCCAACTGTTCTCTCGTCCACGCCTTCATTGTGATGTAGAAGATATCTTCACAACTTACCTCGCACTGTTCATACAGCTGCATCTCTATAGTCATCAGGTTCTTCCACAGCTCGTACAAGGCGTCGTTGAACGCGTCCCCGAGCTCGATGAAGCTGCGGCTCCAGCTGTTCTATGGTCGCCGCCTTCGTTGTGAACTTGCGGATCACTTCGTTCATCTGGTCCACTAGCGGTTTCTTTTTATTTTCAAATGCAGTTACCACACTGCAAATGGTAAAAGTCTGATGCAGCTGATAAAAGAAAATTAAGGCGTAAACTGTAGACGAAATGACCGTATTAAGGTCTGGCCCAGAGCGCCGAACACGAATCGGACGTTACGACCGAATCTAAGGGCCGGTTTCTGAGTTGAGAATTTGAAGTTAAGCACTACTTAAGTACAAACTTTGACATTTGAAGTATGACTCAACCATAAGTTTCCTATCCTTTCGTAAACTAAGTTGCCTGCTCTCATCGCCCCTCATAGACCCTTGAGATTCATAGGCTACACGTTATGTGGGCTAAAGCTACAATGTGTGCTGTGGTATCAAAGCACTTGGATTCTAGGTTCTAGATAGAGCAAATACTTACTCTTTGCTTTTTGCCACGCTGTCTTCAAGAGCACTGACGACTAGGTCTTTGAAAAGCTTTATTTCGTTCTGTCTGGTGTTGTAAGCCCCTTGTGCAAATTCCACTAGACCGGCCATGGTTTCCACGTATTGTTCTTTGTATCTGGAAAAGTTCACATTTTTAATTTTATAAATAACGCGATTAAAACAAACTTTTTACGCTACAGTTCGCGCACGAGTTTGCACAGCGCTCATCCAAACTAAAAGTATGGGTAACCGTAACTACGCAAGCGGCTGTCATTCTATCTTTATCATCTTGATGATTAGCGATCCAGCACTGTGCGTTTATAACGGAATTTTCTTCCACAACCTCTGTTTTGTGGAACGGTTTAGCCGCGGCAGTATTTCCTGACGGCTATGACTTAGGGACCTTCAAGAGAATAAATGGTCTAGGCAACGCATCAGCGATCTCTGTTCTCGCAGATGTTACATGGGCTGCCGTGATTACTTACCAGCAGGTGACCGCTTGCATCGTTTGCCGCCTCTAGTGTAAAACAATAAATAGGTAAATAGAGTAAAATAATAATTACTGTTCATAAAAACCCAGCAGTTCCCCTCCCACTTGGAGCAGCAATGACCCATCTGGATCCTTCGCAAACATGGACTCTATGAGCTCTGGCCCGCTCAAGTATTCCACGAAGGACAGCGCGTAGAACTTCACCTTGGCCTCGTATTCTTCTTTGGCAATCCTCTCCTTTTCTGACTTTTCGTCTGCTTCGTCTAATTTTCTGAGGAGGCCTCTGTTGAATAAGTTTCATAAATCATCAGAGTTTGAAACATTTAGGGTAGCAGTTTTCCACAGAAAGCGGGAGCTGACTGTGGAGATTATAAAATTGACCAATCACATACTCCATTAGGGACGGTGTCGAGCCTTAGTAGGCCTGTAGCGGGGTTTGAAGCCGGGGCCTGTGGGTGGAGCTCACCAGTCCACAAGACCCCGCTTGGGGGACTGTGCAGAGTTTGACAGACATCGTACTGACTGAAAACAAAATGTATTCACAGCCCCGTTCAGCTCATTTCCACGTCACAGCTCCGCTCCGCTAGTCTCAGCTACACAACTCAGGCCTGCGCAGCTTTAGTGGAAACAGCTACCTTTACACGGCTCTGTGGAAACGCACCCTCATGCTGGTCGAAAACCTACATAAATATCTGTCAGTATTGTCTTTCTGAACCAGTTTTATTTATTTTGTAGTTATATATATGTTCATTGTTATAGTCGTGAAATCAATTGATTGCGTCACTGCTGTCATAGGGAATGGTAATCCCTCATTGATTTTAAAACATGTGAACACCGTGAGTCCATTAAAATCCGTTTTTAAGACTTCTTGGTCGCATTATACTACTTAGTTGCTGTCTTTAATTCATAATAAGTCGTCTAAAATCAGTAGCGCACCTTTTACCTTCGATTTAAACATTTATGATTCCCTGATAATGATTTAAACTTGCCTGAAAATAGCTCTCCCGTTTTCTCTCTCCTCTTCAGTGAACACGATCTTATAATCCAGGTATGTAACCCTGGTGAGAGCCGACTTGAGGAACTGGTACGCCATCGGATCATCGCAACACGGGTTCCCCTTGAAACTCACCGAGCGGAGAAATCTAAACCTTCTCATATATGCCATCTGCAATGAATTTATCCTACGGATTCAGTCAGCATGAGTAAAAAAGTTAAAGCAAAAAAAAAGTGTATCTGTAGCCTACTTACTACATATACCTACCTACCTACATTACAAGGGTGATAATTAAATACCTACACGTACTATGTAATGAAAACGAGTACGAGCCCGCGACCCTTGAGTCGCAACCGGCGCTCAAACCACATAATACTATTATTACTGCCTTTTAGACTCCCTGCCTACTTTCTACAGGAGAGCCAATAAGCGGGTACGGGTATCCAACCCGTCGCGTCGTATAACATAAGTAAGTATGGGTACCAAACTATAATAGTTAAAAATACCTCTTTATAATCCTCAATCAAATTATCCCCAATGCTAAACACCAGTAACTTTTCAAGCGTGTCCATATTCTCCATCTTCCTTATTTTATTATGGAATAGCGTGACTACCTCAAGATTGACCAGCGCATCTAGATTTTCGATCTTTTCGATTTTATTGAATGACAGATCCAGTTCATTCAATCCGGTGAGGAGTTCTAAGTTCTCGATGCGCTCGATCAGATTGTGGGCTAAAGTCAACTTGGTGAGGGAAGTCAGCATCCAGAGGTGATCGATTCGGAGAATGTTCTGGAACTCGAGGCGGACGTAGGGGGCCTCGTCAAGATGGACCCCTTCTTCAGCGAAAAGCCTACCTGCTTCTTCTGTGGGACCTGTTTTGGAAATTATGACAGAGAAATTAGTTCTGTATATAGAGGTAAGTTTTTCGCGCATAATATAGAGGTAAGTAGGTAAGTTTGTAAATATCATCGAATGATTTCCCCGCTGCTTCTTGTTTCAACCTTTGTGGTAAGGTAGTCGTGACCATGAAGTTGAAGAGAAAGACCTACACCTTCATCGACATGGTCGAGACTCGAGAGTAAGGATTCAATAGTTCGATTCCCGTAACGCCACCTACACACACAACCCACAGGTAGGTGGCGTGCTAATGTTGGTGATAATTAGATTAGAATTAATTTAATATTAAAATGACGTGGATGACTCTTTTAGCAACAAGGTTTATGGAAAAAAAATCTGAGCGAGAGAATTGGAGAGAATGAATTAGTACACATAAGTAAAATTATGCAAGTTTACATCCGTGATGCAAGTGGGTTACTTATAACTGTTCTATTTATGCTACTTACCATATTCCAAAATACATCTAGTGAGCATAGCATTATCTATAACGCCAGGCTCGATATTGGGATGTATTATCAGACAGTTCAAAGATTTTTTCTCAGTCATTTTTACGGTTTATTTATTTATTCAGTTTCAAAAAACTCTATGTCAGTTTTGCCTTGAGTTTGCAAGTGATGCTGTTGCTAAGCAACATGCAATATTATGACGCTGTATCCTGGAAACAGTGGCGTAGCGTGCCTTGTCGGGGCCCCGTATAAAAAAAATACCTATTTGGAGGCCCCCGGGCGGGGAAGTCTCGCAGCCCGCCATAACCATGTAGTGTTGCCAACTTTTGAAGGCACGCTTAAGGCGGGAAAAAAAAAAATGTAATTGAATTTTGTCATTGTAAAGTAAAATAAATTTTTATTATTTTTCCTACACACTTTGGGGGCCCCGTATCATTGATACGACAGGTACGGTGGTAGCTACGCCAGGGGTGTACGCCTGGAAGCAGAAAAGGCTGAAACCACAAAATAATAAGAGAGTAGGTAAGTAAACAGGGGTAAACTAAAAGAACCCTGGGTCCAAGGCACGAATCGGTCCGATAATAATATCCACTAGGAGGAACATTGTTCTGCCAATAACATTTTGTGGGCATCATAATAATGTAGGTAATTGTTCTGTTTATTTGTCTTAAGTATCTTAATTTAGATTCATGATTATCATTAGCCATAGGGCGGCCACTGCTAAACATACATTTTGGATGCAGAGACTTCAGAGAGATTGAGGTAATGGTAACAAAACAAACTATTTTAAGTTTACCGCCATTCCATAGAGCATTCAGCAACCGACAAAAAACAAGACGATTCTTGAATTGAACCAACTAAGATATTTTTAATCCTTGTTCTTGAATGGGTATAATAAATGAATGAATGAATGAATTATTCAGTCACTAAGTTTGACAAGTAAAATCGATTAATATGACAGTTCGAATTTGTTTTGTATCTGTGGATTACGTTTTGTGGTGACAAGTGAAATCGGTGAAATCTTTTGATAAATATTTGATTATTTTGTAAAAATGTCCTTCTTTGGGGTAGGAAATCCCTTTTCTACGCCGGTTGGTCAGAAAATTGGTAAGTTTATAATTCATCTCGTATAAAAATCTAAAGGAATTAATAGTTTTCTACTTAGTCCCGTGACTAACAAATTGTTTTTTGTTGCGCACCATATAATCCGAATTTCTCTTTGTGAAGGTGATATTATTTACTATAAAAACCTGAATTCCTTGGAAATTACTAGGTACGTCATATGGCAATTGGGAGGAAGTATGTCGCAGTAGTACTAATTAATTTGACCCCTTAATTGTAAATACCTATGATAGTAGAGATAGGTAAAAGTATGTTCTTTTCCAGAGCAAGCCACAGATGGATCTTTACCTTCGGAAAATTGGGCCCTAAATATGGAAATATGTGATATTATAAACAGCAGTACAGATGGACCTAAGGATGCAGTAAAAGCTATAAGGAAAGGTTGACACAGAGCGCAGGCAAGAACTACACAGTGGTGATGTACACACTCACTGTGCTTGAGACATGTGTAAAGAACTGTGGGAAGTCATTTCATGGTTTAGTTTGTCACAAGGAGTTCATTTCAGAATTGGTAAGTAATAGTGTTCCATCACATTTAATCAGCTTAATTTTCTTTATCAGATTAGACACTACATGCCTTTGAGTAAAATATTGTTTTAAAGTAATGTTTCATCATACTATCCTTTTCCATAACATTATTGACTTGCATACTTAGCGTCAGTAAATAAATAAAAAGTTATTATTGTTTTTATCATCACAAAAATTAAGTATTTGATTTTAGTGATAACAAACAGTTTATTTTTGATCAACATTAGATAGCATCAAACCAGATTGCTTTGTTTACTTCTCTCATCACCCTTGTCTCGTCTAAAGAATGTCCTTAGGAAAAGTACAATGAACTATGTTATTATCAAACAAATATGTTAATGTCAATGAACATAATTCACTATCTCATACATTTTATCTGATAAACTGACATTGTCCACAATAGTCAATATCCTATAGTGTGAAATATTGTCATGGAATTCTGTTTATTTACTTTTATTTATACTAGTTAATATCCAATATAGCATTTAAATTTAAAATAATTGGTTTCATCTACAATAGAAACATTCAATTTGATATATAAATCTAGAAAGTATAAATCTGCTTTGCTATGCTGTATTTTAACACATTATAATGTACAAAAACATGTTTTATATTCTACATCACAAAATTTAATACAGATCTTAACTCTTTTAGATGTACAAATACTTTAAAACTGGTTTATAATTAGAAACATTTATCAGGCTGATGATATAAATGAAATCTTGCTCAGTATTATGCAATCTCAATGCCCTTTTTGAAATAACAAAATAATTGGTTTAGATGTTTTTTAATAATAAATTTAATTTCAGGTAAAACTTATTGGCCCCAAAAATGACCCCCCAACTGTAGTGCAAGAAAAGGTTCTTAGCCTAATACAATGCTGGGCTGATGCATTCCAAAGTCAGCCAGATTTACAGGTAATTTTTACAAATTCCAATAATACAGTAGGTATAGAAATATAATATATTTTTATCTATTTATTACCTGTCTTTGGGATTAGTCCTAAGATAATATGGCATGGATTAGTTGACAACAATATGCAACTTTTATTTTCTTTAACATTTTGTTTCCTAGTCTAAGTCGTAAAATGTTTTTTATTGTTCAGGCTAGCGAAGCCTTGGAAAAAACCCTAATGTTCAGGATTTACTCATAAAAGTTATGGTTTTATATATACAATATGCGCTTCATACTTTCAACATTAGAAAGACATAATGACTGGATACTAGCTTATTTCAATTTAGGGTGTCTTCCAGAGGGGAATTTGAGAAGCCTTATAGATAATCTAATTAAAGCCATATCCTTTAATCCTTTGAAATGTAAATGTAACTCATACAAAGAAGTTTTAGTAAATTCTTTGTCATTAACAACAAAACAGCTACTCATTGTTTTTGATAGACGAAGCCAATTGTGTTTACCTCATTGTATTATTGTTTCTTTGTTGGTGAAATGAAGGTAATTTGGTATTTTACTTTCAGAACAATTATTTTTAAAATATTGAATTTTATTGACAAGTAAGGTAAACAAAGATTGTATTTTGAACAGTAAATGAATAGCCAATTATAAATAACTACTCAATATAAATCTCAGCACACAACGCCACCGGCTTAGCTTAGTTAATAGATTAAATAACTACATAGTTCCAATATTTATTATAGGGTGTGGTGCAAGTGTACAACGAACTACGCACAAAAGGTGTCGAGTTTCCTATGACGGATTTGGATGCAATGGCCCCAATCTTCACTCCACAGAGGGTAAGTGAGTTCATCTTTTTACTTTGGCGTTGTATTTTTGAAAGACGATATATTATTTTATACTCAATTATCACAGGACCGATTAGTGTGGAGAACTTTGGGGGAGGCCTATGTCCAGCTGTGGACATCTATTGGCTGAAATGATGACTCAATTGTCATTTAAGTTTCACAAAAGCACTAATAATTTGTTTTTGTTTACCATCATTCGTATCTTTTTAGATAGGTTTTGAAATAAATATACAATTACTTCCTAAGTAATGATATAAACTACCACGTAATAAGCCATTTCCATCTTAATGGTAATAGAAATGTGTTTCTAAGATCCAAGAATAAGATAAGATATAAAGAATCTGTATCTAGAATCCTTTTGCAACAATTTTTTTCCTCAAAAATAGAACAAGATCTTACGAAATCCATATTCATTTATGCAGGTTTATTTTCGTTGCATCCATTAGTATAATATTCAAGTTTGACTTTGTTTTGAATAGGTCTCGACTAATTAATATTAATGTAGTCTATTTCACCACTGGGAGATAAGTGTCTGTAATAGATTGTTAGACTTGTAGTGAACTAGTGACTCATAAAATTATTCCGAGATGTGTTTACCTTGCGCAATCACATCTGTATCTGTAACGTTATCTAACTGATACATTCAACCACTGCCTGTTATCGGTATATCTACAGTTGTATCGATAACCGGTTTTACATCCTTATAACTTATTTTATTTATTGTACCTTTGTTCTACAACTTTGGGGGTATTGTAAATAAGTTGACACTAATGACTAAACAGTGTGGTGTGTATGTGGTGACACAGTGTGGGCAAAGTTGTATACCACCATCATAGGCCTTGGATGTTGATATGATTCATAACATAATTGTCACTATTATAGCATAGACTCGACATTCATTAAATACTCTCAAGGGGCAACTTTAGGTACGGGGCGAAAGACGATCTTCCTATCCGTGCATAAATTAATTGGGCTGGCACTGTGCAGACGCCTGCGTTATAATTTGTTATATAATGTTGTTATTTGTTTAACTTACAACATTTTATTACTATTAATTAATAAAGTTGTATGACATCGGTTGAGACGCAAAGATTGCGGGTTCGATTCCCGCACCAACTCAAATGTTTCATGGAACAGAATTAATGTTGGTTCTGGGTTTTTATAGTAAATTCGTCGTTTCTGAGGGCCTAATTTGAAACGGGCGTTACGACCGAATCGGAGCATTCCTCCCTTTCATATGCGCTGTGCTCGCTTTAGTTTAAATTTTACAAGTATATTCTCATTCATTATGAGACGGCTTCCTGTATAAGTCCAGGTGACAGACAGGTAGCACAAGGGAAAACTTTAGTAGGGCACCAGAACAATGTATGTGATGTTGTCGCAATTTATATTATCTTATCACTGACAATTTATAACTTTACACTTGGCTAAAAAAGTTAATTAACAAAATGCCATAACTTTTCCAAATACACCTCGTATAAATAAAAGTTGGGGGTTGTTTCAAGTTCACGGAAACCGACCTTGTTACATAATTGAGTGCATGTCTGTCTATCACAATCGCTAAAGGTCACCAACTGCGGTTTTTTCAACACGAAAACTTTTATTATTGTTAGGTAAAGGCGTAGGTATAATAAACAGTGCAATAAAGTTATTTTTCTATTAACAGATGTTAGTACATTCTGTACCTGTAGGTGGTATTTTATGTTATTGTATGCTTCTGTAGTGGTTGCTATTATGTTAAGATTTAACTCTTATTGTACACTGTGGATGCAATAAGCACAAACTTTATAATGATATTCTTTTCAATAATATTCTAATGGGGAAACGTTTCGAGAAAATGATTTGGTTTGTCTTGGCCCTACAAGTGTCCTGTATGGGTTTATTAATAGACTAGTGGCCCGCCCTCACTTCGTTTCGGTACATTAGTTTCCCATGCAACCAATAGATGGCGCTGGGTATCTATTATATCGCACATGTGTTTTGCTTTTTCGGTTTACCTAATAGCCTTGTCGTTATCAATAGAATTTACCTATTTATAAATAGTATAGATGTGACTGTTTCCCTCTAGAGTGTTCCCGATGGCCCGGAGCCCGTGCTGGTGGGATCCCCGCAGCGCGCGCCGCCCCAGGGCTCGCCTACTAGACCCAGCCCTGAGCAAGTTGCAGCCACGGTTTGTAACATTAGTTTCCTATATAACTCGAAACAATTCGCTTCCACATTTATCATACGGACAGCTAAGGAGAGGAACATGCCGAGGTCTGTTTTTGCCGACCACTATAAACTGGACATCTTTAAGGCAAGAGTGAACAGGCATCTTCTAGGCAAACGCGTACCATCCTAGACCTCATCGTCACTTTCCATCAGGTGCGATTGTGGTCAAGCGTTGGCCTATACCTAGATATATAATAAAAAAACCTTAATTGGTATATGGATTTTTTCATCCTGGATAAAGTTTGGTTTCATACTTAAAGAAAAAATATTGAAAACTGTACAAAATAAAAGGGAAGTTTAAATTAGTGGAAAACATTCAAGGTCAAAATAAATTGAAGTGAAAATCGAATGTCAGTATAAGTTGCATGCAGAGGATGCACGCGATGCAAGAGGATTAGTGGTTAGATTTTTCATGTGATAAGTTAGGTGGCAGACGTGCGAACGCATCACCTGATGATAAGTGATTGCAGCCGCCCACGGCCACTCGCAATAATAGTGAAGTTACTAGTGCGCTGCCAACCTTTTAACCGCCTTTCCCCCCGACTTGGCCTCCTCCCTCACTCACTCGGCGAAACAGCGCGGGCGCTGCTTCACGACGGTATTTTTTGAGGCCGTGATATTACTCCGATCGATCCGGCCCATTCATGCTGAAGCGTGGCTCTCCTACTAGTGAGAGTGATGAGTACTAGAGCGATGCCAACCTCTTAATCAGAAGACATTTGAAAACACTTACAACAACAAATTTACAAGAGATGAGCATGTGTGTCACAGCGATACAACAGATAAAAATAAACATACGCGTAGCAAATCGACGGTTAATTGCCATTACCAACTATCTAACAAATTAATTAACATATGAAAATTGGCCTTAATGACATTGACATAACAAATTAGTTTCCTTGAAAAACCTAGGTGTGTTAGATAGCTGGTATTGTGAATAAATGGTGAAATGAATCGTTCATTCGTTGATTCCGGACAGTGGTCGGTAATTGGCTGATTGATGTTCTTGTACAGTGACTACTGTACTGCCTGCAATAAAATGTAAACATCTCGAGTCTTATGCCAGGACTAAAAATGAATAAATAATTATATTCATCTAATTACCTTTCTGTATGCCAAATTTCAGCTTTCTAGGTTATCTGGAACTGGGAAATAATTTCCTTATGACCATTTTTGGACATTAATATCTAAATTAAATAACTATTAAAGGTACTTATATTCATGAAATTTGGAGCATATAATCACCTTGCCCATCTCATTTCATAGGTATGACAAATTTCACATGTTTGTGTGCAATAGTTTTTCAGTTATGAGGGTAGTCAAAAGTCGCTCTAGAGGTAAATGGTTCGTGTAATATTACCCTTGTACGCTTAGTCGCCAACTTTTTTTTACCTTCGATTGACACGCTCCCGCGTGTCTAGATATTTGAGTCAGGGGGTCTACTACGCCAAACGATATCGATTTATTCGTAACGATACGACGAATGATTTAAATGAGAAAAAAAAAGTTTGGCTGTTTGGTTTATTATTCTTCAGCGTGGACCATAATGGCTGAAAAAAGGTTTTTACAAATACAAACGAAACGATACTCTTAACGATACCATCAGACACGTCGTCGGAATGTTCGTCGATTTGACGTTTGTGTAGCTGTCAAATTCAATTATTCGTATTTTAAGCTGTGTGTTAGAGTAGGGTTTTTGTATGAACTGTCGTATCGTTACGAATAAATCGATATCGTTCGGCGGAGTAGACCCCCAGGTTGTATATTTATTAGTGCACATGTCTACAGGTGACGCTATCAGACAGCCAGTCGAGCAAGCTGCGCGCAGACCTGAGCGTGGTGGAGGGCAACATGTGCGTGATGAACGACATGCTCACCGAGCTCACCGCGCAGCCGCCCGCCGCGCACCACCCCAGCGACATCGAGCTGCTCAACGTGAGTACAATATAGTTCGTGCCAGATAAACTTGCAGTAAAGGTCATTCACCCCACTTGTTACTTGTACCAAGAAGTTCGCTTTCCATACTAAACTGTCGATAAAATTACATTTGCCGTGTTTCATAATACCAAACGTCAAAATTCTAGTATGTGAAGTTCGCACGTCAAGGACTATGAAACACGGCAAACGTAATTTTATCGAGAGTTTAGTATGGGAATCGATCTGTATCGCGAATTCTGACGACTTCTTGGTACAAGTCGCAAGTAGGGTGAATGACCTTTATTGCAAGTTTATCTGGCACGAACTATAGTGCTAGTATCAGGTGACGCTGTCGGACATCCAGGCGAGCAAGCTGCGAGAGACCTGAGCGTGGTGGAGGGCAACTGTTTGTCTTCGCCGCCAATAGATGGCGTTACGCGGTACAGCCATTTGAGAAAATAAAATAATATTTAGTATTTATCTAATTGTTTTGTGAGGTAAATATGTTTCACTCGTACATACCGCGCGCGAGAGAAAAGGGTTACTTTTCATGATGTGAATGCAACCATTTAGCGCATAATGCCTAATTCGAAAAATGGCTACCGAGTCTCGAATGGACTACTTTGCGTATTGCCTAATTCGCTAAAGGACCAATTCGAGTAAAAATGCGAATTAGACCAAAGCGAAGGCATAGTGCGACTAAACGGAACGTCACGCCGCGTCCTTATTCACAGACTTGTGTCGCAACTTGTAAATCTATTAAACGTGGTAGCTTTAGTTACCTGATCTGTAGGATGTCGTCTATTCCTGTGTGTAATTTGTTTGAAACAATTGTTATAGGAGCTGGCGGACACGCTGCACGCCATGCAGAGCCGCGTGGCGGAGCTAGCGGGGCGGCTAGCAGGCGAGTCGCCGCTCACCGCCGAGCTACTACACGCCAACGACGCGCTCAACAACCTGCTGCTGCGCCACGCGCGCTTCGTCAGCAACAGGTGACCCGTGCGCGCGTCTGCCACACACACTGATACAGCCACCCACTCGGTGGCTGGTCTTGTCACACGCTACACGCCGGGTAAAGCCGCATGACTTAGCACGCACACGCAACGCTGACTACAACACTACGCTCAACAATCTAATGCTACGCCACGCGCGCTTCGTCAGCAACAGGTGACCCGTGCGCGCGTCTGCCACACACACTGACACAGCCACCGAGTGTCTTGTCACACGCTACACGCCGGGTAAAGCCGCATGGCTTAGCTCGCATACGCAACGCTGACACTACTCTCAACAACTTAGTGCTACGCCACGGGCGCTTCATCAGCAACAGGTGACCCGTGCGCGCGTCTGCCACCTGACTCTACTCACCAACACAGCTACCGAGTACCTTATCACACACTACGTGACGTGACAGAGCTGTTGTGTTCGGGGTCAGGGGAGCCATTATCGTGCACTCGACATTGAAGTCGAATTTAGAGATTTCATAAATTCGTCCATACAATTTTCTAATTCGACTTCAATGTCGAGTGCACGAGAATTGCTTCTCAGATCTGGTGAACCAGCAACCACATCACGAGCAAACCGCACCATGTCTACTACGACAGCTCCAAATTTGATATTGACTGCTTTCTAACATAACTGTGAAAACGAAAAAAAAAACAATATTTACCTTAATCCTACACAATATTCCATTCATAAATGCAAGAGTGAAGTCATCGAAATTAAATTTAAATTTTACAGGAACGCAGCCACAGGCGCCACTCCTTCCGCCATCTTGGGCGCGGCTATGGGCGTGCCCGGAACCAACGAATCACGTAAGTTTCTCGCTGTAATACTAATACTACTAGTAAGGCAAAGGTAATCAGGGAATTGGAATAAGTTCTTCTTTATTCATTAATCTTCATATTTCTACGTCTTCACAGCATCTTACTTCGTCGGCGGCCATTCGTCTGCTATCTCACTCTCGCACGTCATCCGAATTCAAAATCGTTCTCTTATACGTTCCTTGTCATGCATCTACAGATCACCGATTGAATATGAATTTATTGTTCTTAATATTTATTATTTTTATATTTCAGCAAAGAAGAAAAATGACGATGACGCGCTGATAGACCTCAGTGATGACATACCTGATGTGGCAAAACTGAGTGAGTGCTATCTTCATATACTATCAGCCCACATACTGTCCCACTGCATCAACTCATTGTTACTGGGATTAGGCTTAATCACCACGCTTGCATAATGCGGATCGGTGATTACAAACCCGAGCTATGTTCGAATAATTCGAAACATACTTTTTTACCTTACTTTTTGAACTACGGATCGAACACGGGACCCCAAGATTATTGTTGAAAACAAAAACTATAAAATAACTTTAAAAAATAAAATTATAAAATAACTTTCCTTAACTTGTTCCTGGGTCGAGCAAAAGTATGTTACGAATTTTTCGAACATAGCTCGGGTTTGTGATCACCAATCCCCATTAGGCAAGCGTGGTGATTAAGCCTAATCCCATCATGGTAGTGATAACATGATTTCTATGGTGGCGGCCTTTGCCCTGCAGTGGGACAGTATAGGCTGATACTGAACTTGTTTGCCCAGGCGTGAAGGAGTCTCAACCGGACAAGTCCCCCGGCCAGACGTCGAAAGACGAATTCGACATGTTCGCACAGTCGCGTAACGTCACCTACGAATCTTCCAAAACCGGGTAAGTTAAGTTGGTTATATTAAAAAAAAACAATCTGCTGCTGTTTTTTTTGTCTATGTGATTCAAAATCAAAAATGTCTTTATTCAATTTAAGTCCTTTACAGAACAAATGTTCTAAATGTCATAAATACGAATGTCAATTGATTGGTGGCAGACGAGCAGACGGATCACCTGAGGGTAAGCCAAACTTTAGCTCCCTTTTATACAGTTACAGATTCAATACGTAGAAGCCCCTTTTGATACACAATAATGAAAGTGGGGAAGTGTACATACCTAGCGGGTACTGACTCTGTCTGCACTATTGAAGATTTACTAGCTAAGATAAAATACATAGCGGTGACGTCACGGCTCATAGCGTTTTTATACAGGGTGTATCTGTGAACATTTACATCTACGTGTTCTACCAACCTTTCTGAACAACATTTGTACTATGACTTTTGAAAAATCGCATAAAAAAAATCATCTTTGCATACAAAGTTGGTCACGTGACTTGGTCATTTTGTATGGGGAGTCGAAAAAAAATTCGCTGAATTCCGGAAAGTCGTTGAACAAATGTTGTTCAGAATGGTTGGTACAACACTTGGTTAAAGGGATGTAAATGTTCACAGATACATCCTGTATTATAAAACGTTTTTGATCTAGCTCATAACTGTGATTTTCAAATCGTGATATCTCGGGTAGTTTTTAAGATATTAACGTAAATATTGTACCAATGTTTTTGTGATTGAGGAATCTTACGATGGCATAACAAATATATATATTATAAATGCGAAAGTAACTCTGTCTGTCTGTCTGTTACTCCTTCACGCCAAAACTTCCGACGAATTCAGACTATGGAAAGTTATGGGTTCGAGTCCCACCTGAACCCTCCGATGAATTTTTTAAGTGTAATATTTACTTAGTTAAGAATAATTAATTGGTTATGGCTATCGTCCCCAGCGGCAGCAGCTACGCCGACAACCTGGAGGAGCAGGCGGCGGCCGGGCTCGCCGCCGCCGCCGGCCAGCGCGCCACGCAGGGGCAGCCGCTGGTATGCACTCCGTTATAAAACATCCTCCAACCGATATTTGCCTACGACGCGGCAGCCAATCTCAACGATCAGACACGTACGCAGATTATATTTTAGTGCTGAAGTGTTTGCGCAAACTCAGGTGCACTCCTATTTCCTTCCCTCTTAATTCGATGGGACACCAGCGCGCGGTGCAATTCTTGTGCATTCGACATTGAAGTTTCTAAATGTATGAAATCTCTACATTCGCCGTGGAATGAGAAATTTGGATGGACGAATGTATGTAGTCTCTAAATTCGATATCAATGTCGAGCGCTCGAGAATTGGCCCCTAGAGGGGCTATTTTCGTGCACTCGTTATTGATGATGAATTTAGAGATTTCACACATTAGTCCATACAAATTTCTAAATCGACTTCAATGTCGAGTGCACGAGAATTGCTACCCTGTATGACACGACCGAAGAGTGAGTGCAAGACCGACGGCTTAACGTAATTTCCGAGTCGGTCCAAGTCCGCCAACTTCTTTTTTAAATGTGAGCATCAGTTTTAAGTTAAGACTAACTTTAAACGATGGACCGAACGTTGTTATAAGAGAGCTTTAGTTCTTCAAACATCTACTTTCATGACTTGGCTCATTATAAAGTTGTAGTGTATTTATATGTATGGTTTCTTCGTTGATTCATCGATTTACCCACACGTTCGTCATCAACTTTGTGGTCATGTTGATGTACATTATATAATTATTAATTGTATTGTCTATGTCGCTATTTCCAGGCAAAAACCTTCCTTGAGTCCCTGCTTTATTCTATAGGTTGCACATCAACGGTGCTGCCAACTGGTGGTCTATTTGAATTTACCCTATTATTAAAAAAAAAAACAATAGATTTACTCTTTTTATCTGTATTAAAATTTAGTTGTCTATTTAACGGTAAAGGTATCTATAAACTTTCTAAGAAACTTCTTTAGCTCATGTCAGAAAAATGGGACGAAAATATAGGCATTGTTTTATTACGTATTACATTTTTGTTTTTATTTTATTATTTTTATTTTAACAGCCCTCGGGAATGGATCAGAGAGAAATAGATGAAATAGCAGCTTGGTTAGAGCAGGAAAAGGTGTGTTATGTTTTGTTTTCCGTTTGTCGTATGTATTTATTTTTCACCTTTCATTTATATAATATCAATCTATAAACTTAATATTTTACACTTTTTATTTACCACCTATCAATTTAAATTCACCATGCCATAGTCTATTTCACTGATTGTCTAATTCACCACTAATAAATGGTAAGTTAACACGAAAAATAGCACTCGCGTACGGAATAATTTTAAGACATTGGGATTACACAAATGTATAGACCATAGACAAGCACCTTAACTAAATAAAACTAGACAAAGCACTGTTAAGGAAAGCCATTTTTGAAAAAGTAGGTACGTATTTCCAACAATACGCTATTTGGCGGATATTTCACAAATGATAGACAGCATATTGCCTGTTTCTACGCAAAATGCAATGCTTGACGTGCAGTTTAAATGAACTATAGGCCTTGCTGTAGCTAAACTCAGATTTTTAATTATGCGAAACTAAACTGCCAGATGTTAAAGTGTCATTCTCATACATTACCCTTTTGACAGATGCAAGACAAGATGTATGAGAATTTGATTTTCACATCTACCTCTTTAGTTACTTACTCCATTAGCGCTGCGACTCGAAACGAGTCATGGCCTCCGATACAAGAGTATGCCACCTTGGTCGATCTTGCACTACTTGTTGCCAATGGCCTGATTTATCTGTTTAGTTAGCATACTCTAAAATCAGTAGTCAATCAAAACAGTCATCATCATCTCCCTGTCCTGTAGCGCTACCATGAGTTGACATCTAAAACTGACATAACGTAAACTATTGCTCTGTCTCTTTCAAATGCATCACAATAATAGAGAAAAAGATAGTTTTCAAAGTCATGGTGAGGCTACTGATCCTAGATTATCTGGGGTCGGCGCAGTATGTTTTCTTCCATTAGTCCCTGTCGTTCGTCATCGTATCGTCCACCCTCTATTAGCCATGTCATTCTTCACACAATCCGTTCATCTCTTTTTCGGCCGTTCTATTCCTCCGCCCAGTTGGATCTGACGTCAACGTAACGCCATCTATCGGATTTTGCATTTGCAAAAACCCTCAATAAAATGTTGGACTCGTAGCAGGCGGCAGTGGAGGCGAACGGCGGCGTGGAGAGCGTGACGAGCAGCGACTTCGACAAGTTCCTGGCCGAGCGCGCCGCCGCCGCCGACAGCCTGCCCAACGCCGCGCCCGCAGCCGCCACGGACAACAGAGGTAAATGTCAGAGACAACTAACATCTAGCCAACGCTAGAAATACCGACCGAAGCCAGCTCGATCACAAAAAACACAGGTAAATGTTAGAAACGACTAGAAACATCTACCCAACGTAGCGCCCACCTCCACCACAGACAACAGAGGTAAATAGCTAGAAACATCTGGCCAACGCCACGCCTAGCCCAACCCTACCACAGACAACGAAGGCTAGCTAGATACGACAGGTAAATTACACAGCGACTACAGCATGCTCAACCCCACCAGAGACAACAGAGGTAAGCTAGAAACGACAGGTAAATTAAACAGCGATTACAGCATGCTCAACCCTACCACAAATAGAGGTAAATATCTAGAACAACTAGAAACATCTGGCCAACGCCACGCCGCGTCCAACCCGATCAAAAACAACAGAGGTAAATAGCTAGAAACGATTGGTAAATCACACAGAGAATACATCTTCATAAAATTTGAGACGTCACTTTTAAACTAAAACCTATATTTCCCAGTAAGGTAAACCCCTGTTGTTGTTACCAGGCGCCACCCCACAACAAACCCCCCGACACCGACAGATCAAGAAGGAGGAGCAAGACTCCATGTTCGCGCTGTGAGCGCTCGCCTGTTTGTTGCATCGAATTACTATGGGAGACCCGCCGGGGGCTCGCGCGGTCGGCTGCGGTATAGTTCTCGTATTTATATGTTACACTTCACAGTAATAGAACGCAGACTTACGCTAACACTATAGAAACTTAGAAAACAAATCATTAATGTCAAAATTCCTTCAAGAGAAGAGCGTACTCGTAAAAGGCCGACAGAGCGTCAGTGAACTCTCTGATTTCGCAGATGTTCATGGGCGGTGGTGATTACTTACCAGCAGGTGACCTGCATGGTCGTTTGCCGCTTCTAGTTACAAAAAAACACGAAAAGTTATCATGGACCAGCTTTTAAATACCACCAATTTTTAAGCGCACCCAATTTTTATCAAGGGCAAATAGTAAACACCCTTTGGTAAATGAAATGAATGAATTGGAAATGGGTGGCCATTCAATAAAGAGCGAAGAAATTCCTCCTCTGTTTTATATGGGCTGCAAGTATAACTTTACACCGATATCGAGTGTTTTAATGACAGTATTAGAACTTGCATAGTAAACAAATGATCCGGTAAACTTTCTAAGGGTGGACGTTAAAAATAACTCTAACTGCATAGCTCTTTGAAAGGTTACAACGTTTTAGATTCAAACAAATTGAACAGATTTTCGTAGTGTTAGCGCTGTAGATAAAAAATACACTTGCCCATGGATTATGTCCTCGTCCTCACAGAATTTATTAAAATACCTCGAGGCAACGAGGGTTCGTCGTCTCGAGTTAATTACACTAAATTCCGTTATTTTACATTATAATTATTAATTTTACATTATTAAAGGTAATTCGGACGATAAAAATATTTTTTTTAATAGAATCAAATTATGTAGTCCGACAATGAAATGAAATGAAAAATAAACATAACCCCCTTTATTACAAAACGTGGACTTAAGTCAGTCTTTGTTTAAAACTGTCGCTGTCACATTTATAAGTGTTTTTTTTAAACCATGACTAACTTTAGTCTTCGTTTCGTAATAACATTTCCATAATATACGTGTGAATTCACTTTCGTGCTCGAGATTAAACTTTCTCGAAAAAATGTTTATTAGGTCTATAGACCGTATACGGTTAATACGGTGTATGCTGTAGTCATAAATAAATCGCTTTTATTGTTAATTTTAATCAATGAAGTATTGTTTGAAATTTAAATTGTCTTAAGTGTACTCTATGTATTAAGTTTCACGCGGCCGGCTGTACAGCAGCGTTCACGTATTCAATATGCCGTTTGGTGCCTGGCTTTTTATAGTTGTAAATTCATTGAAATATTTTAAGCTGACTTATACTAATTTTAAAATGATCTAATAATTTTAAGAACAACGATAAACTATAGACTACCGCAAATTAGTTTTAAGATAGATGGCGTTATGTGTACGTTTGTTCCGATTTCAACGGCTTTCGATGGATATTTTCCTTAGATATTTTACATACTTACTATGTCACATCGATATTAGGACATAGAGTAAAACGTCACATCACGCCATCCTTTATAGAATGGGCGGTAGCCTTCATACTTATTAATTGAATATTTTGATCATTTCTAAAATATTTGTAATATCATGTTTTATATTTCACTTTCCAGTCAATTTATGAATTTTTATGAGCGGAATTGATTTCGATAAAATTTTACATTACACCAGTTTGATTTTAATTCTTTTATTGTTGTATGCTGAAGTTGACATAAATGACATTATTCGTAAAATAATACTAGATATGTTTTCTTACTAATATTTACAATAAAACGTAACTATTCACAGTACTAGGCATGTCAAGTGTAGTATACTTTAACTTAAAATAATTCAATATGATACCACTATGTACAGCTTCCTTACATAAGTGTATGCCGCATCATCACTATCGTTTACACTAGCATAAGTTTACATTAAGTAGATTTCTCTAATATATAACGTGTGTAGGATTCACCAACCACGGGAGCATTTAATACAAGACCATTGGTGTTAAAACGACTAAGTAATTATGAATTACGATTTTATAGTATTCGAAAGTGATAGGAGAGTCGTGAATGTGATAAAAATATTGATTTTATTAACACGATATTACTTTTATCACGTGTATAAATGTATACAGTTCTTTTCTTGGAAATGTAGTTTTTAAATCATGAAATTATTTTTTATTAAAATAAATGACAATTTGGGTTGTTTTGTTAACTAATGAGATTTATTTTTATTTGTATAGAAACAGGGATTTTATCTGTTATTTAATTGTACCAAGTGGTATAGGGATTAGGAACATGATATGCGTTTTATAGTAATCAGATGATGAAACCGCTCTGCGTGATTTTGGGATAAAGATGGTTCTGCGTAATATAGAGGCAAGGAGAAATTTGATGGTCCGCACAGCACACAATTTGAGAGGAAGACTGATGAATGATAATCATGTCATGTTGGTACGTTAAGGAATTCCTACATCTCTCCGCTGTAATGGCTTCACAGTCAGGATCATTTTAAATTACTGACAATTAGTGGCGGATACAAATATGGCAATCGCATTGAGATATTCCAGCGGTCGTACACGGTCCTACTAGTCCCGTTTTGAACGGGTTGTCCCGACCATCTATCTCATCGACCCGAAAAAAAAACCATGACGCAAAATTGTCCCGTTCTCAATATGAGCCGAGCCGCTGGTTATTGCGTTTCCATAAGACGTTCCCACTCTTGCAATTGCAACCTTGATGTGAAGCCAACCGACAATAATTGTTACTGTTTTCCGATCGTTACGAAAATTACCTTCCTCTGTTTCCTGTAGCGCGATCGAGACACTTGTCAGTCGTCTTTGAACCATTTTGCACTGTAGTACTTGATAGAAATATCTACATCACATGTGTCTAAAAGTCCTCGGATAGGAGAACCTCGGCCGTCCGGGGCCAATGGGGCCTATCGCGTGTGATAAATCCGCTAGATGGCGTTCTGTAGAATTGAGGTCCATCTGCACGGTGATTGGCTATTTTTTATGTGAAATGACAAAATGTCACTAAACAACCAATGACGTTGAAGTTGGATTTCAGCCTAACAGTACGCCATCTAGCGTAATTTTCACACGCGATAGCCCTCATTGTGCATGTCAAAACTAAACATATCACAACACCATCAGTGTATAATAACGTGACATAATATTGAGTTACCTTGTTATCCTGTACGTTAACCCCCCATACCAAAGTAACTGTGTACTCCCGAAGTATAATATTGTATAAACTTGATCATTCCACTTTGTCTCAATTAAATGTTCTTTTGGTGTAAATGTGATATGTAATTTGAAAGAACAAGCTTAATGTTAATTATTTAAAAAAGTTATTTTATGTTGTAATAATCGTTGTATTTAATAAGATAATAAAATAATTATCATACCAATACGTCTTTTATTCATTTACCATTGTATTTTATCTATGACTGTAACTCGGTTGCTTGTGCAATATACAAAATATTGTACAAACAGCCATTTGTTGAGTGGGTCAAAGTTTACCTGATTCTCATTTTAAGGCAAATCAATTTATGAATATTTAGTTAGGGTGTATCTGTGAATATTTGCATTATCTTTGATCACAAATCCATTCTGAATAATACTTGTTCAATTACGTCGAAATTACCTAAGTTCACAGCACAATAGAGAAAAGCACAAGAAGTTCAGATACACCCTGTATATTCCAGTTATTTACTCTGTAATTTTAATGGATGGAGTCGTGGAGTAATATCTTTGGGATGGGGATTATGTTACCATGTATAACCACAATAATATAGACCCGAGTATATTGTATGCTAATGATCATATTATATTTTCTTTGTTATCGTGCTGTACATTCGCCTGCAAAAAGGTGTATTTAGGAACTCGTCACATTATAATCCCTCCCTCCCGGAAAAAGTCGGAACGGTAGAAAAAAAAGTAAAACGCCCAATATCACTGCGAGGCTACTACTACGATCAGAAGTATTCTATCATACCTTGCGTATAAAGTAGTAGTCAGTAGCGCAACCATGAGTTGACATCGAAAACTGCCATAACGTAAACTATTGCTCTGTCTCTTTCAAATGCATCACAATGAAAGAGACAAAGCGATAGTTTTCGATAACGAGGATAGTATTTCAAACGCATGGTAAGGCTACTGAAACTTAATATGATAAGGGCCTACTGTTTATTGATATGTATATCTTTTGGCAGAGGATTGTACACTGTAGTAACGCTTTGGATACATGTAACATTCAAGGAACTTCATGTTACGATGTATTTTTTTAAGTTACCACGATCTGATGAAGTTTCTTGAATGCTAAGCTAAAGGGATTGAAATATTAAAACAGATTGAGTAATTTTAATTTTGTTTATTTATCAATTTCTGTATCCACAATAGATACATTAATGCGGATTTGGCAATTGCTAATGTTACAGAGTGAAATATTATTTACATTGATTATTGTGATACATTAAAATTCATTATACCTGGTTTGTGTGAATTTATAGTCACTACTTTTAAGTTTGACAGGAAAGCACCTTCGAAAGAATAAACCAACATCTTATTTAATACAAACAAATAAAATGCGTACAAAAATACAACAATAATATGACAATAAGTCCACTTTAAGAATATTTTTGTGATGAGTAAAAGCAGAGGCTTATTTTAATACAAAAATAATTGAAGAAATCCTTACAAAAGAAGACAAAAACACTTGTTCGATGTAACCAACATTGTACTAAGGAATGTGAAAGAATATTATACCATTATGATACAGAAATTATAAATACATTCGTACCATACATAAACTTAATTATGCTGCTGAACTTACGAAATAAGTTACGTGTTAACCGAATAAATTAATAAATTGGGCACATGTGAGAGATCTATCGCCTCGGCGTGAAACTCGAGTATTCCTCATAAATATCAAAAAGAGCGACAGCAAAACAAATAATTCGTAAACTCAATAATTAAACAACCTCACACAATTTAAAAAACAGATAAGACAGTCTAGCGAATGAAATGCGAAGATAGTGTCGGTTAAGTAAAAAATATTATTATAATCTATACAGAACTATTCTATGGAAGTCTCATAAGAGCGTACTGGCCGCCTGCTGCTTATAACTCGTCTCTGGCCGGGACGTCGTCGTCTTCATCGAACTCGCTCTGCAAATAATTCACACATTGTTATCTTGTTTATAGTCCGAGGCAAGAAAGTGTAGTTATGACCTAGAGTGCGCAGAAACCAATTTTGATAGAAAGTCTTCTTTTTTACAAGTGCGCAAAATAACGGTCATCGCTATACTTTCGTGCCTCCAGCTGTACCCGTACCAACACATAATGCGGTGATTTACATTTTAAATACGGGTACTACGGGATAATCTATACCTTCATTCATTCTATTGAAATGAAAATAGTATATGAGGCCACGATCGCCATGTGAAATGGAAATCCGTTGAGACTCAGAAATTAGTCATTCAGAAACGTTAGGTTTGTTCTTAGATTTCGGAGTTTATCCCTCGAATGTTAAAATATTTTTAAGTTTGGGAACTCCTCGACTACTATGCCATGCAAAAGGCAGGCAGGGAAGTCAGGGAACAGCAACTCTCTAAATTATCACTTAAATTGTCACTAAAGAAAAACACATTGACTCTTAATTAAATACAAGACTATACATAATTAAGATAATGAACATTAAGGTTAAATGACGTCTCTGAGTGCGGCAGGAAATTCAGAACTATATAAGTTTTATACATTCTGCGTTGTCTCTAATATATTGTGGATGTGGACAATACTATTATTATCAGGGCTAAAAAATCATTGATCTACCAAAACCTGCGTACGCCCATGAAAGCCACTTCCAATTCACAATCTCATTGAAACATGAATCTTACTGCATTGGCATAAGAATGGTCTGTCGTCATAATAGTGTACTCACCACACTGGGCTGCGCTTCGGCCTCGGCGCCGTCGGCCTCCACGAACTTGGTGAGCGCGGCCAGCGTCCGCTCGCCGTTGTAGTCGTGCACCTGCGGGCAAACGGGACTTCGTTACTGACATGCTGAGGGTCTCGTGAGCTTATGCGGGCTTAGGATGAAACGTGGTCACGATCCTTTTTTCTGGAGGATAGCACTCGAGTGCGGACGAGTTTATATGCTAGGCAGGATCCAACATTCGGGATGTTCGTGTGAACGCTAGCATATAAACTCATTTGCCATCAAGCGGGATCCTACAAAAACAGGATCGGTCCGTGACGTCATCGGTGGAGGACCCATGTGACGTCGCATGCCTGCTCGGACGCTACTCCTTCGCGTTTTATCTTCATATTACGAGTACGTGCTGGATAACTATTACAAAGCATCTTATTGAATTTTATTTTTTTTGTATCCCCTGTAATCGTTGCTTTGCTGACTGACCTCCGGCCGATGTTTCGGTTACGACAATCAATATCAACCTGCTACACTGAGTGGAGCTAAACATGCTTCCCGAGAGACAAGTCCGCCAATTTCCAGGCCGAAACTAAAATTTTAAAACTAAATAAAATCATGGGTATTCAAAGCGTAGCTGTCGTCACAATGCTACCTACTATTATAGCGACTGCGTTTCGGAGGCACAGGGTTATTATTTGTCAAGTATAGAAACTTTGTGGTTTTTATTGAGAGGGATAACTTTTCTAATCATTTAGAAAACGCAAAAAAAAAAGATTTTCCGTGATAGTAGATGTTGCCTGCTCATAATGATTTTCGGTATTTTCAATCACCTATTTTTAAAGATTAATAATCATATTTAACCTATTTATTTCTGATTTACACTGATTGGTGATATCCGTCTTTTGATAAGATAACACTAATCAATAAAATTATGGTAAAGAAAATATGAAACTTTATCTATACGAAACTATATGAAACTTTGTAATTCGGATGGCAACAGAATGATTGAAACTCTGACACCAGGGCTTAACTACGCACATAAGCAGAAAAACATATTGTAGAAAGCAAACGAAGGTCCAAGATCCTACAGTAACCAACAGTAGGCCTAACATGCGCACCGCGACAAAATTTTGTCGACTCTCGTTCGCGAGAGCGCATCCTTCTATCCCGCTCATCGCTCAGTCAGGTGAGCGAGAAGCGGCGAGCAACTTGCGCCGACACAACACGAGTCTCGACAAAATTATCTCGTGGCGCGCATGTTAGCCCGGCAGGATCCCTTTATTATAGTAAAGTCAGCTGGCTTCGCTGTTATAGCTGATTTTAAAAGTATTCGACTCGGAAAACGTAGCGGGCCTTCAGGTTACGAGTAGATGAAGACCGCGTCAAATGTAGGACATTGGGGGTGACCTATGTCCATCAGTGGACCGAGACAGGCTGATGATTGTTTCGTATCTCACCTGGTTGTCCTTGGTGTAAAGCTTGATGGTGGGGAAGGAGCTGATCTTGGTGTGTTCCAGCTCGTTGGCGGTGGCGTCGATCTTGGCGATCACGACGTCATCGTCGCCTTCGAAGTGAGCGCCCAGCTTGTCGTAGATGGGCACCAGCTGCTTGCAGTGGCCGCACCTGGAATAGAACACGTTTGTCGTCATCTATATCGTCAACAATCAACATTCCCACAATAGGGAGAGCCGGCTCGAGATTACTTCGATCTAAATATACTATTTATAAAGATAAATCCGTGTAGGTAAACCAGAAACGCAAAACACTTGCGCGACGTAATCCACATCCAGCGCCATCTAATCGGTGCAATTTGGAACTTATGAAGTTCCGAAACGAAGTGAGGGCGGGCCACTTGTACCTAAATAAGGACGGCCTCACAGAAGATTGGTATAAAGCAACGCCTACCCAGTGCTCCGCCGAGTGAGTTAAGGTACAGAAGGCCCAATTTGGTGGAAGGGGAAAAGATTGACATTTCCGACTCCACTGGAGTTTTGGGTGTCCATGAGCGGCGGCAATCACTCATCCGGCATCAAAAAGATGATCCGTCTGCTTGTTTGCCATTCACATAAAAAAGTGACACACGAATCTTGTCTCTGGTTCTAGTTTACTTACTTTCTATCTTTTAGAATTGAATTCTATAAAATGGGCCGGTTCAGAAATGGTTATTGGAATGACTTCCAGAAGATTGATTTGATGTCAACTGGGACTCAACATTTTATTAACATACTATATTGAGATATCCACTTAATTCATGGAAATCATCCCTATTCGATTCATGTGTAAATCTAACTTTGTCACGTGTGTACATCTAACAAACTCGTAAACAACTATTTAACTAAACAAAACCTTTCCACAAATCAATACAAAATAACACAATAGCTTATCCATGTATAAGATGTCTTGTGAAACGCGTGGGTGTATTTCTATTCTAAGGACCAAGATAATCCGCGACAAAAGAAATTAACATAATGCTTTCCAAGCCATCGAACAACGGAGACGCCTGACGTGACATTAGTAGCAACCCAGTGAATGCGGGTAACGAGCCGCCCCCTCGACACTTGCGCAAATAATCTGCTCGACAATATCTTTGATCACACGGCAACACGACGCGATGTCTGAACTTGACATAGTTAACTTGGACGAGTTAAAGAATTGATGAATTAGAAAAATAAATTATTAGGTACCTACACTACTATTTTAAAGGAGAACGTTTATGAGTGTATGTTTGTTACTTCTTCAAGACAAGACTGAATGGATGAAGCGGTTTTAAAAAAAACAATTGTATTGAGTTAGCAGACCGTGGATTAACATACTGACTGCATTTTACTGCGGGAAAACATCTTATTCCCAAGGGAAAATCGATAAAAGCAAATTATATTGCTTCTGTAAATGTCGTTATTTTTACTGTTTAATATTTTCCCCTAACAAGCCGCGGGTAAACCCTACCTCCTATGCCAAAGGTCGCGGGTTCGATCCCCACCCTTGAGAAACATAGAGTTAAAAACATACTTTTATTTGTTCAGTGCTTGGATGGTACGGACAGCCGCACATCAGGTTACTACAATCTGTCAAATTTCCTCAGTTGATATTGAACCAAACACGTTTGACATAAAGGTGAGGTTCGATTGAAGAAATTTGACAGATTGTAGTAACCTGATGTGCGGCTGTCTGTACATCGATATAGGTGATCTGATATTTATTTATGTTTACTAAAACACATGTGCATAAATAATATTTGACCTTTGTGACTCTTCATAGAAATAAAGGTGACTGAAATGATCCCCACGTAATTTAGTAAACACTTTACGAACATGAAGTTGATGAGTGAACATTTTAGTATTTTGGTCAACCTCATTTTCCAATCAGCTTTGAGTGAGAGCTTAATGACGTGGTTCCACGTAACGACTACCATTACAGTAGCCGAAAGTGACACCTTGACACGACCTCCGAAACATATAATTAACTATTTTAAATCGTATAATTAGGCAATGCAATTATGTAATGCCTAACTCCATATCTAGAACATCTAGAAAAAAAAGCGCAAACTAAAAAAGTTGATTTCAACATAGAGGTTTACTTTACCAGATGAACAATTCTCGGTTGAATTACCTGAGATATCACAACTTTAAGAGCACATATTTTGGGCAAGCCCAAAAACGCTCTATACAAATGGCTATTGTATTGTGACGTCACAACGCAAACTCTTGTATGCGCGTCTAGTAAATTTTGTATGGTAGCTATATCAAATGTTTCGTTTAAGTAAATGGTTTTATAATAAAAGTTGGTGGAAAATGAACGGGTAGTTCAATGATATAATTATTATTTTTTAATTTTATACTTAAAAAATGGACTTGCCTATGAAACTTTGAATGCTCACAAAACCAGCTAGACGATACATTTTTAACTGAAAATGTTGGCCATTGGTTGTTATTTACCAATATTTTAATAGAGTATCAATATTTTTTACTAAATCGAGATTAGTCAAATACCCAATTCTCGTGCACTTGACATTGAAGTCGAATTAGAAATTTGTATGGACTAATGTTGGACGAGTGATGTTGGTACACGAGTGTGTGAGCTAAAGTGGAGATGGGCAGGACACCTGGCAAGATGCAAGGATGATAGGTGGACTATAAAGCTTACCGAATGGCAGCCAAGATTGGGGCGACGTCTTGTGGGTAGACCACCTGCCCGTTGGTCCGACGATATTGTAAGGGTGGTGGGGAAACAGTGGATGAGGCTGGCTGGTGACCGTAGGGAGTGGCGTAATAAAGAAGACGCCTATACTCAGTAGTGGGTGGATGTGGGCTGACATGATGATGATGATGATGATGATGGACTAATGTATGAAATCTCTAAATTCTACTTCAATGTCGAGTGCTACGAGAATTGCCTACCAGATCTAACAGGAAAATCTTTAACTGTAAATTGTGTATAACTCTGGCATAGCAAGCTTATTACAACTAATAAAATTATGTATACCTTATTCTGTTAATTAATACAACAGGTAAAGTATTATTTAAAATAATATAGGTAGAGTAACAGTTACTCTGCTGATATAAACTTATTACAGAAAATATTCAAGGTCGCAAGTGACAAGAATTCTTTCATGTACCACTTGTATCAACAAAGAAGTTGTTTCAATCCCATTGTCATAAGAGTGTTCCATCTATTAATTCAATTACAAATATGATGACGCAATTTGTCAGTAACATAATAATACGGGTGAATAATAAATTAGGTATTTTTTTCACTATAACACTTTGAATTAACCTTTACTGCGCAGTGACACGTAAATGACCGTAATAACCTAGCAATAAGTAAGTAAGTGGACGCTGAGCTCCCAAGCGCCAGTTCAGAACGCAACTGAGAAATAAATAAATTGAGACAACATCACATACATTGTCCTTGTCCCAAACTAAGGTTTTCCCTTGTGCTATGGAAACCAGAAACAACGATGAAACCACTAAAACTAAGATGATGAAGACAAAGACTGCAAAAATTATACATCTTTTCTAACTAGCGGCCCGCCCCCACTTCGTTTCGTTACTTAACTTAGACCACTACCAATAGATGGCGCTAAGAGTAGACTACATCGCGCAATTATTGTTTCGTGTTGCCGGTTTACCTATAAGCCTTGACGTGGGCTATAACTATTCGAGACACCTCTCTATAAATAGATATATGTATATTTATAAGGGGCTGACGAGCAGACTGATCACCTGATGGCAAGTCTTTACCCCCGCCCATGGACATCTGCAACACCAGTATTCACAAGTCCTTTCCTTCCAATCCGGCCTCCGGTACCACTACCAACTCACTCATTCACTCCACTCCACTCACACCACTCACTCACTCGACGAAACACAGCGCAGGCGCCGCTTCAGGCCGGTCTTCTGTGAGCCGTGGCGGTGGTGTTTATTCCACGGTTATCAATAGTCTTAACTCTGGGGTTTTCGAATATCGGTAGTTAATAAATAATAGTTGGCTGGGAAAAGCGTGCTGCAATGAGGCCAGAATGGCGTCAAGACATTAAGAAAGGGGTAGCAAGACATGACAAAGACTGGCTGGATTATATAAAGCAGAAAAAGTTCCGTAGTGTCTTGTCTCCTCCAGTGGATTCAGGGTAGACTTGCGATCGATGGATTGCAACAGGGCTCTATAGCCATCTCCGTATATGAGTCCCACCAACTTCCTAGTGATGCAACTTTCATCTTCAAAGATGCTGTGGCAATGATGAACACTATGGGGTGCCTGTGTGAAAATGATGTTGGCCCAACTCACCATGGCGCGTAGAACTCGACGAGCACCTTCTTGGTTGTGTCGAAGACGACCTCGTCGAAGTTGGTGGCGACCAGCGTCTTGACGGGCTTGGCGGCCCAGTCCTCGGGCAGCTCCTCGCTGAGCAGGTGCTGCTTCAGCTTGCCGTCGAAGAATGATTGCACGAATTCCTGAGAGGGGAATAGAATGTAGTCGTTACACAAATTAGTACCGCGAAATTAAACTAGATGGCGCTGTGCAAAATTAGATAGCAAGGGCATTTTTTTTGCGAGACTACTTAAGGAAAAGGTAATTTTTGAATAAATAAGTACGGTTTAATTACAATGCGCGTTTTATTAGTTCAGATACAGGCTGCTTTATCCACGTCTTCTATTAAAAATTCTGAACAACATTTGTTCTATGACTTTTGGAAATCATCAAATATTTTTCCGACTCCACATACCTAAAATGACCAAGTTACTTGACCGACTTTGCATATATTTTTTTAAATGGAAATTTCGAAAAGTCATTGAACAAAAGTTGTTGAAGAGGGTTGGTAGAAGACATGGTTAAAAGGATGCAAATGTTTACCGATACACCCTGTAGACCGTGAAATTTAAACGTGTCCAAAAGGTCAATCACTTCTTGACGCTAAAATTACGAAACCCGAATTTCAAAATACTTAAAATTGTTAATCATTGTAGGCGTAGTGTGTTTCCGTCGGAAGCGGGAGTTTATATAAAAAAAAAAACAAAATTGGTTTAAAATATTGTTACAACTAAAATGTAACGCTTTACGCAAATTGTTGTAGTAATTACACACAACTGTGTCACACATTACCGGAATAGCATTCAGTCTGATTTTCAACAGCGAAATGTAAGATCACGATATTAGCAAAAGCACATTTTCAACTTTGCGACTAACGACATAAAACACAAATCTCAATGCATCTCTTGATTACATGCCCAAGTGGCTATAAATTTTCAATTAACAACCGCATCTAATTTCCCCATATTGCCATGAATCTAAACACGATAATAACGACTATTGAAACATTACAACAAAAAGAAATCTTGAATGAATTTCCTACGTGATTCTAGGTTTTCAGAATTAGAAATGCAGTTGTAACATAATTAAAATGCCACTCAAATATTCGTACGAGCGGGTATTTTAAGACTTGGTAGATTTAAAGATTCTGGCATGTAATCGAAAACATTACGTGTCGAATTGATTTCGTTGAAGATAAAAAATATACCTACTCAATTACCAGTTGAGAGTGAGATATGAATACTTTTTAAGGCAGACTTATCGATGTGTAATAATATCATGAACAAAATAGGTTACCGAACTAGTACTACTCCGTAGAAAATATGAGGCACATGTTCGAATATAAAAACATAATTAACAATTATAGCATTTTAAACACGCAAGTAGTTTATTACGGACGTCATTAATCTTTAAATTTAATAAGTCAGTCTAGAATAACTACTACAATAATTTCACGCGATGAGTATTTTTAGAAAAAGGTAAAATCAATTATTTATCATGGTGACGTGTGAATGGTAGGTTTGTTTCAAACCAAAAAGTAAACTACTATGTGATCGGAAATTCGGTTACTTATTTAGCTAAACATAACTCTATCTATAATGATAAAAAGGTTATGATTCCTCTGTTGTCTGATATCGGCACCACAAGTGCTTAAGCTACTTAGTACGAAGTCAGGTTAATGTATGAGATGTTGTGTAAATTTATTTATTTATTATAATAGGCATGCCTTATTGAATCCCGACTTCGGAATTGCTCAACAGTCTTGTTAAAAATAAAAATGTAAATATTTCATAGAAACCAGTTATTTCCAAGACTTTCCGGAAACTTATTATAGGTATTCATAAAAAATAGCTTACCTCAATAGTGTTAGCGTTGAGCTCGTTGGAGGTAGGCTTGTATTTGGCCATATCTGGCTCCAGGGCAATGAGGCGGGCAGATGGCACCTCCTCCTTCTTCATGCCGAAGAACTCCAGGATCCTGAGGAAATTATACTACATTATTATAACTATTATTTTTGGAGAAGCCGACAGTAATTGGTAATCCTTATCTAAACTGAATGGTGGATTCTGCGGTTTTTTTTATGATATAGGTGGCAGACGAGCCGACGGATCACCTGATGGTAAGCGATTAACGCCGTCTATGAACACCTGCTAACATCAGTGGTGTCACAAGTGCACTGCCAACCATTTTATCCCCTTCCCCCCCGGGTGGGCCAGCCGCTACCCTCACTCACTCGGCGAATCACAGCACAGACCGTGCTGCTTCACGTCGGTTTTCTGTAAGGCAGTGGTATCACTGCGGTCGAGCCGGCCCATTCATGCCGAAGCGTGGCTGTCCCACAATTACTACAAATATTTTGGTGGGGCTAAGTCTAAATACAGATCACCTAAAAATCTTGAAAGTCCTGCCCGAGTTTCCCCCTAAAGCGACTGCGGTTGACGCTCTTTTAGATATATCACGGCAGCATATCCTAGTGGCTGCGGACACTCACCTCTGGTGGTCGTCCTCGTCGGTGTCGATGGCGACGCCCATGATCTTGTCGCGGTAGTTCTTGCACACAGGCCTGAGCTCGTCCAGGTACTTCTCGAAGTCGCCGTTTTTCTGGAGACAATACCAACTGGTCAATTTCGTACTTTGGAATTCCATCGCTGACGTATACAATACAACTTCGATTTTAAGGATATACTTGTTAGAGTGACCCTACACCAGCGTTTTTTGACTTACCCACACTGGTGTTTTCGGACTTTGCGTCTACGCGCGGCGCCCTGAAACGAGTGTGGGGATGTCGCCGGCAAGACGCCATCGCTCATAGGACGCTAGTGTGCTGCCACTCTTAGACTTTTACTTTAGCGGCTATTAGACGTAGGAACCTATAGCTTCCTCAAAGCAAACTGTATTACGAACCTATACATTAAGAGGCGGAATCAAGAAATAAATATCTATACTATTTATAAAGAGATAACTTCTATAGACAACGAAAAGGCTTATAGGTTAATCTAAAACACGAAACGCTTGCGCGATGTAATTGAGCACAGCGCCATCTATTGGTTCATTTCTAATTACGTTCCCGAAGCGAAGTGAAGGCGGGCCCCTAGTCCATTATAAAACTGCGAATTCGTTCAGGGACCCCTGTTAAAATATACTGTGATCGACTTTGCTTCACATTAGAGTACATTGGTACCCAGTATTCTTAGACCTTATTATTCACTTAGTCTTGTATCCCATATCGAAGAGTGTACGAGGGTCACAGTCAATTATTCTATCCTTATATGATTAGAAGGGCAGTATTAGACTCGCCGAGCGCGACAAGAGATAAAAAGTCGTTAATTAATATTCCGCTCTCTCTAACTAAAACATCTATAGGATTCTAAAGTATTCACTCCAACATTTTCAGGATTATGTTGTACAAATTTTGTACGCATGTCACTTTTTCAATTAACTTTGATTAGGGATCGTGACTTATACCATTATCTTATCATAGTAGCACGAAATCGTGATGATAGGCATGTCGTAAAATATATACCATAATCAAGGTTAAACTTAAGTGTGCAAAACATAGATTGAGATATCGTTGGGCACTTATTGCTTTTAGAAGCATTTGTTAAGATAAAAATGATGATGCTCTTATACTCGATTACATGACAATATCTGATCTTGGGATTACATTACATACAACGTAGTTTTACGCAAATTAAACAGTACGCAAGTACGCAATTGGTAAACAGTGGAACTACTGTCCCGAAACGAAGTGAGGGCGGGCCACTAGTCTATCTATATAATGTAAACTTAACGGTAACTAACGTAAACTTTAACTGGTAGAGAATGCCCCTGGGCATTAAGTTCGCCTATTGTAACAAATTTTGTGCAATAAAGTTTAAATAAATAAATAAACATTAATATGCATCTGGCTCTTTACCTTACCCGAGTTTTGGCATAAGAAAACTTTACGATATCGTTTTAAACCGTCGTTCTAATAATATCCGTCATTTTAAAGTAAATGGTGGTTTGTCACCGCCTGGTTTTCTTATTTTAAGATCATTATCCAGCACACTACCGCATTTTTCCAGTTCACAAGCTTGTGTGCGTAACCGTTGACATTCATCCATTGGCTACATTGAAATAATACCACATCTTATTGATTTTTTTGTGTATCGATGAGTCTTTCTCCAAACCCACGTGACCACGTACGCAGTTTCGTAAACAAACGGTATCGTATTAGACGTGGTTGTCGAACGGGGTCGTTGACCTCGGGTCATTGGCTTCGCTTACACTCGATAATTCAATCGTGTAATTAGAAGGAAGTGTGAATGTCGTCCTTGTTGGTCTGATTAGAACTTTGAAACTAATTTGCACGGCGACTTATAGCTGTTTGATAATGTGTGAAGTTTGGGTGGTATTATCAGAAGGCGTCTTGCAATTTGGGTTAATAGATTTCGCCAGACTGGATTGACTGTACAGTTGACGATTTTTTTAGGTACTTTTAACTTCTCCGTGAGAGTTTCGGTCACATCAACAAGCGATCTTTAGATTTACGCTGACAGGATTGCCTATTGACTATATCAATCTAAACCTATAAATTCAGCCGTGCGAATCCCATCAAGGAAACCATTGTTTGATTTCTACACTCATTCAATAAAAAATATACAGGTAATACGAAACATTCAGCCTTTATCGACGTTATGTTACACTTGATGAATGTGTAATCATAATCCTAAGTTGATTATTGCCAATAATTAAAAATGTATACCTACGCGATTACGGTAGTTTATACAATCAATGCAAAAATTGTACGCAAGTGAAAACACACACACGCACGGCACACGCCCGCATCCTCTGCCATCCTTTCTTCCGTAGTCATTAAAAAATTGAATCGCATTTATAGGTTACTAGCATTTGGCCGTGGCTTCGCTCGCGCCCCCACTTCCCTAAAATGGGGAGTTAGGACAAAAAGTAGCCTATGTTATTCTCCATCCCTTCAACTATCTCCACTTAAAAAGTCACTTCAATCCGTCGCTCCGTTTTGCCGTGAAAGAAAGGCAAACATACAGACAGACAGACACACTTTCCCATTTATAATATTAGTATAGTATGGATACCTTCCATGAGAATATAACCTTTTTACGATAGATGAGCAAGACATTACGATGAGATTTTATTATTATCATAGCGACATCACTAAGAATATTCTATTACTTTCACTTTCTGAAAGCTAAACGATCATTTCAGTAGATTTTAATTTAGTATTAAACCTATTGACATTTAAAAAGTGGAACCATCGAAATACGGACGGAGCAACTTTCAAAATTTACTTTCATTTCGTCAATATAGTAATGTACACGTGGTCCCACATGGGAGCGGTTGATCCGACGTATGTACTGCTCCGATACTTTCACGGTGAGTCTGGGTGTACCGCGCGACCCGGCTGACCTCACGCGAACTTTCTCCATTCATTTAGTTGCGAATTGTACGACATCATTTTATCTCCACGTGAATTGTGACGCGTCAAGCTATTTTAGGAGTTAATACACCGTAATAGGAAACTGTTTTGTAATTATTGTACTCAAACAAATGCATTAACGGGGAATTACTATTAAATTCAAATAATAAAATATTTTATGAATGGACCATTGAAAAAATATTAGATTAGTGCATTAGTATGTAGTTATACCGAAAAATACTTGCTGATGAGTTAAATAGGTATAATATTTTCCTGCAATTATCAACAAACCACTGCCGCCGGTCACAGATATTTAACGTATCTGTTTCAGTGGCATGGATGGTAGGTAATCAAAAAACATAATCATCAAACGATAGATACAGTAACTCCATATTTCGAGTGCCGATGTCTATCGCCGTGTTCGAGTGTGGCAATAATTTATTCGCTTACCTTGGATAGGAACAACAGAAGGTGGTATTTGACTTGTCCACCGAAGATCTTGGGAGCGGTCTCGTGGGAGAACTCGACGATGGTGGGCATGCTGTTGACGAACACCCAGGTCTTGATGGCTTCCTCGTCGAACTTCGGCGCCGTCGAACTTGACGCGGGGCTCCTCGAACTGTTGAAAAGAGGATCACATTATAGAACTGAAATAATGAATTGGCTAAATTTATATTTTAGTGAATCACGGATTTCGATCCCGCGTCTCTTTTGCCAACAAACACTTGGTCATTAGGGTTAGTGATCACCACCGCCAATAGACATCAGGCTATACCAGTAAGAATGTAGATTGCCGGCCTTTTGTCGACCATGTAGGCTTGTTTCTTTAACATTAGCGTATCGTCTTTTATAGATATTGCAGCAATTTACGCAAAGTACATATTTTAAATAAATAACCGCAAATCTAGCAAATAAAATACAATGTGTACATTTACGATTCGATCTAATATTATTTCAATTCATATGCAGATAACTATCCAGGAAGGGGACTAGTAAAATGATTTGTGATAAAGCTTACACTGAGGTCCGAAGATCTGACGCATCCGGTAAAGATACACTAAGATGGATGTGCAAATAAAATATTTGGAGCAACATTATTGATTCAATTATTGTATCGTCTTTTCATATAAGCTTAACAATAGCCTAGCTAGCAATACATTAGCTAATATATTCAAATTGCCGAAGTCGAACCAGTTGTCCAATGTAAAGTTGGTTTATGGAAACAGGTTTCTTATTTATAGTGACATCATACCTATTACGCCAAGCTTTTGGCGGCTCTAACGGCTATGTAGAATACTAATGATTAAACCAATAACTGTGTAGACACAGATGTGTTCATTACATATTTTGAACAAAAATCTAGATGTAAAAATATAAGTTTTCGGTATTGGTTCATCATACAAATGAGTTTTTTTTTAATATACTAAAATAAAATCCACATTTGTAATAAATTCAACATCACTCGTTTTTATCAATATGCGACAGTATCTAGTACGAGACGAACTGGTAACAGGATGACCCTGAGATAAGGCCCTGGAAAGGTCAGTGTCACGTCAACTACGGGCGGCAAGGCCCCGCCACGATGCGCCGAACCGGCAGCGCTATTACACGAATGGGCCGGCAAAACAAACCGGCCGGCGAAATGAAGGCTAAGAACAGCCGGCCGGCTGTATCGAAAAAAAGATACCATAAAACTACAACTAGTCGGCTGATGCAATTAGATTTTTAGTGTACAAATCTATAATATAAATCTATAATTATAGTATTTTACCCCCCTTTTAACCCCTTACCCTTTATCAATAAAAAGTAGCCTATGTCCTTTCTCAGGGTCTAGATCATCTATATACCAAATTTCATTTAAATCCGTTCAGTAGTTTTGGCGTGAAAGAGTAACAAACAGACAGAGTTACTTTCGCATTTATAATATTAGTATGGATTTTCAGCAATATTTTCGGAAAAATTTAAACAAAATTGTACCAAATCATAAAATAATATTAAGTAAGTACTTAATATAATATTTACATGTGATTTTTTTTGTCTAATAAAATTAAGAAGACAATAAAGCTGCATAAATTATGCATTTTATTTTAATAATCTGCATGCTGAGATTACCTATAATTGTAAGTGCAGTTAGCTTTAAGCACTAATGTCATTTTTTTTATATGTAAGTACCTGCTGTAACTTATGTTGGTGATCCAATAAATAAATATAAAGCCTCTCTTTTTTTAACGTCATAAGTCCCAAAAGAGGCAAAAACAATTGATTTTCTATTGTGTCTGCTGTCTGGGCCTTACGACATAGTAAACTTTGTATAAAATAACAGCTGGTGACAAATAAAAATAAGAAAAAAAAAACTAGTTTTATCAATATAGCCTGAATCTCCTCATGGATTAGGTAAATAATTATCTAGCTTGCTTATTAATGTTAGTCATTGAATGACTAATATTTATTGTACCTCAGATAAATAGGTAAATAATAACAATAACTATGTTAGAAAATGAGATACTCATAGCATAAAGAAACATTATTATCACCAACATATTATTGTAGGGCTACTAACTCACTATCAAAGTAAACAGTATTAAGCTATCAACACTAAGTAAATTCACTGAAATAGTATGTAGGTAGGCAAATTAAGTCCATTCTTTGTGTTTATCAAATAGCAAACTATATCCATCCATATACAAAGAAAGTTGTGTTAGTTAAACCACTTTTAATAACATTTAAACTTAATTCATGAAAGGCAAGACCAATTTTACTGATTTTTGAATTTTCTTTGAATACCAGAATACCTACAATTAAAATTTTGAAAAAATCAAGAAAAATATTGGGTAAGAGTCTATTCAGCAGCTGCACTAATAATAATGATATTAAAGTTGCTGATTTGCTTGGAGGAGAATGATTAATATAATATTTAAACTATGAGAAAAAGGAATACATAGTCCTTGATTAAATACAGTAGTCAAAAGGGAAAAATAAAGGAGAAAGACTAAAAATACAAAGATATTCACAATATTACTTACGTTTTTGAATATGATCATATCTTCATCTTCAGCTTCCAACTCCTTGATGACTTTCTCGTCAGCTGACGATAGCAAAGATCTGGTCGTCAATGAGGCCAGCAACAGTGAGGAAAGCCTGGCTCTTCTCCGACTCCTTGTCAGTGAAGAAACCGAACACAGCAACATTGTTGGTAGAGGAGATCTTCTTGGCTTGCTCGGCGGAGGTGATTTCAACGGCAGGAGGACCAGTCTTCTTCTTCAACCAGGCTACAATGTCATCAGCTTGACGACCACCTATCAAGGAAAAGTTAGGTTAAAATTGTTGTAGTTAAAATGTCTTAAAAATAAATTGCAAATTGTAATACTAATAATTTTACGCAAATTGTGATCATAATCTTATAGGTTTGCATTTAATAAGTTAGGAAATATTTAATGTGAAAAGGGAGATAAAATTTACGATTATTGCATGAAAAGTTTTTAAACATGAGCAAAAACTGTAAAATTACATTTTCATATCAGAAATTAGTTTACATTTAGTTGATATGCATGCAATGTAGTACCTGTATACTCAACAGGGATGCCCTTCTTGAAGAACTTCAGAGTAGGGTACCCTTTGACGTCGTTCTTCTCGGCCAGTTCTTGTTCCTGAGTGGCGTCAACTTTAGCCAGCTTGATGGGCGAATTTTCTTCCAGCAGCTTGCCGGCCGCCTTGGCGTACTCCGGCGCGAGGGACTTGCAGTGGCCGCACCATGGTGCATCTGTCACGTACACAATACCATGTCATCGAACGCACAAAGCATGCCGGCATGATGACCCATCTTAACTGACGTGTCAACGCCTTTTACGGAAACTAACAATTAACATCACACTTTTTAACGAAATACTACAAAATCGTTGAGCAATAATGAGTAATCGTGGGAAACTTACAGAATTCCACTAGGATGTAGTCGTTTGAAGAAATAGCAGTCTTAAAGTTAGCATTGCTGAGGACGAGTACGTTTTCTTCTGTGGGAATTTCGTCTCCGAAGGCGCAGCCTAGAACGGCTAGTACCGTAAATATTAAGACACGCATTTTTATTTAAGTTGACTCTATACAATGAGCCTACTTATCTGAAGACGAAACTCAACCAAATGCCGAAAAACGCCACTTCATTCACTCCGTTCCGTCTCACTTTGACGTGGCAGCGTCGATCGTGTGTAGAGCTGCGATTGGTCGAAATTTTATTTTTTAATCAAGACCCTGAAGATAATTTGTTTTAGAACGAATTTTAAAGTTGAATATAATATTTTTAAAATACATCAAAGTTACTTGAACTTAAACTATTAACATTATTCCAAGATAAATTCTTTATATAAGCCGATAAAACTGTGAAGTAAATTACATAAAGGAAATCTTCAGTTCAAAAACAGTAGCTCATCAACAGCTGTTTATGACGTCTATCAACGTCAGAAATTGTAAGAAAGTTTGACTTCTGTCAAGGTGTCAAATCAAATTTGTTTCATGTTGGTTTGATTATCCAGTTATCAGTTTCAGTGAGCTACAAACCACAATATTAAAAGAATGTGTTGTGTAAAAACATTAGAAAATAATTGGAGCTCAACTTCAATACATTTTGCAATGAAAAATCACGCTTTTACATATTTATAAGAAGCACTTTTTGATACATTTGTGTTCTGAAAAAGTTGTCTAAAGAAACCATACCTACATCATCTTTTATTTTACAGGTATGTATTAATTTATTCATACCAAACCAATTAAAATTATTTTCGACTTACGGCTCTGTACCGAAAATCCTTGTAATTAAACCTTCTTCAGCCTCGTTGCATTAATCTGTTTAATCACTTCACATCACTCAATCCGCATTAGTAGTTAAAATTAATCATAATGGTCACAATAAATTACTGTCCATTCACATAGCAATTCGCAGCTCCGCATGTATCCCACTGGCAGTCACACAGTAATTTACCAATTACTGGCACACACACCAGACTAAAGAGATTTATTTTAGAAGTTTTAAAATTGGACCCAATCCAATTTTTTAGATGTTCTTCCTCATATGAGTACAGTTATAATTTCGCACACAGTTAATTCAAAATTCTGGAAGAGCAGTGAAAAAAATTTGCAGTGAGTTTCTACTTTGAAAGATTTGGTGTCTGTAAGAAAACTTGTTTCTATAATTTTTGGAACCCATGCCAAGAATTATAATAGTATTTGGCCATGGAATTATTTCAGACTTTCTGGCTATAGTTAAAACTTTATAGTGATAAAGACATTGTGTCAACCTCAGTGCGCTAACTGCAATCAATGTTTATAAACTTTAATTATAAGCCTTGTAATGTTTAGTAAACATTTATAATGACTTTAAAATGATACTTTCTCTAAGTTAAAATGTATGTTAACCACTTACCATAATATCAAGGAAAATTATTAATATTTATTTTTTTATATTTAGATGCCAGAACTAACTGTGACTTCTGAAATATATGCAGAATATGATTACAAAACCAAAATAACACCCAGCACAGACGGGAGTAAGTAAATTATGAGATATTTGCAAATATTCAAATTAAGAACATTTTATAATTTATTGAATGACTAAAAGTTAAGTCACTTTGTTTTTATGCTAAATATTTTATCAACAGAAATTCTCATTTACCTACAATTATTATTCTATTTTATTTCAGACGTTATATCTGAATTTCCATTTTTGTTACCAAAAAGTAAAAACAGGCCAGAGTTTGATAAAGATGATGATTTAGATGTAGAAAGACCACAAAAGGAGATTATCAAAATAGGTATGTTTTAAGAGTATCCAATAGTCAGGTCTTTAAAATTTAAAGGATGGAACATTATGTTTTTTTAATAAGTATAAAATAAATAATATCATGATATACAACTTGACATGTAATGTTAGTTTTTTTGTTAAAGGTTTACTGTAAAATTTATGTGAATAATTATATGCTTACGAATAATTATGTATCTATGTATTATATGCAAGTTTTAACTACAAATCCAGTAAGCGTGGTATTAGCTGTAATTAGCTAATTGAAAGTTTGCAATTTAGACTTATCTTTAAGTCTTTCAAATCACAGTGTATCCCTTTTCAATCAGCTTTTATTAAAAATTAACTTAGACCAGTACCAATAGATGGCGCTGGGAGTCGATTATATCGCGCAAGTGTGTCGTGTTTTCGGTTTACCTATAAGCCTTGACATGGACTATAAGATTAACATCTTTATAAATAGTATAGATGATTTGGAAGAATATCTTTGGCATGCCCTCAAAAATTTAACAAATGCCTAAACATCTCTAGTGCCTATTATTTCTTATTTTTCAGAGCACAGCTCAAAAACAAAAATAGCTCTAGTTGGCCTTCAGGTATGGAGAGGTGCCTTCCTACTAGGAGATCTGCTCATACACTTGGGACTCGAGGGGAAACTTGCAGGGAAGACAATATTGGAACTTGGGGCTGGTACTGGATTGACTAGTTTTGTGGGTGCTCTGTATGCCAAGAAAGTTATATGTACAGGTAATTTGTTTTTGTTTTTTTTTAATCAACTTATGCTATCCTTCTGCTGCAGCAGTCCACAGGTGCCACAGACTTTTCCTTCTATTTACTTTATTAACCTCTATATCCATAGAAGAGCCACGCTTCGGCATTAGAAACCTCAATAACATTTTTGAAGACCTATCCATAGAACCCTAAAATTGAAACTTTTTGTGTTGACTGTATGTTTTATGAACTTGCGGAAATTTTTGTATAAATGTTTTTTGTTAAGTATTACATGTTATTTTCCACCCTAAATTGCATTAAGCTGCGCCCTCCAGGGGTTGCCTCAATTTAATAGGCACTCCCATGTTAGTAATTTCATGCTGTGATCTAATAATATTTAAAAGGGATTGGTATAGACGGCGTCACGTGGAGTACCCGTATGCCGCTATGTATGTTTACTTGTGTGTGGTTATAAGTCCATGGGTAACTCTGACGCCATGGTACATGTCAAAATTTATGAAGGATAAATAGTTTATTATGACCTATAAAAATATACCGGTCGAATTGAGAACACTCCTTTTTTGAAGTCGGTTAAAAACAGTTTTAACGCCAGCAATAATTACTTATAATGAAAAGTTCTTGTTTACAGATATCGACCTTGGTGGGATATTGGAACTCATCAAAGCTAACGCTAAATATAATTCAAAGTTCATAAAATCAGAGTTTAAAGTCCTACCGCTGGACTTTACGGAAAAATGGAGTCCGCAATTAACTAACGAAATCAAAGAAACTGACATCATTATAGCTGCTGATGGTATGTCACATTTTATTGTAGGTATTATGTAATACTTAAGTAATTTACCAGGCTGTCGTAAATATTAAAGTTGCCTTCCTATATTATAAAAACTAGTGGCCCGCCCTCACTTCGCTTCGGGACCGTAATTCAGAAATGAACCAATAGATGGCGCTGTGCTCAATTACATCGCGCAAGCGTTTCGTGTTTTCGGTTTACCTATAAGCCTTGTCGTTGTCTAGGTATAGAAGTTATCTCTTTATAAATAGTATAGATATAGATAAGTGGAGAACTGGAGTCAGATTCTCAAATAACACAACTGCGATTTTTTGTAGCCATAAAAATATGTAAAAAGCGTTGGTTCCACTATTTTTATTTTGTGGTTCAATGGGAATAGATTCCATGATTCTATCGAAAGCTGCGAAATTATCACTAGGGTTACTTTGTTCCTACTGATACTATTTCAATTCTTTGATATTTATCTTTAGCAATATTGTACCTGTATTACCTACCGATTTTTAACGATTCGACCGATACTAATCGGTATCGCAACAAAAATATTATATATATAGATACTTCTTTTCCAGTTATCTACGACGACGATGTGACGGCGGCCTTTGTAACAACGATTACAAAAGATTTTGAATACGAACCCGCCGAAGACATTGTACGTGGTTCTAGAGAAGCGCTACGTGTTCACGATAGAGCACATGGACTCCGTGGCCCCGTGCTACGAGACATTCCTCACTTTGCTGCACAACACGAAGACAGAGAACACGCATTCCGTCTGGACCGTCGAGCAACTACCTCTAGACTTCCCTAGATATTTCACTTACGACCGCGTCAAAGAATTAGTTTTATGGAAAATTACATCCCAACCTAAATAATAAGACAAAACTGTGATATTTAATAGGTATACTAGTTAATTAGCTAATTAAAATAAAGCACCAAAGTTCTTTATATTTCAATTTGGTTTACTTGATTTTAAACTATTATAGATACAATTTACCCGATCAATTTGGTTAATAAATAAATAAATAAAACGAGACAAATACGCAACTTCCATAATTTAAACATGGTACAAGATGTAAAAGATATAAAACATACCGATAACTTAATTTTTGTTCGAATCTTGACTTACTGATCACCGTTATCACTAAAGACAAAATGGAATTACAATCTAGACTTAAAATTATTTCTGAGTGGGCCAAAATTCGTTGTACTTGGTTAAGAATGTTTTTCTTAGCTCTGAATTCCTTGCTTGCTGGTCCTTCTCTTTGCTAAGTGTTTCGACGCTTTGGCCAACGCAGAGGTCCCCACTGAAGTGTATAATCACCACTTGGGTGTTGAATGTTACGTTTTTGTCCGGGTTTTGCTTAGTGTAATTCGTTTGGGGGCTGAAATCCATCGGGAACGGCAGGGTCAGGTCTTCTGCTGCATGCAAGAGAAAGGGTCAAGTTGATATAGGTTAAAAATTACGTTCGATCTGGATCCCGCGGTGTCGATAGACATATAAACTTATATAACCAGGCAACTAGACATCTTTTTTTTTAAATTGGTTTTCAACCTTATTAAACCTGCATGAAGTTCAAAATCTAGTGGTCCCATATGGTACGTAGGTTGGTTAAACGTTTAAGTACCTAGTCTAGCGGAAACTGATTTCCTATCCGGTAAGGTAGGAGTAGGTATTAGGCCCATAAAGATCATGCATAAGTAATATTCCATCCCAAGACAGATAAACGATTCGAAATCTACCTAAACTTATTTAAAATTGCTAGTAGAATCTACAATGCCAATGGTTGAGGAAGGAAAGAGAGCGGCACACAGCAGTCTTCCGCCCCGGGCGGCTGATTCACAGCCTATGTCTAGTGCGGTACTTAGTACTAACGAGGCAGGAACTCCTCGGCGCCCTGCACGGAGGAGTCGCCGGTGCACTCGGGCACGCAAGCGCCCGTCCTTCAGAATCCCGCGCATAGTCGTCAGCTTGCTGATCGCTTTCTCGCTCGTCTTACTGTTCTGCTCGTTCTTGTGTTTGTCGATGTTGCGCAGGAACTTTTTCATCTGTAAATCGATTTAGGTCTCATTGCATTTGACAACATACATCTACCATAAAGTAAGTCGCTTATTTACCTACCTTAGCACTTCTGTGATAATAACTACCATAATTAACGAAGGAAACACAAATATTAGGCGTAATTTTCATCGGAAAAAAAATGCTTGGGAAAGAGGGTTAAAGATGGCAGCGCATTTGTGCCTCTACAGGTGTTGCAGGTGTCTATGGGCGGCGGCAATCGCTTACTATCAGGTGATCCATTTGCTAGTCTGCCACCTATCACATAAAAAGTGACCTACCCAGTTCCACTCACTTCCATTTAAATATTATCTGTAAAATGAAGTCTTACCGTTTTGGATATTTTTTTCGGCGGATCTGGATAGGACATCTTTGGCTCTCCAGGGTTGCTCCCGACGACGTACATCGTGCTCTTCGGTATATCGAAGTCCGAGTACACAGACGCGCCCTCTACCGGGTCCTTCTGTCTCCCCGACATCGTCGACGACTTACTATTCGTGGGCACGTACCCAGATTTCGCAGCATTTTCCGACTGACATTTCTGAATGGACTTTTTGTTTTTTTGCCTTCTCTGAACAGGGGAATCGTCTTCGTTGGACAAGCTCTCTTCTGAAGTTGAAGGGAATACCTCGTTCAGGCTCAGCACTTCGACATTGCATTCCTCGAGGTTAGAGGGGTTTTCTACATCTGCCAGTTGACACAGCTGATCAGTGGAGTGTATGCTGATGAATGACTTTTGGCCGGAACACAATGCGGCTTCCTCCTCGCCTGACGCCGACGGTTTCTTTGATACGGTTACTGTAAGCGTCACAATATATTAGTACATCATCTAAACACACTAAAATGTTATCCAAAGGCTTACCGGCGTATGTACAGCTCTCCGTAGGTTTACAACTGTTTATATCCTCTGCGGGCAAAATACAAAAACGTTACAACACATTGAAGTGTCACTTTACTAGGTAGGTGCATGTCTGTATTTTTTATTACCTTCGTCTTCATTTCTGTTGGTGGCCTGCGTGTCTATCCTAATTCTATCGGGTAATTTGTGGTTATTCTTCGAATGTGACATATTTTTAACAACAAATTTCAGTTTGTGAACTATGTCAAATGGCTTTCCATTTTTCTCTTTACTCAGCATTCTTGACAATTCTAATTTTGATATTTGTGCCAAAAAGTTCTGATTGTATAAAAACTTATTTATAACATATTTCGTTATTTTCAAAAACTCGACTTTAACAAATACGAAACTGTTTATTTCCACAAGATAAAAGCAATAATGTGAATAAAATGCAAATAATTGAAGTCTGCTTTTTTGATTAAATAGGAATTTTACCGCCGCACAAATAGGTGATATAAAACCAATGAGAAGGTTGCAGATGGTCATATTATAAGTAATTAGATAAACATTTATACAGATTCTATAAGACCACGTACTCGTATTATGAGCAGGTACGTACAGTCACACATCAAATTATACAAAACTGTCAAATTGCTTCAATCAACTTTCATCTTACTGTCATACACGTTAGGTTGAATATGAAATGAGGAAATTTGACAGATTGTGGCAACCTGATGTGTGGCTGACTGTACTAGAAGGCGACAGTCAGGAACCCTAGCACTATTACACCTATTACCCGATAGGATTTAGAAATATTTTCGTCGCATTTGGTCTACCCTAGCTACTGCGACATCGAGGTCGTTAGATAACTGCCAAATAACTGCTGCACTGACTTTAATGAAACCTTGTTACTTATGTAACAAATATTGACCTTTATTTTAATAGACATAAAGACTATCCATAAAATTAAGATAATGAGCATTTCGGGTAAATGACGTCTCTGAATGCGGCAGTTAGTCTACTAAGAATAGCTGCTAATATTACAGTAATTAAAATACAAATATCGAAAATAATAGTTATATTTCATTTCATCGTAAGTACAAGTATTTCACTAACATTGCATTACTCAAAATGGAACAATACAAAAATAACAAAATAGTGTTGTTATAATCAAATTAACACCCAAAGTGGAAATACATAAACACAGTAAGTTTAACATAAGCGTATAACTAGTAAATGTAATGTAAAATATTCAGTTGTGTATAAGTAAATGTTGTTACTGACTTAACAAACTTATTCATCGGATTGTAGGATCAATGCATTATGTTGTATGGAACGACTAAACAATCTGTAAGATATACTTTGTTACAATAACATGGTTTTTATTCATAAATTTTATCAAAATCCAGATCAATTTACAATTCTGGATAATATGTTAATTTTTTAAGGTGAAATCAAACTTAAATTGAAGCTGCATGACATACAGGGTGTATCTGTGAACATTGACATCCCTCTTCGTCTACTTCGGCGTATTCAGAATAGCATAATTTAATTACGAATTTTGTAAATTCGTCAGACATTTTTCGACTCCCCATACAAAATGAACGAGTCACTTGACCTACTTTGTATGAAAATATGATTTCTGTAGGTACGCGAATTTCCTAAAGTCATTGCACAAATGTTGTTCAGAATGGTTGATAGAACACGTTGTTAAAGGGATGTAGATGTTCACAGATACACCCTGTATATTGTAATAAGGGAGATTCTACAATCCTGCCTAGAAAATTAACGTTATAATGTGAATTAATTAGAGATGACCATTGGATTATTCCGTCTGGACATAGAAATTGAATGCAATACATTTAAATAGAAAACAGTATAGTTCGCAAGCATGTATGTATAATTGTACTTGTATGTATTGCACTCCACATGTACTCAAACTTCGTGAGCGGTATATAGGTAATCTTGAGCCATGCAAAAATGTAAATTGATGATAATCATAAATATTAAAATAATTCAAAATTATTATGCTACAAACTAAAACTAAAATGTGTTTGCTACAAAATATTTTGTGATTCCTCTATACTAGGGATGTCTCGGATTATGATATTTCGTATTTGGATCCACGGTTATGGATATAACAATCGAAAAATCGAATTATTGTATCGAAAAATTCCGATTAAGGATTAAATGCATAAGACGCGCGCCGCAGATATGTTAGTATTTCGGATCAGCTGGGCAGAATAAAAAACATGTCATGTCTCATTTATACATGATGTATCTGTGAATATTTCCATCCCTTTCTTCTAACAACCATTTTGAACATTTGTTTTACGACTTCTGCAAATTCGCATTTTTTTTTCACTCCCCATACAAAATAAATCACATGACCGACTTTGAATAAAAAGTTGAAATGTTTTCGTGCGTTTTTCCAAAAGCTATAAAACAAATGTTGTTCAGAATTATTGGTAGAAGACGTGGTTGAAGGGATGTAAATGTTTACAGATACAGCCTGTATATGATTAGTGTTTTAAAATGTTTCGGTTTGCAGTTACCAAGCTCCATAACATCCCTGGTCTACACTTGCTCCCTTATGCGCAACAACTGTGGAAATAAAGCATAAATACCTACTTATTTATAGTAGGTTATCGAGTCACAAAATGACTTAGTGAGTTCAAGTTAAGGCATCAGGAAACCCTGCAGGCTTTTGTACGAATTTATATTTGTATAAACGTGGTTGAAAATCTTCAGTATATACAAAGCCGCTGCACTTTTGATCACAAGAGGGCGCAGTATTCTTAATTAAAATCTTATATGCGTATTTCTAATATTAGCTCGGCTGTGAGGGAAAACATCGTGAGGAAAACGTGAACGTTTCGGATAGTTTTTGTAATCATGATTCAGTTATAATGGTTCCCTTCTTGTCTGAGAGTTGTGATGTGTTGGCTTTCGATTGTTCACTATCGATAATATATCGATAGTAAAAGAAAAAACAATCGTATCGATTGTCTGAATTGCCCTGAAATTTGATATTGATAACGCCCGTACTATACTTGTGCAGGGTTACAGGTTTTCGTGCGGGGATGCACGTTGTCGTACGCGGTCGCACGTTATCGTGCAGGGCCACACATTTTTGCTTTACATATCCTACTACTATTATAAAGGCAAAAGTTTGTTTGGATGTATGGATGTTTGTTACTCTTTCACGTAAAAACTACTGAATAGATTTGAATGAAACTTTACCACAATATAGCTTATACATCAGAATAACACATAGGCTACAATTTATAAAAATATATTGTGTGGATTGTCCAAAATATGACGGTAAGTGTCAATAATTAACTCCACGCGTACGAAGTCGCGGGCGGCCGCTAGTTACAATTATGCGGCAGTTGAATTTTTCGAGCACTTTTGAGATTACTTAACAAATGTATGAATGGTTTTTAGGAGGGCTGCTTTTTAGTCGCAGGATCCAACAGACTAAAGCCGTGCTAAAAGTTATTATCACCAATTTATTGACTACATTACATCTCAGAATCCGCCATTAAAAAAAACACTTGTGAACAAAATTACATACTGACATCGATAACATTGGAAATACTTACTCGATACTTATTAATTTTATTCGGCAGTTAATCATTTGGGCCACATATTTTATAATTCGTACTATATTCGTAGCTGTATTGTCAGTCAATATTGTATCTAAAATGGTTGCAATACAATTTGTATGATGAAATATTACTGTGACTAAAGGTCATGCAGAAGTATACCTAATTATTATTTATTGGTTTGTAAACTTTTATTCTTACAAATACTGTGGCCCAGTAATTAAGGTCAATTTATTGGCAGTGTTTTTTTTATATTTACCATTTAATTAAAAAAAAGTTACATTAATAACTAAAACTTGATTGAAAAATCACAGTAAGAAAGATGAATTTAACATTGACTAAAATGAAGATTAAAACACGACAATCACTTAGAGATCTAAGATCAGGGAAATGGATTACGTAAATACAATAAGCTATAATTTATTAACTTACCTATCGATATCCATTTCATGGACCTTGTTTAACTTAAAATTAAAAAGTAAACTTTTTGGATAGTATTGAAATTGTAATCTTATAACAAAATTGATTCTCATTTTTAAAAATTTTGATAATCGACTGATATGACGAAATATCTAGATTAACACGAAAATGTTAAAACATGAAGTAGATTTTGTTCTAATAGGACTTAAAATGTGATTGGATAGCACTACCAATTTCTACAACATTACACCAACAATAACTTAGTTCAATCAAACACAATAAAATATATGATAGTAAAAACATCATAGTGTAATGCTAGGACGTTCCTGGCAATCGTGGCAGGGTCTGCTCAGCGCAGACTTTAGATGCTTCAGCATCCGGGCGAGACGTAAATGTTATGTAACTTCGCTGGTCGACGATTATGGCTTCGTCCCTCCGGAGCCGCCCCTAAAGCTAACACTGCCCAGACAACCTCGGGGATTCAAAAGAATCTATTTAAAATACGTGCATGTTGTACTTGGGAGCCTCGAGCGAGGCCAGTCCGCGAGGTTAGGGACCGAATATTCGCTATACCGAGCTCTTCCTCTCCGATATGGAGGAGCGCTTGCGACTCTGTATGCTGCCGGAGGACATCTTGCGCTTGGTCTCGACGTGGCTGGGCCCGGGGCTGGCGGACTTATTGAAGTTGGCGCTGGCGATTCTATTGGCATTCTGCAAGTTGGAAGTTTTCCGGCGCACGGACGGGGAGGCCTCCACGGTGTTGAGCTTGGCGGTGGTGGCCTGCGGCTTCTGCTCTATGATGGCGGGCTGCTGGTACTTACCGACGGCGTGCCAGTGCTCCCGCTGCGCCTTCAAGGAGTCCCGCATCTTCTCTTTGGCCTCGGCGCTGTCCGCCAACATCTGGTTCAGCATCTGTAATGGTCTGGTACAGCGCCACGGGGCTGAGCAGCCCGAAGTCGTGCAGCGAGCTCATGTGAAGAACGAAGTTCCTGTAGAGGTTCTTCTCTAGGAGCTCCTTGCCCTTCATCTGCAGGAACATCTGGCAGGCGAGCGGGATCTGGCAGTCGCCGACGTAGTTGTACTTCATGACGTGGAGGTTCCACATCTTCATGAGCTCCTTCTCGCCCTCGTTGACGTCGGTGAACTCGTCGATCATCATCATGGTCTTCTGCTGCAGCCACAGCGGGTCCGTCTCGCTCTCGGAGTCGATGTCCAGCTCGTTGGGGTACACGGGGAGGCAGGTGATTGTGTGGTGGTACAGTCTGGAAAGGAGGATTTTTTAAGTCAATGAACTTCAGACAATGGAAAGTAAAAACGATAAGAGAGAATTTTCAATGACACCCATTGTCAGAAATTTGGACAAGCTAAGTCTAAGCGGACAGTGTCTCGGTCTTAGGTGGCACATCAGTATGTACGTCTAGCAGATCCTCGTAATGGGCTTGACTTTATCTTACCATAGATTCATTTCTTACCATATTTAGACTAGTGAGGTCTCAGCCAAGCTGTGTCTATGTGGACGACGCCTCGGTCTGGGGCGACAGACCAGCACGTGGGTAAGGCAGGTGCGCCTGGTGGAGTCCAGCACGAGGACATAAGATTCGCATCTGAAGACACCACATACCTGTTATGTCCAGTAAGGTACGGCCGTTGAGCCTCCACGACTTCGCTGTCATCCAGCTCCAAGAACTCTGCCAGGCTGTGTCTATGCGGCCGACGCCTCGGTCTGGGGCGGCAGACCAGCACGTGGGTGAGGCAGGTGCGCCTGGTGGGTCCCGCGCGGGGGCCGCTGGAGGCTCGGGAGCCGCGGCCCGCGCCGGCGATGAGGTCGTGGGGCGACCCGGTGTAGGAGCCGTCGTATAGCTCGTTTATGGACACGTCGATGCGGGCGCCGCCGGGGATTGGCTGGATGAGAGAGACAGATGGCGTTTTATTAGGAAACCCACCAGCATAATCGATCGAAGGCATCATAAGATGGTAGAATGGATAAGATCGATCGAATCGATCGTCGGTCGATGATATCAATCGATCTTAAAATGGATTATAGACTGAATAGAGTCAATGGATCATTTATAGCAACCAAACCGATCGTTCAATATCAACCGATGGAATTAATCGACTGGTCAGTCGAACAACTTCGATCGAAGTTGATCGATTTCCACGATCGATCGATTGGTTTGATTTAACAAGATCAATAGGCGATCAGCGGGAGAAATTTTGGCACTTGAAACCCCACTGATGATCAAGAGTAGGATCATCATCATAAATAAAATTCATTCATACGAAAAATCATTAAAATTTAGGTGAAATTTTCAATTCATTTTTTGTTGAAATCGTCGGTGTTCTTTCTGTCTAACGAAATTTAATACTTACGAAATATGTAAAGTTGAATCTCGAGTGGCAAAGCTTGAGATGCTTGAGCAAAGAGTATAGGGTTCCGCAGTCGAGGGAACACCAGGGGCAGTGGAGGTCGTCGCACGCCTCCGTCTGTTGCCGCGAGTTGTTGTTGTAGAGGAACTGGTAGATGATCTGCTGGCGTTTGGACTCCCCTTCACTGGACTCCGTCTTTGGCTTCTCGCCTGCGTTACAAAATGTATAGAAAATGTATCCCTTCGATAAAAGACACCCTAAACGTGTGAAATATTTCTCTATTTCTTCTTCTTCTCTTATCTATTTGGTATTTTTGGAATTCAAAACCAATTAATATGGATTAGGGTCGAAATTTGTCGTTTTCGACTTCGCCCGCATATTCGAAATTAAAAATATGTAGCGCTATGTATGAAACTAGTAACAACAGTGTTGTTGGAATTGGAATCACTTTCCTAAACACTTTAAGTTTGGAAATACCTACCTAGAGATTATGTCAATGGTACATTATAAAAGACTTATTTTGGACCAGGGATCATAATAATTTAATACTACAAAATTGTGATTCCCAAAATTATATTCTCCATTACCATACACTTTGGTGTAAGCAACAATGAAATTATAATTATATTCCTGCATTCATGTTATCTGCAAAAATGGGCGAGACCCAATTTTAAAACCCCCAATTTAAAGGCTCGATTCATCATATGAAGTAGTTGGTGGAATTAGGTAAACCTATTTACAATTCCCATTTTATCAATCTGATTGATAAGGCATGGCCCAAAAAAGACAAATTGTTAAACTAGTAGTTTACTCACCATTCTTAACATCGTTATTAGTATTTTCTGTGTAGAATGTCTGTCTTTGCTACTGCTGGCTTCTTTTTTGGTGCCATTAGTCTCACTGTTTTGTTGGTAGAGTTTCGGTCTGTTCACCAGACCGTTGGTGGGCTCCTGACTCCAGCTAAGCTTCAGTTTGAGCAAAGGTCGCACTTTGAATATGTCAAATGGATTTGTGTCTGTGTGTAGATCACTTTCCTAAAATGAAATAGGATTAATTTATAAGCGATATCCAAATAAAACCACTTGACTTGCAAGTAGGGTTTGGGTCCCGGGACGTCTCGTGTCTCGAAGTCCCGGGACTTTTTGTAAATTTCGTTGTCTCGTGTCCCGGGACTTTTGGGTCGAGACTCGAGACGAGACACGATAGTCGTATGTAGAGAGAAGAAAATGTACCCGAGGTTCAAAAAACAACAACAAGAGCAACATTTCTATTCTATTCTATAACATTGAAAAAGGAGTTTCAGTTGTTTGAAGCAACCGGAAAACGTACAGAAAATTTAGAACTACTTTATAAAGCCTTAAACTCAATTAAACCGACTTCTGTTGAAAATGAGAGAGTGTTTTCCTTGTCCGGTGGCGTTATTACAAAAATCAGAAGCAGATTGTCGGACAAAGCTGTTAATGCTCTGATTTTTTTAAAAGCCTATTTTATAAAATCAAAGTAATTTTATTTTTTTAACTGATTAATAATTTGAAAGACTGATTCAAAAGTCTGTTTTACAGATAAGGAAACAAATCTGTGATTATAAAAATTACCAAATTATGATTAATATGATTATGACATGATATTAAAGTTAGTATGATTGTTACTAAGTTTCTTTTATTATAATAATATTTAATAATTGTTTTAAATTAAAAGTTAATCTGTGATTATAGGAATAAACATACCAATATTTGACATATTAAAGTTAAAACTATTGTGATTATATTTTATGTTTAATAAATGTTGATTTAACCGTAATTAATGTTGATTTAAAAAAAATCCCTTTTTATTAATACGTTTCACCAGAAATCAAAGTTCAAATTTTATAATTAAAAAAAGTCTCGAAGTCTCGGGAAGTCCCGGGACTTTGATCGTAGCCTGTCTCGTGTCCCGGGACGTTGAAATTGTCGAGAATTCCCAAACCCTACTTGCAAGTCGACGTGTACAAGTGACGGCCTTGATTACGCAGTGGAAAAGGTGTTCGCCTGAAGCGCGAAAGGTCCCAGGTTCGATTCCCGGGTAAGTCAATTTAGGAAACTACATTTTCTAAGTTCAGGGTCTGGGTGTTCTGGGTTGACACCCCCAGTTAATTATCGTCAACTGGTAGTCATAGTACAGGGGTTAAGTTTAAGTTTATCTATTTACTGAATACGCTAAAGCGTTAAATCCGATCGATAATAAACTGGGGGCATCAACCCAGAACACATAGACCCAAGAAAACTTAGAAAATGTAGTTTCCTAACTTGACTTGACGGGAGCTTTCGTGCTTCGGGCGAACACCTAAGCAACTGCGGCGTCGAGGCCGTCAATTATATTGACTTACGTTTGGTATCGTCTCCCACTGGGCCATCAGTGCTTTGTGCGGCGATCTTGCGATGGTAGCACTTCTACCACCAGGCGTAGCGTCGTGAAGCACCAAATCATACTCCCCGTTTGTGAGGAGACACCGGTTGTGTTTGTCGTACACAATTAATTCACTGCCATAAAGCTTAGTCCACTTATTATCACTAGTTGAGGAGTTGAGGTGGTCTGAAGATGTAGACGACTTCAGCCTTTTAGTCACAGGTTCTGTAGAATAATTTGTAAGCAATAACATCGATTTTCTATAACACATCTAGACTCTAAATAGAAGGAAGTAGGTTGGAAATTTGTGATTGTAAGCTACACTGAATAACATCAGTTTAATAATCTAGATATACAAAGAGATAGCAATGACAACAATAGCCTTTTATTTAACTACTACTCTTGACATCAAAAAACATCGCACAGCTGCCTAGTTTTCATATCAACATGCTCATATCACGGCTTCGTATATTAAAATTGCAATATTTTCATCATTACTTTATTAGGTACCTAGGGAATATTTACTACTCAAGAAGATTACCAATTTTACACAGATTAAATTACAAACAATTTGAAGGAGGGAAAAATAGAAAATACTTATTATTATATTAGATTGTTTGGAAATATACCTACATATTAAAGTAGAACTTACCATCACAGTCTCCATTGGTAATTTCACTAGAACTGGCCGCACCATTAGCCGTTCCACTGCCAGAAGCTCTCGTAACGGTGACTCTTAACATGAGCATGTACGATTTAACGTTAGGCCCTTGCGATGGGCTGAATGTGTCGCTAGAGATGCTGACGGCAGAGGCCATGGCAGGGGGTTCTGATGTGGATGGGTTTAAGGGAACTGAACAACTACCCACCTGTAAAAATTTATCTAGTTAATTAACTAGATAATTGCAATTTGTATTTAGCTTCTAAGATACAGGCCTGCAAGTCTAGTGCATAAGTCACTGAATTTATTATGGCCATTTACATAATACATAAATTCAATTATTATTATTTATTTATTTAACTTAATTTAAAATACATGGGAGAAAATAGAGAATTGAAAGGTGTGAAAAACATTATCATATAAATTGTAATTTAGAAAATAGGCCACATTGGTTATATTAGAGAGTACCGAAAACATAAAAAGCATCCAAGAGCAAGTAACATTCATATTTGATTCAATTGAATAATAGATAGGATATTTATGATTACAATTTACGATATATTATTATAAAACTAACCAGATCACATTCAAACCAATTTTGGGCAAAGTTTTTATGGTAAATTATAAGTAACATATATTTTTCAGTTTTATCAATTTCTTACTTTAGAGTTAGAGGGGGAGACACAGATTTTAACACTTTGGAAGTGTTGTTTAGACAAAAAAGTAACCAGTTTAGAATTCTCAAAATCATTTTTGAATAGGTACTACTGTGACATACCTACAGACGACATGGTGAATCTGTAAGGGTTCCGTTTTTTGCCATTTGGATACGGAACCCAAAAAGTATACATTGATGGTCATTCTAGTTTTTTCACTGGCACTCTGCCTTCAGAAGTTCATAACTTAATATCTTAATAAACAATCTGTTTAATGCATAATGTATCCATGTAATGCACATATTAATACCATTAAATTATAGTTTAAAATAGACATCATCAGTGGTAATAAATAGGTACATTTAATGTAAATAGAGAGATAAGAAGATGAAGTAGTAACAATAGCTTACCGAAACCTCAACTATAGCTGAGGAGCTCTCTTTCCTCTTTTTATGGCAGATTTTTAGTAACAAAGTTTCCACTTTCACTTGGTAGTCTCGCGGGTCATCTAGGCTTTTGTCATAGAATCCTAGAAACGTCAGTGTCATGTAACCTCCCAAACTGTTTGGCTGAAGTTCAGTGCTCTTTTTCAGGGTGATTTTGTCCAACAAAGAATCCACTTTGAAGCCAATACGACTTTTGTTGCTTCTAGACATCCTACGCTTCATGTAGGACAAAGTTCTGTTGAGAAATATCGGCTGAAAGAAATGAAACCGCACTGATTAACGGTCTGCCCCAAATGGCATTATTTAGCACAGAACGTTTGTTTACACTTACCGACAACATGTTTCGAGTCCGTAGGAATCTGTAGATTTGGGTGGGCTCTGAAAATGCACGATTTAATTACCATTTCAACGAATTATTTACGGGAAACGCTAAGTTACTTTACTATCACTCTACTTACTTTCAAATGCTTGTAGAAATAACTCATGGTCAGCCTGTAAATGGTCAATCTTAGAGTTTTTGTTCGTCTCACTATCTTTATCACGTTTCTTTGGAGGCATTTCTATAGATTTTCTAACGAAATTGTTGATGAAACCGCCAAGTTCATCAGTTCGTTGACTTGACAGCGTCAGGTCAAAAACCATAGACAATTTTTTTTGTTTGTTGCCGAGTGCAGCGAAAGGTGCGTGCAGCGAGGCCAGCGAGTGAGCGCTTGAGTGAACGATCCGACACCTTTAGCTTTGTGTAAGGAATAATAAATTGTGTAAATAAAGTCGTCAAATTATTTATAGTTTAAAACTCAAAAGCTCCTTTTATGACACCACCAGCACCATGCTAAATTGCTAATAATTATAGGGCTGATCAAAGAGTAAGTAAAGTAAATATACCAAAGGGCAGATTGTAGCCCTGTATACCTATTTATTTACTATAAGTATGTACTCTTTGGTTTGGTAGCTCCGTCCCATTGGATATATTTAGGGATATATACCTACATAATATATAATATAAAACAAAGTCTTCTTATAAAACATAGAAACTTCATTCTGGAAAAAAAACTCTGTGTTGTATTTTTCGTGGCTTTGCTTCACGTCGTGATTCGCGGATTAAGTGTGTAGCAGGCTTATTAAGTTATTACTTATTACAAACAAACAAAATACTTATTACTTTAATAAATATTATATAAATTGTTCTTATGGAAGGTAGATGGCTGATTATATGAAATAGATATGGAAAATGAATAGCTGACTAATTTGTAACCCTGGAAATTATAAAGCTGATTTTAATATCAACTATAAAGTTATGGAAGATAGACTGCTGAAGTGTTGACTATATTGTTATACCAAATTATGACATATGTCAATTTCTAAACGTTTATTTAAAATGTCAAACTATCTAAAATGTCAACAAAATGTCACGGTGACGTGACGTTGTTTAAAAATGTGTACAAACAAGAGATTTATTTATTTCATTTAATTCAATTTTAATTATGTTTCATACTTATTTCTTCAAACAATGCATAACTAGTTCTGTTACAAAAAGAACTACACGCCGCAAGTTGCGTCTACTACAAAGGAATGCATTTAAGAAGGGAATAAGTTTGTGCCTAATGAAAGAGATTTACGTTTCATCGTACAATCCGGAAATTAAAAAGACAAAGAAGCGTGTTATCGTAGCAATAGTAACAGTATTTGTTTTTCTAGTTATAAGCGGCAGCTGGTTATATAGTGTTTTAGGTGAAAGATGTTTGGTACCTAGTAATTATCTGGTGTGGGAGGCAACGCGTCCGCTCGCCGATTGCGCTTACTGCGAAAATGTTACGAAACCCATCATATTACGGAACGCTACTAGGCGTAGTTTTGCTGTAAGATTATATTTTATATAGTTTTTAAACAATGTATTTTTTACATAGGTACTATTTTCAATGAAATGTTCAAGTCTGTATCACTACAAATACAAGTATGTCACTTGCGTTTTCTGACCTTGACCGGCGTTTAGCAAGCAGCTAGATTTCTGAGATCACTTGACTTTAATTATGATAAGTCCAATAAGAATTTACTGTTCATAATGTTTACAGACTTGTAAAACACCTCTAATATTTTATATTATATTATGGCATCAGTTTGAAGCAATTTGTCTAAATTAACTTATATTATTTGCAGAAATATGCCTACTCATCCAAGCCAATAATAGTTAAAAATGCAATTAGCCAATGGAGAGCAATGAAAGAATTTAATTATGAACTATTTAAGAGACTGTATCAGCATACAGATGGCAGCTACGAGAGTCTGGAGGATGGATGCCAGTTCCTCAACTTCAAGTCTGATCTATTCACATTGAAAGAAGTGTTTGAAATGCCAGCAGCTAGAGCCCGGAATGAACCAGGCCAGGAACCTTGGTATGTGGGATGGTATGTATTTTGTTTAAATTAGTTTCAAAGGTCATCTGGGGTCTCAAAAAATATAATGACTATTGATTGGAAAGTAAAAACCAATTAGAAAAGATTTTATTTTCTGAACAAATTCATGTCTTCTTTGTATGTAGTATAAGTAAGAATAAAAGCTAGGAACTTAGACATGTATAAAGTCAATAGTGCGGTAACATACATACCCATTTGAATAAATAAACTTCATATTGCAACCTGTGTGTGGTTCTATATAAATTAAAAAAAAGTTAATCTGTTGTTTTTTCCTTGTAGTAACTTGGAATTATTATTAATTTAATGTGATAATAATAAGGAAAATATTGTAATTTCGACCTAGCTTCCTGCTTCTTAATATTTCATGTAAATAAATTCCTGTATCATTGCTAGAATACAAAAAATAGTGTTAGTTTCCTATCAAAAAAAAAAAATGTTATTGACCTAAACTACACATACCTAAATATTGCATTTTTTTATATTCCCAGGGGAAATTGCCATCCTGATATACTAGCCAAAGTTAGACAGTATTATAGTGTTCCAGAATTTTTACCTGAGAATGCTGAATTTCCTGGCACTGAAAATATATTCTTTGGATATGAAATTGGAGCTGTAATGCATGTAAGTGCTCACTACTTACAAGTATTTTTAAAATTGTTCTCTCACTCAAATGTTTACTTGTTAACTTTAATAAATTATGTAACCAAAGACTGGGTAACACTATGTTTGAGTTAGTTTATGTTATATTTTGTTTTTTCTTGCAGCTTGATTACATTTCGCGCCTCATGTGGCAGGGTCAAGTAAGGGGTAGCAAGCTGTGGACTATTGCCCCAGTGCCCGAATGTGACCATGTCTGCTATAAGTTCGGCTTCTATGTTGAACCTGGAGATGTTGGTATGTATATCAGTCTATCTGTATTTATTTGAATGATGTTTTAAGCAGATTTATTCTAGAAACAATTTTTTGTTTCAGTTTTATTAGATACAAGAATTTGGTATCATGCAACAAAAATACCTAAAGGACAGTTTTCCTTGACAGTGCAATCTGAATATGGCTGAATTAGCAGTATTTTTTCGGAAACTAAGTACAAAATGTATTTTTACATATCGAGATGCCAAATATTATTTACTCTGTACCTTTTATACACTATTGTGCTTTTATATATTTATGTGCCATTTCATGTAGTGCAACTACTTTAGGTTTAAGCTATTTAAAATTGACCAATATTTACTACTTTCAATAAATTTTATATGCTCATTTTGTGCCTGTTTTATCTTTTTGCTCCGTTTTGTAATTTCCTAGAGTATATTTAACTAAAATAGTGTTACATCTTCCACCTCTGCTTATAATATTTTTAAATTAATTTTTAGGTCTCTTTTCTGAATAATGTACAATGAAGCAGTAACTAATAATAAGGATATGAAAAAAGAAATCAACTTATCCAGTTTAAAACATTTTATTTGTCTAATTCTATGATCAAAAGTATTCAGTGAAGGATTGGCTTCAATACCAACATGCATTATTATAATTTAAATTCATAAATTTAGATCCACTACTTTAATCACGTTACACTAAACATCAATAAGAAATACATATTATGACAGTCGATTTTGCAATTTGATTCTGACCAATCCTCCACTCAGTTACTCATATTGTAAAGTTTACATAAGAGATCAGGTTTGAAACTCGAAGGGACAATAAGCTCATAGTGGATGTGTTCCGAGGACAGGACATCCTTACGATTCTTATAAGTAGCAACATTGTACAGCTCACTGAACCCAAATGCAGAAAATGCAAACCTACAATAACAATAAATAAAATTTTCATTATGACCAGATAGATGCCAGTATTTGAATGGACAATTTTAATTGACATGGCATAGTGTTATCACAAAAGAAGTGGTACTATTATATTGTACCAGTAAGAAATGAATTTCCATACACATTTATATTTTTTATATTGCAACTACCCTATTAGATGATGGGAAGGTAGACATCAAGTGGACTGAGAATATTTAGTGAGTAATTAGAAGAATTGCCACACTCCAAGAACTGCATCCTTGATGGCTTCTATGTATTGAGCTGGCACCCAGTAGACCCAATATCTGGAGGCTTCAGTAGGTCCCAGTTGAAGACCCTAGAAAGGAGACATTTGTTTTGACTGTGGATTGTTATATTGGCTATTGTTGGGAGGGTGCCAAATTAATACGGGAAAACAGTGTAGAAAATTAAAATATATTTAGACACTGAAATGACTCACCATAATGTGATATTCGTCATGGTCTTTGATGGGTTCAGATGTGATACCTGGGAAAGAAAATAGTACAGAGTTTTTACCAGCATTTTATAAAAATGTCTTATATTATCCACACAATACTTTTTTTTCTTTATAATCTGTTAATGAGTGGATAAATAAGTGAACTTACTTTTGATGGATGTCATGGCAAGTTTCTCGGTACGCTCCTTGGTGCCGAGCCAGAGCTGATCTTGCTCTGGTTTGAATGTAAGCCTTACTTTCCCTCCATGTTTATTTAACATCCCACTGAGTGGGATTGGTGGCAGTGGTTCCTGTAAAAGAAATACTTTGTTTTGAGGATTTACCAAGAACATAAACTTTATCCATATTTTTTAAGTGTGGATCCAACTTGAAGGTATAAAATTTTTTTAGGGTCGGTAGTCCATATAATCAATATCTGTGAACTGAGGGCAAGTTAATCAAATAACAGTAATAAAGACGAAAATAAATAAATTACCTTGACTCCTTTGATGCCAGGCATGACATCAGGAGGGATGCCCTTGTCTAAGACCTTCCTGTGGATCTTCTGCATGCATAGTGGCTCTTTACTAGATTGACTACTAGCTTTCTCCTCTAATACTTCCTATAAGGAATTATATTTAAAATTAAGATTTCACAAAGAGGTCAACATTGGATAGGTCTATTTAGAGGACTTTAACAGGCTGATGATAATGATGAAAGATGAAAATCTAAAATAATGAACAAAACAGGATTTGGATAGTACAATGAAGCAAAAAGACAAAGGATTCCATTTCCACAAATTTTAGGAACAAAGAGTACTTTCAGAGTATGGTGGTCTCATGATTAAGTTAGTTAACTTGGTAGCTACTCACCTTAGGTGCACTTTTCACAGCAAGTATGTCATCCATTTTGGATCCCACCAGCATTACTTTGCCTCCTTTGACAATCCCCGCATTCCTCAGAGTCATGGTGTCCCGCGCCATTCCTTTGATGATGAGTTTTTGGGCAGACTGCGGCACCCCGCATATTCGTTCCAGGTGCGCCTTCAGATCCAGAACTGACGCGTCGTAGGCAAATGTAATGTCATGTTTCATTTTGTTAAAAACTACAGTAAATTCGACCTGTTCCGGAATCTCACAGATTTCCGAGTCTTCGGTTGTCTCCGACGTGCATGCCGCGATCTCCGCGGGGGCTTCCATGTGTGGTTTATCGGCCTCCACTTCCACTTTGTTTTCTACCACGACTTTAGGCGAGCCATTTGATAATAAAGAGTTAGGATCTCGATTCTCAGTCGAGTCTCCCTTTTCTGAAGCTGAGGAACAATGTTAAAACGTGAGTTAGCAAATTTTCTAGAACAAAAGCTCTGCATAAGCTAGACTCTGAAGGAACGTAACACGCGTTTTTAAAGTTAATATAGAATGGTACGAATATGTTATTTACCAATATATTCCATAATTTCAAGCTGACTGTATGTTTTCAATGAATAAAATAATAAAAACACTGTATTTGTTTTGAAAAATAATTAAAATACAGCCGACTGGCTGACGTGAAGCAACAAATTTTTCCACAGATGAAAAAAATCTCGGTACCGATTATTTCGTTCAGAAATATTTTGTCAGTAAACTACTACGTCCATAGATCACTTCATTCTACACTCTCGAACACGTTATTTTTCAGCCTTCTGTTTCCCGTTCCCGTCTCATCTCAGCCCGACTTATTATATTTTTACAAAAGTGTTCATCATATTATATTAATGGATGTCGAATGGTGATCTAACAAACCGTAATGGATGAGAAGTATAGTATACCATCCAAACTTTAATCCAAACAAACAGGACACACAGTGGCCAGTGCTTATGAAAGAGCAAGGCGAGCACAAAGTGTGAAGCCGTTGCGAAGATTATGTCTTTATAATGACCGTATAATTTTTGAGTATGTAATTCGTACTCAAAGCATTTAAAGCCTTACATACATACATCTAATAATCTGCAAATCACGGTGCGAAAATTGGCGCGACTCGGATCCGGGAACAAGCCGCGAAGAATTTGCTAAACGACTCCACACTTCACGTATGCGGCTTCGACCAATCATTGTAATGGATGGATGGACCTTTATAGACGTAGCATTATTTATTCTTAAATTATGCGATGCCCAGGCCACAACTAGAAACAAAAAATGTCTATGACTAGGTGTCAGTTTGATGCTTCCGTTTCCATGGCGCCGATTTTATAAACATTTTTTCTGAATGTTTTTGTAGATTGTTGAATTTCGCAATTTGGAGTTGTATAGCTGCTACGACGAAAAACATGAGTTTTAATATTGATGATCCATTAGCTGGTATTCTCAGTGATGGAAGTGACGACAGTTTCTTTGATGATGATATTTTAGGCAAGAAAAAAACTCCAAAGAAAAAAAGTACCCCAACTTTTGAAAAGAAGAGTACTTTATTCGATTTGGATATTGATGATAATAAGCCAAAGTCGGTGAGTAATGTATTAGAAGCAAAAAGAGATTCGATACCTGATTTAGGTAAAAGCCGATAAAGCATTAGACGATTTTAAGAGTATCAAACCAGTGTCTCCTGCACCGTTCAAAAGAACGCTTTCAAAAGAATCTGTGAAACTTCAGCAAGCGCCTACAAAAGTAACTAAATCTCCTGCTAAGCCTAAGATAAGTGCAAGTACTGATTCACTTGATATTTTAGGGGACTTGAACATAGATTCAAGAAAGGACTCTAAATCTATCGAAAAAGGCAAAAGTTCCCAGTCTCTTTTAGATGATATTTTAGGGGGAACTTCCACCAAGACTGGGTCTAGCACCAGTCGTCCTACAGCTGTAAAAAGTCAAGAATTTGACTTTGATTCTATTTTGGGTAAAAGTGAATCTAAGGCTACGATTTCTGTCAAAGATGTTCCACAAAAGTCTACAACAACTAAGGTCGATAAACCTCCTAAAGAGGAAAAAGTTTCGAAAGAAAACTAAGACAACTGAGGACTGGCTGGGAATATTTGAAGACAAAGAAGAAAGTGAAGATGTATCTGATATGCCTGCTTGGCTTGGTGGAGGAGATTCAAAAAAGAAAAAAAAAGTTGAACCTGAAGCCAAACCTGAAGCTAAAAAAGAAGTCAGAGAAGAAAAAGTCACAATAGAGGAAGAAAAAGTTACACCTAATGAGGTTGTGATAGATCCAATTGAGAAACTAACTCCTATGTTGAATGCTGGGGTGATGAAGAGCAGCAACGAAGATTTGACGGCGGAGGGCGCAGCGTTGTACTTGCAGCAGCAAGAATCTCAATTGATGGTAGCTTTACAGTTGAAAGCGCAAGAAGAAAAACTCGCTGCGATGCAGGGTGAGTAGTAATTTTAACAGATTATGGAAATAATTTCAAAATAATACCTACCTACTCAGGCACCTACGGTTTATGTTTTCAATAGGGCAGTTTTGGCTATTTGAAGCGTGTGTTCGTTCAAAGTTCAGAGCACAAAAGAGTATGTAATATAGGTAGGTACTTACACAGAAGGATGTCTGCCTACAATGCGATAAACAGGCTTCGTACAGATTCATTTTCGCTTGCAGTGATTTCACCGTGTTTCGCCTTAAATGACAGAGACACACGTGCTGAAGGGACACGCGCGATGCGATAATGCTATAATATACCTACTAACGAACGCTTTGATTTTAAGGTCAGCTCGATCCATCCTTTCATGTAGGTACTATTTTGTGTACAGGGGGGTAATTACCTCAACAATGAAGTCTAGTTAGTTATTTCAATAAATTAATCAATAGGTACAAATGTCAATGTCGATCGCACGAGAATATGCACACTGGTCAAATTAAAAAAACCTATTTTAAAATTTTATTTTCATCCTTATGCCTCAGGGTGGGTAATTTTGGTTGTTTTATAAAGTCTTAACTTTTTTACTTGCCAGTGCGTCAAAAAGAGACCCAGCGATTACAAAGGGAGGCTGCTCTGGCGCATCACGACCAGCTTGACTCCATGTTGCAGCGACAGATGCAGCACAGGACGCAGATGCAGGCCATCATCAATGCGCACCAGGAGCGAATCACGCAGAGGATAAAGGTCTCAAAGCTTTATAACTACTAATTCAGAAATCAGTACATCATCAGGCAACAAATCATACCTATATTGATCTGACTCCAGAGTAAACCACAAAAACATACCTTGCATAATAATATAGAGAAAAACATTTATTCATCTCACAAATAATTTTCCAGAGTTGGAAATTTAGCATAGTACTATACTCGTATGTATAATAATATACAATTTACATTTAGCGCGTACGCGAGGCAGGGTGTCTGCCAAATTCACCAATAGGACTAATTCAAATTATCAAATTTAATTTTTCACTGATTGTACGTACGTGGCAGGCACTACTTGGAACAGCAAATACAGATGAAAATCTAAATCCTGGCGATGAACCAGAAAACACAGCAGGGGAAACCCGGGAGAGCCCTCACGTAAAGGAAAAGAAACAGCTACTTCAACTTGTCCAATCCCTGCAAGAGAACCACGATAAGGAAATAGATTTAATGGAAACGTCTTACAGGTAAGGTAGATATCATGATTAGCGAAGTTGCTTTCCAAAATTGCTGTTTATTTCTTTGAATCTAAGTAGTTAATGTCACGGTTTACTGTGATACACCATTTTTCTCAGACGCCAGCTAGCATTCCTAGAAGTGTCACTTAGCCAATCGGAAGAAAGGATGAAAGAAGAAAGTGACAAATTAACGAAATTTTATTCCGAGAAGATAAATTGGCTTGAAGAACATCACGAATTGTACAAGAAACTTACTGAAGACAACCTGGCTTCGCTCACAAAGCGGCATAAAGATGAAAATGAAATGCTAAGAAAACAACATTTGGAGAATGTTAAAGTTTTGCAAGAACATCACGCTACACTCATGGAGAATATAAAGTAAGTGACGTTCTCGTTATTTTTGATAGTAGATATTCACAATAATAAAAGATACTGCAAAGAAAAAAGTCACTTTAAAATATGACAATTTATATCGTTTTGATTCGTTTAGATCCAACCCAGTTTTAAGAAACAATTTCCTTTCCTATCTTTAACAGTAATGCAGTGAAACAGGAACAAACTTTGATCCAAGATGCAGCGGGTTTTTCTTCAGACATTCAAACGTTGGTGTCCGATGTTAAGGAGAGTAAAGAACATTGTCAGAAATTAGTAGATAGAGTACAATTACTAGCTGAGGACACTCAACGTGAAGCTGACAGAAATTTACAAACAAGACAGGCTCAACTTAGTGGTATGAACATAAGTCAGAATAATTTTCAAGGTGTCCCATAGGGGTCAATTCTAGGTCCATATGTTTTCCATAAAGACAGTTGTTTGAAATGTTTAGTTCATAATGTTTTAGATATGATTCTGCAGTTGAAAAGCGACCGTGAAAATTTGGAAAGAGAAAAAGTTGAAAGCAGAGAAACAATAAAATTATTAGAAACTAGATTAAAACAAATGAATGAGGTATGTGAATAAACTTCACACTCGTACCTAGTTATGATTTTTCATTAATGTTGTTACAAATCCGGTCCATACTTTTGTTTGCAGACGATAGAGGGAGAAATTGCTAGTATGAAGCAAAAGAAAATGGAATTTGAATTCGAGAAAGCCACATTTAGTAAACAGACAGAATTTGCTAAAAATGTTCTGAAAAAGCAAGATGAGGAAGTAAAGGTTGTGGTTTATTTTTTATTTTAATAGCACTTCACAAATAATTTCTTAACTGGTAACCGGTTTTGTAACACACTTCAATTCACAGATGTTAAAAGAGGATATGCAAAAAGAGTTTCGTGAAAAAATCGACAGAATCAATGAAGAGAAAATGCAGATTCAAAAAGATAGTGTCATTTTAGTAAAGGAAAAATCGTCTATACAAAGTTTAAGACAAGATCTTGAGGTATACTTTATGAACTTTCGTAATATCTAGTTTAATAAAACGTTTAAACTTTATGTACCTACATACGTACAGCATTGTAATGTTTTTAGAAAACGAAAGCAGAGTTGCAAGCCCAAATGGAAGAAGTTGCAGAAGATAGATTGAAATTGAACTTAGAAAAACAACAGATGCATATGGATGAGCAAAGAATTTTAGCTAAGTAATATAATATTTCTTAAAAATAGCACTTCTTTTTTAATTTTCATTTCATATTTTTTTGGTGGAAAATAAATATAATGGACTGAATTATTTCCAGGGGTCGCGATTTAGAGCTATTAGTCAAGGCTTCTATGGAGAGACAAGCTCATGCTGATAAAAAGTATGCTGAAGCGGAGCTTATACAAAGTAAATATGAAGAGAGAATACGTCGTTTACAAGAACACGCTGTATCATTGAATGCAAGAGAAAAGCAAATTGCAAAAGAAAAAGTATCTCTTTCCAGGGAGAGGTTAGCTCTTCATAATGAAAAGAAGCAAGTGGAGAGTAGGCAGCAATGTTCTTTATGCAAATCGGCTCAACATGTGCCAGTATACAATTACGAGAGTGCTCATACATTTCCAGACAGTTTCCAAAACGTATCAGTTTCTAGAGATGAAGGAGATACGAATGTGATGTCTGCCATGAAGGCAATCGCACAAGAGCTTGTCAGTTTAAAATTAAAGAAACAGATTGATTTGAGACAGAGATCTGAACTAGGTAGAACGACATTGCCTAACAGCGTTCCATTGGAAGAATACGGAATGCCTAGTGATAGTCTACAACCTCAAGCATCAGAATCTACATCAGGTGCTTTTAAAGTAGGTACTAACTTCTAAGTCGGAATGTATAAACTTTAGAAGGTTGTAAATATTTGAATATTTTTAATGGCACTATAGAGGAACTTTTCCCATTCTCTGAATTTTATTTTAGTACTATTATTATAACTATATTGATTTCTTTTCAGGATTATATGGATCCTAAATTTATGATGTTAAGGTTAGATGTCCAAAAGATGCTAAGTAATTTGGATCCGAACGACAAAGAGGGGGGTGATGACGACGTCGAAGAAAAATAATAGTGAAAAAGCTTGTGTGTGGTGTGTTGTGTGAGTGATATTAAATGTTACTTAAGATTCATTTTACTTACTTAAGATTACTGAAATAAAAGACTGACTAATTATAATTCATTTAATTTATGTGAATGACTAATTAGAATAATATTTTCTATACAATTACAACTAGTTATTAATCATTGTTATCAAAATGTACACAAATGCCTATTTATCTAAATCATACTTTATTATAGTATCTCATTGTAAAAATATAGGTACACAATTCTCTTAAAATTATAGTTTTAGGTACTAGGAGTTGAAGCTTAAAATATCTAACTCACAGTAGGATTTATTTTACACGCTTCATTTTAATGGCTTTAGGCATTTCAATTTTTATCATTGTTATGGTACCCTATAGAAAAATATTATTATTACATTATTATCTATATGCACCCAAAATTATCATTCTCTCCAGTCTTTCATAATAATGCTTTAAGTAGTTTACTAATAATCTTATGGACGGCCTGGCCTTTGTTGAATCGCGCATTAATTAGTAATTCGCACATTTTGCACAGATCTGTATATATGTAAGTAAATACATTTTATGATACAAATGATTTAGTTTAAAATATATCCTTAAATTGAAATAATCATACAATCGAATCGAGATATAAAATAAAATCAATGGTTTTTACAGAAATACTAACTATTCACAATATTTACAGTTGTATTATTTAAAGACATAATATGATAACATATTTTAAGACAAGAGTGTTAAGTATTTATTTTTCAAAGGATATTATTATTTTACTCATAACTCAATTTCATAATTTTACGAAAGAATAATTCACTATTTTCCTTTATCACAGTACAAATTTATATTTAATATCAGCGTTTAGTATATTTATGGAACCAATGAACACTTCAGATAAGGAAATTAATGAGAAACTTTGAACTGTTATATCATATGTTATGACCTGGTGCCGGGTGGCTCTTTTTGATATTTAACTTCCAACAGTTGTGGGTAATTCTCCACTATAGCTAACAGGATACCGTCAATGTAGTTTCGCAGTTGTACGTTCACGTCTTGCTGTTCCTTTAAAGCTTTCTGCAACTGTAAAGAGAGTTATTACATATTAAAATAATGCCTTTTAGGGTAAAAAATGCGCCAAGAGTTACAGTATCACACCAAATACCATGACTACTAGATATGAGATGTGCATTGAAAATTGTGTATTTAGATGATGTTATGGTTGGTAGTTGGTTTATAGAGCACCACTATAATGCTTAGCATGAAAAAGGTACCATTTGATTATTACAACCATTTTAGGAATAAGTATAGCAGATAGCATGCATAAGTTAGTAGGGTATATTATACTAAAGGTACAGACATGCACAGTTAGTTAAAAAAATCGTACCTTTTCCATCTCTACGTTGAGATCAGTTTGTGTATCGTGGAGCTGCAAAAATGCATACATAAAAATATAGCTTCGCAAATAAGTCAGTACAGTAGTCAAGCAAAGCATCGTTTGTGAATTGATGATTAATGGTTATAACAACAAAATCATCTAGGTAAGCTTGAATATTGTGAAAATATGAATTTTCAACTAAATCAAATGTACGAGTACATAGCATGCGTTATTGTATATTGGGTATTTTGCTTTGTCTCTGATTTTCATTTAAGAAATGATAACATAACATCAAATGCTTCAATGGTAAGTGTTTTGCAGCTTTTAGATGAATTGAGAAGTACAAAAACATATTTTATAACGATGGTAAAGTTGTATGTAGGACAAACAACAATTATTAATAACGGACCAAAAAAGCCTGGACATGAAAAAGCTCCAATGAATATTTATCCATATAAAAATTGGTAGGTACTTTTTATTTTTTAAATTTAGAACAGTAAAGTCTTCCTTCAGGCCCCCAATTCTTGTGATTTTCGATATGAAAAAACACATGGTGTATATCACATAGATGTTATATTGATTTTCCGATACAATATCTAGTTTTATAAATATCACAAGCACGCGAATCCGGGGCCAAATTTATCCAGAAGTGGCAAAACATAGTTTACATTGTTTTTCTGGTCAGTCTTTGTTGTGTGATTTTGAACAATTTACAATCCGAACAGTTTTAAAACTCCTTCGTTATGAAATGCTATGCCGGGTTACACCGACTCCCGTGTACCTGCGTTTGGTGCCCTCAGCGTTAAAGCACAAGTTATAGTGAAATTGGGGATGAGGACCACCATCTCGCTAACCTACGAGATCCCCGCTGTTGCTCTATGCAAGTGCATTTGTTTCATAACTGTACGGATTGTAAGTTAAGATACACGATACCGACACTTGTAGCATAACCGTAATTTAGAATGAAGGGAAATCGTCTTTCCTGGTATGAGGGAAATCATCTTTCCTGATATGGCCATGTATTTAGAAGAGAGGAGCATGTAACCAAAAAATTGATGGGATTTGTAAGTGGATGTAGGAATGAGAATAATGGGTTGTGTAAATAATGACGACAAATGAGAGTTTAGGAACGTGTGGAAGAATAAGATTATACTGCGCCGATCCCAGATTACCTGGGATCGGTTCAGGAGGATTGATGAGTAATAGTTGCTTATAGATGTTTACCTCATCGTCGCTCATCTGTGAGAGCTCGTGCGCCAAGGAGTTGGTGCCAACGAGCGGGCCACTCACGCCGTCCAGCAGGCTGCGGCCCTCCTCCACACCACGCGTCAGGATCTGCGCTTGCAGCTCCTCTTGCGCCTCTGAGAGAGCTGGAAAAGATAGCATATGCATAAAAATCAAAATTTGTAAATTTTCACTATGTGATTTGTTTAAAATATTGAACATTTGGAGCGGTATTTGAAGGATTACTTTTAAATGAGTCTTGCAGAACTGTTCTTATATGACACAGATATGCTGCAAAATTAAATAAGTATTATTTCGATTAGGTTTAAATCTAAACGAGTACCTACTTTGTACTCGTTCATAAATTTTCGATTTTGTAATAAATTACATTTGCTTTAGGCTTGTTCACTGTGTTGACGCTATGGTTTTCCAGCTATACGAAGATTGAAGAACTGAAAATCACTTACATTTGTTTTGAGTCCTGAGCAAAGTCAGTTCCTTCCTCAACTCATCCAACCTCGGATCCGGTGGTGGTGGCGGCGCTTCTCTAAACCTTTGCAGTTCCAGTTTAGTTGCTGCGAGGAGATCCGCCGTGGCCTGTGCTGCTTCTCTTTCCCTCCTCTCGGCTTCTCTGGCTGCGTTGAGCTGAGCGGCTAGTTCGCCAACCTGCTCTTGAGCTTCTCGGTGAGCCCTTGCTGCTAAATCAGCATTCGCTCGGAGAGTTTCGGCTACACCACGAAGACGTCCCACCTGAAATTTATAACAAAGAATTTTAAGGACATTGGGGCCTTTATCTTTACAGAAATTTAGGTCAATTTGAAAATATCATGGCAACGGATGCAATGGTAACAAGTAACTTAAAGATAGCACTTATTATTGCATTGAAGGTATCAAACCTGAAACGTCTTGATTACGTTATCAAGTAGGTAATTTATAACACTAAGCAATGAAAATTATTTAAAGTTGAAGCAACTTCGTTAATGTAGTTTTAAGCCTAAATATGTAGGTAAGTGTGTTGTGAAAATGTTGGCAATTAAAAGAATGTAGCTGAAATTAATGATTCACAGTCAATAGTGGAGGGAGTTTACTACGGACATTAAGCGATCAGTCGAATAGATAAAATGGACCAGGCGAGGATTGCACCATCCCACGAATTCTAGGTTGCATTCTAATTACGCAGCGTTATCTACCGACAGGCTGCTATGTAAGTAATCCACTGTTACAACCCAGCTGTCCTTTTGCCGAGCTAATACATAATTTATAGTCGTCGAAACGTAAATAATTAAGTTTGTTTGAGAAACCAACGAGCCTCATTAATTAGAACCAGATAAAGAAGCGTGTAATTGTAGCAATACCATTGGATTTAAATAAATTGGATTGTGTTTGCTTACAATTTCAATACCAGATGAAATAAAAGAAACAGCTTATCTCTTTCTAGTGAGTTTCTCATCCCATTTTAATTAGTTCTACGCGGACTGTTCTACCATTAATAATAGTATTGTAACAATTTCTTTATCAGACCTATGGTTTCTTTATTCTCACAATCAATTTGAAAAGTAGAAAAGTTATTATAATTAAAAATATTATTGCAAGCTGGTCCTAGATTCATCGACGCATTCAGCAACGTATTTTTTGCCTTGTCCACGTTATGAAATACGAGTATTTTAGTCTTTCTGAATTTAATAGGTGGAATCATTACAGTGTCAGGTTCTTCCATTGTTTTTAGGTATCTAAGGTATTATAGGTATATACTTTTTTTAGGTATATAGGTATTGTTTACCTCTTGCTTGAGGTCTGACGCCTCCGCCTCGGCCGTGGCCAGGCGGTCTGTGAGGACAGCCATCTGCGCGTCTCTATCGCGCTCTACCCTCGCGATGGCTTCGCGGCACCGCCGCTGCTCCTCCGCTATGCGTTCCTCGCATCTGCACTCGATCTGACGGAAACAACAGAAGTTTATTTAATGTATCGCCTTCATCGTTATCCTGTCATGCTTCCATCAGGGTCTAGGGTTGCCAGGTCATACACAACCTAGGCCTGCAGTATAACCGTCTCCTACGGGTGATCCCCTGGGCGACTTTTGTCGCATCGTCTACAACAGGGGTGCAAGGAGGCGTCGTCATTATCTCCTTAAATCTAACAAAATCCGGATTGGCCGGATACAGTCTAATTTGGTCGGACACGCAATCTTTAGAAACTCTCCGCGCTCACGTTGTGATACTATCCTTTCTAACGTTGGTGCGATCAATATTAGAATAGAATAGAATAGAAAAATATTTATTCAGTGTAATCACAGACAAAATAGGATTACATCCAAACAAGACACCGAAAAGGTATACACTCAGCATGTGTCAGGGAGTCGGTGACTCCTTGACGCTGGTCTTCCGTGTGTGCCTAGAGGAAGAGGACTACTGCACGCAGGCAGCAATAAGCAAAATACAATCAACATGTAATAACAAGTTAATACTAAATAACATAAGTATATTAGTTCTGCTTACTTACGATAGAAAGAGCTCATAAATTTTCCATACAAATTAAGATACGCATATGCTACGATTTCTGTGAAAAGTTATGCTATGCTGATAAGATAGCATTTCCCTTACCTCTCTAATCTGTTCGTCGAGCATGTGTACCCGGGCTTGCAGCACCGCGTTGTCCGCTTTGGCGCGCGCGTACCGCTCGTCCGCCGTGCTCTGCGTGTCCGCCAGTGACGTCACTTGCTGCTGGAGGAGTTGCACCTGCAAAGGAATTTGGACTGTTAGCTGCTTTATATAGATCTGTTAATTGATTGGTAAACATTTAATTACTTAATTTTAGCCCTATGTTTGTTTTGTTCAGCCGTAGGTATTATATCTAAAAAGCCGTTAAGCCGTATTTGGTTCATTTTGTATTTTCAATCTAATTACCTATTAGATTAAAATACAAAATAATAATAAAACTCAAAACTCAAAATGAACCAACTGCACTTAACCTTTTTCATATAACACACCAGCGTTTCGATTAAGACTTCATGCCTAAATCCAAAACGGGCGAGGCCCAATTTTGAAATAAAATCTAAGTAGGTACCTAATTTCAAAACCATTTGTAGTGGTTTGGGTTTGTACTATTATGTATTCTGTGGTTTAGGTATGAAGCTAATACAAAATATCGAGTAAATACATGTAATCACATTTGCATTATCAAACTGTAATAGGTCACCAGATGAACGCGTGAATGATTTATGCGTGATCGCTTCTCATAAGATCGTCAACATTACGAAACGCGATCTTTGACGATCGAGCTTCCACTTCAACATTGCGTGACTACGATCGTGATTTGCTGCTCTTTACGACCCCTGTTGGACTCTAAACCGCTAAGGTTCTAAACCATAAAACGCTTGGCAACTTTTACTACTCTCTTCCGAGTTGTTAAGTCCATGCGAAATAAAACAAACATAAACGATTTTATAAATGGAGTAGTAATTATTTGGTTGCCTAATACGTTTATGGGAACATTGATTACTGTTAAGTCATCTCCAATCTCCTCAAACTTTCTAGTCTTAGCCTGAAGCTTTTACGAGTCCTCAACGCCGATTTTCGCATTATGTGGGTATGGATCTTGTTACATAAAGATGAAATTAACTGCAAGAGCTAAGTAGTTACAAGCACGAATTTACTCTTCCTTTTACTTAAATAATTTTGTCGACAATGTCTTTATTGCAAACCCACATCTACGAATATATTATGATTGAGAAAAAAAACACAGCTTTTTTTGCTAAGATATCTCTACTTTTGCAAGATCTATTAGAAATTGTCACGACTTGAGAAAAACACAACATATTCTCATCACTATAAAAAGATATACCTATTTAAATTAGTTGAAGCAAAAAAATGCGAAGAAGATTTAACTTTGAAGTGTTACAATCAACTGCTTCTTTAGTTTGCGCTTGGTAAGAATAATAGGTACTATTATATTCAAAGATGCCAACAGTGGCTTCTTACAGATGTTTGATTCATGTTTATTTGTGGAGCATCCTTGAATCACACAAGATCACTCGGTACCGATACATTAATTTTAACCTAATCCATTTGAACATCGACGGATACTTACTTCATTCTTTGCAAAATTGTTAAAATTGCCGCTAATTAAATATAGCCTCATTAAAGTTTAAAAATACTCGTATAGTCAGGAAATCCGAGTTTGTAATTAGAAGTGTACTAATCGTTTGCTTTGAACCGCGATTGCATGATTTAAGAACAAAGTCCAAAACTTTTACGATATTCGTGATCGGTCAAACGTCTTTCCATTTATGCATGGTCTTCTCTGAGCTGTGAATCATTGCGTGTAATCCTTTTATTCTCTGTGCATCATTAAACACGGCTATTTTTAGTCATCCTTATTAGCATAAGCCACATAGCAAGTGGAACTCAACATTGTGCATGAATGAACTTAAGCGTGAAGACTTAATATCAAATTTGATTAAAATAAGTAGAGCATTGGCTCTAAAACTCAGTTTACTGCTCATTATTTTCATCAATATTACATATTTTGAATAATCTAAAAACACTGTATTATTCATATGTCTGAATCAATAGCATCTTCTAAGAACGATACGTCTCAATGAGTTACAATTACTCCAATGACGAGGAGTGACGAAAAGGAAGCAGATGATTTAGAGGTGTCTCTACGAATCCAGTGGACGCGTATGAGTAGTTATGACCAACCTTACGTAACAAATAGAACCATCAATTCAAGAAACTGATGATAAGATTACTCCTACTAGATAAGACAACTTAATCATGACTCTGGGTTAAATATAATTTCGAGTAAGACGTTAGATCATTCATGAAAGTTAAAATAAATTTGACCATGCTGCGTGAGTAAGTTGAAGAATTGCCAAGAATTGAATCACATTTCCATTATAAACGTTATTGTACGGACCTGACGACCAACCAATATTAAGTTCTCTTAGTATCTGTGAAAGTATGCCTAATTTGTACTTAAACTTATCTGTTACGTCGATGCTATAGGTTGGTAAAAGATCCAATTTTGTTCATAGTATACTTTCACGAAAGCTAACATGAGCTTGTACAGTAACCGTCGAACCCACTTACTTAACTCGTAGAATGTTGGTAATTCAACTTTTTATTGCCTACCAAGGAGTTCCGTTCAATTCATTGAAATTTACTTTGCTCCATTGACCACAGTACGTCTTTGTATACTGCCGCTTCAGTATTTTACACTTATTTTTCTCTGAAAATCTTAAAATAGACTCAAAAAAGAACGGCGCAGATTCTTTATGATTCGCTGCTACATTGTTACAACCATAAAAACGGTTTAATAGTTAATGTAAGCAAATATGCTTTTGTGTTTCAAGAGAAAGAGTAATTACATCTATCCATTACAATCTAGTAAAGGTGAAGATACGAATAATTAAGAAATTGGACTGCCTTTTGGTTTGAAAGCCTTTGGTACTTGAGCACAAGCCTCCGATGTTACGTGAATATTTTTTAGGTTTAAAGAGCCACCGGTTTCACCTATTCGATTTACGAGTATCCACTGCACTTGTTATGGCTTTTTTGGACTAACTACTTACTTGCTAGTTTTTGTTAAGTCACGCATTATAATACACATATGCAGACAGCTATCACTTGTAATAGAAATCGATTAATGCCGCTAGTTGTATCTTTGGCTGGTTCGATTTTTACCATTATAATACTGTGTTTGCATATTAATGCGATTCTAATGAATTGTATTGTGTATTAAGAAGTAGGTATTATGTATTGTTCCTAAGACTACGCACATAGGTATTATTATCACAGGAAAGTACCTATCCATTAGTAGTTTTTCTCTAGTTAATTCTATTTTAAAATTACTGATTGATATTTTAGGAAGAATTTATTTATATAAGGGGGTAGTCTAATGTACGTATTGTTTAAAACCATTTGTTAAATTCTATTTTGAGTCTTGAGCCTGGCAATAACGCATCAAATTCTGATTATAAATCATGTGGCTCCTCCGTGATCAGGTTTACTTATTTACTTTCAAAGCACCGATCATTTTGCATAGGCCAATAAATGAATGATAAATAATTATTTGCTATACAAACATTTACTTGTAGTTATTATAGCTACAAGATTCTGCGTCCATTGAACTAAGAGAGATGGGAGAACCAGATACCAGATATATAAGTGAAAGTGAAGCCAATTTGGTTTTATCGAATTTCTTCTGTGATGTTAATAGCCAGAGATATTGCTGTGTCAATAACGTAATCTACTGAGAGTTGTTTTTATTAAATGTAATCAAAAGGTTAACGGTGTTAATGATGAGTAAGCAGTAGCTGAAATTGTATGTATTAGAAACAAGACGCAGAAAATAAACTAACGTTAATTAGAGTCTTGAAAAAAATTAAGGCAATGCAGCAAATTAATATAATCTCTTTTAAGCTATTTTTCTTCTCAAGTAATGTATAGTGATTATAAATAATGAACATAATCATATTCTTTTTAGCAATTCAAATTCAGAAAAAGTAAATATTAAAGATGGCCGACAAAGTTAAATAGTAATAACCTTTGGCATTGAAGATAATGAGACAGTGAGATCACCTGTTATATAATATTGTTTAATCAAATATTTTAGGTAAAGAGTGGAATATAACAAACAGAAGAGTGGAATATTTATTAAGCAAGAAATAAATTTGTATGGCTAATAATGTATGTGTAGTTTGAAGTAAATTGCGCACTATTTCTGAAGGTAATGGATGTAAAATAATGCACAAGATGCACAGAATTACGATAATAGCGATGAGGAGAACTTACTCAGAGTAACTACCGGTGTAGATAATCTAAAAATACTTCTTAAAAATAATTTAAGTAGTAACATTTTACCTTCGTTTGCCGAAATAATATTATAACAATAAATAATAGTAAGTGATTGCCTTTATAAGGAATAGAAAGGAAGACACCACCTGAGTGTGTACTGTTATGGGTTGCAGATGCATTGCCAGCCCGTTATCTAAAGGAAGATCTCTGTGAAATAGACCTACAAAAGATTGCGGTAACTAGCTTGGATAGCCAGGTGAACGTAATATTAATTGAAATTTTATTTGTTTTACTAGACACATTATCTTGTAATGTGAACAGCGTGTGTGAGGACGGTAAAATAATCAGCACCACTTATTTCAATTAAAACGATGAAAGTTCTTGAGAAGGCAATTGAGCGGAAACAATAGCTATGTAAAGCTGTGATAGCTATCGCTTGGTGTAGAGATAGAGTGTAACCTAAAGGAATAATCGATTAATAGTTTTAATCGAGTTTTTCCTTAAGCATAATAATCGTTTAAATAATACCCAATAATAATACATAGCTCACCAATCAAATGAACGGAAGGTAACATTGAACAGGCTGAATGGGAAGGGTAGACAAGTAGAAAAGTCGTCTAAGAAAACATCTGTTGATTTTTCACATTCCAATCAACTCTGTAGAAAAAACAATCGAATAATATCTCGCATCCCTAGCCTTAGTGTAATCAATAGGCACTTTAGCTGAATAGCAAGCAAAGTGAGTACTCGTGACTTCCCTGAGAGTAGGTACACATTTTCTTAACCCGACCTGTCTAGCAACTTTCCACCGTTTGTTAGCTATACGTTTACTGCCTGACTGCCTCAGATGGATTTTGCGGCTCTTAGTTTCGTCACAGTATGTAAATAGCCACAAGATCGCAAGAAAGATGGCGAAAAGCGCTGGTGGCATGGAGACCATGGGACAAGAAAAGCCCACAAGGAAGTAAATAGGTGGTAGGACGACATATTGAAAAGAACGGCGGGAGTTAAATGGACCGAAGTCACTCAAGATAGTTAGATGGCACAGACAGAATGTAGGTAAGACTTTACATTATGACAATGACAGAGAAAAAGATGCAGATATCCAGCAGCACGTAGGATGTTTCGGCTAGCGTCGCTACAGTTTGCTTTGACCTTGTAAACAGACACTTAGGGTTGCTAGAACAACGAACGTGCGGACTATCATTCAGGCCACTACTTGAACGCAGCTATTTACTACATTTTTTAAGTTTCCTTGGGTCGGGGTGTTCTGGCTTGACGCCCCCATTTAATTATCGTCATCTGGTACTCATAGTACAGGGGTTGCTCTAGTTTGTGACCAGGTTGATCGGTGTGATTATCTGGCGCATTTATTTATTTATTTTATTGACTGAAGTGCTAGAAGGTAGTTGATTGCGACGTTTCCCGCTTAATTTCTACCTCACTTACTTTTGATATTACTATTTTCGAAATACTGGCTACACTAAACCACTGTGTTTCGTTCAATAACCCTCAGAATGGGTTAGGTGACATTTCGATTTACAATGCTTCCTTCTGTTATATGCACGTGTTTTGGTCGCTTTGAAAGTGTAAGTAAACCTGCAGTCACTTATAAGATCTTGAGCTTTGAACATTATATTGGTGTAAATCCGCTTTCCTGTTTAGTTTTTCGTAGCATCAAAATTTGTCAAGTTTTTAATGGATTTTCACCTTAATGTCAAACACGTTTGGTTCAATGTCAATTGTGGATTGTGAATTGTGAATTGTATGACGACTAAAATTTCAGGTTCTTGAGACACAATTTATGTTTGTTTTAGGAACACTTCGTTTTTAGTGCGTTTTCTGTCATTGAATTATCAGAGTAAGTGAGTAGTGAACCGAGTGAGCAAAGGTACCAAAGACGCAATTCGGGGTAAAGAGGAAAAGCACTTATGACTCTACTGTTATTCTATGTGTGCTGGCTTACCATATAATTATTATATATTACTATCAAATGTTCCACCTGCTCATCTGCCACATAAAACAATACCTTATGTGCTTGTCATGAGCAACACCCAGCTCCTAGCGACAATTAGCACGGACACGAGCGCGGGGTCATCGCACATCGTAGCTAATGCCCAGCCCCGTCGTGCGGCGGACCGTTCCGGCGAACGCGAAATGTGCATTATACCATGCATTCCAATCCGTTCTGGAACTTTTGGAACAAAAGGATAACGTTCGTCTTAATTACTCTTCGTTACACTTAATTGACTATCTTTGGATGAGGTGTCTATCATGAACACATTATTCTAAAAAAACTTGTGCAAATAAATGTAATTTCATTTCATTTCTATAATTCAGTCTTCATGATTTTCCCCCTGTGTAGGCATGTTGGTTGTAGATACCTATTAACGTAGTTTGTGATTTTTACTTTTGTACGAGTTTACAGACAGGGATCCGTTATTTAGATTCACGGTTTTGGATTTTTAATATTAAAACGGACAAGGAAAAGGGCGTGGTAAGTTTACACATGAACCAGACCATTTCGGACTATTACTTTTTAACCGGTGTCGTATATAAATAGACTGCATTAGATTAATGTAGTAGGTAATCAGATAATTTGTCAGTAAAGGTTTTTAAAAGTTGCTAAGAACAACTTTACGCAGGTTGAGCAATATGTGTAAGTCCGCGCTCCGAAATAAAATCATTATTTTGCCGACAAGTCGTTAATTAATGCAGAACCGATTGGCCTATGCATTTTGCACTAATAGGTCTCAACTCGGCTTAGGTCACTGCACAACGTGGCTGTTCCCAGAGCCACTGGGTCGGCTTGCGGTAAGCCGTTCCGCCGAGGAGCGAATCGATATGCATTATACGACGCATTCTTCGAGCTAACGGTCCCTCTGTCATTGCTTGTGTCTAATTTGATTAATTAGATCGTCAGTCGTTAGACTCTGACCTAGCAGACCCGACACCGATAGTGTATTGTGTTGAGCATGTGTAACATTCTACTTGGTGATCGTATCAACGTATGAATATCACGTCTTCTATCAATAATGTTTGATCGACCGAAGTATCGCGCTCTGTCAACATAGTTACATCATTACAGCACAAAGTCATACCTACTGTTAATAAGTAGTCGTACCTACTTACGTAGTTTTGTCCCTCGTCAGAACTCAGAAGATTGTCGCATTTTATTTTACTGTTATCGAAGGGGTGAGATCGTGCAAGATTTTTGCGAGATACTAACACGATTCACGAACGCACGTTAAAATTTATAAGAGCAATTATGTTTGAAAGTTTTGTAATTGCAACATTTTATTATGTTCACTTGTCCTGTCAATGAGTTTTGAAAGCTCTTCCACCCACATTAACAACGGCGATTAAAATTTAAAGCAGGTAAAAAACTTTTTGAATCATTTGTTGGCTGTTTTTTTTTCAATCTTGAATTAAGTATAGTATTTAGAAGATATAATTTTACATAATATGACACTGTTATGATAATAATAGTACTTGTTGCTAAATGTAGGAGTCAGTCAAGCGTCCCTCAACCCACGTAAGTAATGACTGGTTGAAACAGAAACTTCAGCTGTTTTCCTATTAATTCATGAATAACTACACAATAACGAAAACGGGTTATTAAGTAATAAAAGAAGCTACAACAAGGTTTCATTTTTTTATAAGAACCGTTTATTTTGACGTTTACAATGATATGGGAAGTCAGAAGCGTTTCGTTGTAGCACGCTATTAGGCTAGAGAAGGGAAAAAATATCGACAAGAAAATAAAATGCGATAATTTATTTAAAATTGATTTTAATTTAAATTATTTTTATGATTATTTCCCTTCCGATTTCCGAGTTCTTTTTTAGCCCTTTCAAAAGAATATCAAAATTTGATACTACTTAAGTAGTTTATAATGCAATGGTAAAACAGTGATAATATCACCAGATCTAACTATCACAAGATCAATCTAATATACCTCAAATTGATATTGAAACAAATGTGTGACACTAAGGCGTTGATTGAAGAAATTTGAAAAGTTTGTAAATTTTTGCGTGTAGGTAACTGCTTGTATCTACATTGGCTTAACCTCGAACCCCTTTCAAAAAACAGAAAAAAATGATAAAAAATAATAAACGACGAAAAAAATATTAATGCGTATCGAAAATCACATTCTACGTCAGCGCAGGCGTACATTGCAGATAATTTCGTGTTGGTGCGACCGTGGCATCATTAATTTATATGACTAATTATGCTAACAAAGCCGAATGTCCTTAAGCACTCAATGTGAACATATTTTGCGATCTAGTCTATTTTGCTACGAGTATGTTCCGGCGATTCAAAACATAGTCAACTAAGTGCTAATGGAGTATTCTTGTTTGGGGATAAAACAATAAACAACTAAAAACATAAAGTAATAAAAACTGTGGACAAAAATGTTCTTGGCTTTAATTAAACCATCGTGTAAATGAACAGCTCTCTACGTTTACCTACAAGCAACCTGCATATTTGTTTCATTTTATTAATGGTAGGTTATCTAGCTACTTATTATTTATATTTATTTACATTATAGTGAACATACAAACAGACGGCTCGCCTGATGCTATGGTGAATGAAAGATAAAATATTAATTTGATAAAATACTATCTTTGCGAAACTAATTTTACAGTAAAATTCAGACACAATCATAACAATTGAAATGGTCGTGAGAATTTCTGCTGGATTCTGTAAGTTTTATACAAATTAGGTATGTAAGCCTTATAGGTTGCTCTAATTAAATAAATTCTCACATTTACTACAATGACTTAGATCCGTAATTACTAGATGATGGCTGATAAAAACCCTCATACTTTTTAATGTAGAGAGGAACACAGTTAGATGTTTTTAATCTAAAGTTCATGGTACCAATGAATTTAAAATATTTTCTAAGAACAAAGTTAACTTTTATCATGCACTGTGACTTATACAAGAAAACTATCAAAGCAAGTTATTATTGAAATTAAACAAGTACTTATAATATTGAATACTTGTAAAGATAAAAAGATAAAGTTATTATTGAAGAATAATGATCAATAAATATTTTTAACTACCTACTTAAGAAATTTCCAAAACATTTTTGCATTGATTTTCACGTAATTCATAAATATTGATGTTTCGTTTGAAAACAAAACAAAATTATTAGACTATTCGTTGTGAAATATGAACAATAGTTGGCAACAATCATCATTGTTTTCAGATTTACATAAGCAATATCTGGAAAGTATATATAAAGTAGACTGAAGAAATGAGTCCATAATACCATCTTTATTATTCGCTACTTCGTAATATTTAATCTAAGAGTTTAGTAGGTTCATTGACTATTAAATTCAGATTTTAATTTGTACAATAGCGAGTTAAAGTTTGTAAAATTTTTCGTTACAAATTCATAGTTTAGTGACCCCACAATTTTACATTTCATGTTGCTACCATTGTTCTCATGCCTAATTTTACGTCTAGTTCATGCTAACTAGCAGAATTATGAGAACTTTTTCCAGATTTTGCAAAAGTGCTTTGTAGCTAATTGGAAAATAAAACTGAACGAGTTAAATCACCGGTTACAAACAATGATAAGGCCAAAAATAAAAGATAAGCCGGTAAAGATAGCATCTGGAGTAGCGGTAGTGGATTGCGTTTTTGGTAAACTTGCTCTGACGATTGAAGATAAGGGGTGTTTGATCGATGAAAATGGTGCATGATAGGAAGATAGAGTGGATTGCGTGACAAGCCGTGACATTTGCGAGCGAAGCGCTGGCGGCGACGGCGGAGATGGCTCCGGGGGCCCGGGTTCGACTCGTCGCGCTCCAGTCGCCCGAAAACTTTTGTTTTCGATTAAGTTCCGTGGCCGGATACGCATCGCCAGCTGGATACTACAGCACAATGCAATAATGGAAATTCTTTTTGCGATTCAAGATTAACGTCGTCTTCACAGTTCACGGCAAAGAATGGTTTAAAACTTACGAAACCTACGAGTAAACCTACTGGACTGAATACAACGAGCATTTTGTATCATGATGGACAAAAGGGCGTAAATTACTAGCATTGTGAGTAGCCAACAGTCTCAAAGGAATTTGTATAATAATAGTCACTCAGGGGAATGAATAATAACATGACTCAATCAAGGATAATATCCAGGCTTTGTCCACATAAGAAGGGGAAATCAATATACGTCAAACGTATATGGATGACGCTGTTCATGAGATCACGTAAATATCAATAATATGTATTGTTTAAAAATAAGAAGAGAATCTCACTTGATCGGACAAGTTGTCGCACCACTGATGTGCCGCAGTCTTTTTTCCACCATTCAATCCATTGGTCAAGTGGGGGGTCAAAGGTGCCCCCGTGAACAGGTCCTCTGAGAGGCTCGTGTCGGAGGTGATGCGCGGCCGGGGCTCCACGGGGGGGTCCTGGGGCCCCACGAAGTCGAACTGCCCGTCCCACATGTCGTACTCCAGCTCCAGGCTGTCCTCCACCTCGATCGCTTCACCCATCGTGCCCCTCGACCGGTTGAATAAGCCCGATTTAAACATTTAAGATTCTGTTCGCACACTGATTATATTTTCTTTGGATATATTCCAATATTGCACTTCGTCTTAACTTTACATAAATAAAATATACACACTAACTACTAAATCCACGTTGAATATGACTTTGAGTTAGATTAGAATGATAATTTTGATAAAGCTTAACTTTTGATGGCACTTGACTGTTTCAACAATCGTGTTCTTTCAGAATAACGTACTCTTCCTAGATTCACGTAACACTGCATAGATCAATCACTTCATGTCACATTTTTCACATAATGTCTTCTTTGGTTCATAAATCCTTCCTCAAACTTAATTACACTGGGCTCCCACTAATTGTTGTCGTACACAAGAATTAATATGTCGGGCAAGAAAAGACTCCGTCGAAGTCGATTCAAAATTTTCGACGGTTGCTCTGACATCCTCTTGGAGAGCCAAAACTGTTCGCAATGAGCGCGGCCGTTTTGTTTTTGGGACGCGATTCGATTCCGAGGATATCGAAATATTGTCCGAGAATATCGGAGCCGAAACTTTTCGGGGACGGTTGGCAAGCGTGATGTTGGCACACGGTCGCGGGCGGCACTAACCGGCGCGCGGCCGCCGCCCCACCCATCGCTTGATTATCAGGGGGCCGACGCCACTGCGCCATACAAATAAACTTTATTCGCTCCCTGCACATATGCACGTCTGATAGATAGTTCCGAGGCAATAACCCCTTTCATAAGTCCCCCTGTCTGGTTACATCTCGTAATTTTACGGGCGAGGGCCTAACATGATTGCGATGGACAGCCAGATGGAGGAACAATTTGCTTCAAGGATCTTGTACTTTGTGAAGTATGCAGTTTCGCGTTGTTACTAGAGGGAAAGGGGCTCTTAGAATGTCAATGTGGTGCCTGCTTTCCCTTTTATCTCGATTATACCATATAGTTCTAAGTTGTAATAAGTAGAATAGTTTTATGTAAACAAAACGACAAATCAAATTAGATACTGTGGTTACGAGTAGTTTCAAACGGTCTCAAATATGCAGATGCAGATAGGGTAAAACTAGGATTAAACTTTAGTAGCAAACGTATTACATATTTAATTTGATACGAAAGGCGCATTATAGATGGCTTGATTTAATTTGTAGGTAATATCGAGAAATCGGCGTGGAAAGTAAGAGTACGGCCACGTGAAATCAATAAATGTCTGTGTGCATACTATAGCAAAACTTGTTGCCACTACACAGTCCTGTCGCGGGCGCATATGGCTCTGCTTAATGCTTATTTGATTGCTTACTCAAGATCTTATAAATAGACATCTATGCAAGAGAAAATGTCTTATAGAATCGTGCACATAATAAAATGTGCTCTTACGTACTCAAAAGAAAAAGAAGTCACAAAAGTTTCTTAAACTCTTATACAGTGGAATGTTGGCACTGACTTACCATGTGAAGTGCGGTTTAAGTTATTAACTGAACTTAAGATTTCAGTCGATAATTATGTTTAATTAAACCATACAACAGCGGTAGTACTCTGCAAGCTGCAATTGTACTCGGACACAGAGGCATGTTTCAATACAGAAATGATAACAAAAACAGTTATTATTTTTAGACAGATATGAAAGACTACGTTCTCGTGGCGTGCCTGACAATACACACCGTTTGCTTTATCTTCAAGTGAACCTCAATTAGCTTTTAAAACGATAAGTTAATGGTGGCCAGTAGAGATAACTAAATTACTCCCCAGCTACCCACAACACTTAACCCCCATGTCTTTACTACTTAACATCACATTTGGCTACGTATTTAAATTATCCTGGTCCTCTTCTACTTCGTAAGCCAGTGCATTGAGGAGCTAGCCTTTCTGTTATATTTTCAAATCGCCCAAAGAAAATGTAAAAACAGTGTAGTAAAATTTCCACTGCGATTTAGCGGGGTGATATACTGCCAGCATTTTGAGGGTGCCACAGGGACCTACTCTGTTTTCATCCATACTTTTTATTGTGTCTTACTTAGTTAATAATGTTTTTCGTTAAAATATAGGTTACACGCAAATTGCACATTGAGGTAACTAAAATACTTGAACGAATCAACAGGTCAAACATTCTTAGTGGTCTGCTCGAAAGTACATACAAGAAAACTCTATTATACAACGGTGTAAACAATTGCAAATGACGGAACAATGCGATCTCATACATTTTAATGCTGTTTTTGTAATTTCTGGCGTGGTAAAGTCTTTCTTGCAAATAAATACTTGTCTTGTACTAAGTATTGGTGGAATTCGAGTAAAAAGATTCTATTGTTGTGCTTGGCATAGATGTCCAAGCGTGGCTAACGATTACGAGTTTGCAACTCACATCTGCTCTTCAATCATTGCGTGATGGATTATGTCACTACGTATTCATGAGCGCCTTAATAGATAGTAAGTAAATCCAATTACAATGATTGATCTGCATATTTGGTGTTTAAATCTATGTGACTTTTTTCCTATGTTTTTTCATACTTTCTCATAAATTTAATCTAGTGATTTTCCTTGGAAAAAAATTATGAGTTCTTCGATTTGCATTGTACTTAATGTAGTTAAATGCCTTAAAATGAAATTTAAGTGAGTAATGTACATATTATTAGTTATCATTGGGTACTTGTATTATTAGTATTACTATACTAGTAGTTATCGTCACATTAGTTTATTGCAACATGACGTTGTTACCTTCTCTACAATATTGCCAGAGTAAGTGAGTAGGTACAATTAGGTAAAAGTACTTACAATTTTCTTCTCCTAATTTTTTACATCTAGTCAGTTTTGCAAGGTTTTTTCATTTTTGCCAAGTTTAGTTTCATCCGGTTCTTCAAAAATAGTAGGTAAACATTTAGTAGGTACTGTTACTAATCCATTAGGTTCAAAGATCATTTAAGTTTATGACTTAGGAGTTAATTGTGTGCGAGTAAACAACTAAGTATATTACTTATGGCAGATTGTTTAGCGCAACGTTCGTGTGAGACTTCGCGACAAAAAATACGTAGCATCTCAGGCTACAATTACTTCATTATGACTTTAATTATAGTCACTTTGATCGCTGTATACGAATACATTCACATTGATTTGATTAGCACGTCATTATTAGCTGGGAATTTGTTTTTCCAAGAACGATGTTGTACAGTTTTTGTAATGTATGAAAATCGGTGTAATTTAAATTGGTCAATACGTAGCAATACTTCATTGTTGCAAAACACGACATGTTTTGTGACTTATATTATTAGAACGAAACTTCTGGAAGATCGTTGTATGACTTTGATTTTGTAGGTAGGTACCTACGTCATCAGAAATAAGTACGTACAACAATGAAACTCCATTTTCGTAAAGATGAAATCTGATCGGCTACAGGCTGTCAGATATAAGAAGTGAATAACAATATCACCTGCACAAGATAAGTCTATCTATTATTATATTCGTCACATGATTCATATAAATAGATTAAGTACGTAAGTAAAGATCTGTTAGTGGTATAAGTAAGCGCTGATAAATGTATAACTTAAATTGAGATATTAAATGTAATCAACTCTTCATATGAATTAACTGAAATGAAGGCAGGTACTGGTGGAAATTTAAAATAGGAACTTATGAAGATACTAGTCATACTGAAGCAATTTAATAAGGATTTACGGATAAAGCAGTTATCGTATCTAGGCACGCGACAATGATTCACGCGGTAATCCCCGTCCATTTCCATTAATTTAGAGATTGGGGGGCGAATGTGTTGGGGTGAATAAATAATTGCTTCTTCAGAAGTACCCTCAGTAGGTTGGCATTTGGAGAGTGTTGAACATAATCTAAATAGACACGTCTGTCTTTCAACAACGGATAAATCAATACGATTGAGTGTTAACTGTTAATGTAAGGATTAGCGAATTTCAAATTGGATTAGCAAGAAGATAGTAAGTAGATAATATAAAGCCTAATTACTTTGGTTTTATAGTTAGGAAACGAAACCTTGGAATCTGAGAATCGATAAGTTAAACAACATTGTAGCCTACCTACACTCCTATACTATTTGCTTCATGCGTGGTGATATGATGACAAAATAATGATTGCCGTAGCTACCATTTACTCTTGTGTTCCGCATAGCATCCTCGCAAGACAATACCAGTCAACCTCCACTCAGTTCAAGGTTATAGACCTTTTATAGTAGATACGAGTAAATGATGTTAGTACGGTACTGTACAATATTTGCCAAATAACCTGGTTAAGGTCACGAAAGTTATGGATGAAGGAACAAGCTTTACCTAACGTATAGACAAATAAGAATAATGACGATATGTTAAGTATTTACAAGTAAGTATTTTAACTAATCAATCAATTTTAACTAACCAATCAATACAATGAAATAAATTATTAAGACAGAAGCAGGTCTCGAATACAAAGCTTATAGAAAAGAAAACTTAAATAATGCAACAAGCCAGGCACTCTAAGATTATTTTGCAATATGCGATGCGTATTTTAAACACACTTGTAATCATGAAGATAATTCTAACAAGTTTCTAGAAGACTTGCACAAACTGCATGCAATTCAGGGCAAGAATTATTTTTACATATATGGAGGCTAAAGCACCGCCGAATACCTCCCAGGCTGCATTACTACTCGTATCTAGGTCTACTAAAGTTAGATAGACTTTTATTTTTTTATACCATTACCGGTTCTCATGAGTGTCATCTGACGGCAAGATTGCGGCGCTAATAACAGTGATTACATTATATCTGGTCTAGATCTTATCCCAATATATCTCGTTCGCACCACGCGTCGATCTTCGCGCCCCAAAAACGTATGCTTTCTTATGAGAAACTATGTTGTCCTAAATGAGTGACGTTGCCCCCCAGCCAGACTTGAATTGTCTAGTCATTAGGGAAGGCAAACTTCGGCATATTTAGGTTGCCACTTCCTCGAATCTTTTGTACATACCATATTGGAAGACTTGCAAAATTCTTCAATTTGCAAACTATCCTGTCAAGGGCGGATAAACAAAAACAAAAAAAAACACGAACTATTTAATTATAGATAATAATTATCACCATAGTAATTAAGAAGAATCGGAGCAAGAAATCCAAAATTGATTAACTTCGATATGAGAGCGTCAATGACGTCAACTCCAATGGAGTATGAAGTTAAGTTGAGTATTCTATGGCGTAATGTTTATCGGAGGATTCGTATTGATTACACAAATTACTATAAAATAATTTTGAAATAAATTGCACACTTCTAAGACAAGACAAGAAGTAGTTAAACAAATTGCGGAACAAAACACTAAAGAGACCTATCAAATACTATCACTTATCTTTGTAATAGAGCTTTTCATTTAATTTATTATACGTTGTATAATGCAGCAATCTTACGCATGCGATTGTGAGACTAGTGTGCAAAGATACTGTCGTGAAAGCAAAAGTGCTAGCCAATGAAGCTAAAACACTAAAACTGAACCTACACATCGTTATGGAACTTTTTAATGAAGAACGTCAACAAGAGATATTAGAGTAGACACTAACGAGAAAGTAAAAGTAGAAGCACTTAAAGCTAGAGCACTAAAGGCGGCAATAAAACCTACTACCGCTGAAACAAAAGACATGAACCTACACATTGTAGTGGAGCTTTTGATTTAATTATCTCCGAGTTGTATAATGTGCAGCGTAATTAAGATAGGCATAACAGCCGGTGTCGGCAACCGTCATCTGCAAACAATATGTTTGGATTTCACACGCGTTCGTTCGCACCACTTTCCGTTTCTTGAGACGATTTTGTACATTGTAATACTTTTCGTAATACGTAGTAGTTAGCTTATGTGGATTAGATAAGGAAGGAGATGATTGATTACATGTGGAGATTCCAAACAAAGATGTGTTATGATTGTATGATCTTACCAAAAGTAGAGTAAGTTAACTTTTCTTTTTAATAAATAAGTCCACTTTCTGTCTATCTGATATTTATATCGACTACGATAATAAGAAATTTCCTGTTATTATAAAAAGGATTTGTAAAAGAACGAATAAACTCATAAACTGGTGTACCGATTTCAGAACTTCGTTCACTATTCCATCCATTAACTACATTATCCTTCTATGACATAGGTTGTATTGCTAAAAAGATAATGAATTCTTTAATAAATAAATTTCCACCCGTGTGAAGCCAGTGCGGGCAACTAATGTATTAGTTTGAAGGTGTAACAAGCGCTTCTGATCTATCGATAATTTGTGTTAATGTTTTGATTATTTGTTATCGCTTAATTTGTTTCTACTTGACTTATTTAATCATAAATATCAAATCTGTAAATAAGAAAATTAGATCAATCAAAACAATTGTGGCATTCAATGTCAGCAAAAATAAGTAGGTATACCAGAAAACCTTGTGATAAAGAAACTGTGAATGTTCTTAGAAGTCACAAACAATTCTTGTTTATCGGTTAGAAGTTAACTGGGGCTTGTAACCACGATTCAGATAAGCTTGGGTATCGCTTGATAGACGATAACACTCGGCGATTAGCCCACCAATGTCAGCTTGAGCAACTTTTAAACCGACCTTATTTTAATTCACAATGAGTTGACGAAATGACGAGATCAAATCTAAGCTCCATCTCATTACATAACACATCTTACAATCACAGTTGATGGTATTTTCCTTTTCCATTACTGGAATTTCAATCATTTTATTACGGCACTAAAAGAAAGCTAGTTTTCATATTTTTTTTGCTTTTTAATGTCAGAAATCGTAGGCTTCAATGATTCTTTTAATAAGCCAAGTGCAAATACTAGATTCAGTGCTGTTGACTGTTATGCTCTGGTTGCAGACGGAAGTTCAAGTTTTTTTTTACTGTCTACAAAAATAATAAATTCAACTATTTCAATATGACAAACAATTAGACTTTTTCTACTCATTTGTATGATTATATAATGTAGTTTGATATTTTAGCATTCTAAGGTATTAAAATTCAAGACAATTTTGCATTAAATTAAACATCTTAGTCAATGAGGTTGACTGAAAGACTTTTCACAATACATATAGCAAAGAGTAGAGTGATTTTTAAAATACTTACTTAAGAAACGTAAAAAAGGATAAGTTTATCTAGGCGGCAGGAAATTATTGGAGCCATTATATTTTCTATTTCGAGATAGACCTTAGAATGATCTATAATAGATAAATTATTGTCTGTTGACGATTGGTGACCTGAATGAATTGAAGAGAGACAAACTAGTTCGCCTATACCCATCTCAAAGAATCTAATCATGGAGGTCGTTTAGGGTGTTCTACCGAGTAATTATGAGAACAGATTTATTATAGAAACCATCATGTCTTCGTTTTGTCTCTAACATGTCCTATATGCGCGTATACGCTTCAAAGTATTTTTCATACTAAGTACTCGTACGTACCAAATTGAATGAATTAATAGCGTCAATTAATTGATGCCAAGGCAGTGGTACTGAACTGAGTTTATCGAGCGTCGTCAGAGCAGACTCGTTGATATGCCAGTTCGAATCCCGGTATCCTTGGCACAGTTTTGCCCACACTGTCTCCACCCACTCCTGCCTATTGTTTCCTATCGTATGAGAATGCAGTCCGACTGTTGACAATTTCTGGCCTAGTCAATGGTGAAATGGTAGGTATGCTTAGTGCTATTCAGACCTACGAGTACGTGTAGGTATATGCCTATGTTAAGCTGTTAGGTAGGCTCAGTCTATTACTTAGCTTATTAATGAATAATGTGTCAGTTATGAATGATTTGTCAAGTAAATAGAGTCCGTTCAAGGACGTCTTTAATTTCTATAGCAGGTCCCTATTCCGGTATTTATCTGTTACTTGTGTATGTAATGAGAGTCATTCTCAGATTTCTAAAATACGGATTTTTCTAACAATTTTTTTAACGTTTTCTATATTACTGTCTTTGTATCTTTGTGGCGTATTTATATAGGTTTAAGATAATTTTATACGATCTAAATACAAAAGCAGTAAAGTCAAACTTTTATTGGCTATTTATAAACTGATCCCGCTTTATGTATTTATTATAGCTAATAGTAAAATGATTACATTATCGTAATTGCCTTTAATGGAAGATGATAATACCCAAATAATCCAAATAGAAAAATAGCCGAAAATCATTACAGTCACGTAAACCTAGATTCCTACAAGAGATTGTACAAGCTATGTAGAGGAAAAACATCGATCTATTAACAATAAAAAAAGTTTGGAAAATGGAAACATTTGAATGATGTGATGTGACTAAGATATTTATATTTACATCACCTACATTCGAAAGATCCATTCACTAATGCAGTAAAACTCATTCAAAAATAGATTCTTACAATTGGCAGCGATCACGTCGCTATAAAAACAATGAAATTGTTGAGTAAAGCGTTGAGAATATTTACCCAATGTCTGTGACAAATGGACGGATGAATCAGAGGAACTTGTAGTGAGTGCTTGGATTACGCATATGTCAGTCACGAATATTTACTGATAGTGAATGAGACTATCCCCAATTCTACATTATCTATTCAAGAATAGTATTATTTTATACCTGGCACGCCTGACACATATTAGAATTGTCACCGTCACCGTCGCAGTTTCGTTTTCTAATAGGTACTACTATATTATTTATGCGCCACTAAAGGGGCCTTATCATAAGTGTGAAACCACTTCAGTGGGATGCTGCGATGTTTTCGATTTATTTTCATGTGACAACGCGTCGCAACGCAGCGAAACGCACTAATGAGGCCTCAACCTTAGAGTGGAGAGGTCAGAACGTAAGGATGTGGAGTATAACTTGCTACGATTTACTGACGATTTAAGAAATGATCTAATGGAAGTTGGATACAGATCCCATATATCTACAATTCCGGGGGGTGATTTCTGTTAAGCCGTAGCTAGACAGCGTTTGGCTGATTGAGTGATTCGTCGATTGACCTTTTTGTCATAAAGGCTTAATTACCTATGACATAGTCTAAGATTTGTCAGACAATACCAAGATTACTTGAGTAAATAAACACCCAGGTATTTAACAAGCGGAAAACATAAGTGTTCATCTCACGAATGTTTGTTCACAGCTAGAATCGAATCCATCCTTGAAGCGTGAGGTAGGGTCACTACCAAATGCGCTATCGGGCTTGAATAAACAAAAAAATACAACAGTTTTACGCATTAGGGTTATCAAAACACATCCTGGATCTGAGCCATCAGCCGATCATTGTGTGTTTATCAGAACCAAGTTAGGTATGCCACGGCAGTTGCAGTCCGACTCTAAGAGTCTATTGTGTGGTGCATTACGAGATTGCATCGAGCGAATATTCTATACCTAGGGTTGGTAAGTTTTAGTGGTAAAGCAAATAAATACTGGCCAAAAATAAAAATAAAAAGTGACATATTTTTCACACTTTCGACTCGATCGGAGAAAGGTCGTTTTTGCGAAGGTTTATACAAGATATAATTGGCAGGGTGCACGAAAAAACATTGCATGAAGAAACAATGAGATATGAAATAAAAAGTTTTCTAGGGAAACATACTCGTATAAAGAAAGCCTTGGTAAATAAAATAATTTAAATAGAGACTGCATAAATAGTATATGGTGGTAGTCAAAGTATAAAGTGACTGCATAAAAAGTTTTTGGGCAATAAGCTCATATATGTACCTACATAGTCAGTTCGAAGCCTAAAAACGATAAAAAGATAGCTTAATAACAAAATGTAATCAAAATGAATTTAATGTAAGTATTTGTAAATAACTCGGATGTCAGAGAACTCAGAGATAGATGAATGTCAAGTTTTTGACACCACGGAAATTAAAAGTTTAAAGAAAACATCGTGGACCTTAACATATTTGTTTGTAGGAGGACACAACATCCATCCTCGTTATCATGGAGTGACATCCAGCCAAACCAGTCAACTGTCATAAAATGTTACCACAAGATAAAAGCCTATTGGCAGCCCTACTTCCGACGGCAGACCTTTCTCATTCAAATATAATAGTTACTACTTCTGAGAGCATGTCCTATTCGCAGAGAGTGCCACAGAGTACACAATTGAAGGTAGGCTGCACCCACCTGGACATGCTTGCTTCATAATGTCATTTTGTGCAAAACTGTAGCATTGAGTGGAGTCGAGCAGCACGTCTTTTTTTTTCGTCTTTGATTCGAATATTCAAGTACACGCTTAGAAAATGTGTTACTATTGTGCTACTACTACTACTTGTAGGTACAATATTGATAAATATTGAATTGGAGTCGTTATTATTTAAACTTACTTCATTGATCCTTATATACCGTGGATGCAGGAAGATATTAAGTCAAAAAATCATACGAGTAGTAAATAAATCTTAACACACAAAATCATATTGCTTAGCTAAAAGCCGATAGAAACGTTATTTATGGCTAGTTTCTTACATCGCTCATTCTATTTAAAAATCAATACTTTATCGTGCGTGTGCGGCGACCATCTGACCGGAAGCGGCGCACGCGCAGGGCGCGTTTCCGGCAGCCATTACTGCCGACCAAACGACTGACCAATGAGCCGGGACCACCATTGTCTATGCTTTCCTTTAGACTTCGTTGTTTATGCTCTAATAGGGTCATCGTACTAGGATGCGGATGATCGTAATGGGTAAGTCTTTGAATGTTAATTCGGTACTTTACAAAGTTTATTATGACATCAGTCCTATAGAAATGTCCTTGAGTTATTCCTTAGTTATTGTTGGTTAGGTTTGTATATAATGCTGTTTGAGTAACTCATTTCTAAAAAGGACTTAGTTAAATTATACAGTAAATATAGCTTATGCTTTAGGATATAATAAAATATGTCTTCGTTTGCTGAAATTTCATATTGTGTCATCCAATTTTGGTTATAGATTGTAATTATCTCGATCGTTACAGATGGTAAGTAAGTACTATATATAACTAAGTAATAATAAAAGTCGCAAATACATATGTATTGGCTCTCATGGCAGTAAGAGTAATAATTAAGTAACCACCTCTGAAGTTTTTTTGTGCACAAGAGGTCGTGACAGAAAGAGGGCACGTAAAAAATTAGAGGGCAGTGCATTTTACATTGCATAATTGTTATTATTCTAATCATACCCCATAGGTACCTTAGGATAGAAAGTAGGTCTATTATGATTACTAAAAGTTTAAAAATACCTACGTGTGTATTTATATTTATCTTCTTGACCTTGATAGGGTGCATAAAGCCATTTACTTAACAGAAACGCCGAGTCTAGGAATTAATAACAAGATCAGCCTTACAGCCATAGACAATAAGATTAGCGACCTGAGCGGGCTTTAGGGCACGTGGAATTGCAGGGAGACTGTTGTGTAACGATGTTTTGATGTCAGAAAAGCAACATACGAGTATTATTATAGGTTATACATCATAAATAGGTACCTATATAGAGCGGGTTAACTTTTTTTTATGTGATAGATGACAGACGAACAGACGAATCAACTTAACGAACTCGTACATTTTTGAAAAGAGACCAAATAGAAGAGAATCTTTATTTCTGAAAAAAATTAAATTCTCCTTTATCTGAGATAAAAAAAATAGAAAGAGAATTGTTTTATTATACTGAAATAATCTTCTAAAAAAACACTGGTTTATAATATTTTCTCTGTAGGAAAATTATTTTAGGCAACTGTCTTTATTAATAAGTCGTTTATTAATTATATAGGTCAAACAGTGGGCACTTACAGAGTTAAAATAAGTGATGCTATGTTGTAGTTATTAAAGCAAAATGGTTAATTAAAACCAATCATTAACATTATTACATAATCCTTTGCGAGGCACCACAAGGTAACAAGCTGCATACAACCCATTAAATGTAATTAATACGTATTAGTTTTTTTCTGATCGTGAGAAGTAGCTGGATAAACTGATAAAACCACAGATAACTTGACGTTGACATCCATAACTAGGTGTGAGGTTTCTTATGAGGGCCATTCACTTCGTGAATTGAGACCAAACTTGGTTTAATAACGCCCCGTTGGTCAAGTGGTTTAAGTACCGGGCCGTGAACTCGGGGTTCCGGGTTCGATTCCCGGGTCGAGCAAAAAGTATGAATGAATGAATATGCTTTTTATTGCACACAAAACAGAGGTATAAAACTTAAAAACTTATATGTATGTTTCCAATTTTTCGAACATAGCTCGGGTTTGTGATCATCAATCCGCATTAGGCAAGCGTGGTGATTAAGCCTAATCCCATCATAGTAGTGATAACTTGATTTCTATGATGGAGGCCTTTGCCCTGCAGTGGGACAGTATATAGGCTGATACTTTACTTTTTTTTTATGTGATAGATGACAGACGAACTCAATCAACTTAACGAACTCGTAGTACATTTCTGAAAAGAGACTTTTCTTAAGCCAAAGATTCAAAACCAAATATAGAGACTTTATTTAAAAAACATAGAACGAGAATTGTGGTCTTGTACTGTAAATAATCTTTACCTAAAATAAACACTGGGTTTTAATAATATTTTCATCTGTAGGAAAATACTTTTTAGAAACTGTCTTTATTAATAAGTCGTTTATAATTATTATAGGTCAACAGTGGGCACTTACAGAGTTAACAGTTAAGTGATGCTATGTTGTAGTTATTTCAAGCAAAATGGTTAATTAAAACCAATCATTAACATTATTACATAATCCTTTGCGAGGCACCACAAGGCAACAAGCTGCATACAACCCATTAAAGTGTAATTATTACGTATTAGTTTTTTTCTGATCGTGAGAAGTAGCTGGATAAACTGATAAAACCACAGATAACTTGACGTTGACATCCATAACTAGGTGTGAGGTTTCTTATGAGGGCCATTCACTTCGTGAATTGAGTCCAAACTTGGTTTAATAACGCCCCGTTGGTCAAGTGGTTTAAGTACCGGGCCGTGAACTCGGGGTTCCGGGTTCGATTCCCGGGTCGAGCAAAAAGTATGAATGAATGAATATGCTTTTTATTGCACACAAAACAGAGGTATAAAACTTAAAAACTTATATGTATGTTTCGAATTTTTCGAACATAGCTCGGGTTTGTGATCACCAATCCGCATTAGGCAAGCGTGGTGATTAAGCCTAATCCCATCATAGTAGTGATAACTTGATTTCTATGATGGAGGCCTTTGCCCTGCAGTGGGACAGTATATAGGCTGATACTTTACTTTTTTTTTCTGTGATAGATGACAGACGAACAGACGAATCAACTTAACGAATCTTTATTTCTGAAAAATTAAATTCACTTTATTAATGAGATTAAAAAAAAACTTAGACGAGCAATAATTGTGGTTTTGTACTGTTATAATCTTTACCTAATATAAACACTGCGGTTTAACAATATTATCATCGTAGGAAATATTTTAAGAAACTTTCTTTTTTAATAAGTCGTTTATAATTTTTATAGGTCAACAGTGGGCACTTACAGAGTTAACAGTTAAGTGATGCTATGTTGTAGTTATTTCAAGCAAAGTGGTTAATTAAAACCAATCATTAACATTATTACATAATCCTTTGCGAGGCACCACAAGGTAACAAGCTGCATACAACCCATTAACGTATAATTATTACGTTTTTTTTCTGATCGTGAGAAGTAGCTGGATAAACTGATACAAAACCACAGATAACTTGACGTTGACAGCCATAACTTGGTGTGAGGTTTCTTATGAGGGCCATTCACTTCGTGAATTGAGTCCAAACTTGGTTTAATCAAGTTGGTCTAAAATATAAAAAAGTCTTTGGTATTCGTATTACTTGTCTGACTATCGAATTTATTTATTTATTTTTAAGGAAACATACTTATACCTAACTATACTAAATTTAACTTATAATAGATAACACATTAGCAATTAATAGTTTCCAAAGCTAAGTTATACACTAATGAAATGTTGTTAATTTACTTGGTAGGTACAGTGTGCACCTGATTTGCACGTTTATTCCAAGACTTGGTTGCGAATTAGGTACCTACTACGCTGCTGATTAAAAAATAAATGCACTTATAAGTACATACGAGTATAGTTTTGTGGAACGGTTACAAACTTATGCAATAGATTTCAAAAGTCTACTAAGTTAAATCTTTACGGGTTTTACTATAACGAACCTACCTACTTATACAAACTTTGCAATATCAGTCCAGTTAAACCACTAACCGATTGTAAAAGAGAGAATACTGTAGTTAAATCTTTATATAAACTGAGTAAGTTATTACCATAAAACATTCACAAATATCTAGTTGAAACAACTGAAAAAGATAAACAAAACTTAAATAAGCAGTATCCAAATCTTCATGGCTGTGTATCCTTCAGCATCGACAGGGGCAATCAATACACATTACCCCATTAAACCAAAACATACAGCTAGCTTAATAATTTTCACACCACTTTACATCCACACTTGGAAAAAATATTGCCATGTACGTTTAAAATATGCTTGTACACACGTAGGTATGTTCTTAGTTCTTAATGTTATGCCGATGGTGTAAGTAATCGAATCTGGATTTCTACCTTTGTCCAGCAAGATCTGCAGTAGCCGTGAATAAGTCGCCACCAACCCCTAAGTATGTCAGGAGCCTTACCCTACATTACTACGAAGCCGTTTGAGGCCACCTTCAGCACTTCAAGTCCAATCTTATTATGTAGTAAGTAGTGCATAGGCTCCTGTTTTCACCAGAAGTCACGGTGCAAGGTCGGTCTGGCAATTGGCCAAAGCTAAAAATAGCCACCACATGTGTTGGCAAAAACGTGACGACATTTGCGAAAATAGTCCTATTATTAAACTGGTAAATATTACTTTTCCGTGGTTACAGTCAGTTCAAAATGGGACCGAAATGTTGTCTAAAGTTAACTTGTTTAAGCAACTACAAGGCTTGTAAGTATGTAACCCGAAAATACGAAAAACTTGCTTATAAGGTCTTAAATGGACAAGATATTTTGTAAGGGTTAGCCAAAAGACATCTAATGTAGATATTGTAGGAAATCTATTAGATCTGTGTTCTGTAGTCAATGACTATAGACTGCTGCCTAGTATTTAAATTATATAAAAACCACACAATATTAAATACTAAATTATTTGATTTGTTAGACTGCTCTTAAAAAAAAAATATTGAATTTTCCTGTTCATCTTTAAATAAACGGATGGTTAAACAGCCAATTAAGTAGATTTGATTAACGTTAACATACTCGTAGATAACAAATGGCGTTAAAAGGAAGTGTCTTATCGTGAAAGTGTGTCAACTTGAACAACTACAGCGAGGAAGGAAGCTGACATAATGTCGATGATGGTAAACAATGACGCGAATATTCACATCACACAATGATAAATCTTTTCCTGGAACATGAGTGAGTTTCCCTAGAAAACGTTCTTGAAGTTAATAAAGTGAGTCATTTTTTAGTAGACCTTATAAGGCCATACAATATAGGTTTTAGAAGGTCATAATAAAAAGTACCTACTTACACAGAGAAGGAAAATAGCTTCTTATATGACCTAATATGAACAAATAAGTATAAATCTCTCACTACTCAAGTAATGTTCTGAACTAGCAATTAATAAAGAAATATTAGGTATTATTAGACCAGACTAACGCCCAATTCCAAACAACAATTAAGTTAACGCTGCGATTCGTATGGAATGACGAGATTCACTGCCGCATAAAGATTGGTAAAATCGCAAGTTTATTATATTGTAGGGATAGTCATACCTACCTAGGTCAACGTTAGGTTGCCATAAAACAATTGAGTTATTAGTACATAACGATGTAATATTAAATTATTATTCACTCGTTTTTTGCTTAATGCCCGACGAAACTGACCAAATTTTATATGTTTTTAAACTTTCGCGTTGCATTATACAATACTTCATATAAACGGGACTAAGCAGTAAGTGCTAGAATGACCAAATTTTGATATAAGTATCTGGCTGAAACGTAAACATCTTGACATCACCAACTTGCCCACTTTTATTATTTGTCTTATTATTAATTGGCAATTTGTGATAGGTATAACGAGCGTAAAAATCGTTTATAATTTTGTTCACACTATCCTTTACCACATTGGCTGGCATCATTCGACATCTTTGTGCGTAGGTAGGTACAATTGATGTTTCCGGTAATGAATCTTAAATTTTTCAAAAACAGTAACTTGATCCGGCGCATTGTAAAGATGTTATTGTTCTTAGCTCTTTGATTTGATTATAATATTCTCAATAATAGTTTAAGATATTTTTAAAACACGAGACGGTTTTAGCCAGTATTTTAAATAACGACTTACCTTATAATTGAGACCCTGGACATCCTCCTCCAGCGAGACGTCAGAGTACATGTCGTCCGCCGGCTCCCCGCCCGAGCCGCAGCCCGACGAGTTGAACGACGACGACCGATATAATTGGCTGGAACAACGTTAATTACACCGTAAATTAATTAATCCATTGCGGCATAAAAACTTCTTAGCTGTCTATTCTTTTGCTATTTTAAAAAAGTTTTCGTTTATAGCGCCATCTGTTATAGAACTCTGAACTAACTTACTCTGAAGACTGTACGTTCGTAAGAAGTTGTAACAAGTTTCACGGGCGTTATCATAGATGGCGCTAGTAACTAATGATGCTGTTACTAGATGGCGCGCAATAACGATAGTAAGCAAAGTCGTTTGTTTACGCGCAAAGTGTAAACTTCTTGTAAGTATAATAATTATGAAAATAGAACGAATATTTACCTAGCTAAGACATTTGAGCCGATTTGCCGCTTCCCAGAACTGAAACAAATAACAAGAAATTAGTCGGAGGTGTCAACGCGTGAACAGCAATTTGACAGTGCAATTAGCAGTAAACCGTAATGTTCCATCCTGTATACGATGTTAACTGATATTGATGTAAGTAGTCACGCATCTACGTAATTTTAACTACTGTAAAAGTATGCAGGTGGGTATGTTCGGGTTGCATAAGGAGGAACTTTTGGTAATCTTTACGAGGGAATCTAATATCTACAAACCGCATAAACGATGTTGTAATTACACTTTTTAGTGTGAGAAATGTAATTTTAGAAATGAGGAAATATTTTTCATTTTACTCATTAAACAGATTCTCATTATTTATCTGATAAGGTGTGAAAAAATAAAGTAATGATTGGTGGTATTTTTATACATAAGTAAGTAATTTGTTTTTTTTGTAAATGTTTGTCAACCCCTCGTTGGGCGCCAAAATTGCTTTCGCCTATTTTGTTATTTAATAAAATGTATTGTGTTTGAGGTATAAGATGTTATTAGTACGTGAATATGATTTTGTTGAAATAGCATAAGCATAATCTATTTTACTAATCTAAATCAGGGATGGCATGGTAAAAAAAAATATCACAAAAATCTTAGCTCTCTTATTCATCAAGTTCATCAGGTCAGACATCACTTAAAAAAATAAACTACCTATGTAATGACAAATAAATTATGGCATTGATCTTAGAGTTTTGAGTAGGTACCTATTAAATTCATTTTTTCAAGTTCAATCGTAATTTTGACAATACAATATTATACAAAGGCAGGTATTTCATATTGTTGTTTCAATGAAATATTGTCAATTATTCAAGCATATAGTAATTCAAATTATTGCTACGGACATCCGGCGAAGTTTTAGCGTTCTCATAGAGAAAGAAGGAAACGTTTCATTCCATGTAACATAAGCAATTATTTCAATGTACAGTTAGGTGGACTGTAATGTGGCTTGATCGGGAATCGAAACATTGATTTTTCGCACAAGTAACAATGCCATCTAGGACTCAGATTAAGATTCAGATTTTTTAGCGAACTAAACTGACAGACGAAAAAGTCAAGTTGCCATACATTTGACCTTAGAATAATAAGCATTTGACATTTTCTGTCTGAAATCTGTCAAAAGGAGGATGACACATTGACATTCGTCGGTGTGGTTGGCATAGTTAAAATCAGAGTTTAGGTCGCTTTCATTGATATATTATCATCAATCTGTTAGCTTGACTTGCAAAATAGTCTGCGACTGTCCGATTTAGGCTGTTTCAGTTGGTCACATTAGTCATAGGGTACAAAAATTATTCAAGCTGTATTTAATTAATATTATTGCTAGGAACATCCGGCGGGGATTAAACGTTCTCTTGGCGAAAGAAGGAAACAGTTTACATGTAATGCGGGCAATTATTTCATTTTATTGTTCGCTGCCATAGGTGTGTTACGTAGGCTGTATGCATGCGTTACGTGAAGGGTTGCCTGGTTATTATTTTGTACTGAATATTAGGATTTTTTGACGTGAAATGATACAATTTATTAGCAGCGTTGTTTTTTCAGACTAGTTACCACAATTAATAAAATCTCTTTTACACTAGTGAGTCACGTTCGCTGGGTGGTATTTTATAAAACATGAACATTATTGTATTAATGACTGTTTAAAGGTTTGCTTCGTTTAGCAACCCTAGTTGCATGTGTAACTTACGACACAGTAAGAACTTTAAATTTGATCTATTTTATAAGTTTATAATATAACATGGTGCTTGCATGTAAGTAGTTTCTAAACGTTAAGTAATAATGAATAAATTATATTATTCTTGTGCTTTTCTTTTAGTTTATTTTTATATACCTTACCCCTTTCTTTGAAGCTATTAAAATAAGAAATACGCAACTCGTCGCGTAATTATTAGATTAGATATCACATTAAACATAATATTTGATTGTGGAGTTGCGTAGCTATTCCTAATATCTTATCTCGAAATTAGTGGTAACCATTCGCAACGACTTTATTGTAATAGTTTCTTATGAAAAATATTCAACAAAACAAAGATTATAAACGAATTATACACACAGCATTAGATATAATGTCCAACGGACAACCTTCACACAAAGTTACAAAATCTAGGCCATTCACTGGAAGCAAAAAATAATGCCCCAATCGCAGTTTGGAGGTGGACGCGGCCATTTTGAAACAAACTTAATCATTTAGTACTTATTTGTATTTGGATAAATTGCGACGAGCGATGTAAAGTTTGATATTATGGGCGGGCATGCCAAGATCAACCGTACCTAGTACAATTTATTCTATGAGGCATTTGTGAGTATAGGCCGACAGGTAGGTAAGTTTGTAGTATGCTTTCGTTAACATATCACAGTGTAGGCGATGTGTATTTTCTATTTAATTTTTTTTTAGTTATACCTATGGTTTGATAAGGTATTGTAATCAAGACTTGAAATATAATGGAAAGGCTTATAATTTCAATTAAACAATTTTTTGATGATTACATATTTTTTAGAAATTGAAAAAAATATGGATGGTCTCCCAGAAACGTGCAGTACGTTTGAGACGTGTTAGTAAGTAACCTATCTCAAAAATCTACACTGTACTAAATACATTCTAAATCATTAACTCGAATAGCAATCATGAATGCATCTTTATCTGAGAAACGATAAAATTTCTCACTAGAAATATTACTTACAGTAGCTATTTTCTCCTAACGAAGTACGAGTTAAACTCAGATCGTAAAATATTTGCGCTAATGAAAATAATAAGTAAGTATTTTACTTATAGTCGTATCCCGAGTCATAGATAGAATTACGTTATTTAAGGATGTATAAATAAATACACATCCTATAAGTAATGTGCTATAATAACATTGGATCCCTTTGAGAAGATTATATTGCACAACGAGAGTGTCCAAATATTCTGGATTCTGACGGACAGTCCAATAATAGCACCTACTTGGTAGGTAATTCTGATATTTTTTTATAATACAATTTAGGTACTCAGTAAATAACCACATGATAATATCATTTAAGTACAAATTCAAACGCAAGTTTTCTTACCAGTTTCTATGGTAACCCATTAGGTACCTACCCATTTCCCATTAGGTAAAATGGACCCGAACATACTGTGCCTCAAATACCTAAAACTCCAAAACATCAAATCACAATGTTTTTTAAATCCGAACACCCTGGGGTCTTATACCAAGAAATAACCTCAGAAAAGGCTAATTAGGGTCTGGTTTGGTTAGAATAGCAGACTTGAATCACCTGATTGATTGCCTTACGTTACGAACTTATGCAAATCTTACGCTTTCTTCGCAACCTCCGATAATCGGATGTCATTTCTACCGGACAGGACGTCCCTGGGGAGTGTCGGAGAAATCGCAGTAGCAAATGAGGCACGGGTGCGCGGGCGCCGTGAAATTGCGTAAGAAAGTGCACACCATGCTCGGTTGGCTGGCAGCGGCTTGATATTTGATATTGTCACTGCGATTGCTGCATATTCTTGAAATATCTCTTTTAACGTCGTAAGGCCCAGACAGCAGACACAATAGAAAATCAATTGTTTTTGCCTCGTATGAGGCTTTTGGGTCTTACGACGTTAAAGTTAGTGATAGCTACTAATGCGGTGGACTGTATTATAAATGAGTGCGAAGTATGTTGAAAACGCCAGCTTAAATCTCAGGAATTATTAGCGATTAACTCAGTAGAAAAACAGATCAATAACCCTTAGACAGCGCGAAGGTGACATTATTGTCAAAATAACCACCATAAATAAAAACATAAAAAAAATTACTTATTCGTGAGGCCGGTCGCGACGCAGCCAGTCGCCAATAGCCAGTTTTAGACGAATGGGGGTTATAACGTGTAAATAAATCGCTGGATGGCGGTAGAACTGGTGTCCATCTATCTACACGGTGATTGGTTATTTTTAATGTGAGATGTCAAAATGTAAACTTAACAACCAATGTCGTGGAATTTGGGCCTCGAGCAATAGCCTCCATTGATAGATTGATAGATGATGGAGGGGAGTAGTGAACAGTTACATCGTTTTAAACACGTATTTGATAACTTTCAGTAATTTTAGGCTTCTGTCACTATTCTATGGTAGAGGAGCAGTGCTGCTTATAAGTACAAGTTACAATACAAGCAAATAAGCTTAAAAGGGAGCCACCAACACAAAGTATAGAAGAAGTTACTGCAACAGCGTTTTTTTAAAACAGATCCGAAATTCATTTAGGAAATCGACATTTTGTGTTCTTTAACATGGTTGATCAAATATAGCCGGATACTTCACAGCTATAATTTTCTGTTTAGGTACCTACTAGTTATTATGTGAAAATATTGTTTATGTTATTTATATAATTAACTGCCAAATAAAATTTCACAACTTATGTGCGTAATCTTACGGAAAGTAAGTACCTGCCTACACATTTAGTCATTATATAACATCCGTCACCCAATCTTCTTGAGTAGGTACATACCTATTCACTCACTTCTAAAGTAGGGCTGTCAATACAGTCGATATAATGGCCCTAAAATGTCATAGGTAAATAAAGTTAGTGTAAATACTTTTTCTTTCACTGAACTTAGGTTCTAGAACTCGAGAGTTTTTACTGCATCGTAAGTCTATTTCATTCTTTTTTTTGTAATAAAGACATCTCCACGTTTTCTTGTGAAGGAAGGTTTAGGTAAATAAAATTAAACCTAGGATAATAAGTCTAATACTTATTTAAAATTACATGTATCAGCCAAGTAACGCTCTGCACACTTGTTTCCCTTTCATATAAAAATCCTTCTGATATTTGTGTTGCAAACAAGTTCTGTCTCACTGAGAAACTTTAAAGAGTTTCGAAGTCTTGTGCGGTAAAAGCAACCCTATACTAAACGCATTTGTATCTCGAGAGCGAATAAATCTGGGTTAATACTCCTACATTCACATTTTTATGTAAAAAGTGTATCACAGCCACCAAATCAACATTAGCAATAATAAGTTGCCTCAGCCACGAACAGCTGTAAAATTAAAAAATAAGCAGCCAGGTAGGCTTATTATTTTTAATTTAATTACGATTTTCACGGATTGTGAACACAAAATCGGAATGAGCTTGAAAACTATTTGTGTATTTTGTTGTGATGCGTCAAGAAAGTCGTGCAAACTGATATTATGAACTAACGAAACTCCCATGATTTATTATAGGATTAGCATACCCTACTTGTGGTAAGTTATCTACGTAAGTATATCCACGCGTTGCTATTCTCACTTATGTTTTCTATTCAAATAGACTTAGTCTAAAACGCTTGCTCGTTTGCCTTCCTGTATCATAAAAAAAAACTGAGGGAGCACGTACAAGATTAAAAAAAACTTTGCCAACAATCAGCGCCTACCGTTACAAGAAACTTAAACGCCAAATGATACTCGTATCTCATTCATGGCCGCAAAGTCTAGCAAAAAGGTTGCAAAAACATAAAAAAATAATAAAGAAAAAAACATGAGTCATCGCACCGGCTCGCGTGTCAAAGGACTTGAAGTATGTACTTACTTGAGTACTGTCTACTGGACAATGGAATGGACATCATCAAATATCCATGCATACATTGTTGTGTCTGTTTGGTGCGACAGCAAAATAGCCGGCGTTTTAACTGCGGTTACGACATCGCGCGTCATAATGGTGGCGCAATTTGGCTACGATTAAAATAATAATTAACTGAAGCTTAAGGCCGAAATGGATGGTATTGTTACTGTAGTATTGTTAGAGGATGTTAGAGTGGCCAAGAGTTCCGGTGGTACCAATACCACATAGCATAGGTTGAGAAAAAATCTCGTCGTTAGCTTGACTTTAATTCATGTAGAACAACTTGGTAATACGGATCATCTCACCAGTAAAGAAAAGATTGTGTTGGTAGACAAGTTTACTTATCATACTAATATTAGTTAATAGTAGGTAATGTATATAATGTACAAAATTTAGGCTGCCAGTATGTTTTCCTTAAAAATATTGTAATTTTCATAGTAACGTGTTCCTAAAAATGCAATGTATGGTTACCCTACTTACGACTACCTTAAAATTGTTTCAACAATTATAAAATTCTAATTACGTAGGTAAGTAAAGGTAAAGGGACTCATTTTACAATAACGATATTTATTTATTTATTTTTAAGGAAACATACAGCTTTTTATATACTACATGATAAATTTAACTTATAATAGATAACACATTAGCAATTAATATAATTTTAAGATCTGGATCTGTAGTCTAAATTACATATATGGACTTTGTATAATTGCTATAAATATTGCAATTTATGTGGGAATTCGTAGTTATTTAATCGTACCTGCAGTGTACATAAATTTTAAACCATTGTTCGGCTATTGGGTAAGTAGGTAATGAGTTTTGATAGTCAATTAAATTAATAAACAATAGTTATATATTTTATAGGTACTCAAGTTGAACTATTTCTTTTACTACCTATTGTTTGGTGCCAATAAGTCAACTTATAAAAACGGATACCAATACGCCTATCACTGGCTGGATATTTTGAGAAGCCTGTCTTCTCACAGCATAAAGGCTAACAATAGACCCGCCATTTGATAACAATAACAATACAACGCAAACAACTATTTTTCTATAACGTCAATAATCATTAGAAATAGAAAACAATAGTTCAAAAGTCACCTAGATATTTCATCTGATATCTATTTTATTGTTAAAGGGTCCATTGTTCATACTTCGTTGTTGTTGATATTACATACCGACGTGACGCATACTGTGTACCTTATGCGCCTTGGCATTTTTTTTATTAGATACAAACTCATTCAGTAACTTTTTGTGCTGTCAGAAATAGCTTCGATGTTAAGTAAGTACCTAAGTGTTATTTATACGTTATATCTTAATTATGCAGTCCAGTGAAGTGTGACTTTGATTCTTGCAACCATTGTTTTGTACCAATTTGGTGCAGTTGAGGCGAAGATTTGAACAATGTCAGACTTTGTATTAATTTGACAAACTTATCGATAATTTCTTCTTTATTATTATACTGACTTATAGGCCAGTATATCCGTTCCTTATGCCCGTGACACGGTCACGTCACGCAAAATGTCACAGGTGTTGATCCAACCGTTTGTAATTTGCATAAAATTCCAGCACCCTATGTACCATACATTGTTCATCGGTAGGCTTGCGTGACAACAATAAATTCGTCTGATTAACAAATACCAACCTGTAGGGCCGCTTTCTGTAATGCATGTAAACACCGTTCCGCTCCAGCTTTACAGATTATAAACTAAATTGGAGTAAACACGAACTTTTCGGCTGCCTAAATTGCTGGCAGTTTATCACTTTTTTTGGCGCACAAGTTGATCACATTTTTTAAAGAATAACATCACTTTTGAATTTCGAATGATAGTTATCACTTTTCGAACGTGTTTTGAAATTTGAATTTGGAATGCACGTGACGGTCGCGTTGCGGTCTGCGGATCAGGCGAGCCCGCGCGGCACTGACGCATCCATAGCACTGGCCGTCCGTAGTGGCCGTGGTCAGCTAGCGAGGTAGAGGTAACAAACAACTATGAATTATCCACAATCGCTGCGAAACGTTGCCGTTATTAAATTATTAAGCAGTACGCGACTAGCCGGTCGGACATACGAGTATATACATGGAAAGACACCGCGCGGGTAGAGGATTTCACGTGTCTGTTTTGGGGTGTGCGGTTTGCGGTATGTAAATATGTAGCACCTTAGCAAACATTGCCGTGTTTGTAATCAATTCGTGAAAATGCATTCTTTAGTAAGCCGATTCTGTCCGCACTCGAGTGTGAAAGTGACTTAGATTTAGGAAAGCTAAGAAAATACTGCTAATGATTTTTAAGTGCTGAATTGTTTTAATTTTATTTCTTTCTAAATCGGGAATGGTTTAAAATTGAATTTCAATAACGTTATTTCATAACATTTTCTTGTGTAGGTCATAATCTGTTGTCAAACCATTGTTGTGGCAAATTATGATCTTGTATGAAATAACCAGACTACGATTTGTTCGTGACAAATGATGGAAGCGCGTGTGATTCGTGGTTACATCACAAATTGGTATCCATTGTTTTCTGAGAAACCAACTACCAGCATGCTTAGACTTACACGCCATCTGAGCGATGCCTCATTGGGGATCTTTTGAGACTGGTCTATTTTACGGGCACAAAATCATCGTACTCATCGTCCACTCAAAGCAGACCTCTTGAATTCATAATCCTGCCAAGAAGTTAAACATATATGGCAGATCTTACTAGTATGGCGACAATTATAGGCATGAAATTATTATGTAAGGACGCAATAATCAAGTTCATGAGATTTTATGTGGCGCATTAAGACAACTTTAATTTTAAATATAAATATAAATACCGTACATAGCGGTCTCAAAACATTCATAGGGTCCTACAATACCAACACGAAATATCAAGTAGGTAAGTATATTATTATGAACAAACCTTAGAATATTTTTCTCTAAATTTTTTACTCATTTTGTTTTTTTGAACAACCTATTTGCTGAAGTGCTGTGCCAGTACCTGCCTTAAATCTTTTTAACCCGTCAAATTATTTAATGTTAAGTAATTTATGTTTAATGTCTTATTTTGTCTGATCTCCCTTCTCCTGCCTAATACGATTCCTGTCTGCTATGAACCCACAAGTAGGTAAGTATTTTAGCAATAACATTTCTTGTCACGCTCTAGAGCGTCCCACCAGCTGGTGTCCACATAAGTATTATTGCGTGACAATCTCCAATCTGTCACTATACCACCTAATTCCTATCCTCTGGTAAAAATAGCTGCGTACGCTACGCATAATCCGTATTATTATAGCACTATTCGCTAGTTAGGGTGACCACTTTACGAGCACCAAAAATACAGGTTTACGACTTTTAGAGCCTGTATTTATGTGAGTACACAAATACAGGGATTTCCCGTTACTTTATAGCCAAATCGATTTGAAACCGATATATCTAACCAAGTGATTGTTCTGTTGGTTGTCCTTAAACAAATATACCAGTACTGAATACTTATGGTCAATTCTTCAATTTGTTTTGGTACCAAAGGCTTTATATAGTATTTAAATTTGAGCTTGTAAATACGGGAGCTTTCACTAGACCGAATTTAACTGCAAATTCTTCTTAAACCTAGCACGCCACGTCATTCTGTATGGTGCACGCAAAGACCATGGTCCAGTTATCTAAGTATCTACCTATTACTGAATGGCTCAAAATTTTTGAATATTTGGTAAAAAGATCTATCTAGCATTTATTTTTTCTAACGTTATGCTAAGTCATAGTATTCGACATTCGACATTAGATACAGTACTTGAAAAATCATTAAAAACTATTTATGACCAAATAAGGTTTTAATTTTTGAAGGGCACAAAATGGAAAAAAAAGTTAAAATACAAAATATCTGGTCACCAACCAGCCAGCGTTGGTTGGGCAACGGAACGAGCGCGCTCGCGTGGAACACTTCACTTTCTTGGTGAGAATCCGGCGCCTGCGCACCTCTCCTCTTAATATGCTCTTAAATTATTCAAATATTTAATTACCGCAGAATTTGATTGTTTTTATTATGTGATAGGTGGCACACGAGCAGACGGATCACCTGATGGTAATCGATTGCCCCCAGACAACAGCAACACCCGAAGGCACAAATGCGCTGTCAACCTTTAACTAAAGTTTGTGTTTGAAATCTAGTCTGGCACATCTCACATAAAAAAATAGCGATAAAATTATTTGAGACAGTTAATTTTTTTTATTAAATTTATATTTTTATTTCTATGATGAAATGTTATAACTTCTGATGATCATGGATTACTTTTATTTTGATAAGTAGATACTTCATTATAATTAATTAAAAACAATTGGCAGTGCTAACCAGATTTGTGCAAGTGGCAAGTCAAAATAAGGCTGTCATACAAGCTACGCTTGCTACTTCTTCTATGCGTAATAAAGATCCAAAATTGTGCGCTGCAATGTGGAAACCCATCACACAGTCCACAGGCTATATTACCTACCTACTATGATTATAAGCTTAACCACAAATGTCCGCAATCAAAAGTATGTTCTATGAATGTGGGCCTGCGAGTACAACTAGCTTAGAGGAATGCGATTGTGAAATTTCTGTTCTTTAGTTGGCCGCATCAGTGAATTCCTTAAATCGTATCGCCTACACTTTACTATTTCATCAACCGGTATTTATGGCAAGAATTTCATTATTATTTTGTTATACATACCTACTATAATTGGAACTTGACAGTCAAATTACACACTTGAAACTCTACTGGTGTTGCAGGTGCCTATGGTAATCGCTTACCATCAGGTGATCCATCTGCTCGTCTGCCACCAACCACATAAAAAATGGGATACCTTAACATTGGAGTGAGTATTGTCTAGTTAGGTGTTAAGATCTATCGCAGTAAAACCTATGACAAACACACGAGGGTCTGTGGCAGTAGTATGGGTACCCGGGGCGATCTACATTAAGCGGCTTCTTAGCCGGCTCAACCGGAGTGTTAAGTACCACGGGCTTTGAAAACAACGACATGAAGCAGCGCCTGCGCTGCGTTGGGGGCCCATTGGGGGGCCCCGTCTGCTCGTCTGCTACGTATGACATAAAAATACGAAGGGGGTCAAGACTACTAGCCTACGCAACTGACTGGCACTTCGTTGTTGTCGCCCCTAGATCCTTTGGACCCGGGGCTGCCAAATCCTGCATCCCCCCTTACCCCCCTTACGCTGAGTTTCACATCCATTCAATAAAAGTGAAACTATTGCTAAATGTTCGTTGTTTTCCATTTTTTTCTATGCGGTTTCTATAACTTCATGCTCAGATAAGCTTATTGAGGTAGTCGTAAATGTCTAACCTACTTTTTAAGTTTAATCTTGATTCATTTTACATTGTGGTAAAATATTTAACTACGCAGGTACTTATCTACGCTTAGTACTCAAGGGAAAACCTACGTTAACATGCTTAGTTGTCTGATTTAAAGCTGGCTTAGAAAGAGATAGAAGGATCTTTGAGCAGCTGATGGCTCCCAAAGTCGAAAAGCGTTGAGTGCTTATTCTGGACTCTGGAGTAGTCACATGAATGTCTTATGTAGGTACTACAAGTGGCCCGCCTTCACTTTTTTACGTGACATTCATTCTCTTGAACAACAGATGGCGCTGCTGGGTGTTGATTGCATCGCACCAGTGTTTTGTCTTTTCAGTTTGCATTTAAGATTTGTCAATATCTACAGAATCATCGCTTTATTTATAAGTATAGACGATAAGAGGTTTAATTAAATAAATAAATATACTGATACAAGCCAACGTTTTGTTTTATTGGATAGCTTTTACGTTAGAATTTGTTATTTATCTCTTATTTTTTAACTTTTCACTAGCGTTAATTTCATACTTAAAATTATCAAGACGCATGTAAACTGCGTTTTTATATTACCGGTTCTAATTGGGTACTTATTCATATTCATCAACATTATCAAAGCAAACATCTACAGCTGTGGGCAGATCGCCATCAGTTTTCGCTGGCTCATCATCATTCATAATGATACATCGTGGCCCAGGAGCGCGGGCGCAGCCGGGTGGAACACTTCACTTTCTTGGGGAGAATCTGCACGTTTAGTGTTACCAGTAGGCTTAGCATCATTTAGCGGTATGCAATTTCGGAGGCCCAAGCTGGGGAGAAAGGGGGTTAAAGGTGGTAGCGCTCTTGCTCATCTGCCACTTATTACATAAAAAAACTAACTATTCACAGAAATGGTATCGTAAACCATTTGTATAAAATCGGATAGCACCGTATCGTACGTAAGCGTATATTTATAAAGATATAACTTCTATACACAACGAAAAGGCTTAAAGGAAAACCAAAAATACGAAACAATAGCGAGATGCAAGCGACACCCAGCGTCATCTATTGGTTCTGATTGGAAATACTGTCCCGAAGCGAAGTGAGAGCCACTTAGTCTATTTATAAATGGTATAGAATAAAAAATACAAATTTAATAATTCACGGAGGAATCATAAACTACAAAACATCTGGCAACACAGCTTACACCTCACGATGTGGTTATCTCAAATAATGTTAATAGCACCCTGTTTGACGCCTGCGCCTGCCCCTCATTATCGTTGCGTGGTGCGCGTACGCAGCTCGGCGCGTTCGCAGCTATTGCGGCTTAGATCCGATTTAGATTATACGTTTGTATCTAGTATTACATTTTCAGATAATATCATGGGCGTTGCAATAATTTTCTTTTTATTAGCGATTTAAAAAAAATGCTAATATTTCTTTGAAATATAGACTAAGAAAGTTTCTAATAATAATTCGTCTTATACAGATGTAAGTTTTTATTGTATTAGTCAACTATTATATAAAGTGTAAAATGGCAATTGCCCGTTTTTAAATATCACACCTGACAATTCTTGATTAAATATTAAAATTTATTAAACGTGTTTGTAATGTTGTTTTGCATAATGCGACTAATGTGAGCAAAGCATTAACTAATGATTAGATAGATAATAATCGTGGTTTACTTTTAATATAACACAGATAATTTTAATGCATATAACATACGATAGGTGGCAGGATCGGATAATATTTTTAAGTAAGAATGACTTTTCATGCGCTCAATAAACAATTTCTATTTTATTATTTCCTATTCTTTTCAAAACGAAATATTAAACTCACAATATTGAATTACAATGACTAGAGTCCGTTATGAAATTTTTACGACGATTCATAATTTTAATTTCAGTTTACGATTCAAAATTTTATGACTCGAATAAATTTAATCAGTTCTGCCATCAGAGTTATTGAGAAATTATTTTATTGTAATGAAATATGAATCATGTAAGGGCAGTAGTAGTAGTAATTTTTTTTTATGCTGCTCATGTAATTTGCGGCAAATAAAGACAAGACTGATATCCGTAACACTAGAGCTTACGCTACCGAGTACGAAGTCAGGTCAATATGAGATGTTGAATGAACAAGCAATACCATTTTTTGTATTGGCGCACAAACTAACACACACTTACTTACCTGAACCAGAGATGATGGCTAAACACAGCAAACATGGTTGAAAAACAACGTTATTAAAATTATGAAGAAATCATTTATCTCTATAACATATTGGTATATATCTATTTATATGTATCAAATTAACATACATTACGCAGGTCCATCAACTTATACGGATTAGTCTGTCAGATGTTATAAAGGTAAGAAGTCGTTAACCCCGTAGCATGGCCATCACAAATTATCTAACATACTTGAATTAGGTAAGTTAGGCTGTTTATTATAAGACATAATTTTACATCACTCTATGACTTTAGACTTCTAAATAACTACCTAATTTTGTATTTTTTTATGGCTGGTTGAAATAGTAGGTAATCCACATTTAGGTAATTCATTATTTTTAATTTTATTATTGAATAGCATGAATCCATGAACGCGTTAATCGCCGCCAATGAAGACTTATTTCGCAAAAGAGCGATATGTCATTTTTGGATTTAAAAATACCTATAGCCGTAACTACTAATGACAGCGCTGTTAACATCACTTTTTTTAAACTTTTGTTATTGTAAACTATTGAATTGTGTATCTAGAGATCGAAGATTGAATAGGAAAAAAATATTAAATTAATTCATTTACTAGTTTTATTATAACACGGAAGAAACACTTCTACACAACTCAGCATCGGGTCTAACCACAATTGCCTCAAAGTGGCGCAAGACTGGCTTATTTCGGCTGTATTGTAGTGTTATGCACTTGTAGGATATTATGCAAAACTGAGACGAGCTGACTTATAAGAACCGTGCCGAATCCACGCGCTCTTTGCATAAGAGGATTGACATGTCTAGGCTAAGTGTCTAAGTTGATTTGGCTTCTCAGTTTTCCTTATTACGGAACCTTTTATGTCATGTTTCGTAGTGGAATAAACATGAATAAGAAAGAAAAGAAATTTGGACAAAATAGCTTTGAAAAGTAACGGGAAGATTTCGAGTGTTATATTAACCTACTTAGGTATTAGTGAGGTTAGTGTGTTATTTTATTAGATAATTAAGAAATCAAATTAGATTTTAGTTTATTTTATTCCCAAGTAACTAATGATTGAAGTCATCCATCCCCATTTATAGAATCTACGTAGGAAAGTATAGATTTTGTCTGTGATGTTTATTTTATTGTAGGTAAGTATTAGGTATTCGTATTTTTTTTACTTAAGACACATTTTGTCCGAAATGAAAATTGATAGTTATTTAGTTGTAGATACGATAAAACCAAATCAATTCAAGTTTAGTCAGAACGTTAAATATATTAGGTACTATTCAATTGAATAACACCTTTTAATTGAGTTGACAAAATAACAAGGCAAGGAAAGAAAAGGAAAACATAATAATAGACTATGGCGCTTATTTACATAAAGTTAAACTACAAATACCTATTTATTAATCATACGAAGAAATATGTAACTAAATCCAACACGCGCGATGACTCATTGACAATCTGGAAATAGTACTGTCGCATTGTTCTTACTCCGTACTATGTCACAATACCATATAACATCTGCGTTTCGATTATACATTTACCCCCGTAACCCAAGTGTTTACGATTCAAATTCCTTTGTAGCTGAAACTTGAACTTCGTATGCAAGATTGTTCTAAGTAAAGCGGTTCTCGTCTATCGGATCGCGATTGACGGCACTTTTATGCTATTTATTTGTGGCTGTGTTTAATTTCCTAACAATAGATTATCCTCTAAGAGGAACGATGAACTAAATTAATTGTACGCGGCAACGCTTGTCGCTAGTCCATGAGTTATGGAGGATGCTAGATTAAACATCAAACATTGAAAAAATAGGATTGCCCCGTTCTGTGTTTCCAAGTAAAACGCAACTTTGTTAATCTCACAAGAGTGTAAGATGTCAAAACATCCGAAGATTCATAAATCTTCTTATGCTTTGTCATATTATCATGAATAAGAATAAAACATAACGCTTTATAGGTCCTCAAAATTAAAGTCACGTGTAAAAAAGCAAAGGTTAGTAAAAAATATGAAAATTGCATTAAAACTAAAAAAAAAGCAAAGAAAAATGATTCTTACTGTCTCATGGAGCCCCATCGGCGATGTGGAAGATTCTCTTGGTGGCTACGGAACAACAAACACAACGTGAGAAGCAACGCAAAGTGCAACAAACAAAACATAAAATAAAATGCAAAAAGACAACTAAAATAGAAAAATAAAAACAACTTAATAAAGCTAGTCTTAGAAGGCCACGTACTTATTCATCAGCAACAAGAAGACTATTTGGAAGTTATTGAGATTGTAATTAGAATGAAAAAGAGTATACATTGGTAAAATTTATAACATAACTAAGCAAAACAAAATTAAATGCACCCCAGTAAATCACACTCATTATCTACTCTCTAAATCATGTTAATAAGACTATTGCATCCTCATTGCTAGATGAACAGATATGGACAACAGCATATTGAATTCCCAAGCAATTTTTTTGAATCGATGTTTTCCTAAATGTCTAACACTATATTTGAATATCAATGCACTTAAAAATTCGGTGTGCTGTTGTCGGTAAGTGGCTATAAAAAAAGCAGCTCAAAATTGTGTAGGCTTTTGCGGCGTGTTAACAAGATACCCAAAGGATAGATAAATAGTTCTTCCAAGCATAATAATTATATCCTTTTTCAAATTGTTTGAAAATCCTTTTCATTGCATGTCACTATTTAGGTATAACTATGTAAGAAAATTTTTGTAAGTACAAAATTTAATAATCTTTCTACCTTAAAGCGAATAATTTTGTTTGCTTAAAGTAATAAGGATAAAGAACATGTTAAAATTTTCATGAAGAATTTCACCGAGAAATGATAACAAATCCCAAGATTGAACTCTCAATACATTTCCAACTTGCAAAGAATATAAGTACTTATGTGTTGAGCACATAAGACGTTTTATTTAGTTATGATGATACAAAATCTAATTGAGATTTGTTTTTAAGGATTATTTTTAGTTCGGATTGGTGTTCCTAAACCCGAGCTATGTTCGAGAAATTCGAAACACTTCACGGTGATTAAGCCTAATTCAATCATAGTAGATTGATGACTTGATTTCTGTGATGGAGGCCTTGCCCTGCAGTCGGACAGTATATATGGTTGATACTTTACATTTTTCCTTTATTTTCTATTCTAAGCATTAGTGTTACCTCGGAGGTGTCCGTCTTAGACTCGTCCGTGTCCACGAATGCCGGTTTAGGTGACTTCCAGGACTCCTTGTTCCATTTTCTAATCTGTGAACAAGATTATACATTTATTAATACTTTTAATATTATTGGAGTTGTTAGGCCTGGTGTTGACTGTTAAGTTTTCGTAAGGCAGTTGTACATACATATGGGTATAGTTAATGTTCTGCCATGGAAGAAATTAAGGAATAATCTAGATATATAATTTAGGTAGCAGCAGTACATTATTGTAAGTACTCAACTACTTTCCAGAATATATCAGATAGTAGTATTTAATCATTGAAGAAAGTTATTTCAGGGTTTTCTATACTATTTTTTCTAATGTCTGCCTTAATTCGGAAACATAGAAAAAGCCAAAATAGAATCAACGAGCCAGTTAACTGGCGTACATGCAAGCCAAGATTCGTTAATCTATTTTAGCGGGCGTCAAAAGACTTTGTCTCCTCATTACTTTACAAAATATTAATGAGAGCAATTACAGGGAAGTTTTTCAACTCTGTGGAGACTTGGAGCATTGCCAACAGAAACAAAGCAAGTTTTGTAGTACCTACGTAGTACGTATTTGCAAAAACTTAGCTAGCCAATATCTTTGTGTACCTAGACTTGTTTTGGTATTCGTTGGAAGTGTAATATATTATACTGAATTACATATAAATCCTGATCTAAAACGCCCAAAAATATTTAGTTGCCAAGCAAGCAGATTGGAGGAAAATTATATTAAATCTCTGGTATATTATTTTGGATATTTTGCGGGGAGATCGTCCCTCGGTTATTTGTCATCTAAGTATGTACAGGGAATGCTTATAGTTTAAGACTAATAGCACATTTATTTATTACTATGCCTGTTCTCACCTTGTCTCGGGACTTCATTTTGCTATTAGTTCCAAACTTTGCTAACGGATGGCAATAACGTACCTATATGCTTTATCGTTGTCTGAAGAAATTACCTGTTATAGTAGAATATAAAAGATTGGCTACTGTCTCTTTGAGAACTTTATTCAGTGACTTTAGCAAATTTTACAGGAAAAGTTGTCAGTGAGATTGCTGATGTAAATGTTTCTCAAAGAAACATGACTGTCTTAAAAAAGTTTTATTTATGTGTAAACACAGGTACTTTCAGATAAGGCGTAAATCTTTTAATGGGATAGTATTTCAATCCGGTTGGTGTAACTTGAGGCGTTAAAGATCCCAGTTGCATACCTCCTGAATGTAATGATACGCATAAAGCTAAATCACACACGGAAGCTTTTTATGGGGCCATTGACTGGCTAATGTAGCTTCATAAAAATAAAAACGTGTACAATGAGTCTAACGTTAGCGAGCTATTTTAGCAGGCGTCAAAAGATTTTGTCTCCTCATTACTTTACAAAATATTAATGAGAGCAATTACAGGGAAGTTTTTCAACTCTGTGGAGACTTGGAGTATTGCCAACAGAAACAAAGCAAGTTTTGTAGTACCTACGTAGTACGTATTTGCAAAAACTTAGCTACCCAATATCTTTGTGTACCTAGACTTGTTTTGGTATTCGTTGGAAGTGTAATATATTATACTGAATTACATATAAATCCTGATCTAAAACGCCCAAAAATATTTAGTTGCCAAGCAAGCAGATTGGAGGAAAATTATATTAAATCTCTGGTATATTATTTTGGATATTTTGCTGGGAGATCGTCCCTAGGTTATTTGTCATCTAAGTATGTACAGGGAATGCTTATACATAGTTTAAGACTTATTACTATGCCTGTTCTCACTTTGTCTCGGGACTTCATTTTGCTATTAGTTCCAAACTTTGCTAATGGATGGCAATAACGTACCTATATGCTTTATCGTTGTCTGAAGAAATTACCTGTTATAGAAGAATATAAATGATTGGCTACTGTCTCTTTCAGAACGTTATTCAGTGACTTTAGCAAATTTTACAGGAAAAGTTGTCAGTGAGATTGCTGATGTAAAATGTTTCTCAAAGAAACATGACTGTCTTAAAAAAAGTTTTATTTATGTGTAAACACAGGTACTTTCAGATAAGGCGTAAATCTTTTAATGGGATACTATTTCAATCCGGTTGGTGTAACTTGAGGCGTTAAAGATCCCAGTTGCATACCTCCTGAATGTAATGATACGCATAAAGCTAAATCACACACGGAAGCTTTTTATGGGGCCATTGACTGGCTAATGTAGCTTCATAAAAATAAAAACGTGTACAATGAGTCTAACGTTAGCGAGCTATTTTAAATTGTATTAAAAGTAGTTAAAATTGGTTTACTTTGTTTGGCCTGAAATCTTTTATCCTAGGTATATTAGCCACGTTCGGACCAAGATATTTTGGAAAGTTACCACAGTCACAGAATACTTAATAGTACAAGGTACAGAAGACCCACTTCTAAAAATCGTTTATGGAAATAAAGACTCAGACTACTATAACGTTGTATATCTAACGTTGAAATTCCGACCGCCCAGCGTTCAATGCCTACCATTATTCATACCTAGAAGTGCGTTCTCTTTCTATCGCAAGTAACTGTCGCGCGTGCGTCGCCGCTCGTTCGTGATTTTCTACTAATTTGGCCCTCCGGAGGGGACGCCGCATGTACTTGCAAGTTCGATACCTACACGCGGAGTGGGACAGGCCTGCCACAGTTTAACCTTTATCATGGTAGTTTATCTGTGTTGCAGGGAGGTTTGGACTGAGAAACTTCAGCTTTTACATTTTTTTTTACTTAATTACTTGTACTTTTTTACTTAATTACTTAAAGTAATTTAATTTACTTGCTCTGCTTTTCATGAAATTCAGTGTTGGTTTAAATCGGCCCTTTTGAGGTATGTGTCCTGTACTGATTTTATCTATTTTGATATGTTTATAAATCAGTATCTGGTTGGGCAATTTTAGTGAGGCTGCAGTTGTTTGATACCAAAGGAATTAGGGATTTAGTTCACTTTTAGCTCTTTTTGTACTTTGGGTGATATTCAACATCAATAATGCAAATCTTGTAATGTGAGAGAAAATAAACTTTGGAATTTTAATTAATGTAGAAAAAAATATTAAAGAGGAATGAATGAGGAAGGTGAAATTATGTAACTTAATAATTATTATAATGCTTAAATATCGTCGATGGAGTAATTCTTGTAGATCTTAATGATTTTTTACTTGCGACGTGAATCTCCCAAGATATAATTAATGTGTGATATTATGTAAGAATTTATCTCCCCTACTTCCTGGTTACAATCATATCATATCTTGAAGTAGCAGCATGAGCTGAACTTCGTCCCTTTGTCTCAAAATTGTTCCCCTTTCTCAATGAATGTAAGTACTTATAATTATGTTTTTAAGAGACAATAAACGATTTTTTTTAAGTAACTTGCAATTTCCAGGATCAAGGATTAGACTAAAGAGGAAATATATCCAAACTGACGTGTTAGCGGGTGCGTCCGCGTCGCCTTCTCCGTAGCACTCGAAGTTCTCTGCGTCGGAGATGGAGTTACCGGGGCTGGAGTCTGCGGTGGGTTCTTGGCTTGCTGCTTCATTGCCGTTCTGGAATTTGACAAAAAATAAGATATTATTATATTTTCACTGCACCGTATTCCTTATTAGTTAGGAGACGAACAGACAGATGGTAAGCGATTACCGCCGTCCAGGAGTCAACTTAGATAAATAGTTAAATATAGGTACTCTTTTTTCAAATTTCTGTACTAGAAAGCAATCATTACTTTCATGACCAAATAATAATAATATTTCAGCATCAATTAATTCTCATATTATAATAATCAACAGCATATGAAAATTTTGATATGAGATTTAATAGTTGACGGTAATTCTGACATGGAATCAATTTTAAAAACTTTGCTTTACTTTTCCCCATTGAAAAGAGTGGTCCAAGACACACAGTGATAAGGGTGGGTGTGTGACGGTATCCGAACATAAAATATTGTGTTAACCTTCACTTCAGCGATCGATGTAAAGTGGGATCGATGCCGGACAATTAGATCTAAAAATACCAACAAGATGTCAATACGGAACGGCTAACGTCACAGATTAGCTGTAATAGGGATTGAATCTAAAGGTCACCCTATTTTGTTTGCTAACAATGGTGGGTTTGGGCATGTGTGATTGTGATAAACATCAAACGTGCCAAGTTGGTCTTTTATGTTCATTTAAGTAGTCTTGTTCATGATATGTATAAGTATTATGAATCGGTTCTAAGACTGTACCCTGAGGTACACCTATCATCCTCTCATATTCTTTGCAGGACCAGAAGGTTTTAGTATTTTTATTGGCTGATATAAATTGTTGTTTATAAATTTTATTTCGATTTTAAGTGTGTCCAAACCACCGAAAAAGTTATGGAAATAACGTGGATAATTCGATGAAAAATTACAAGATGCACGGAAGAAAATGTTGCATGCTTTGCCAGACCCTAAATGTCTGGGAACAGGATAGGATGATGAGTTATGCTATAAATGTATAGTGATAGACGTCATGTATTTACCTGTAGTTTTCTTGGTAAGTTTCCTGGTGATGAGCGAGGCGATTTTGTCCTTTGGAACACACTAGGCGCCATCATGGCCGCCGGCACCTTCGCTTCTGGAAAAAACAAAATGTCATACGTTTACAAAAACATTCAATTATTTATATTTTATACATTATCATTAATAGGTTGGATTAAAATATACCTATTACCTAACGACATCCGATATACAGATTCAACTTTTTTCACTTCAACTTTCAGATTTAGCATTTGTGGTGAATTAGGTGGTCATCAAATAATTGTTTGCTTGTTTTATCTATCAGTACTCACAACTTTTATCTTCAACAATTCGTGTGTCCTCTGCACACGAATTTTGAATACAAATAGGTACATTTAAATTAATGTACTGAATAATGTATAAACTAAGTCATAAAATTAAACTATGAAGATACTGTGTATCATAAAAAATGCATGTTTGTTTAGAGTAACATTCTGATCGTTTTATAATGCCCGATAGCGTAGACAGTGATAGCGTAAATGTTGATTGATAACACTGATAAATACACTATCCTATTAAACTGAATCGAAATACAGACAGCTACATACATTTAAAAATATATTTATTAACATTCCAATAAACAATTCATATGTTGCATTTTCTATGGATTAAATATAGCTTTACTTTAATACAATAAAGATGCCTGTGATGCTAAATTTCTTAGGAATGGGGCAGTAGTTTTGCGTGAGCGAGGCACACAAACAATAGAATAGAAACCAAAAGGCTTATATTTCAGTAAACGTTCTACAAAAACTAAACCTCACTGCATACTCTTTAAAGTTATGGAATGATTCATATGTTAAAAAATGCTACTCGTATTTAGGTGATATGCTCGTAGGTAATAGCATTTATCGAATAATCATAAGATTATTTTGTTTCTGGAATCATCATCTAAGGACAAGATATAGTTGATAATCGTAGTCAAGTATTAAGTTACGTAATGTGTAAGGGATTGTTTTAGTTATATAGTGTTTTGCATATTCGCACCATACAGAGCCTGGTGCAGAACCCTGAAGTACCACAGCAGCAGGCGGCCCACTAGCACCAGGGACTCCCACCACACTTGCAGCAGGCGGAGGATCTCGTGATCGCTCTGCTGGTGCAACACCACCTCGCTTTGCAGCACCACTGCTACCTCCGACATCAGGCTCACCAGATTCACTCATTACATTTTCACTAATAGCACTTCCATTACTATCTTTAGTTCTCAAATTATTCTCATTTGTTACACCTTTATTAGGAACACATGTTTTATTGCCAGAGTTATGCATGTACTACTTGAATATTAATTATTTTTCACTATAATCACTCAGTTTTTAACCTTTTGAGAAATAATCTATAATATTTTTCACGTTTTCCACCTTTCCATTCAATAAAAATTACACCTCCGTAAGTCTAAGAGTTTAAGTGAACAATAACAAATTGAACAGATGGTTTATACAGTTTGCTTTCCATTTCTGTGTTATCAAATATTGATTTGTAGAGCGTGACGTCTGTAACGGCAATGTATTGCAAACTTGGACTATATCGAATGAGATTATCACGATTTGATTCGCTTATGTGAACCGCTTAAGTGACAAGGATCGCTACTGTGGCTCGGTAAATGAGACCTGTACAAAAGTTAATTGAGGGAATTAATCAACTGTTCATATCAACAATGTCGTAGAGTTTTTCAAAAGTTATAATAAGGGTCGTAATTAATATAGGATTAATGCTGCCAGATTTTCTTCATCATTAGTGGAGTAGGTTAACAATAGCCAGATACCTAATGAGTCCGACGACACACTTAGATTTGACAGCTATAACGGTATTTTGTGTTTAGATAATGAAATCTGATCTTAAAGAATTTAGTACCTTACAGCCTCCATTAAGAAATTTCACCATTTCTTATAAATTCTTAAGAGCTTTCAACACCAATCGTTTACGATAATTTTAGAGCTAAGTTCCAAGATCTAGTCCACATATTATGATTGTAAAGTGAGTTCTTGTCTGTTTTGATTGTTCATGCAATTCTAGGTCTTTTCCTCTCTTGTTAGAAAGTTTTCAAATGTAACTCACGTCATAGAAACTTGACAAGAATGCGGGAATAGCGGTACTTGATACGGCCGGCCGATAGGAAGCCGATTAACTAAGCCAACGCTTTGTAGTAACTTTTACGGTGTCTGAGACAAACACTGTTTTAGCAAACGAAGCTGTGAAAGAAGTTTCTGTTAGAAAAGCCGCTTGGAGAATAAACAGTTACTTATGCAATTACAGTTTATTTTTACTGCTTTGAATGTCGATTAATATTCCGCATTGTTAAGTTTAAGAGAAAGCAAAAGTATTTTTTATTAAAATGTTAATTTATGCATGACATCTTGATTTATTTCGGGCAAAACTTACAAAAATACGAGTACCTACATATATGTACCTACATTATAATCTGATTTCCTAAAAAGATCATGCAAATAGAAATTGTTTGAATATAGCGTGATCACAAATGAAAATAAAATATAAATTAGGGTTGCAATTGTTTTGTAAACTATCATATTATATTCGGCTATAAAGCACCTAATAATTGAGGAGATTAATCTTTTGAATAATGAATTATGAGAGGACCACTAGATATATTTACGCTCTCTAAACAGGAATCTCTGTAATTTGTTTGTGTTCAAAGCCGTTGGTTGTATGGGTTTGTGCATGCGCATATTGTGTTATCGAAATCATGCGAGAGTATGTGTTTGACACATTAATCGGTTTCTGTCACATTATTATTCCAATTTCGTCATTTTTTATGTGGCATGGAGAAAATAATGGAATGTGCATTGCATGCAACTTTGCAGAGCAGCTGACTTAAGATAACACGATAGAATCTGACTAATAAAAGTTGATTGAAACATTCAATTACCCAAAGATAAACTTAAGAAAATTATAAAACCTAAACTTAAACTATATGTAAAAAAAAAAACAAAGGGACCCTTTTCGGCTCTTCGACTCTCTCCAAAATACTGGCAGAAAATCAATAAAAAAAACAAAACACTCCAAATCATTCATACGTTTTGTTTCTACTATCCCCATTCCAGTAGCAATTTTGTATGTATGTAGGCAAGTGTAATTTCCTTATCAACTTTACGACAAAACGTGGATTTTGAATATGTAGTTATTTTCTTGATGACTTAAGTACTTGCCCTAGTAAGATGCCTTAGTAAGATGGGCTGATGGTTTCAGATTTCTTACCAGATATTATCGAATTCCTCAATTATTTTCTTAGGCAATTTAGTAAGTAAAAGAAAAGGACTAAGAAATCATTTTAGCCGGTAGTTGCATGTTTGGCTGATGCTAGTACCTATTAGCTAGTATCATGCAGTTTTTAACAAGAATTTCAAAATCAAGTTGTTTGTATAGCTCGTCCAAACCAATTGTTTGTTACATCGTATTTCGTAGCGTATTTCGAACAATTGTATATTACTAAATACCATTAGCAGCACGCAACTGAAATAAAATAACGGACATGTGGTTTCCTTAACATTTTTGCGTAAAACGAGATGACCTTCGATTTGTAGTTGAATGTGTATCGAGGATTTTTAATTAAAAATATGTATGGAGTGTTCTTGAGTAATTTGAGTGACTGGGAAATATATAATATCTAATCCGATGCACTCTTTGTAATACTTCAAGAACCACGTCATGATAACTTATGGCTACATCATTCCTGGCAATATCATATACATTAGAAAAAACTAAATATTTCATAAAAACTGCTTACGATGCACTGGAAATGAAACAAAACTTTACTCATGCAAAGGTATTGCCAGTATTGTACCTTTATCTATAAGTATTAGGATTATCTGGAAATAATTTAGCCTTAACATTGCGATCAACATGCTCGCTAAAGTATTTATTTATACCGCTATGCTACATCACCGCATTGGTATGCTGTCGCCGGTTGTGCAAACACATCTGTATAAACTTTCTCCACACTACAAGCATCCATGTTTGGTGTTTTGTAACATTGAGTATCTTTAAAGGTTACTTCAAGTTCGATAACTTTGAAGACTTCATCCTATTTGGCACTACTGAAAGCGGATAGTGAGACACTTGAGTGACTTAAGTCTATCGTTTCATCCACAGATTTGGCCCGACCGATCGACTGACCGACCGACCGACCGATTTTTACCGATAAAATAAACTTATAAGAAAGAATTACAATTTCTAAAACACTTAGGATTTGTTTTCCGAGACATGAAAACAGTGTAAAATATTGCTGATTTATACCACAATAGTGATAAAATCTATTTTGGAAGCACAGTATAGTAATTTAAACCATCAAATCCCGATAAGAAGTTTCTAATCAGTCCGTAATTGATAACCGAAGAAAACTAAGATCACCATCATGCGTTATAGGTTTTCTGATTTACGCGATAACATGGACAAATACGAAATTGTTACACATAACAATGATGGAAAAGAATCTCGAAGAAAACTTATTCCCGAATCAAAGCCAGGACCGACGGGGTCCGACAACCGGCGTCGACTGCGCCCGCGCGCCGCAACCGGTTCTGTCCATTATGCAAGTAATCAAAGTAACATTACGTTTTTATCGATAATGTGATGGAAAAAAAGTCTGTCAATGAATTCAAGAAACCCCACGTCACGCCATGTTTACCTCACGTAGTAATAATTATCTCGATGATTGGCTCATCTAGGTCCATGACTTTTTACATAGCTAATTTTGTTAATGTTGATTTTTAAGTGATAGGTGGCAGCAGACGAGCAAACGGATCACTTGATGGTAAGCAATTGGCGCCGCCCATGGACGACAACACCAGTGGAGTCACAAGTACACTGCTAACCTTTACTCCCTTTAAACCAACAGTAGATCTACAAAGCTGTCCTGAGTGGGATTTAAGAAATTTTAGAGGTTGCTGTTGGTTGAATATCTAAGGAACTATTTTATTTTTCAATACGATGTTCGAAGTTGCTATAATTTCACTGTGTGATAATTGCATAGGCCTTAACAATTTAGATTATTATTATTTTGTCTAAAAATATTTTTATAAAAATAATTACTTTCTTTTTTCAAACACTACTTCTGTGCGTTTTGCATGTTGTACTTTACTTATCGTAAATAGTATACCTACACTTTTGACCACGTTCAGTACTTTCCTTAAATATCAAAATATTTTCTTTGAATCTACCAAAAAATCGTGTTGCTTAATTACAAAGAGGGAGTACCTACACGAGACTGCATGACAGAAGCTTTCTATCTATCTTTTGATCGAGTGAGATATTATGGCTAGCTGACTGTTAACTTCATCAAGGGACTCTAGAAGAGGTTTGCCTAAAGACCCCTAATCAAGTTTCATTGTCATTCGAGTAGTCTGCGCGCACGCAATACAAACTCAGTTTGGCCAATACCGATACATTGAGTGCAACGCATTAAATAGACCGAGAACACATGCACATTTGCATAACCCGCTGGCCTTGGCTTCGCCGTTTTATTCAATACTTTAGAAATTTCGAAAGGTTAAATTTAACGGCACTTAGAAATGCTTAAAAGCATTCTAATGGTAATCGCACCGTGAAATATGGAAGTGTGGTAAACGGCGCTACTTACTGATTTAAAAGGTACTAATTACTCGTAAGTAAATAACTTTTGAGTAAAGCAAACCTTAGCCCAACACACGTTTTAAAAACCGATGAAGAGTATCACCTGAACAAAATTATACTGACTGTGCCACTATAAAAAAAAAACAACTAATGAGCCAGTTAATACACAGGGATCTTTCAGTACTAGCACAGTGCTGTGGTAATAGGAGTAATAGATGACGATACAATCAGCTTATTTAGGTAAGAAAGATTTTTATAAATTGACCCAACCTGAAACTTAACCCAGAGCCTCACATGATAGGGTTTTCCAACTCCAGTCATATTAAACTATAACACCCCGTCGTTTTTTCATCGACAGTTAAAACTAATATAAAACTTTTCAATTGCCGTTATAAACATTTTGCTCTCATTTTCGATAAAAATAAATTATTGCGAAATTAAAGCATATTGAAAGATCCACCAAATAAATATCATTGCATATTTAAACAACACGAAACATCTGTAATTAAACAACGAAACTCAAGAGAAGTGAACTTTATTTCTCAAAAAAGAGTTAAAAAGTAAAGATTGGGTATTATCAAGGCAGTATTGAATAGAGGAACAAAAGTGGAATCGATTGCAGAGGCATCGACCCCGGGTTGCGCAACGCAAGCCTGAGCCCAGTCGTGGACTCGGTGCATTCGACACACTGCTGACCTCAGCGGTGTTGCCACCATGTAAACTTCTAAACTAAAAGATTGAGTGAGCTACAATCACAAGATTGAGTGAGCCAATCACGATACAATGAACAGTGAGACTATCTCCTGGTGCTACTGACTACAAATGGTGGACTACAAATTTCAAGTTGTACTAAGGGATGCTCTAACTAGGTAGAAAACGGTGATGGCAGATCTTCCGTTCCAGATACAACCCTGGTTCTAACTCCAGTGAGACCCACAAGATCGCGGTTAGTCACGATGTGACAATTTCTAACATTGGGGACTGACTTAAATCGATGAAAGAGAGGCAATAAATAGTCACAAATCTATTACCTACTTATAGATAATAATAATGTTAAGCGTAGACCTCGATTAACACAACGCTAGTTAATAAAATAAAACCCAACAGTGGCCATGGTTTGACACATCGCATACCGATGCGGTATTGCTACTTGATAAAACAAATTGCCTGACATTTTCAGAACCAGTATGAGATTGTTAAGGTTTAATAAAACCTAAAATTTCTCCCCACTCTTAAAGTAAACTAACTAAGCTCTTTACAAATAAAATAGAGCAACAAAATCACATTAAGTAAGTGAATTTTAGGTATCTTGTATTATCAGTTATCCTTTCATACACATCCAACATTAAAAACCAAGATACAGCAATATCATTTGCATAATAAAATGCCAAAAATGTAAAGCAAAAATCAAGTCACTAGTCACAGCATTGGAATTCCCACTCAGACTTTAAGAGCAAGGTAGCAAGCTTTTTAGTATTTTTCTCATACATGAGCAATAAGGATAACCCATATGCAAAATCAAATAAAATGAGTTGGCAACATTATTCTGAGATAATATACTGCGCAAGGGATCAGTAAACTATGAAACAATGGTTATAACAGTTCTGATATTGTAGTAATTGATTATAACCGTTAACGGGAATCTTTGGTCGTGGAAATAATTGGACAGGCAAGATAGGTAATTTCTATCGTTACAGATAATAATTCAGATTTTATAGTTGATAGTAATAACGGTAACATATCAGAGTTCACGTTTTGTAATGTTCTCAATGTTTTGGAAAGGGCAGAAGGTTTCAATGATATAATTACTATCTGCTCGGAGCATGACCTCCATTTTGATGCCATGACTCACGAGGTCTTGAGTTTGCTCGTACAGTCAACAACTCGTCAAGCTACCAAAAAGTACTAAACTAAATAGTATACGGTCTTTATTTCTGAAGAACAAGGTTGAAAATAGATTGAAGAACTTGGATCGATTGGGATAGGTTTTTGTTGTTTCAATCAACCGGCTTGCTGGTCACGTTCGGAATCTCAGAAAAATTGAAAGTTCAACCACAAGAACAGAAAAAATAATCAGAACACTCATGCGTAGCTAAAGAGATGTTGGAGTACTCCTTTTCCTAAATCGATCTAAATTCGTGTATTCGGTTTTTTTTATCTTGTTTAATGTATTTTTTAAGTCATGAAAGAATCTTGAAACTCATTGTTCCGGGACTATATAAGTCCATGGCGATATTGACAATTAGGAGCGATATTCCGAAATATTTTTTATAGAATAGACAAGCCATACAAAAACCAACCATATGATAAGATCAGAAGACCAGTCTGAGACTACCGAGACGAGAGTCACAACAGTGGATCTTATAATGACAATATAAGATATTACTATTTACGCAACGCGAAAATCTACAAAAAACTATTTAGTTGTTGTTGTTTCGTGTTCACCATACACCAAAAATCCTTACTGCGTTTAATATATCTCCTGGCAGACAACGAATAATTTATTATAAATGCACAAATAAATGCAGCGAACTAAGCAGGTTTTATTCCAAAGACAAAAAGAAAATTGAAATAAATTGCCATATAAGCCGAGTCTAATGTATCACCACCGTTATAATTACGTAATATATTTAAACACTTAGTTATATTTTAAAATGTTTACCGCTCACTTTTTGTCGTTGTTGAGGTCAGTTCTTAACCGTGCGACTAAAATCCGTACAATAATGTAATCGCTAAATTTGACAATGCAACAGTTATGACCGGCTGATTATGTTTTTATTTTTAAACTGATGCCGATTAGATATTCAATTACTTAAGTGTCACTGAGAAATAAAGAAGCGTCTATTGAATAACGGTTCTCCATTATAGACTTTTTCCTCAAATTACATATTAAAGTTCTCTTAAAAGTTCTTTGTGTTTTGTGAGAGTACAGAAACTCTTGTCGCCTTCAAATGATGTAACAAGTCATAAATATCGCAGAGTGATTTATTTCAGACTTTTTATTCTATGAATACTTTCATAGATCGTAATAAGATTTCACATTATTTACGAGCAGAAGTACAAAATTATAAATTTACTCGGTCATACAAATTCACGTGTTATTTCATTTACTATACATATCTTGTTCATATCCCTAAGCATTAAAAACTAATTGCATGCTAGTAAACTAATTCTCAGCTATATTCGTAAATTGGAGACGCTACATTGTACGGTTTGCACACCTCACAGGTTAACGAAGGTAAGGTTATAAAAACTAAACGACAGGATGAGGTTGGGCCAGCGTACGTGCTTCGCATTTCTTCTGGTTCATCTACATGTTGGTCGAGCGCAAGCTAGAGGCGTCTTCTGTCTTTTTCTTTTATATTCGCTTATCATACACGCTCACTTTCGCACTCGTAGCTAGTCGGCTAAACATGCGATTCGTGTAGAGGCAAAATGCAGGTAGTTACAAATTAATGGTTGAACAGGAAGCTTACCAGAAGTTACTGGCCTCTGGTTCAGCTTCGGAAGTGCCGACACGATGATGTCATAGATGTTTTATCTGGAAAGAAAAATAATAAATTTGGTTTTGGTTCATTTAACCTTTTTCAAGTAAGTGATAATATCGCGTGTCTTTAAAGTCAAGAATGTCTGAGGGTTGTGATTGCGGTCGCCATTTCTGAGATTAGACACACCCATCCCCGTTGTTGGTTGTCAGGTGTTCCACTCGCGATATTTCACGATAGTGACGCACATTGTTGGAAAGGCTTCAATTTCAAAGGATTCATAATATGGCAGGGGCAAATGGAAGAGAAAACATAGCTATTGCGCCGACCCTAGTTAACCTGAGAATAGGAATGGAAGACGACGATGAATCTTATGACGCGGTGCCATTTTAGATAGGAGGGAATAAATAAATCAATTGTTTTTCACCACGTACATAATGCAATAGAACACCTTTAAAGATCTTGTCAAATGTGGTGATTGATGGAATATTAAACTGACCGACTAGACATAGTCAGTCATCTACCTGAGACAGATACCATGAAACGAAACAAGATTAAAAGAAGCAGTCAAGATTTGATGAAGATACAGAGGATTAAAAAAAAAGAAAGGACTACTCAATAGTCAGGTTGCACGTGATTGATTATACTATAGGTAGGTAATACTTTATTAACAAACGTGATCGTAAAGATATTGGAATTGAAGTCTAGAAAAAAAGTCAGTACAATGTATCACATTGAAGCAATCTAGAACCATTAGATAATGCGATAAGATTATAATGTTGAACCTGGCGCATACAATGTAGACGTAAAAAGACTTAAAAATGAAAAAAGTAAACCATACGGCCTTCATTAAAGAAAAAAGTGAAAATATTGTAAGAGTTGTGGTCACGGCGGCAGATTTAACCCAAATGTTTAAGATATGTATCGATTAGTCAGTTCGTTTTTTGGCACTTCGTATTTGCGAAGGTTGATTTACAAGATAAGACGGTAGAGATCATTTTGTTAACTGGAGTGCGTCGTGAAGTATCGAATTCACATTTTACGAGTATAAATATGTTCTTTTTGAGATTGAGGCCATGTTTGCTCTGTGACAAGACAGAGATTGTGGAGTGGACTAGAAAATGTGTTAACTTATCACCATGACATCAAGAAAAGAGAAATTACGGGAAATGTTACCTATTTGAAGGGAAGCAACAGTAGTGTCTTTATCTTAGTGACATTAAAATTATCATTCATGAGAGCAAAATTTAATTTCTTTGATTTTTTATCAAGGCGTAGGTAAGGTTTTTTAAATAATCCACTTGGACTTTTGGCGGATGGAGGAACGCTTATCGCAAGCTAAGGCATACTTTGGTCGCTGCACTGATATATAAAAAACTTAATTTTGTATATAAATTAACATTTGATTTCACGATATTATCAGTACTTAATAAGTACTCTGGTATTCTGTTCTCACTTTCTTCTATTTTGCAACTCAGCACTTTTCTTCCGATATTGTTATAGAAATCTTGCTAATCTAGGTTAACAGACTAATCATAACTTTTTGTTCCATTTGTTTAATCATCAGCATGAGTTTCATCAAGAGCAGGAAGAAAAAGCGCATTAACTTCATATTTGTAACGGTTAGTACTTTGATCTACGGCATTAAGTGGGGATCGTTAGCTGTAGTGATGTGTCAACTCGGTCTTCTATAGTGCGTTTGCGTTAATATAAGTAGCGGTTAGCTGCTATTTGTTCTATTCTTGCTATTTGTTTTTTTCTTATTATTTGCGTCATAAACCTAAGTTCTTAAGCGGAAAAATTTTTCGGTGATTTTTGGCACTCCGCAGTGGAAAGATGAGGTACTCGAATCGAGTTTAACTCGGGTTATATGTTCTCTGATTCGAATCAGAATACTCCCTATTGTTTTCGGCTTATTTGCTCACTGATTAGATACTGATTTTTCAGGTATGATTGTTATGTAAAATTAAACGTGATTTGTGACACTTAAAGAAAATAACGTGTCGGTCATTTTGGGGCTTTAACTTTTACAAGACTTCTCTCTTTCATCTCAGGTTACCTATGAATCTGAGCGGAGTGAAATCCACCAATAAAAACTTAGCTTGTCAACGAGCAAGCTTCTTCTATTGGTGGATTTCATTCCGGTCAGCTTCAGTAGAAACACAGTCTTAACGAGCATTTCCTGGTTGTGTCCAAAGCTGTTGCTGTAGATACTCTTGGACCATAAATCAAGATTTTTTTATTGAAAATTCAGAACCTAAGCTTCATACTGAACCTTAGAGTTGAGAAGAAAGCTACGATGCGGAGCGGGTTTACCCAGAAGTATCCTATTCAGTCTAGTTCCAAAAATCTTGAGGTTGTTTGATTTGGAGAGTCTAGTCCTAACTCGAGTAATATTTTCAGTTTCATATACCAGGTATCTGGTGTCGGCACATCTCTAGTTACCTCTTTCTTGTGGAATCGCTGGCCAACGGTCAACTGGGCAACTAGGTGCGTGGCTGGCAGTGCGTTTCACGCCCGACGAGCTAACGGTGGCCATACTGTTCAATAGGGCTACCACCAAAATAAAAAAGATTCGTACTTATAAGAAAAATAAGCATGTCTAATATGATTAAGTATGCTTCTTTCTTATAGAGAGCGAAAATTGAAATTTAAGAAAATTGATTTGATACCAATTCTACGGGTAATTATCGTTTTAACAAAAATAGACTCTAAGAATTTTATCGCTGGCCTATGAAAAAGAAGATGCATAAATAAATTATGGCATGGCATGGCTCTTTTAGTTTAAATTATTTTAGTTCTTTTCTTGAGGTAGCAAACGAGCAAGCGGGTCACCCGATGGTGCGTGATCACCATCTCCCATGAGAATTGAACATCAACGAGATCAGAGGAGTCACTGATGTGTTGCCGGTATTTTGAGGAGAAACAGGTCATAATAAGCATCAGGAAAAACGAAATACAGCCACTGACCAAAAATTGAGTTACGTGGTAGAAAGTGTAAATTGGAATCACGAATGCAGTATTCAAGTCAGACAATCAAAAAAATGTTAGCATTTTATGAACGTGATTGTCGTTAAAAAGATGGTACCTACAGGTAATCATTTTCTATTCACGTAGAGCTAAGTATGATGTAAGATAAAAAAGTGGAATCATTAAGTAAGTGAAGGAAACATACAATATTTATCTAATAGAGAGAGAGAGAGTAATTTTGTACCTCGTCATTGGCCATTCGTTTACATCTCTTTCTTTCGTCATCGATCTTACTCTCGCATCTCAAGTTTCACACATCGAACTCTTACACGGTCTTTGCCATGATCTAGCGATCATTCCCAATATTCCAGGTCCAACTTCATCGACATTTTGACATCTCACATCAAATATAACCAATCACTGTGTAGATGGACCGCAGTTCTACAATACGCCATCTAGCGGATTTTTCACATAGATACAGATACCATTGTCATGAACGAGTAGATGGACCACCTGATGGTATGCAATTGCCGCTGTCAACTGTGATACCCACTCGTCAACCTATCAAATTAAAAAAAAACTTATCTTTTTTTTTATTAGACTATAGGCCAACGCTTGACCACAATTCGCACTTGAAGGTGGCGATGAGGTCTAGGACTCTTTTACCTCACATCTCATTCTGAGGCTCATTGTGAGCCCCAACCCTAAAGCCTTGCCTGGTGGAATGGTCTGATTCACTGACGCGATCGATCGTGGTCTTGCCCACCACATTTGCGTAATTAACCAGCTTTTTTCTATGCGATTTCCTTGTGGTTTACCATGTTACACTGTTCCTCGTAACCTGGTTATTGCAATTTATTTCAGTAGTCTGACCAGCATAGGTAACATCATGATAGAGCGTGATTTTTTGAACGTCTTACTTCACTTCTCGAGGGACATCATAAGTACTGATGCAAACAAATGTTACCCCAAAAACATAGGGTCTAATCTCGAAAAAATACTCACCTTATACATAAGTGATGAGCTGGTTGTTGCAATTTTTTATGGGTAGGTTTTTTTTCTGAGATTAGGCCTTATTATGTTCCTTGGGGCAAAGTATTTGTTTTCATCAGCACGGTCACAAGCAAATATCTAGTTCCAAAAATTTTAAATTGCTTTTATGCGTCAAGTTAGCAGGTTGCTAGGTTGATGTTCTATAGAACTAGTGAAAACTACGTCTTATGCAAATTCTGACTACATAATGCAGTGACATTAAAGGAGTGAAAGCATGCTGGTTGAGGTTTTCCATGTTCTTGTAGTTTCATAGATCTTATATAGGTAGATAGGTCAATCCCTGATGTTTCCTACAATCTGTAAAATTCTCTCAATAGATATTGAACTGATAGAAAAGATATTGGCTTGACATTAAGGTGAATCTAAGAAAGACAACTTTGTAGTTTGTAAACATTGATGTGTGCAAATCTACCAAATTTCTTTAATTGGTTTTCCGATATTGTTGCATACATTGATTTCGCCTGGGGAGGAACACTCCGGCGAAAGGGAGTGCCGCAGGGGTTTTAACTTTCTTGGGAATGCTGTTGGGAAGCTACATTCTAAAGTGGCAGCTTTGAGTTGATGATTAAGGTCTTCCTCCTTACAAGAAGAATCAGGACCTATTGACCCATAAAACTGATTTTTCTCACGTTATAAATAAATAAATTGAGACAACATCACATACATTGTCCTGGTCCCAAACCAAGGTTTTCCCTTGTACTACGGAAACCAGAAACAATGAAGTAACTACAAACACCCAGACCCAAGACAAATATCTGTTTCATCAACAAACATTTGTCTTGATGCGATCGAACCCGCGATCCTTGCGTCTCAACCGGCGCTCAAACCATTACGCCAAATGGGTCGTCAATGAGGTTATGAGGCAGTATTTAGAAAAGGAAAGCTTGAAATTATGTTTATACTTTTTGCTCGACCCAGGATCCCGAGATCACGGACCGGTACACAAACGGGGCGTTAAATACATGATTAATCTAAATAGGAGAGTGTAAATTATCGTTAGCGTAAGCCGTGGTGTCAGTGGAGTAGGAATTGCATCACTGCACGGTATCTTCCGCCGGCGGTGTCGTCAAAGCGGCTAAAGAGGGGTTTGATTGCTTAAGAGTGTTACAGAATAAATAATAGCAAACATTAACTCCGTTTGGACGAGCGTGGTAGATTGTTTAGCTGTACGTAACAGTACAGGATGTTGTTCACTTTTGTTTTATTAATTTTTGCACTTTCTGAGTCTCTTTGGATGCGATTTTTACCGGATCCTGGTAGTGGGTTACTCACGTAACTATACGGCTGCCAAAGACAAAGGCCGGCTTCCAATTCTCGTGATTTTCGATATTAAAAAACATGTCGGATATTGCACGAAAAGTATACAAAAAAACTGAGTCTATTTGTGTTAGGAACAATAGTCTTAATGTACATAGCTATATTAGTAATTTATAATTAGCTTAAAACGACAAAAATTGTACATTATGCCACATAAAAAGGCAGATGTGTTTGATGCCTGCTTCCAATAACTTTCAGGATACTATTCGTGTTACCCGGACAATGTGATATAGTAAATGAGGCTACCAATTTATGTTGCTTAAAATTGTAAATAGGGTAACTGTAGCGTGATTCAACATTACTGTTTCATTCAAACAACTTCTATTAGCGATACACTATGTTTATCTTCCACCGATAATAACAGATAATTAGTAGCTAACGAAAACCAAAGCGATGCATGTTGGCATCAATTCGGTAACATTGAACTGACCTTTACCATTACCGTTTGAAGCGAGTCTCTGTTTCAGTTTGTACGTCAATATTTAATGAAATCAATAGCTTGATCAGAAATTTATGGCTGGCAGTTCTGAACTTGGGGCAACCTTTTCAATTTGGTAAGATAATAAAAACAATAACACAGTGAGTGCCAACATACTGTTATGTAACAAGGATTCCCAAGAAAACGTAACATGGCTGCTTCCAACTAACTTGGCGATTTAACTTGACTTGGATTATAGCAGGCGAAGCGAAGACTACCGGGAAGACTTGGAGTGAACTCAAGCGCGAATCTCAAGACCGAATTCGATAGAAGACTGCCGGGACACCGTCTGTTTCACCTAGCAGATATAGGACAAATAAGTATGTAGCTATCGTCGAACTTACACACCACCGCGTTTTACAGTCACCATCAAAATGTCTTCACATTGACTAGACTCTGTCTTAGCTCTTTTTGACTTCTATTTTCTTATGCGGAAAATATACCTCATCTTAGGTAGGTTAGGTACAGTGACACACTGTAGTTTAGGTACATTTTGCAGTCGACTGTACATACACACGATCTTTTACATATATTTGTGTTTCAGTCACCATTCTAGATAGACTGGGGATTAAATGGTTATTTTTTTGTTGTAACCATGTGAATAGTTAATGCTAATATAAACATAACCGGCTATCTTAACTGTTATTTGTTATAACTTTAGTATGCAGTACGGACAGTGCTCCCGCCAAGTCGAGCAAAAAAAAAAAAAAAGTTACAAAATTAAGAAACTTTGACCCGTTACCGTTTGCCGAATGCCAACCTTCCTTCCTTTTCCTATCTTCCTGTATCACCCCCCCCCCCCCCCCCTCACCCCCCCCCCCCTTCAACCCCCCTCCCCCCTCCCCCTCGCACCCACCACTAATAATTATTTTCACAGACTCCTAAGTTCAATTAGGTACTTTTCAAGTAAAGTTCAAAACAAAACAAATATTACGAAACAACAGTTTTTAAAAATCTTACGAAACCACATATTCATCAGAATCTCACGAAACAACATAAATTCTGTTACTGAAATAAAATACCGACGCCATGAAAGCAAATTCGGATTCAATAATTTTAACAAAACGTAATTTTAACAAACTACACGAAATCAGTTAATTTCACAAAACGTATTTTTTTCGCATAAACAATAAAAATACCAACTCAACGAATTAAGTTAATTTCACCCAAAGGTTATTTTTAGCTCATTCAATAAAAATACCAAATCACTAAATTTAACACACCACTAGACGAATTAACATTAACTTATTTTCAGTTAATTTTTCTCTCGGACAATAATGAACCATATTTTGTTTCTAATAGACGTCATTTTCTCTCACTCCGTAAACACAGTTTTTAACAGTTTTAACACTACCGCCATTGGTGCCATCTATCTGAGTTTCGTCGCATCGTCGCATTCTCGGCGCCATATTAGCAAAAAATAAATACGCGCTTATTGGTACATGATTCCGCACGAATCCACTAGGTGATGCTGTAGTGCAAGAAGCTACATAAAGAATTACGAAAAGTGAAATTTAGCTTTTTACGGGAATTTTTCTTAACATTGTTAATGGGTATTTTTTTTATCGTGTTAATTTAATGGTTATAACTATTAACGCCCACTACTAATTCTAGATACTATGTAGTTTTAAGTAAAAATATAACTAAGTCAGTATCTACGATAGTATGATGAGTCAGTCTTGGTAAACACTAAATTGCAAAGTAGGTTTGTCCCACATCGTATACGTGTTGATGATAATTAAATACCTACCTAAGTAGGACTAACTCACACTCTGATTTGATAACAATACGCGTAGATTATTTTATTAACCTAATTTATTCACCTACTAATTTCAATTAATTATTCATTCATCGATTTTATGAGTAATAGATAGTGTAATAGGTGAAGCAGTCAGTATACTCTTAAGTAGGCATCTATGTATCCAATACTAGGCCTAGTGTTTTGACCCACAAATGGACTCCTTCAAACGAAGCGTGAAGAAGAATTCTGGCCCGCAAGATTCTTCATCACATCCGTTGGCACTGCCATACTGATGGCAGTGCTAACGGATGTGATGACGTGCCGTCGCGGCCGTTGTAGTAACTGCAACGTGGGTTCTCCTTTTGCTTATCATCAGGCTGAGGTGAGCCGATATACTGAGCCACTTTATATAGCAGCCGGCATCTTGGGTTAGGACCACCCAGGTTAGGCAGGAGCCAATTAAAAGCATTCGCTGCTTTTAACAGGCGCGGTACCAATCGCCGGAAGTGGGGACCAAAATTCTAACGCGCATCTAAAATTAGACCGAGATATTTCATCTCTGTCTTAACTTCCACTCTACAGCCCTCAACAGATATGGATGCGTCAGGAGGAAAACGACGACGTGGTGGCGCGAAGTATATAGCCTCCGTTTTGTGGAGGGCCACCTGCAGTCCGAACAATACAGTTTGTCCAGCCGTTTAAGGGTGGAGCCTCCATATAAAGTCCCCCACATGTTATGTGGGGGCAGCGCCAGAGGCGCCCCAAGTAAAGGGGGGAAAAAAGCAACAGCGAGCGACCCACTTTCGTGGGAAGTCCCGTGGCCTTGCGGTTCGGAAACTCCACGTAAGATTACCTACGACATCACCGGTCGGGGTCAGTCCCCCACTTTAGTGGGGACTGATCCCGACCGGTGATGTCGTGGTGATCCCCGAATATAAACGTGGCGCGCCTTGCTTTGCTGTAATAGATTAGCTGATTGCAGTGGTAAATTTTGATAGCAGAAATGCTCCAAAATTTTCAATTTTAATTACACAGTAGCAAGGACCAAACAAAAATCTGATTTTTGGTTTGTTGTCCGTTTCGTAAAAGCCATTCTATTTGTAATTTTTGGAGTTATTAAAAATAAGTACTTATACAAAACAAAACAGATTTATGAAGACTAAGTATAATTATTACCCTGAGAATATAAGCATATTGTGTGGCGGTCTATAAGTAAACACAAATAGGTAGTTTAGGTACATCGTTGCGTAGGAAACCCACGTAAGTGATTGCATAACGCTTAGGAGGGTAGAGGGTGTAAAAGGCTTAGGTGTTTAAGTCAATGTTACGGACACGCAAATAGAGATTTTGAAGTCAAAGTCAAAATATTCGAAAATGGTTTGCGACGGACTCTATCAGGATACTTGGAAGACAGAGTAATGCGACAGTGTGGTGTTGTAATCCTAGTCTAATTATAATGGAGTGACGAGTGATCAATCGACAGGTAGGTACACTTGACTGCAAAATTAGTGATAAAATTTTAATTTCCGAAAATAGACATTTTTTGTGTCGTCACTCGTCGAACGATAACTCGTACACGCGCGACAATTATATTTTTTCTAAAGATCGTTCGTACAGTCGCAAAAATAATATTTTTTCTATTAATGACAAGAAATGTAAAAAATGATAAGTTTTTAAACAACTCTTGTATACCCATTGCTATGTATTGGTACAATTTGGCACTAGTAAAGTCCCGAAATGCCCCGTTGCGTTAGTCTAAAGGTTTAAGTACCTACCTACCGAGCCAAGCAAAAAGTACGAGTGTGTTTTGAATTTTTCGAACATAGCTCGGGTTTGTGATCACCAATCCGCAAGCATGGTGATTAACCCTAATGCCATCGATGTGTAGTAACGAAGACTTGATTTCTATAATGGAGGCCCTGGTCCTGCAGTGAGACAGTATATTGGCTGATACTACAGTTTACTGTCCCGAAACGGAGCGACGTAACTCAATAAATAAAAATCTTGGTCTAGCTAGCTTGCTGCTTCACTTGACCGCATTTTTGCTCATCAGCCTCGTCTTCCATCAAATTACAAAGAAACAGCGGCAAGGATGCATTATACATTGAATAGCACTGTATGCGCCGGCGCCTACGCGACCGCCTCTGCCATATAAGGCGCTAAGTTAGCGCTAAAGGCTGTGCTAAAGGCGAGAAGCGCGTACATGAGTCACGACTAGTGTTGGGTGTAGAATTTGTAGGCTCATACGATATTTGAAGTTTCAGTTCAAGTTTCAATTTTACAAAGATTTATTGAAATATAAGAGTCATAAAGTGGAATTAAAAAGTCAAAAGCCTGAAATACGCATACGCAGGCTAGACTTAGCAAACAAACAACTCAACACACCTACTTATTGTAAGTTTTATGCTTTAAGAATTCTCGCACGGTTTACATTTGCCAGTATTTTGTATTGAATTATCTACTTATAAAATACTAATATTTAATTAGTTCATTGCAAAAAAATATATCATTCAGAATCATCTTTTCCTTCGACCTATTTAGGTTAAATAATTAATTTTAAAGCTGGATAGGTACTAGACATTTCTTTCTGACTGAAGGACATAGCTCACTTTAGAAAGAGCTCTGGTAGAAACTTGATTTTTTAAAGCATTATGAAAACGTAGGTATGCCAATTTTGATCCTTAGTATATTATTATACTTAAACCTACATTGAGTTTGACAACTAGTAGAATTGATTATCACGCCATTTTCTACCTCGTAGCTCGCGTAGATCTGCCTGTACCTACTATATCATTCCAGCGGTATCTGGGATGGTATCCGGAACCAGTGGAGGAATCTTGTATCGGTAGCCAAGACACACTTTGGGTTGCTAGGCTATCAGAGTGAGTGAGTTGTGAAGATTGATTATAAGTATATTTAATACGAGTTTATTTGAATTAAATGGTCCATCGCCATACAATATCCCGACAATAGGTAACCACCATCACTAGACACGTTAGCATAATATCCTCAAAAGAACTGCGTGGGATTCGACCTTAAAGGAAGGCGCTTATTATGAGCAGCCTCTTTTGAAAGGTTATGTTTGCGTAGCCGTAGGTAACTATTTTGTTCGAGCCAGCAATAATTTTTAGATTTTTATTGTAAACATCGAGCTAGGATGTAGATATGACACATAGATTGCAATGTTGTTGGTAGCAATTTGTTTAGTCATACAGAAATCACTAACTGTTACTAACCAGTAACAACTTGGTGACTTACTGCTCAGTAAGTTAATGACGTCATTTTTAATGAAGAAAATGTAAAATAATAATCTACTGAAGTACAAGGTAAGTAACTATATCTAAATATATACCATCTATCTAATAATAACGATGCGTAAATAGGATAAAACGAATTAGTGATGACTAGAATTCAGTTTTGTTTCAGGTAGGTACAAGTTACAACCATTTTGACAAAAAAAAAGAAGGTTTTATTAACATAATACAATAGTGTAATTATAGGATCATCATTCACAAATATACCTAAAATCATTAATACTTCGCCGATAATAATGATAACAAGACAGTTACCGACGTAGGTACCTACCTAAAAAAAGTTAAGTCGGTAAAGTATAAAAATAACTCCAAATTATACAGGTAGGCCTACCAACCTAGGCCGTCATGAATTGAAGTTATTTTCATACTTTACCGAGATATCTCTGAAAGTCTCTGAAAGTTATTAGCATAATAATTTACGTTTCTACATACCAGACGCTAAAAAGATTCAATTAAACAAAAAGATTACAGAATTGTTTGTTATTCGAGATCGTCTGAAATATAGAAGGAAGTCATAAGAATAATTAAACGTTATCTAAAGTCTTCCTAGATTTGTAACGCATGTACCTAATGTAATACGTTAATTTTTGACCAATCTTGATTACTAATAGTAGTACTACTTATAAACCCACGTTATACCGCATCGGAAAAGGCTGATTGAAGACGGATCGTGGATCTATCGACTAAATCACATTGTCCAGATCAAATAACAAAGACAAGGAGATAGCTATGGCGAGAAGTGTTTTACAGCTAGTTATAATGGGATCATATTTCAAAGTAGTGTTGTTACAGTAGCTATTATTTATCGATAGCGAAATTGACATCGGAAGTCAAAGTTTAGTAGATATAAAATAGGTACCGACAGATTTCTTAATAAGTACTTACCTAGTTCTGAAAATTGTAGCAATTACATTTTTCTTAAAATATGTTTCTGATAATGGGAAGCTTTCATACCGTTGTCGATAGCTAAATTGGCATAACAGAAGAGTTGAATGATAAAATGTTGCTGGAATGAGTCGGCAATATTCCAACTGGGTTATCAGGTACAAGTTGAAATTTACTTTTACACCGTAGAAAGCATTAACTACGTATGCGTGTAAGTAGGTACGTAAAATTTATACGTAACTGTACCTAATGTGGTAGGATTATTATCGGTTGGAATTATGATATAATACTCTTAAAGACGTATGATTATGTAAATGAAAGTACCTTTTACCTTTCATTCCAAGATTTTCGAGCAATTTGGCATTTAAAAAATGTATCACGTAATACCTACCTTTTTAATGAAGTGGTAAAAGTTTGTCGTAATTTTGGATACAATTAATATAAAGCTGCAATTATCCATACTTGAAAGAAAGGAAATTGATAATGCATTTTAACCTTTCACGTAATTGAGTCACCGCTCAATATTAAAACTGCTAAAGGGAAGAGCTATCTTGGTTCAAAAGAATGCGGTCAAAGTCAACTAGATCTAGTCAGGGTATATTTTGATAGACGGACAAACAAACTGTGTAAGAAAACCTATTGAAGATTTTCCATATCACATTCAATATGAATTAAGTTAAATTTACTAATTGACGAAAAAACTTTACACATTCGTAGGTATGGTGCCCAAATATTAGAGCCTCGCTAATTATTTAACTGGAGAAGCCTTAGAAGAACATTACATATTATTAATCTTTGTGTAACTAGGCAATATTTCTTGCATCCAATAAGATAACATTTGGTGCATCGTCTGATGAAACTTTGACTGATAGATGCCAATCAATTTATGTCAGTCAGTTGGTATTCCGTTAGTAGGCAGCCTGGCACCATATCGCAACACATTGATAAAATTCTGATCGCATAACTTGTGTTGCGGCGCCCATTTCCCACGAACAACGAAGAAAGAAGAAGATCAGCAAAAAATCAGCACTAAACTGCAATACGAAACGAGGGCAAATTTTGACCGCATCCTCTCATTGCACAATTGCATGAACCCTCCAGCGGTACCGCTTCCAGTTATGTCACTCCCCGTTGGCACTACTCCAAGAGCCAGACACGTTCGCTCGTATTTCACTCAATGCGAAATAGTCTCGGGGATATAAAGCGCACTATTAATGCCTTCTATAATTGGAACCCGGCGTCGGATAGTCTGCTTGAGGGCTGGCTAATATTAACGCCCTTTACGTTTCGGCTTGAGCGATACGACGCTGACAGCGCCCATTTGCAGCCTTTTGAACGATAACCGGCTTAACTCTCGGCGTGTTAGAGAAGATTTATAGATACGTAAAGGCACTCTAATGTCAAAGGAAGAATTTGTTTACAGAGATAATGTACCATGGTTAATTGACTAGCACATTCGAAATCAAGATACTTAAGATTCGAACAGAACTCAATTACTAGAAAGCATATTAATATACTTACATATCTTCTCTAGATGGAAGTATACACTACGTAGTTATGTTTGCTTAGGTATGATTATGATACTTCTGGCATTAGAAACATTAAAAAATACAATAAACGTAAAGACTCGAATAACGTCGAATGGCTCCTATAAATCTTCAACGGATAGGCACTTTAATAAAGTGATACTTAAAACCAATATGCGGTAACAACTTAGTCAATAAATTATTTTTCTTTCTTTCTTTCTTTCAATGAAAAATCACACTATCAGCAAGAATTTACTTAAACAGCGACGTGAAAATCTCCATATTGCTTACGGATATTACCATGAAAAGCTATATCAGGTAAAAAGAGCAATTTGTGCCATCGTGTCACCGTCGCATTCTCAGGAAATGTAATTACGGGCTCACTCTCGGCACAGCCTCTTTCTAAGAGAATCTCTCCGCTATACTTAACGTCCGGGGAAAAACTCGATAATCGACTCTGTAATCGATTTTATTCGAGAAGCCGGGTAGTGACGTCACGACTTGTCTGGTATAACAGTTGTTGATCCCGGAAATCTGGATATACTCGTATAGGAATTAGTGGAGTAGCAATGTATGATTTGTGGAGGAAAATGTTCCGCTGTGGACTTTCTGAATTAGCTGTTTGAGAGTTATGCACTGCATGTCCATAATTCTGAGACAGTAAACTTAGATATGGCTAAGCTAAAATAGCAGTGACCTAAACTAGTGAAAGGTGGTAAGGATTTGGACATAATTCTCAGATGTTAGGTAGCTAGCTCTCTGATGTTAGTGAATCTAATGTGCTAGTATAGGGTCTGCACTTCTGCACAACGAGAAAAGTTTTTTTAAATTAATAAATTTAATGAACCGCAAAACATGTAGTCAAAGATAGAGAAACATTATGTTAGTGGCTACATTGCATTTTTGATCAAAGTTTGTGCGCTTTACTTAATAATGAAAATGTTGAGGTCCTTGTCTGAGGTCTGCCGAAAAATCTCAGAAAGTTTTTAAATCATCCTAAAAATCTGTGGAAAAGAAAAACAGCATCATTCGCTTTCTTTCTTATTATAGAATGAAAATAAATGTTGGATGCTTAATAAAATAAAAACGTAGGCAGCCGCCTACAGAGTTACACGTTTTTATGATCAATATGAATTTAAAAGCAATAAATCTTTAATCCAATGACAAATACCATTAGCTGTAATGACTGCACTGGGTTAGACTGAGCATAAAATGTGAAAGAGAAATTGTGATATGGAATTATGATGTAAGACCTAAGTTACGTAAAAATCATAAATCAATATTGTGTAGAATTCATTGAGCTTGGAAAATTATTGCAAATAAGAAAGCAAGAACTGTAATAGTTCAGCTTCTTACTGGTCTTACCGCGAAATTGGTAGGTAGTAATTCAAAAGTTCTTCAATAACTTTTTGATGTTGTGTTTACGAGTGAAATACGAATTGATTTTAAAAGGCAGTTTCCCTACCTTTGAATTCATCTAGGTCAGATGTGTATGCATAAGGTGCCGCCGAAAGGTGGAAACCGTCGGCCCATTGCACATCGGGCCGCGGCGGCCGCGGCATTTCCCCAGTGTAAGAAAAGGGTACCATACGAGTAGTAGGTAGGTAATCTTTACGTAGAGGATGAGACATTTAAAAATATTTTCTAAAATTTTGGGTAATAAAATCTTCAAATATAGGAAAAACTTAGTACATACAAGTTTTTCCTATATTTGAAGATAATGCGACTACCAATGGTAGACGGTTGAGATGCCGTCGTTTTACCATTTCACTTTTTGTAAAAGAGTTTGTTTTGGGTCCTTCGTGCGTGACGCTACACGCCCACAGATTACGTTATTTAGGCGGCTGCTTCTAGGAAGCACGTAGTACCTACAATGTAGGCTACCTGGTAATAGTTTGACCGTGTCATTTACATAATCTAATTTACATAAGGAAAAAATCCAGAGAGTAAACGTGCGACTTACTGTACCTACGTGCAATATCATACTTTTTAGGCACGTCCGCTCGAGGCATAATTCCTTGAGGTATATTCCAACACTCCCTGAACCCGCGAGGGTCAGGAGAAGAAGTCCAGGCAAAGAGATCCAGCTCGCAGCCCGAACTCTCGTCCCACCTGTGCGCCCCACGGCCGCTAGAATGAATACCCCGTCGACGACGATCATTACTCTATGACGACGATGTTTACATTAAAGTTCCCACAACTTATGTTGATGCCGATGACCGCTGTCAAGAAAGGTCAAATTCTATACATTTCTCAAAATAGTCTCTTTTTGACGTTTGACTCCGTCCTGCTTGCGTATCAAATTACCTACCTATTGAACAAAGTATAACCACATCATAACAAGTGCTTATCTCTTGTTATACTCAGTTCTAACCTAAACTTTTTAAAAGATAGCATGTAATTGGGACTTAGTCCTTGTCATTTTCCGGAAGCTGATCAATTAACTGTTCGGACTAATTTACGGTGACATATAAGTACAAATATACCATTTCCCCTGCGCGTGTAGATTTTGATGTAGGTAGTGTGGTAATCTTATGGCCTAATTCCTCATTTCAAGCAGTCCACTCCGGAAAGCACTTCTACGTTGCCTTGCTCCACATAAGGTTTTAAGGTTGTCTAAGGCCGACGACCCGCGATCGATTGCTTTCTAGGGCGCAGAACAATCGTTATATTTGTGCTCCATTCACGACCATGTTAATGTTAGACCAATTCATATTTAGGTTGCATGGTTCACGGTAATAATAAACACTGTATTACTAGGACGTTCATCTCATTTTGTTCAGTTTTCCTTGTTGAGGTTTTACAGTTTCTGTGGTTTGGCAGCGTTCACCTTGAGGGTCGCAAATTAGTTATCAGTTTGGAAGGTTAACCTGTACCTATTTGCAGGTATGTAGTATGTCATCTGTTTTTTAAGAGGAAGCGTTTTGCCTTTGCCTCAACTTAGTGAGGTTATGCAATATGAGAATGTCGGAGAGCATCATAAATATCAACGTGACCCTAAAGTAAATCACTGATTGATTTTCAGTAGGTATCTACTTGATGATAATTTTGTTTGCAATTTTTTTTTTTCCTTCGATGTAAATGATGTTTCCGAATCTAACGACAGTTTTAGGTATGTTTTCAACCTAAGATTAGAAGTCATGTCTGCTAGCAATAAGTAGTTTTATAATAGAAAGTACTTAATCACCACAAATTACGTACTAGCACTTACCGAATTCAAACAAATGTACAATCCAATTATTTGCGGCGTCTCACTAGAACTAGAAGTTATGTGACAGCAAAAACGTGCACAGAAGTTCCTCAATTCAATTTAACAATAATCGGCTTTATGGAAACGTGGATAGGTCTTGTCTTGAGTCGTATTAACGAGTTAGCGTGGTATTATCTACATGCGACCATCCGATTAAGAATTAAAACGTAGCTGAATACATATAACCTGTAAGTCATTGTCTAGTATCTAATGCGATTTGGCACGTTTTGTGCTAGGTACAGACAGCAGATATACCTGAGCGGGCAAAGTGTCAAAGAAAACATATACCTACACTTCGTTCGTCAGAAAATTACTGACGTACAAGTATAATTTTCATGTTGACGTTCAATTTGTCACAAATATCTTAAATCTGAGTATTCTTTACGCATATACCATCGATGATTTTTTTCGTAAGTCAAACCATTAATGAATAAACATTAATTTTGGGACCATGTACAATGGCAATTAACAAGGTGGTCCAACGATTTGGTGAAGGTCGCGGGAATTCCATAGATGTGGATTCCACAGGACCGATCTGTGTAGGTAGAGAACATTGGGGGGCCTATATCTAGCAGTGGACGATGATGATGATGACAGTCAAAAACTTTTTAAAAGTTGAATCGTTAGACTCTCCTGAACTTATTTGAACACCTGGAGTGTTTAGAGACTTCTGCTGCTGACCGTATCTACATACGTCGCCTCGCCAGACACGTCGGCAGAAGATCAAGGTTCCTCAGTCAGCACTCCGTGACCCTCGTAAAGGCTTTATAATGACTCACAAGTTAAACAGAAAGAGGGTTTGTTGTTTTTATTTTTTTTCTTTTTAATGGGGTTTCCTAATTCTACGTGCTCTATGACCTCTTTAGGACGGCCTATAAGTTACTACAAACAGCACGGCGAACTCATGCCCTACTTCCGACTCATTCAACTAGACTAGAATATAATGTCTAATCTTTAATTAAAAACTCTGGCAAAATTTTTGGAAGCCAGAAATGTGGTCGTCAGAATATAATGGAGAATTGGAGATAGGTAGGCGTTAAAGACTGCAACACAATCTGTTATCTCTCGTCTGAATGTTTTGTTACATCGTAGGTATATGGTTCTTAATGAAGTGCTAATATAATGCTTATAGGTATCGATGTTATTTGGCACGTATAAGCCTGCGTCAGAGCACGTCAGCATAAGATCAAGGTTCCCAGTTCATTGTCGCTGGTCACATTTAATACGAACACGAGTGTATTTAAAGTTTTCTTACAGTATTCCACGCGTACAAAGCACGCAATGTTATTTTCATTAACGTAATTACGTGAGAGTATCAATGAACGGTAATGAACGAGCTATAGTACTAGAACATTCTATTTAAAACGTGTAAAGCAAAATACATTTTTGAGCAACTTTTCAATCGCCCTCAATTCTACGGACTGGCTATACATTACTCGTAATTGAACATATAAGCAACTATAAAAGAAAAAAACATAAGATCTATTTTTAAATTCGTAAATGCAAGAATTTTTAACCTGTGGTTTTATTTTTCTTCTTTACTTTCTATGAGATTCTTATCATCACTGTCAGGCAGTATCTCAACATGTAAAAGTTCGTTGACATTGGAATTTTAATCGAATCAAATTTTTCACGGATCGAAATTGAAAAATACCTCCGTAATAGAATTTTACGTGTATATTCACATAAAAAGCGTTACATTACGTTTCCGAAGGTCAGACTGATTGTCGTGTGCGTGATGTCGGTCTGTGGTCACGATTGTATACTAACTGTGTCTAAACAACGTGACCTAGCAATATATAGATACATACTTTATGTACCTATACAATTCAGGTGTTCGCAAATGAGATTAGTTTAGGAAACACAGTCGACGCTATGATAAAATTGCTTCTTTGCTCTTTTTCTGCATTTAAAACTTTAAATTTTAAGATCTCTTGTTAATCTTTCTTCTTATGAATATTCTTCTTCATTAAATATTTTGTATCAAATAGGATGCCTAGTGTACCCGGTATTTACTTTGTCAATGTTTATCAACCCTTTTAAACATTTTAATAATAAAATAGTTAATAACAATAAATATCAGGACACTACATTACAAAATCAACTTTATACAGAAGTGCACTGGTTTTAGTTTAATAAGCTAAGTTTATTTTAACATAGCTACTAGTAAAATGGTAAGGTGTGGCTTCTGTACAAAGCGATATGGTAGCACGTGATACATTTCCCGTAAATGCTGATGGAAAGCAACCCACATGCTATAACATAATGTAGGTGGTTAAATTTATAATTTCTATGAAAAGTTAGACAAATGCCAATTGGCTACATTGAGAGGATGTTGGGTTAGTGCCAACTATTTAGCTAAACACGAGAGTAAACAGAGAGAAAATATGTTGACAAATACATTGGTCATTGAAACTACTAATGCTGCGAAGTTATTTGGAAGATTTTTGTAGGTATGTACATGTGTAAGTATGCAATTTTAGTGTGACGTAAGTTTTTTATCTTTATCAATGAAGCTTTTGAATTTTGTTATCATTCTGTGTCGAACCATCTTAAATAACACAAAATCTGTTACTTTTATAAACTGATGATTAAGAATGTGTTCTGTTGCTATGCACTATTTAGTATTTTGCTGACCAAATAAATTCTGATGTCTTTTTCTTGTATTGCTTTTGAATTATCTTTTCGGCCCAATACTCCCACCACATGTACCTAGGTATCTTAAACACTGCTAATAGTCTGTACCTATTGAATTTTCCTTGATAAGATGGGTTAGTCCAGAACCCAGTGTAGTTCTGTTTTTTCCAAAGATAGCCTCTGCGTTAGCTCTATCAATCACGTGAAGTAAAGAAGCATTTTCTAGAAAACACCGAGGCGACAAGTAATGGCTTTGCAAACGCCACGAACAAACAAAGGCCGGAACAATGGTGTTGGCTCAGGTGGACGTTTGGTAACGCCGGGGAGGCTAAATGTGCTACCTAACTATAGATATAAGTAAGCTTCAGTATTATGATAGACAGGTAGGAGGTGGCTAATGGAGAATGGTGCAAGAATAACAGATTGGCAGCTTAAGCACAGTAAACGTAGAAAAGGGAAACAGGCAAAAAGATATGCCCAAACTAGCAGAGCGCTCTAATAGGGCCACGGGTCAATCTTAAGAGAGATCAATGGAAACCAATAGAGAAGGCCTTGAAGACACTAGATCAGTGTGTGTAACAATTTAACATGATTCAGTTGTAAGAACAAGTGCTGAGTTTTCATTTAAGTTAGCGCCACCCAGGACAACGCGATGCCTTTTATTATAACTAAGGCCGTATTCGACTAATCTTTATCAGAAAACAAGTAAAGATGGTATAATTATAATAGCTGCGAGTCATATTGTGTGAGAGCGTTATACCATAGATTTATTCTCGGATAAAGATCGATCGAATCAGGCCTAAGCCAATCATCGTAATATCATCTTCTCGAGATTGTATATCGTAGTGCGCATGTGCAGTTATAATAAGATATTAACATGCATCGAGAGAACTGTAGCATTAGCATTTATTCTCACACTTGCTGCATCTTTAAGCGAATACATGAGCGTCTTTGCGGATGTTGTGAACTAAGTATGTCAACCTAGGCCATAAAAGTGTTGTTCTATGTTGGAACAACCTACCACCTTCATTATCTCAGTCTGTATTAGTTTTAGATTGGTGCCTATTGACGATGATACGAGTATAGTTCATATTTGGTTTCCATAATTGATAACTTTGACATCGTTATTCATGTTATCAATCAATTTACTCATATTATTTATTTAAAGTAAATCTAGACATCCAACCATTTGGTTACGAGTACTTAATTGTCAAAAGAAACAAAGCGTAACGCTTACAGAATGGTCATTGTTTACAGTGCGTACTGACAGAAATGAGCATTTAATACGGCAAGAAAGCATAACCAGTTGCGCAAGACCCTGTGGTGTGGCGTGACCACAACGGTGGTGTACACCACCTCTGCAGGGCTGACAGGACATGGTCAAATATCCCTCTACAATACTTCCTTTTATTATCATATTATACGTTGTAGGGGCAAGGAAACTGACGGCCATTGGGACAGATAAAAAGTAGGTAACTCTTAATTTAAGATTTTTTTTTGGGTAGAGAACATGCCAGCGTGAAACTTATGGATGAGCATGAGTTTTATGGATATAGGTTCTTAGTACGGCACTTATGCTTAACATTAAGGAATCTCGCTGAATGCAAATTTTCCAATCAAAAAGTTATTCAGTAGGTACATTTGCATTTATAACGTTCTCAATAGAAGTTTGGTCTAGAGGCCTCATACATAATTAACAGCACACCTGTGTCACCCCTACACAACATAACTGTTCTAGATCACACCAATCGCACATGCAAAGCAGACATCACCGCAGCGGATGTAGGCGGACCCAATAGGGCTGGTATCGACTGCAGCACATGCACTGCAATTATTAGGGCCATAGCTTCATTATGATACGACATCAAAGGGTGCTAGTTAAAAGCAGAGAAATTATACAGGTCTATTTGAATACTTACTGTTATAAATTATCGCAATGGATGCGACTAAGCTATAGAAGAATATTATTTGGAACGCGTTGCAAATGTACTTAGTTTACTAGAATCATATTTTTAAGAACATCCACCCTCTAATGGGTCACATACTCGGTAGTCAAATAAGGTAAGGTTAACCTTAGCAAAGATGTAACATAAGAATTAAGAACTATATGTACCCGTACTCAGCATTGGTGTTATTGGTATTCATACATTTAATTGTGTAGAGAAGCGCTACATACTTAATACTCGATTACCAGTTCACTTGTTCCCCAAAGGGCCGGCTGATTGGTATTATATTACTACTATAAAACTTAATAGGATGTCAGCAAAGCTGTCTAATGCTATTATGGTGGTGTGATCATTCAATAATCCCACTTCAATCAAATGCTTCTACAACCCTTTTGCTCACATTATGCGTTGGCAGGCGTGATAGGTACTTCAGAAATCAGGAAACTGTATTTGCAAAACGAATGTTACATTTGTGTACAGTAAAGTACATTGTAATAGTTTCAATTTCGTTACATTATAATAGTTCTTCGTCAAATAAAGCGTAAAGACCTTGCTGGTAAGTAAGTATGGCGAATTAAGCGACATATTTTTTTAGAAATTTGGCCGTAATTCCACATGATGATAAGTGATGATCCGGCTGAGGGTGGATCATTTCTTTCTATGACAGCCTAGTCACTCTTTTCTTCTGCTATTCCTATTTCTAGATTTTTTGTGATCTCGGGGTCCTGGGTTTCTATTCCCGATCCATCAAAAAGTCTAATACCATCATAGTTGTTTTGATTTGTTTTCTATGAATGCCGTTACCCTGCAGTGGGACAGTAAATATACTGATACTTTACTTTTCTAGGTTTTCTGTCGGTTGGCATAACATCCTGTCTGAACGACTTTCCATCAGGAGAAGCAATTAATTGTGTCGCAATAAAAATAAAATCAATTTGTATAAATAAGTACACAAAATGTGTACAATGTGGTAACGATATAATGATTCATTAAATACTTTAGCAAATTGGATAGGCACGTTCAAATCTAATAATGATATTACCTGTTACCATAATTGACTGATGTTAAATTAGATTGCTTTTTCGTAAAAATACAATTGTTATTATAAGTATTCAATTAGGTAAGGAAGCCTTGGTAACGATTTCAGCACCTAACAGAGTCGGCTATTTATATTTTTGCCAATAAGTAGGTAATTTACCTACTGAAAAGTAATGAATTTAAGTAACACTGGAGTGGGTTGCTCTACTTTGTTAACTGTTGGGAAATTCTCGTTATCTAATATTGTTATTTGAGACAGATGTTCTGTTAAACAATGTGAAAACAGAGATCTTTGTTTACGCCCCTCTCAGTATCAAATTATATGTTTGGAAAAATAATTACATGCTGTTCAATATCATCGACGCTATTGGCCTATTTTGATGCAATTATGTATTAGGTACAAGATGCTACAAGATGGGATGACGACATTCGAAGGCTGGCTGGAGTGAGCTGGATGAGAGTGGGCGAAAATCGGGAGCGGTGTCGTGTATTGGGGGAGACCTATGTCCAGCGGTGGACGAGCGTGGGTTGCTGATGATGATGTATTAGGTAGGTATATTTAACATTAAAGAGATTACTAGTTGGCCGACTTAGGTATTGCTGAAAAGACGTCGTCGAGAGTAATCTGCGAGAGCTTAGGTCGACTACTGGCAACAAGTGATGTAGGATCGACCAAAATGGCTCTCTCTTGTTTTGGAGGCTTTAGACTCGATTCAGGTCGCTGAGCCTTGTTGTAAATTACTTCTGTAATATCTAGTCTTAAGTTTTATAAGTACCTCTGCTTTGTGTGCAATAAAAAGTATATTTATTCATTCATTCATACCTACAAGCGTTTTCATTGGTGGGTAAGTATTCCTGCAATGTGTGAAGTAAGTAAATCTTGACGGAGAGTCGCGATCAAGAGCAGCATAATGAAACAAAGAAATAGTGATACAAAGGTATGCGAACATCGTACTTCTCAGGGACGGACTAAACGAGCTGCAGGAAGGACTTTTAAAACACCCGATTGACGTCATCTTACTTTTGGAACTTTAGGACAGAAGCAAGCCTTCTTGATATTGGTGATCGAGTATATCACTAATATCACCTTAAAAGAAATAAGATCTATGAACTACCTACCTATTATTAGACTTTTTACTTTACGATATTATTTATTGGGTATTCTAATTAGCGGAACACGTGTAGTAATTTAGGTATGCTATTTACATTTATACCTCCACGGGTCTTAAATTAATTTAGTTCATTTCTCATCAATTAGGGTACTAACCTACATTACATGAAAATGTAGTCTGAAGTTGAAATTGGAATGCTGTTCTGAATCATAATTATAGATAAATAAAATGAAGGTATGTAGTTAAGTAACTAGTATATGGCCCTTAGTGCTCCCCTGGGCGAATCCGAAGGCTGTGGCATGTGAGACACACAATGGATGATAAGAAGTGACTCACGCACGAGAAAGCAGCTTTTACGATGCCCCTGCGCACCGGCACAGTGGAATAGACAACAGCAAAGAAACAAGTTTATCGTTTAAGCTGACTCAAATTTGTCAGCATTTGCTCCTCGTAGGATTTTGTGAAGCCCTTGTGTGAGTTACGCGAGATTTCAGAAGAATCATAATCACATCGATCGTCTATACCAATAAACGGGTTCCGAAGCTAATTAGTTTGAGAACCACTGCTGTACGAGAGTGCTTGAGTTGAGTAGGTATTTCAAAAGCTCAACTTTGGGTGCTTCTCATATACGTCATTATAATAAGTTTCAGCGGCATATTAGCAATATAATAAAATAATTTTAGTTTATATTCAAAGTGGCGAGCATTTGGAGAGGCCTATGTCCAGCAGTGGACTGCAACAGGCTGATGATGATGATGAGTTTATATTCAAACAGAATTTTATAAGTTTATAGAGAAGATTGCCCAAGAAGTCTAACATGATATTTTGTGCATTATAGTCTCTATCGCTGTGCTATCGCTTCACTGACCCTATGAATACACTGTGACAGGAATGACACTTCTTTGTGCCCAGTGAAAGCTCTCTATGAAAGCTTGGGCTTCAACATATTCGATTTTCGGACATACAACGAGCAATGACTATTAGTCATAGTCATTGACTAATGTATCGAGCGACTTCGAGTCATTAGAGCACTAATGGACTATGGAGTACATGGATGTGATAATTTGGGAAACCTGTAATTGTGTTGACAATCACCATGTATATCGAATTACCGCAGCGAAAACAGCGAAGATAGGATCTTCATAAAGAGACACCCTGAAAAATGTTAACTATTTTCCAAACAGAAATTATTTTCTGCTGCCTAAATAGTAGGTTATAAAAGTATGCCTAGTGCCTCTTTAGCTTGTTAAATTTCTTCAAATAAAGCTCAAGAGAAAATGCACATAAAATTATCTCAATTAGCTTTCTCTGCATTTAACAGTTTAACGAGCAACATACTCATTAAATATTAATTTGTTTACAAATTATTTCGTTACTCCGTTGACGGGTTGCGTAGATTCAACTCGATCGTCGATTCGTGGTTGCCGTACGCCTTGCACCACAACTTGCACGCTGTGTGTGGACACACCTTTACACTACTAGATGGCATCGCTAAGCCATGCGTTTGCTATGGCACAGAAGACAGAAGTATGTACTCGAGTTGGGACTTGGGAGGGTTGTGTGTGAAAACATGTGCGCGCCAAAAAAAAATTGACGCACTTTTTTGACAACTTTGAACCACAAAACCATTCGAGTTGGGTACTTGAGTTTGAGTGACTCGAGTATCCGAGTGAAATTGTTAAATTACTTCTGTGAATACGGTTGTAAAATTTTACTCTTCCACGACGCATCTTTACATTGCGTGGTTTTCTTTTCGCGTGTTAGTCTCATTGCATCACCGTGGACACAGAGATGAAAGATGTTTGCAACCAGCTTCGCATTTCACATCAATCATAACATAACAGACTGTCTAATTAAGTTATTGTACTCTCGCTATGACATAAGGGGCTGCGCAAATACGAGTAGGTTTGTTTACTTCAATAATAAGATTCTAGTAAGTAAGTAGGTTTAGGTGTGTTGTACCTACATTTAATACAGAACTAGTGGTCCGTCATTACTTCGTAAAATATTTTCTATAATTACCAATAGATGGCGTTACGCGTCGATTACATCGTGCAAGTGTTTCACCTTTCGGGTTTACATAGATACATATTCCTAAGCGTTGTCTGTAGGATTTACCTTTTTATAAATAGTATACTTAAGTGCATTTACTTAACTCTTAAGTTTTGGCTAAATAAGCCTTGAGAGTAGTTTGAACCAACCGATGCACACTTCATGTTATTAACTTGCCTTTATTTTAACTTATTAACCAATGCAAGTTTAAATACTCTATCTATGCCAATACGGGTACCCTGTATCTCTTACAAAATTTGACATACATACATTAAAACACTTAGAATACATTTTTCCTCAGGAGATAATCAATGTCATACCCGCATTTGATATTTTCAAGGATCATAGATAGTGGTCCTATTCTACTATTTGTAACATAAAAAAATATATTGTTATCCAATGTCACTCAACGTCCTTAAAAAGTCTAAATGCTTTTACGTAAGCAAATAAATTTAGTTAAATAAGATACTAAAATGTCGTTATGTCATGAGGGTTCCCAGGCAAAGGTCAGAACCATCTCGATATTAGTAGATTCTATTAAAATAGGTTAAGTAGGTAGGTACTCATAACGTGCAACTTTATTAAGGTAAAAAAAACGTTTTCCTTTTTAATGTATGTTAGTCTTTTTAATAATTTATCTGCGCAAGATTGCCTCATTTGGTTTCAATTTGTCTTTGATCATCCGTCAATGTATTTATTCATCGCTTATTGCTAAGAGTAAGACTAAACACAGTATTAAGACAAAATACGTGCTTTGTGCCATTTTCCTTGTTCGTCTCATTTACGTAAGCCATTTGTAACTAACATTTTCATTAGTTGCCAAAATACTTCTTAAGAATAACTTAAACGTTTAGAATCGAATGTAGTTAGAAGCTAAATAATATTGTCTGTTATCCATTTACTTACGGACTTTCCGTCATTACCATTTTTATACTCCTGCTGTCTTTCCAAGCAATCATGGGTTACCTAATTATTGTTTCTGTTTCATACATACATATCGATTGTTCGTTACTTAAGTATTTATAGATTTCGAAAAATAGTAAATTCGTGATCGTCACCTATTCATTCATTCGAGGTTACACGTCATTTCCAATTGTCCTTTACCTCTTCATCTTATTCATCACATAGTTCATCATGTCCTCATTACCATCCATCCATATATTTTGACATTCATAAGTGCTCCGTATGGATCTAACTTGAATAAAGATTTATTCTATTTCTATTTTCATCATCGATTCGACTATTAGCGATTACACGCCTTTTCAAATTGTTCTTTACCATTTCACCTTATTTATTACTTAGTCCTTCGTGCGTTCTACATCATTTTGCTCTCATTACCAGACCATCGGACAAGACCTTCAGATTGAAGCACATCTTAAGTAGTATTGATAATTTGACTTTCATAGAGCGTGTTGAACGTAAACTGCATAAAGGATAATGACTTTGGTTGCTATCGCAAACCGGTCGTATTTCCGGAGCCAAACCTTGGATTCTTCAAGGTAAAGTCAGTGAATAGATATTGTAAGCGGTTTTAGGTTGTCTGTGTTTTCATTCACTAGATTAGGTACATTTCATTTAATGACCCTAATAATATTAATTCGTTATTTTCCAAAATCTGACTCCTGATTCTTTCTAAAACTTTAAAACGGAAAGAAAAGCATCGTAGTTCAACCACATTATTATCAATTATTACTTACCAAGACCATAAAATAGACAAACCTTTCAATAATAGGTGAAATACTTTGAACAAATACCAACAAATTGTCATCTACCCATTATTCAAAGGTTACCTGATTAAGAAAGTATAGTTAGGTAGACTTACACACAGTATACATTGGGATATTCAGAGAAAAACAAGTTCAAGTAACAACTTAGACCTAAACAACAACTGAATCGCTTGCAAACGATACTGTAAATTTCAAATTCACTAGTAACAATAACCAATTTATCCGCAAAATTACGCAGTTAAAATGCACCCCAACAGCCGCGATCATCGTTGCGAGACATCCCCAGGAAGTTGGGTATGACTGCGGCTTTTTCTAAGGCTTCCGCCAGACGTCGTGGGAACTCGCTGCCTTCCCAAGGGAATAGAGGATAAGCGATGGCAAAAGTCAACCGGTAATTAGGCTATTAGATGCCTTGTTTATGATAGCGTGAAGGAGACAGACAGAATGTTCTTAATTACACGCAAACTACCTGACACTTACAAATACCTACCTAATAATAATGCCTCATACGATAAAGGTCGTGTGATTATCGCTTGTAGGTATGTACGTTTGTTCAGTGTCTGGATGTAATATGTGTTTCCTCTGTTGTCTGATATCAACACAAATGCTTAGCTACTTAACGGAGTTAGGTCAATGTATGAGATGTGCGATTTTTAGTTATTATTACATAATTAAGTTATCTACGTTCGTTATTTTTAAATGTGTGCTATTTCACTGCGTGTAATACCCAAAATTTAGCATGGCTACAATGAATGAGAAACATTTAGGCATATTAAAAGCCTAATAATATAGTGGTTCAGTCCGCTTTTGGCCACGGCCGTTGCAACGCGGTCGAATCGTCAAGATATAATGTACCTCATAGTTATACATCCTCGCCAGTTTATATCATCATCAAGTATTTCTATGAAAAGCAGTTATGAATGTCAATGATGTTGCTTTTTATTGCAATGTTGCGGAATGTAACTTGTATTCTTTTGAGAAGATAGCAAGAAAAGAGAGCGGTCACCTTGCTAACTCGACTATTAAGTAACAGCAAGAGCCAAATTTTTTAGACTTCCTTCCTCGTTTCAAATAAGTTAAACTTTACAAACCTCTTAATAAAATTAAATCATAAATTCCACCTAGGTTTAGCGCAAATCTACATAACTTCTACATAACTTTTTTTTTAACTATGTAGCTTGCTATTTTATAGAATAATGATTTAGTGCTTGTAAAGGGTTACATATATCCCTAATTAGTCAAGTGTCACTTATGTAAATGTTTGTACATCAAGTTGTAAGCATTCCTAATAAATAAATATGTTAATAATTAAAATCTTTAAGACTGCAGGTCATCAACCCTGCAATGCATCATGTTACGAGACAGATTGTGTTGCAGAGAACTCGTTTGGACATCGGACTCTAATCAGTGGAAAAACTGAGTAACCGAATAAAAACGCTACAATTTACACAGCGTTACCAAATGATTCACGATAATTGAATGGAACTGATTAACGATAGATAAAATACGTTCTTTAGCTTGGTGCTTTAGCACTTAGCAAAGCCTTAGTAATAATATATATCTTCCTATTCTTAAAATACAAACACCTATGTGCAATATAAGAGATTATTTCGAATTGAACAGTTTCAATTCTGCAGAGTTTCCGCACCATTTATATTAGCATCTAAAGAATGCACGAGTCCGTGTAGGTATGCCTTTTGTTCTAGATATTACATTACCTATTCCTATCAAATGTATATTACCAAGAATGAGTAATCAGAAATACAAGTATGAATATAAATATTTCTTGGGTGTCAAGTAGTGCACCGTATGTAGAGCCTCATTCAAATGTAAGCCTTATTTCATTACATAAAGATTCGATGCTACACACAGGTTGTCTATACATTTACATGCCTTTAACCACATCATTCTGAACAATCACTTTTGAAAATTCGTCGAAGATATTTTCGTTTTCCCATGCAAAATGAACAAGTCACGTGATCGACTCTGTATGAAACGTTGAAATTTATTTATACGCATTTCTAAAAGTCATAGAACTAATGTTGAATAGAATGATTGGTTGAAGACGTGAATGTGTCACCACATCTCGCTGTTTTATTTTCCCAAAATTACTTTTTTGATTGAAATTGTAACCGTAATATTGACTTTCACTATCAGAAGCCACAGGAGATCGTGTTTTCGCCGTCTGAAAATCAGCATCATGTCTATGCTGTGGCACGTGGTAAGACGGGGACCATTCTTGCTGCACCATTGTTAATTTTTTTTGTCTTTCATACTTTTTGATAATTTATAAGTATCAAGACCTGTTTGTAACTGGACAATGTACACTCGACAAAGTTCCCGGTATAACACTTTTAGACCTTATTCCAATGTATTAAAGTCGAAAAGTACCGGGAACTTTGGCGTGTGTACCTACGTGTTATAATTTTGTGCAGCAGAATATACGTATCATCTATCTATCTTTTGTAGGTAACTTTTGATAATTTATTAGTATCAAGACCTGTTTGTGACTGGACAATGTACGGTGGCCAGCACATCAAGTTACTACAATCTGTCAAATTTCTTCAATCAAACCTCACTTTTATTTCAAACGTGTTTGGTTCAATATCAACTGAGGAAATTTGACAGATTGTAGTAACTTGATGTGCTGGCCACCGTACACTCGACAAAGATCCCGGTATAACATTTTTAGACCTTATTCCAACGTATTAAAGTCGAAAAGTACCGGGAACTTTGGCGTATGTACTTACGTGTGATAATTTTGTGCGGCAGAATAAACGTATCATCTATCTATCTATCTTTTGTAGGTATCTATCTGTGTTTGGTTCCGTTTCACAAGCGTTTTTTGGCCGCGATTTGGTAACGTGTCATCGCCAGGTCGTGCAACTCCTTAAACAATGACCGGTGTCGTAATGTGATTGACTTTCTGCAGTAGTGCATTCTCGGTATGTTGACAGTGGATTTTGTTAAGGAACTTTGCTAATCTTTCCTCATAAAAATGCAGTAACAGTTTATTGACACGGAAGTGTATGCATTTTCCTCCTCAATATTTCAATAAGGAAACACTCAAGAATTTCATAACCGAAAAGCTCAGGTACCTAGCCGATTTGTTTTAAATGTGGCAGACGAGCAAACGGATCACCTGATAGTACCTAAGTGATATCCGCCGCCCATAGACACTTGTAACACCTCAGTAGAGTTACAAATGCGCCCCGATTCGGCCTCCCGTACCACCACTCGCTTACCGAAACCCAGCGCAGGCGCTGCTTCACACCAGACTACTGTGAGTCCGCAGTATCACGCCAGTCGAGCCTGCCCATTCATGCCGAAGCGTGGCTCTCCCACAGTACAAAATTGCTCCGATTGGGTGGAACCGTCCTGTTAATGTTTGCAGTCGTGCTACCCCCGTGTTTATCTTACGCTTATAATTTAACGTCATAAAGCCCAGAAAGTAGATACAATAGAACATCAATTGTTTTATCTTTTAAAAGGCTTTTGGGTCTTATAAATGAAGATTCAAGGTAGTTCTATAACTACCTTGTACCTTAGTACCTATGTACTTACTCCTCTCGTCACATGGTCGACACACGGGCGTACACGCGTGGTCGCCCACTCGGCAAAGTTTACAAACGTCTCGGAAGTTTGTAAACACGCGGCCATTCCCCGCCGAGATGGACGAGTGTTTTCAATTCCTTCCATCTCATCATCAGGAACTACCCATTGTTAAGACTCTGTCGCTTATGTCACTGTTTGGGCGAATGCATAGAGAATCAGTCTGCATAGCTTTATTTAACAGACACTCGTCTTACCTATGTAAGTAAATAGCTATGGTACCTACCGTGGCTTCTGTGGTTTAAGTACCGGTATCGTTACTACGATGGAATTAAGCCTAATACCAATCCCATCGTAGTAGGCGATGACATTTCTACGATGGAGGCCTTTGTCCTGCATTGGGACAGTATCTAAGTATATGGGCTGATACTTTACTTTCTACACAATTAATAACCGACAGATAATTTGTCGTTTAAGTTTTGCTCGGTCGGTCGCGACGAATAGGCTCCGGTGGAGGCAGATCACACAGACGAGGTGCAACCCATCCACATTCGTTGATGACCACGCTCCTGGGAGCCATGAGGACAAGAGAGTCATGAGGAAGCCGCTGCAGAGAAAGAGAGAAGAGATATTGTTGTTTCGAAAATAATAGTGCAGAGAGAGAGAGAGAAATTACACTTGTTGTTTCTAAACATAGTAGTAAGTGACCCGCGTAAGTCAGTTTACAAATACATCCAACGAGATACATATGTCTGTGTTTTTCAACAGTGAACAGCTATTTATTTATTGGTCTGTCCAATTGAAAAACGTGTGACGCGTCAACAATTGGATGGGAGCGCTATAACAGGATTTTGGAGGGCATGGTCTGGTCTATCCGTTAGAAACAAAGATAACTAAGTTGTTTGGTTTTAAGAACTGGACATAAAATCAAATAATAAACGTATTGCACGTATTACTACCTACTTATGTACTATCAATGGATTCAATATGTCCAATACAATAATATGAATTCCCGTAATTTTAATGTAACATCATTAATGAGAATCATTACCTAATACCTATTAGGAAAAAAAATCCAGCCTAAAAATATCAGAAGATTTTTTTTCATTTGTCGCCCCAAAATGCACAGTAGGATATTTTTTGTTCAGTATGGAAAAAAATAAAAAGCGATCACAGTTATTTACGTAAAACCACAGTAAAATCTTATTCAACCTTCATATTTCCTTTGTTTCAAAAGACGATAAGTCTTATCAGTGTCATGGTTTAATTTAATTATTCATGTTTCCAATACAGTGACCAACCGTGTTCCTAGATTACGATTGTGGTAGCACGTTTATAAAGTGTGGCAAAAAGCTGGAGCAGTTAAAAAAAATGATATTGAGTTAGCTGATACTCTAATATAGGAAACATATAGGTAAGCTATATTTTACTGCGGTAAAATATCTTATTCCCATGGGAAAAGCGAAGAAAGTCAATAATTTTGAGCGATGATAATAAAAAAAAATAGAGCTGACATTCTCGATTAACATAAAGGCTTCATTTTACTATGGGAAAATATCTTATTCTGTAGAGAAGATTTAATGATAGTAATTTATTTTATTTCTGAGAATGTGAATATAGTCAGTAAAAATAATATTACTATTTATTTTCCCTAATAAATCACGGAAACACCTCGGGTACAGCTATAATATAAGATGAGCAAATAACCACTATCTATAGAATATAAAACTATCGGCAGCAAAGTATTTTCTCAGATACTATCTAATGCTTACTGATACGTGTTAAATGATCTCACGATATCAAAGATTTACAGATGAACAAAAGCGTGGAGAGATTTACTGAAGCTGACTTGGCGTCGTAAAAAAGTTAATGCAAAGTTAATAAATGGAAGTAAAAACGGAGCTATTTGTTAGTGTGTGAAGTATCCCAGAGTAACTGCGTGTCGGGACATCGCGACTTTGTATCAACACAGTATAAAATATTATAGTAAGGCTGCCTAAAGCCTAATTTATACGTAGGCAATCACCGCAACCGCCTTGAATCCGATTGTTGTCGGTTTTTTTGGCACAGATCAAAAGGTTTCTAGCAATCAAACTGCGATTGTCTCCACGTCTCAAGACGTGTAAACAGCTCATGGTGATTTCTCTACTAATGAAATCTGTCGATGCGTAGACCATTGCTCCGTCAGGTGACTACGAAAACGGGAATTTGCCTATAAGTTGCTGAAACTGTGTGTCGATGATTCTGTATGGTGGACGCATCTGGGTTGTGTTAGAGGTGCTCCTCCCGAAAATTTTCAGAATTTTCGTCGGTGTTCAAGACGATTCACTGCCACTAAAATGTTTACACTGTGGCCTCTCTTTATAGGAATCCGTTGGCTCCAAGAATCAACACAATATTGTTGCAAAAAGTTGCAGTAGACTTCTCTTTGTTTGAATAACTCGTGAAAACAGTAGGTGATTATGATTATCTGCACTTAATTGCAGGCTAGTAACTGATGTAAAAAAAATATATTTATCTAGCTTTATTATTTGAAATAAGTTAGACTGTAAATTAAAAAAGAAACACTTGAATAAAAGAATAGATTTTCGTCATTATTAATTAAATAAAATTGCAGTGATTGGTGTAGCAAACAATAGTTTAGAAAAAGTTTGTTTTTGAGATTAAAAAAAGCTTTGAAGCAAAAATATGGGTACCTATTTGCTATTTCACCCTAACAACATTCATCTCGAGTCCAAATAAAAACATATTTGGAATTTAGATTGATTGAAGTGTAAGTTTTTGTTAACAGGGCGGCCATTCCCAAGCATTTCACTCTGTGGCGTTGAAAAATCTATTTTAAGATTGGAAATAAAATATTACCTAAGAAGCAACTTGATCAACATTTTATCAGAATGCAACAAAAGAAGTAACTACAGCAGTCTTTGCCTTCCAGTACCTAACTAATAGACAGTATTTTGGTTTGTAAGATTGTTTCGTTAACAAGGAATAATAATGGTTTTTACCTAAGAAGCCTTATGCATTGGCATTCTCCGTCACGCTTAAGGCAGGATTCACTGAGAAGGGCACAAAGGCTATTTTGAGAGCTTTTAAGATGGCTAATGTACAGTTCATGAATTGAATCTTGTACGAGTATTGTGTTAATTACCGTTCTTGAAACACATTTTTTTACATTATACTGCTTCATTTATTTAGGTACAGATGTAGATACCATCAGACCATGCAAATAAATACTTGAATATGCGCCTTTTTACCGATACTTCCGATGACAGAAAACGCTCATATATATCTAGCATCAGTTTTCTTCGCATGCCTAGCTAGCAAATCTATCGATTTATTCTAAAGAAGACTAGCAGTAAAACAGTTCCGTTACGGCCTTTTAGTTATCAAGTTTACACGCAGACTAAAACTAAGGCTAAGTAGATCGTAGCAGTTTTTGTATAACTTTCAAAATATATTTTTAAAACATTTGAGCAATATTTCACAGGGTCAGTCATAACTTTGTTAGACAAAAGCAATCTAACTAACAATCTAAATATTCGTCATGGTAATTCGTGAATTGTACATTACAAAACTGCATAGTTTTAATATTGTACCGTATAATAATATAATATGGGAAAAAAACGTGCACTGTGGTAATTATTGCAGAGTGTGAAAATAAAAACATTGTTAAGGCGTTTATCACAAATAATAAAAAATCTTTTTTAGCTTCCATAACTTGAAAAAGATTATAATCTGTAACAATAGTATTAATGGTATTGTGCTGAATATTTTTATTCATAATACCACTGTCATAATAAAGTAGCACAAAACGTGATATGCCAACAAACTTTAATGTTATTAGATTAACACATTGTCAGGATCTCCCCGAACGAAAAGAAGCGTTATGTTCTAAACTTTAGAATGTATTTTTCTCAGCACTCATAAACCTAAATGGGATGTAGCCGAAGTCGACTGGTATTTCCTAAAAGGCATTCATGATCCAAGGAAAGCTGCTTATTGTTAATTTCGGTTGCCATTCGCACCGTGAATTCACTTTTCAAGGTTTCAATACTTTGGAAGTTGAATAGAATAAATGTCAACGGATACCGATTAATTTATTGTAATAAAATTTTAATGTCATACTTATATTTTTGTACTTAAGACATATTTTAGGGTAGGAAATCAGTGTAATGTATTATTATAGTTTTATTAATGCTTATAGCTGTCACGGGTAAACCCGCTTCGTTTCATAGAACAAAAACTGCATTTATGTGTTTAGTTTTTTTTTGTCATCTCACCCACCTAGCAAGTGTGACATCATAGTGACGTGCAGCCGTGACTCAGAGATGCATGAAAGAATCATGACCAGCTCTTGTGAATGGTGGATTTTTTAAAAAATATCTTGTTTGATGTCACCAGCTATTTTGGTCGAAAAATGTTTGTCGTCAAAACGCATCTTTCAACTTTATGAGTTTGTTAATCTTTTCGTTAATAGAAACGGAAAAGCTGTATTTCATCCTAAAAGCTTCTTATATGTATGATTTAATAATATTTTTTAATTAAAATGGATGTAATTGTACGTTAGATTAGGAATAAGTGTGTAAATTAGGAAAACTTTAAAATTATTTGATAAAAAATAAGATAAACGAGGTTTATGGTAATCCACAGAGAGATTAAAACTGTTTCAAGATTAGAAGAAAAGTGTACAATGACTGCAAACATTACGTGATGAAAACTTGCACACAGTGGTAACAAAAAACAGCAATTGAATATAATAATAATATTTTACAACGGACATACCCACCCAGTGGTTGCAAAACTGCAAGAACGGAGGCATGACTGCTACATTTTTGAAGTTAAATTATCAAATTAACCTAAACCACTTTTGAAACCTGCATACTTTTAATTAGCTTATCTATGAATGACTTCTCCAGTATTTAGCCACGTAATTGTTCATTGTATCATCAAATATTTTGAGAGATTTCGTTATCTGATATTTGCATATTGGTTAATATGATGGATGACACATGGCGCCTACGCGAATATAACACTAATTTGTTATATGAGAGCATTATAAATATTAATTCTAGCTTTTATGGATATGTGTGTACATAACTATTTAGTTATGTACGTACTTATATTAAATGGAGATCTTGATTCGAATTTGATATAAAACTGTTAATACCAATTATTCGCTGACCACTATAAATACTTAATTGAAGAACAAAAATGTAATAAAATTACGAATAAGATACTTAACATTTTGTTATTTTCGTCGCAAACGTATGCGTTAAAGTTGTTGACTCTACCATTCGAGTAGGTTCTTTATTGTAACTATACTAATAATAAAAGTAATATGACGCATTTAAATGTAAACACACACATGTTGACACGAACAGGCTGTTATAGACATAATGCTAAATAAACGAGTGACGATAGCTATAATAGTGCTGCGGTAGAGCAGGTAGAAGAGCAAACAATTGATAAAGTCTCCCCCATTTTGAACACTTCACTTGACTGCGTTTGGACAATCAATGCACCTGACAAACCTTTTAATAGATTCCATTTCGTAGTAGTTTTTACAGTTTTCTATTGCTAAGTTGCATTGTATTTCCTCATGCCCACGTAGAGTAGATAAAGGTTAATAGCCTAGGCCCATGTGTAATTGAGCATGGAGCAAATAAATGACGGATTTGCGATGTAGAGATTCATTATTACTGATGAATTTCCGGTCGATAAACCTGTAAATAGCTCTATCTTCTTTATGTTCTTTTTTGTGACTTCATTAACTGTAGATTGTGCATTGAAGTTTCTGAATTAGAACATTTCATAGTTTATAAATGATTCATCAATCATATTAACTTAGACAATTTAGATCCACATAACCTTCTATTTTTTTACTTTTGCAGACAAAACTAATTGAGGTGTACATTTGTGAAAGTTATCTCGTTTACGCTGCATGCACATTATTACCGTTGAACTTGTACTTCCAATTACGAGTGAGTCTCTACAGAACTCTAGAATTAAGATAATCTGAATCTTAAAAGAGAAACATACCTTGACCACTAATCGCCCGCCAAACACGAAGAGCTTCGTTGCCGATGATAAAGCCTCCAACTCAAGGACCGAGCACAACACAAGAAAAACTTGTTGTCACTGTTTCGAAACCACTTTAGACACTTGATGATGAAGCAATTCTAATACAACACCGAGGGCACACTAAGTTACAGTATTTTATAAAACAAAAATATAACTTTTTTCTCAATCCAGCGTTTGCAATAACAGGTTTTATTTACGAATGTCACACATCACAGCACAGTGTACAGCACACCTGTAAGACACGCCAGCGTTCCGCGGCGACTGACTGCGGCCAGAGGGGGATGGCGCGATGCCGCTAGAGCGAGACCACCGCGCCATAGGTGGGAGGACGACCGCTAACGCCAAGAATGCACACTGCTCTACTTTCTCTGCAAAATATTGTGGTGGATGATAAATTAATTAATTAAAAAAAAGAAACTTAAAGTTTCTACCGTCTTATTTAATATTGAAAGCCGTTAAAATTCTAGAGGAATAAATACAAATATTTCAGTTCATTAAGTTTTAGTGACTTAAAATTATTTGATAAAAAATAAGATAAACGAGGTTTATGGTAATCCACAGAGAGATTAAAACTGTTTCAAGATTAGAAGAAAAGTGTACAATGACTGCAAACATTACGTGATGAAAACTTGCACACAGTGGTAACAAAAAACAGCAATTGAATATAATAATAATATTTTACAACGGACATACCCACCCAGTGGTTGCAAAACTGCAAGAACGGAGGCATGACTCTACATTTTTGAAGTTAAATTATCAAATTAACCTAAACCACTTTTGAAACCTGCATACTTTTAATTAGCTTATCTATGAATGACTTCTCCAGTATTTAGCCACGTAATTGTTCATTGTATCATCGAATATTTTGAGAGATTTCGTTATCTGATATTTGCATATTGGTTAATATGATGGATGACACATGGCGCCTACGCGATATAACACTAATTTGTTATATGAGAGCATTATAAATATTTACTCTAGCTTTTATGGATATGTGTGTACATAACTATTTAGTTATGTACGTACTTATATTAAATGGAGATCTTGATTCGAATTTGATATAAAACTGTTAATACCAATTATTCGCTGACCACTATAAATACTTAATTGAAGAACAAAAATATAACTTTTTTCTCAATCCAGCGTTTGCAATAACAGGTTTTATTTACGAATGTCACACATCACAGCACAGTGTACAGCACACCTGTAAGACACGCCAGCGTTCCGCGGCGACTGACTGCGGCCAGAGGGGGATGGCGCGATGCCGCTAGAGCGAGACCACCGCGCCATAGGTGGGAGGACGACCGCTAACGCCAAGAATGCACACTGCTCTACTTTCTCTGCAAAATATTGTGGTGGATGATAAATTAATTATTTTTGCAATTTGTGACTCTACACGGTCTCAGACTAAAAATTCCTTTATTATAAACGCTATAAAGTATTTGGGTTAAGTGGGACATCATTTTCTATTTGAGAAAGTATTCAGTTTTCTTTCTTAGATCTCTTATAAATTTATTTTGTAATGATTGTGTATTTATTTTATAGAGTAGGATAAATTAATTATTTTTGCAATTTGTGACTCTACACGGTCTCAGACTAAAAATTCCTTTATTATAAACGCTATAAAGTATTTGGGTTAAGTGGGACATCATTTTCTATTTGAGAAAGTATTCAGTTTTCTTTCTTAGATCTCTTATAAATTTATTTTGTAATGATTGTGTATTTATTTTATAGAGTAGGATAAATTAATTATTTTTGCAATTTGTGACTCTACACGGTCTCAGACTAAAAATTCCTTTATTATAAACGCTATAAAGTATTTGGTTAAGTGGGACATCATTTTCTATTTGAGAAAGTATTCAGTTTTCTTTCTTAGATCTCTTATAAATTTATTTTGTAATGATTGTGTATTTATTTTATAGAGTAGGATAAATTAATTATTTTTGCAATTTGTGACTCTACACGGTCTCAGACTAAAAATTCCTTTATTATAAACGCTATAAAGTATTTGGTTAAGTGGGACATCATTTTCTATTTGAGAAAGTATTCAGTTTTCTTTCTTAGATCTCTTATAAATTTATTTTGTAATGATTGTGTATTTATTTTATAGAGTAGGATAAATTAATTATTTTTGCAATTTGTGACTCTACACGGTCTCAGACTAAAAATTCCTTTATTATAAACGCTATAAAGTATTTGGTTAAGTGGGACATCATTTTCTATTTGAGAAAGTATTCAGTTTTCTTTCTTAGATCTCTTATAAATTTATTTTGTAATGATTGTGTATTTATTTTATAGAGTAGGATAAATTAATTAATTAAAAAAAAGAAACTTAAAGTTTCTACCGTCTTATTTAATATTGAAAGCCGTTAAAATTCTAGAGGAATAAATACAATTATTTCAGTTCATTAAGTTTTAATGACTTAAAATTAATTTTATGACTGCATTCCAACAGTCGTGGTCAGGCAACCCAAATAGTTTTACATTAATTCGCTGAAATAATAAATACTAACACTAGTCTTTTTATTAATAACATAATTATGATTATTAATGTTGTGTGTATATTTCAATAAATATTTCAAACAACTACTACTGAGATCTTTTCGTTTTGTATCAGGTGAAGTTGAGTGATAAAGTAAGTGGCAACTGCACAAAAAAATTTTTTTTTGTCCGCATCAGGTGCGCTGAGACCACAGTGCGTCCGTACTCCGTACCTCCTGTTACCTGGTACCGGCTGGCCCGCGCCGATTCACGTTTCAAATTTTTACGATTATACTATGGGACTGACAATCTCGGCTAACTAAATGTTATCTGCGTCTTTTTTATCTCGCAAACGTCATAGTTCAATGTTATGGAGCCATCTATGATACGCTAGTTCAGGCGATGTATTGTGGAGAGCAACAGGTGTTTGGGATTTCATAGCAAATTAAGGTAAACTTTTGTTTTACGTTCAACAATGGTTTTGTGTAGGCTTCTTCGTTTACAAGCTGGTTGGTTATGGAATGTTGGTCAGTGAGCAGCGTGGTACAGGGATTGGGCACTACAAGTCACAAATGATCAAGAATGGCGTTCTTGATTTTTTTAAATTATTTACAGTGCATGCATTTACCTAAGTGGTATCTTGTTAGGGTTTAAAAATAATATAAATGTTTGGAAATCGTCTCTCAGGTATTTTTTAATACAAAAATACTTCGTTTTTGCTTTAACATAGATAGTGTCCTGACCAAGTACTTATGTTTTATCTTGGTTTCAATATTTTATTAAAGTAAGTTATTTTAGTTCTTCAGATATGTAAGTAATATTTCGTTACGATAGGCCACATAAATTGCACCTTCGAAAATATTAAAATTATCTCAGTCGTATTACAAAACGTAAAGCCAGCTTTAAATCACGTAATTTACATAAGGTAGATAAAGAGATTAGATTAAAAACACAGCAGTGTTACTATTTGATACAAGTGTTTGAAATCATCTCCTGCCTACCTCTCAAAAAATAGATTAATAACGTTTGATAGATAAATAACGTTTATTGGTCACAAAAACAAAAATAAATATAATATTAATATTACATTTTGCGGCTAACGCGAAATACAGTAATTTTAAATTTTGTGAAGTTTGACATTTAACTGAAAATCGATTGGACAGACAATTTTTTATACACTGATATGAGTCGGTCTATACGGTTATCACCATAAAACTGTAGAAACCTTTAAGTATGTTAAACTCAAAAGATTGTAATCTATTGATAAATCATGATCTGTTATGTATGTTTTACTAACTTTGAGAACATTTTTAGAACAATGACTGGGAATGACTTCAGTGACTTCTTCTTTTCGCAAGAAAAGTTATAAAGTGTTGCGTAAAAACAATGATGAAAATATTATTTTTAATTTTTTAGCTAGCGATGTTTCCAAGGTGTTTTTTTTATATACAGTAAGATTACATGTAACCAGTATGCTAATTAGGTTTACTTACTCCCATATATTACTTTTTACATATCGATACCTTAAATCTCAAAGGGCGTAATCACCATTTTGGCCAAAATGACTTTTGAATGCTATCTTACTCCATTTTTTTTTCCTCTATCGATCTGTATTATCAAAGTTTAAAAATTCGCAAAAAAGTGGTGATTACAGCCCACGTGTTTACCGTCGATAATGCAAGAATTTTAGTCGTAAATACCTTTAAAAAATTCATTATTAAGGTTTCGGTCGATACACCAGGGGGTCTACTCCGCCAAACGATATCGAATTATTCGCAACGATACGTCAGTTCATACAAAAACCCTACTTTGACACAGCTTAAAATACGAATAATTGAATTTGACAGCTTCACAAACGTCAAATCTCTATATCTCGAGACGATACTCTTAACGATACCATCAGAGACGTCGTCGGAATGTTCGTCGATTTGACGTTTGTGAAGTTGTCAAATTCAATTATTCGTATTTTAAGCTGTGTCAAAGTAGGGTTTTTGTATGAACTGACGTATCGTTGCGAATAATTCGATATCGTTTGGCGGAGTAGACCCCCAGTTAAAATTATAATGATGTGAAAAATACTGACTATCGAATGAGGCGTATAGGACAGATATGTGTAACAGTGGCGTTTACGACTCGAGTTACTTTAAGAATTTAAACAAAATAAATAAAGTAAGTGGTAGTAATACTGCATAATGAATATCGCGTTTAGTCCGGTTTCTATACATTCTAAAATAAAAACGCTCAGAAATGCAATTAGCAAGTACTTTTACTACCCATACGTAAGAAGAATTACTCTAGTGTCAGTATCCTAGACGAAAATGAGGAAATACGAAAATGAGCAGAATATACCACTCATTTCCCCTCGTCGAACCGAATTGTATCGATGTCTGTGATTAAATTCTTGTTAATATAGTGAAGTTGACGTCTTTTATTTCTTTTGCCCAACAGTACTCCTATTAAAGATTGTTAATAGCACGCAAAACCTGAAACATAAACAAAGTGGCGGGAGTTTTGCTAGCGCTTAAATCTTATGTAGATCAATCCTAGCTTTAACATTTTTAAAAATAAACGTTTGTTTTACTTCTTTGGCACAGTACCTACTGGTAGAAGACTTATTAAATTAAGCTCTAAGTAAAGTCCTGTCGATGCAGATATTGTTTATACTAATTTAAAAACAAAACAAAATTATAGAAATCAATAACTTTCGTTTGAATTTCAAACTAAAATGATTGCGTTTGTATAATTGAAATAATAAAATCGTTTTCATTTCTGTACTTGCTATAAATTTTGTAATAATGAAACTACCCGTATTGTCTCTTAATTTGTATCTTCCTCGAAGTGTTTTTACTTATAAAAAACCGAAAATAGCCTTTTAAAATGCATTTTCTATAAGTTAACTAGGCTGTTACACCATAGCATAGAGCAGAATAGCCTTTTTTTTCAAGTCGTAAACGCCATTATACCATAACTTATTGCAGAACAAGCCTTTTTATTTAGGTCGTAAATGCCAAGTTGTCAATAATTTTTTTTGGCGTAATCACAAATCAGTTTGGCAAAACATTGGTTGTATTTTGAATACCATATAACTGTGTTATAAGCTCTCGATACTCGATATTAACATCCAAATTTCATTTATATGGCATTATTAGTTTAAAAGTTATGATTTAATTCTTAGATTTTTTTTTGTTTCGGCTCTCCTGAAAAGTGATGATTTGGTGATTACGCCCTTTGAGATTTAAGGTATCGATATTATATTCTAATTACTGTGGACTTAGATCTGACAGAAGGTTTGTTGATCGATGACAATGGATTCGTACAGAAGGTACCAAAAAATTATAATTTTAAAATCTATTATAAACAGAAAGATTAGAAGAAATATTTTGTTACGCTTAGTAGAAAACGACAATCTCAAGTACCAAAAGGTCGTCAAGTTATTGTTCAGTTTAACAAAAGAAAAAAGTTTCTAAATTTTCGCTTGGTAGAGCCGTTTATTTTATTATGCATAGTTATTATGATACACACAATCAATTTAATAGATAGATAAATGCTTTATAACACTGAGGGCCGACTTTTCAATACTCAGATAAAAAGACCAATAGCTACCCTAGGAATAAAGTTTTTGGTGTCTTTATTCGATCAATAAGTGATCGATAAACGCTGTCTGTCAGGATTGCAAAATAGCCCTAAATAAATGAAACTAAAAATTAATTAAAAAAACACACAGATCAAAGTGCAATATCTTAATCGCTGTAGGAATTTCTTATTCAACTACAATGGCTACTTATGCAGAGAGAAACAGTAATTTTACCGAATATAATAAAATGTGGTTTTACTGAAGAGATGATATTAAGTACAGACGATTTTTTATGTTTTGAATCGATAAATTAAGTGACGTAGGATCACCGCAACGAATAAAACACGATGTTGTTTCGATTTCCTTAATGAAACTGGTTTTGGTTAATGATTAAAACAAGTTTTAAACTACTTTATTCATTAAAATATACGTAACAGTTTCATTTATTGTACATAACCAATAAAATAGTGTGAATTTTATAAATCTATTACTTTATTACATTAATTATCAAGTAAAATTAACTTGTTAGCAATTTTTCTTTTTTGGTTTATTTAGACTAAAATGAGCATGTTTGTTTAAAAATACGCTATACAGTTTATATCTTACCGCCCAGTTGCTTGATGGTGGGAAATCGTCTGGAACTCTGGATACTCCCGATTTTTTGTATGTCTTCCCGACAAAGTTACAAATCTCCCGAAGAACCATTTCGTTTAAGTCTACTGAAATGTTCGTCAACCCTTTAATGTTTTTTTTTTGTAGTTAGAGGCAAAAAGTATTTAAATCCCTCCGAAAAATTTTTAGACTTACTCTGAGTGTATGGAGTAGGTACAAATTAAAACCATTTTGAGTTCATGGAACTATGCGCCGGAGTATTTCAAAAAGTTATTAAACTCAAGAATCTATAGAGATTAGAGGTCAATATGAGTAAAAGTTGAAAATACTACCAATTTTACAAGTATCGTGAAAGTATTCCTTTAGTTGTATAACTTCAAAAGTATCACGAAGAAGCCGGTATCATTTGTAGGTATACAAAAACCATCCGTTGCATAATTCACTTTGTTTACTTGCGCAATCGGACCATACCTACTCTTCGATGGTAACGAATTACTTCGCTTATGTAACCAATACTGTAAAAATGCCACTGATTGTTACTCTACGGGTGCAGTTTAATTGTTACTGAGAACTGTATTGATAAGCCTCTTTATGAAAAATTTCGAAAATTTTAAAATTGAACCACTGTGCATTTTCTTTCAACACGTATAGAACGTCATATGATAAATTGGGGTGTCAATTTTAAGTTCCTTCTGTATACGTTTATTAGCTTCAAATAATTATTTTCAAATAACGAATTTAATAATTTATGCCTTTTTTTGTTTTAAGTCACTAACGATGTACTGTTAACTGCAAAATATATCACTGTACTATATCTGTGATACTTAGTTTAAATTTTAATAATAAGTTCTCCTTCGCTGCGCTTAGTGCGGCATTATTGTTTTTCAGGTGACGCACGTTGACTGGTGTCTTGGTAGCAGAGAATTTGGCATTAAATTCGCGTATTGTACCCACTCTAAATTCTTATTAAAACTCTTTGTGCAATAAATTAAACTTTAAATGACACAGTCATTTTAATAAGTAAAAAATTTAATAAAGAGACAAGATCACATAAAGTGAACCAAATGAATAATGAACTATAAAACCTGGATGCGTGAGAAAAAATAGACAACATACCTACTTGTAAATCTAAATTCACTTTGCATTTGGGAACGGTCAACATAAAAATTTGCTACTATTGTTAGGTACTTTTACTGCTGACTATACAACGTTATTACAGTACAAAGATCATCTGAGTCATTATGTTGTCAAGCTAGAAGAGTTAAATAAAGTGAAAATAGAGTAGGTTTCCAATTAACTTGTCAAGAAACATGAATAATAGATTTATTTAATTAAAAAATCTATTTGCGAACGCAAGTCAACGGACGAGCAGTATGTTAATTGGTTTTCTTTGGATTTGTTTAATGTTAAAAACGTATTTTATTTGAAGAAAATATTAAAGGCTTAAAGTAACTAAGTCATTGTCATAATAACTACTGCAAATTAATATAACCATAAAAAGTCACCAGTCAACGGACGGAACGGTGAAGGAAAGAAAAATAGTATGAACGTCTATAGCTACTGTACTAGTCTCACTTTTCGTGAAATTATTCTCTGACGTTGTATACCTACGCACTTGTGACTCTACTGGTGCTGCAGGTGTCTATGTCATCCGTCGGCTTGTCTGCCACCTATCACATAAAAAATACCAGACTTCCGAAATCCTGGATTAAAGGTATCTAAGAGTTACCTACCCCGGGCTCTGAAGACAGTTACTGACGCAAATGTGAATGGCAAGAAGCATGGAAAGCATGGTGATAGTCGTGATACGATAAATTAACTTCATTTAGTAACAGAAACTCCAATATCACTCTCGTGACGTTATCTTACGTTTCTGTCCCAATGCGATCTTGCATCATTGCAATCACTGATAAGATACGATCCAAGGGCCGATTGAGCTGATTTTAGTTTTAAAATGTTTGTTGTAGTCCAGGGAAGGTCTAAAAGGTGAGAAATTAAACAAAAAGTAGGTGGAACGAAGTTCGCCGGGAGCCACTAGTCTATAATATAAAAATGAATCGCAAAATGTGTTGGTAAGCGCATAACTCAACAACGCCTGGACCAATTTGGCCAAATCTTTTTTTAAATGTTCGTTGAAGTTCAAGGATGGTTTTTTACGGCGAGAAAAATTAGAATAAAGACCAATAATTCAATATAAATATTTTTTCCCATTACCGCGGGAATATCGAGGTAGATTAAAAATCGAAAAGTATCAAAGTTTCGGAATTAACTTGGAGTAGGTAGGTCTACCTAATTAATACTTTTTAATTCACTTGTTATAAAACGAAGACTAAAGTTAGACATGGTTTAAAAATGATGCTGTCACTTTTATAAAAGCCATAAATGAAAGTGACAGCATCAGTTTTATAACAAAATTTACTTTAGAACACTGTAGTGGCCTTAAGTTTTAATGCATGTACTGAGCCACTCAATAGAAAAAGAATAAAACACAATAAAATTAATTTAAACATTACAAATAATACAAATGAATAAATTCCAACTTATCTCAAGAAAAGTGACGCACATGAGTAAGTAAAATGTATCTACATTTTTCAAGAACCACAATGTTTCTCCCTTCTGGTATTTTAAGTGCCGAATGACTTATGAGAATAGTTTTGAGAAATGAAAGAGTTATGGCGGTGTCTGGTAGAATTGTATGTAGTAATGAACTTAGCATTCTTGAGTTAAATTTTATGTGAAAGTTTACTAAAGAAACATGAGGATTTTAAATAAGACATGTGACGAAGATGTACCGGCCTACAATTTGATAGTAAAATGTTACTTATATTTCGGACTCGAATTAATTACTTACATATACTTATATAAGTGTACTTAAAATATAGCACACTAATACATATTTAGTAATTTAATAGCACCGTTAGTTTTGTGGTTTAAGTGCCGGGCCGTGATCTCGGGGTCCCGGGTTCGAATCCGGGTCAAGCAAAAATTATGTTTTGAATTTTGCGAACATATTATCTCGTGTTTGTGATCACCAATCCGCATTAGGCAAGTGTGGTGATGAAGCCTAAGATATTTCCCATCACAGTAGCGATCTTCTTGATTTCTAGTATGACGGAGGCCTTGTCTGCAGTGGGACAGGCTATGTAATAGGTTGATACTAAAATGTAATAGTTACCTACTCATAATATTATTATCAAATAGAATTCGCGACAGACGTAAAAAGGTTTAGAAAGTGCTAATTAAAAAAATGAAATCCAACTGACAGAAACGATAAAACGTTAATTACATATCTCACGATCATGGTAATCCCATTGTTGGGATTTCTATGATATAATTATTATATAAAAAGTACTTTGAATTCATTAGAAGATACAGTGAAAAAGTACAAAGTATACGAGTGTCATTAAGTAACTATGATGGTTGATGATGACACATGCGATCATATGACAGTCATCACAAAGCAAAATTAAATCTTAATTAAGTTAAAGTTTTTTAACAAGACACTTTAATTAGGTATAACGAGGCACATTACTACTAAATATCAGCTAACATTACTTAAATAATGTCACAATAGTGCACTTGAAAATAATCGTGGGACTAAAATAATTAGGTACCCATTGAATTAAAATATTGCGTTCAATTAATTTAGATAAAATTTGTATTGTAAAATTTTAAGGCAGAAAATATTGTAGAGGTGAGAGAGAAAAGATTAAATTTTTACGACATCGATTAGGCTTATAGGTAAACCAAAAATGCGAAACACTTGCGCGATTTGATCGACGCCCAGCGCCATCTTTTGATACTGGTTGAAACTAATGTCCCGAAACAAAAGACCTTTGATTTCTGATAACATTGGTTTAGAGCAATAAGACGATAAAGACGATGATTTCAAAACAGTTTAAGTAAATTAATCAACAATGATTAAATTCCAAGTTATCTTCAAGGATCAAATCGTGTGTTTCAATAATAACCGCAATGATTTACAACAAACAGAAACATTGAAACACAAAGGTTATATGTAGAGCATATCAATTGCTTTCATTTAATTATTCTATTGAAGGCAATTCAACGATGTAGGGACACGTTTAGTCGAGTTCATTTGTCGAGTGGCACACGACGTATGTGACTGACTCAAAAATGTTCTCATATTTCGACCAATTGTGAACAGATTCATTCAAGTTTGTATGGAGAAATACAACAGTGTTAACTGTGGAGGAATCTAATTGTTCACAGACAATTAATTCGTTTAGTTAAAGACATTAATTACTTAATGTAGTTTTAATTCGGTGAGTTGTGACAGCTTTAGCAGGATGAGTGTTGGTTGATACAATTTTTGGTTGAAACAAAACAAAGACTATTAAAATTGTTTGATAGAAGCACAGGATATCTAGTGCAGGAGAAGACTGATTGGTCTGTTCCGTTTGTTGAAAAGGTAGGTGTTATATCTTTATAAAAATTGCAGGACCACCGTTAAAAATAAAAATACTTCTGCTAATACTCATGGACCTAACACATAATACCATGCTAATACTAGACAAACATACCATTCGGATTAATGACATTATGCATTATCTTGGAGTCTTCACAAATATGCTAGGTAACTTTCGTTAGAAAGTTTTGGTACTTAATGTTTGCTACTTTTTATGGTATGGGAAAAGTCATGAGAATTATGAATATCTTACCCGAGATGACACTTGCCATTCTAAAGAAAGTAATATTATCTTGAAGGCGAGATTTATTCGGGCGAGTTGTCCTAAGCTAAAACCCAAACAATGTAAAATGTCTGAAATATTATAAATAAGTACAATTGTATCGTAAACAATATTGTGGAAGAGAAAGAAATTGATTAAATGTTAAGTCGATTCAAGAAATTTGACAGATTTGGATACTGCAGATAACCGTGTCTATCGTGTGTGTGTCGTGTCGTGTCTGAGTGTGTGTTTCGTAACGTAACTGTCGTGGGTGTATTCATGTTAGACAACCATAAATGGCAATCAATTTCCTATTTATTTCCACGTTCCCTAACGTACGCACTTTTGATAGGTAGTCCACGCGTGTCTTCAATGTAATTATGTTCTAATTTCCTTCGAAACACCCTACATACTTATATTGGTCACTGCGTGTTACAGTGACAAGGAACGTAACAATATATTCTTCACTATGTAAATCTTTGCGCATAATCACCTACAAAGCGGGTATTCAGTTCTTTGAATTGATTAGCCCATTGCCTGCGTTTTCAGTCACGCATATCATTAGTTTTTCTTCCTTAAAACGAATGCTAATAAGTATAGCATTCGTTTTAAACACGGTTTTTCTGATGACTGGGTATTTAAGTAAGTAGGTACCTACCTAATTTAATTAAAAAGGTAAGTACTCGCGACTTAGGTACGTCCGAATTTCCATCGTCAGATAAAAGTTAACAGACTCATTGTGCAAGTACTTAGTTAAATTTAATTAAAATTATTCGGCGAATTAAAATTGTCTCATTGTAAAGCCGTAAGACTGAAAATCCTTTTTCATGCCAAAAACAATTAATTATCTTATCATTTCTGCTGTCAGGCCCTTAGGTGGATAATAGAGGTACCTTTTTTTTATTCCAATTGGGTGCCTACAATTTATCAGTCTGTTGCAGTTATCGGTCGATTGAAGTAGCGTTGTTTCACGTTGTTTGTACCGAAGCAAGGAATCTTTCTTTCGGACAGTTTGGTAAATGGTGATTCAAAAAAAGAAAATACAAGTCGGCGCCATCAAAACATGGGAACTCCTTTAGTTCCTCAAACATCCGTTGTAACTTTTCTTGGCATTTTAAGCATTTGTCCACCAAGGAAGGACCCACGACGTCCGGGTTCTCTCGCTAACTCTCTACATTTGGGATTTTCAAAGATGAAAACCTGTTCCTCACAGAGATGGCGTCGCGACTGGCGGCGTGGTGGCGAGGCGCCCTGAAGAGGAGGCCGGTCCTCACCAACACAGTGGTGTACGCCTCCTTCTACACAGCCGCTGAGCTCTCTCAACAGACCTTTAACAAGCTCTACACGGTGAGATAATTTCAACAAGTCATATTTAAGGATACAGTAAAGATATTTTACAGTATAAAGATCCAAGGCAGTCCAAGTCTAGTCACGTTATAACTCATTGTAAAGCTCATGACGTTTTTTAAATTTACTTAATATGTAATCTAAGTAAATATTTTATTAATGTTCTTTTTTTAAGTTTTTTGTAATCGTTTGTTTCTCAAATACATAAATAAGTAGGTACATAAGTAGGTACTTAAGTATCAGTAAAAGTATAAGCATTAAAAACTAAAGCTTGCCTCTTCCGGAAGTAATAGATCATGCCAAATTTCAAAAGATAAATACTGCTATTTTATTCCAGTTAGGGAATGTTGAAAACGGCCGTAATACGAGTATAAATAGATTACACTGCTAAAATTTGGCTTGATATAAGAGGTATCAGAATAATCCTATACGAACAACAAGTATATACTTACGAATAAGAGTGAAAAAACTATTTTGTAAGTAAAAAAAAGGAAAAAGAAATAATAAAAAGTATTATGGCAGCGGTGGGATTCGAACCCACGCCTCCGAAGAGACTGGTGCCTTAAACCAGCGCCTTAGACCGCTCGGCCACGCTACCCATGGTCGAGGCGGACGTAATTTGCTACCACTATCTCTGACGAGTTTATCAACGTTCTATTTATGTATCTAGAGGCCGGTACGGTACAGAGTTACATAATACGCATAATACATACGAGGTTGATAAAGCATGTATTTGTATTAAGATACTATGTAGTTTTACTATCAAAGCTATTTATAAATTATTTATTACAGCCAAGACTTTTAGTACTTTTTCCTGCACTATTAAAAAGACAAATTCTTAATATCAAGCAAATACACATTTTCAAGGTATTTAGCTTATAATAAATCTTTATTTGTGCTTGCAGTACCTACTTATGTTTAGTGAATAGCGCCATCATAATAAAAAAATTAAAATATCTTAATTAACTATAAGTACTTTATTTAAGAAATAATCATTACCTATTTAGAGTAGAGTTGATTTTTTGAATTATTTTTATATTTCTTTCAGTATTAAATTAAATAAAAATGTAGTCATTTATAATGGATAGTTAACTTGATATCCTTATTTTCGTATTTCAGCCTGAAAAACCGGACTTAGACTACGCATCGGCAGCGCGCATTGTAGTTGCCGGGAGCACAGTGTATCCACCTGCCCTATACTTTTGGTATGTGATTGATTGATTAAATACAATGATACACCGTTTAACTTTAATCGTTTTAATCTAGAAGCTCTCATAATAGGTAACGCGAATAAAGTGTATTTGGACCTACCGTTGATAACAAAGTACCTACCTACTGAGTGAACTTTTACCCCCTTATCACAAAACGGGGTACAAAGGTAGACTTGGATTAAAGCTGATGCTGTCACTTTCATTTGTGACTTTTGTAAAAGTGACAGCATCATTTTCAAACCATGCCTAACTTTTCTACGTTTTGTAATATCTAAGGGAGCTAGAGGACTGAAGTACCGTATATAAGTAGCTTACAGTTAAGCAAAGAAATTCATATAACCCTTTATAGGGTTTCGTCCATATGTTGGACAACATAAGTTGAGCTACGCATAAAGTTATCATAAGATATCAAAAAAATTGGAGACTGGCCTTTACACTTACTTTAAAATTTGCAACCACAACAAAGATTAAGACACTGACGGGCTAGATATTCAGTTCAATTAGCCATTTCATTAGATAGTCAATATTGAATCTTGAATTCCTTTCCTGCATGACATGGTCCATTCTTTGCACTTACTCTAATAGTGCAGCATTACGTCACATTTCTTTTCTGTTAATTTAAAATTGCATAAAGATGATTATATCCGTGAAGATATTTATGCACAGTCAGAACGTTTCGCTTCGTGTATTGCCTTCGAAATGAAAATAAGTTGGAAATCAGTTTGGATTACATAGTGTAACTAATGTATGTATGAACTTACATGGTAATGAATGATAATTATGCATATAGGTGGGCAAGTGTTGAAACTAACTCATGCACGGCAGGTAGGTTGGTAAATGAAATAAAAATGAGTTGATCTTAGGTAAAAAGATTAGGCAGGTTGTATCTGAAAACGCTTAGGTATATATCTTTAACTACGTCACACGTGTTCTACCTATTATTCTGAAGATAGAAGAATACAAATTCGAATAAAAATCTTTTAACTTTCCATACAAATTTGCGCGACGCGAACTTTACTCAATAGTGAGTAGGGTTTTTGATTTTGATCATCTACTTTTGCTGTTGACTGTACAAAGTCTTATCGCTTGTAGCGATTTTGTTCAGACAACCTAGGTAGTGGAAAAACAGCGTATTGCAATTACATAATATCTTTTGAAACTCTATTAAACTTTTTGTGTTTTATAGGTACAGGTATTTGGATAAGAAATTCGTGGGTACTGCAGTGAAGACAGTCTTCACGAAGGTAGCAGCCGATCAGTTTCTGGCTACACCCGTATTGCTCGCTGCATTTTATACATGTAGGTACTAATTTAAATAGCCAATTAAGAAAAGTCATCAACCGTTTTTAGTTCCTTAAAAACAACAAGAAGAATACGGTGTTCATTGGTAACGTCCAGTAGGCAGGTTCCTATTATAGCGTTTTTCTGTTCAGAAATTCTTATTGTCAGCCCAAAGTCAGAAAGTTGGTGGTTGGTGGCTTGAACTCTCGTGCCTCGGAAAGCATATTAAGCCGCTAGTCCTGCGCCCAATCTCTCTTCGGTAATGTCACACTGGGGTCCCATCGAATTAAGCGGGTAAGGGAATAGAGAGTGCAACTATGTTAGCGCACAATAAAGCACTGTTGTTCACACTAGTTGATCGTAGATTGGCCGCCGTAGCCGAATAACGGTTGGTGGATATTATTTATTTTTATTGTTTTTTTCAGTGATGGGCGTTTTGGAAAGAAGAGAAGACATATTTGAGGAGCTCCGAGCCAAATACTGGAAAACGTTTGCCGCCAACCAAGCCTTCTGGATCCCCTCGCAGACCGTCAACTTCTTCTTTGTGCCTCCTCATCTGAGAGTGGTATACGTAGCATCTGTGTCCTTCCTCTGGATAAATGTTTTGTGTTTCATCAAACGCCAGAAACATGAGAAAGATCCTATAGAGAATTAAGAAAACTTTACAAGGAATTGAATTGGAATATTATGCGTAACTACTTGTACTGTGAAATTGGTACAAATTAAGTATTTTTGAAATATTTTTAATAATTTGTGCTTTATTAATAACATCTAAGATGTAAATACAAGAAATACCTATTCATTCAGGTTAAGATTAACTTCTGTAAGTAATATTAAGCCTATAACCAAAATATACACTTGTTAACTATAAGTATTTTGTAATCCGGCAGGTTTATTTAGTCTATCTAACTATAAGGATGTAATGGATAATTATTAAAAGTATGATACATTTTAAGGAATCGCATTTAATGTGTTATTACTAGATTTCGTGATAGAGGTTCCTAATTTAGAATTCTAAGCAAATAAAGTGTTATTTTTAATGAATTCATAAATCACTTCATTTATTTGGACCACTCATCCTACAGGTATTCTAAACATTTTTACAATTTTAAAATGCAATGTGCGTATACATTGCATAATCTAATTGGATTCCCTTACAATGTCTAAACTAAGGTTTCGTGTCGAGTTAACAAAGGGTTGAGATAGTTCTCAACAGGTTTCTTTCAGTATTTCTTTAGACCTGATGGAAGAAGAAAGTCTCTTGTATTATGTGCTTCCATAACGCATAACGCAAAATATTTTGCACAGAAGAAGCTAAAATAGTGAACTGATGTGAGTGACCAAAATGAGTGACCTAAATTGTTCTGTAACAATGAACTATCTTTGGACAAATATGACTGAATCTAATATAGAATTAAATCTATCGATGATAAAATCAAAGGTGCCCATGAACGATCTATGGACTAACGTGACTAGTGAACCAAATTCAGAAGTAAATCTACCGACAATAGAATCAAATGTGTTTAATGCTGAAAGAATGGGAGTAATACTTGCTTCCATGCTTATTAACATTTTTATACATTTTGGAGTAAGTAAATCCAAGTTTTAGATGCTATGTATGCAGATAAATAGTTTATTAACAGATCAGTCTCATATTTATATTTACTTTACTTGTTACAGTTCTGTAAATCAAATCCGATTGGAGTATTTAAAAGAAGATTGTTCAATGCAAAGACTATTACTAGAGCAATAGTTCTAGTCGTATTATTGTTGACTCTACCACTTACATTAACATTATTAGCTCTAGCATTGTGTTACAAAATTGTGTGCTCGGTGATAATAAGAAGGGACAAATATTTCGTTGGCTTTCTGGACAGTTTTGATGTTTTCTGGAGTTTGGAAGATGAAGCTACGATTAACGTTATCGGTGTTATACAATCTGATTCTCCTGAAGCTTTAGTTGAAAACATAAAAATGAAACTACAGAATATAACCATAGCAAATAACGGTGTCGATAAAATATTTTATAGAAGAAGTGAAGAATATGGATTTTATTATTGGAGAAGATACAACGTTATCGATGTAAGCCAATACGTGGAAGTGCTAGATCTACCGGACAGATGCGAGCTTAGTGTTGTTGATCTAGAAGATGTTATGGTACAAGTCTCTAATGAAGCTTTGCCCTACGACGACGAAGGTCTTTTCAAAATCTTTGTAACAAAACAAAGAGTTGGAAAGTACGAGGGAGAGATAGGCGATTACGGAATTATATTCGTAATACATCATTCAGTAGGTGACGGCGTGGCACTGCTCGAGTTTCTCTGTAAAACTCTTGCAGACAAAAGAGAAAATAATCCAGTAAACATGTTCTCTATGCCCGAAGCAAAGAATTATGATAGTCCCACTGCTCTGATAGATATGATACAAAAATTATGGGAAATCCCATTATGTTTCGTTGACACAATCCTCAGGAAACCTGATGAAAGCGCGCTCCATGGTCCATCTTTACTAGGTCAGAAAGTTTTCAAGTGGACAGAATCGGATGAAAATTTGTTGTTGATGGTGAAAGAAATCAAAGACAATGTTGATCATTTATCCTTCTCTGACGTATTAGTGACTGCTCTATCTGGTGGTTTACGTAATTACTTTACTAAGGTAATTATTGAATCCATTGTGTATTACGAAGTTGGTGAAGAATTACCTAATCAGATAATTACCTTTTAGACCATGGCACATGTTCCAGAAGACGTAGCTGTAATAGTTCCAGTTAGATTTCCTAAATCATCGACCATTAATAGTGATAGTATATTAATGAAGAATGACTTCAGCGTAACAATATTAGATGTACCAGGTCAATAACAGGAATTTAGAAGAAATTAAGAATCGATGCGATGCATTACGTAAAAGTGCAGATCCTGTGGTAAGTCAATTTATTTAGTACTCAATTTAGTCTCATTCTTGGATGACGATGTCAACATCTTCCACATTTATTAAAGTTTTGCTATGTACTTAATACGAAAAATAATGGCGATGAAAGCCTCTCAACCAGATGGAGCACCGTCCATTTAAAATCAGCTGAGTTAAAATGGCATTACCAATCGACATAAGACAGTACGAGTAATTAAGTTTTAAGTCTTCATTATTAAGTAAAGATAAATTCTGCAAATGGGTATTAGTTATACAGAATAACGATGCGATATACAAATAGGTAAAATCTCTCAAATTGACTCTCTCACCTTTATGCAAAACTATTTAGGTTCAGTATTACGAATAATAGGGGAATTCCACAGAGATGGTAGTAACCGTACCTATATGTGAATGTCTATATCCACATACATTTTATGACAATCAATTTAAAAATCACCGATACGAATCTGCTCTATATCTTTATTTTGTTACTTCCAGTCCAACCACTACTTCATGAAGCTAATAACAGTCCTGCCGAAGCAGATCCTGGTTCCGCTGTTGAACAGCAACCAGGCCACATTGGTGTTCAGCAACATGCCGGGCCCCGGAGCCCTGACAATATGCGAGGGCAACGCTCTGAAGGAATTAGTATTCTTCGTGCCACACAAGGGAAATACAGGTGAGCACGCGAGTGAATGCAAAGTATTTGAGGAACACCGGATGTGAAGATTTGTACCTACTAGTATTTTTAATAATTCATTTACTCATATTCGTTCATTTTTGACTGGCCGGATGGCGCATTTGGATGTAGTTATATCTCATTTCGCACGAAGAACGAGGGTCCGGTCCCCACCCTGGCCAAACATTCATAAATACTTGTGTTTGTTCAGTGTCTGGGTCTAATATAGGTACCTATGTGAATCAAGTCAATGCTAGCTGATCCTAAGTTAATCGAAAAAAAGTGTGACGTCTGTCACTAGTCTATTTAAGGTATTGGCACCCAGAGGACTGACCTGCACTTAATAAAATATAATAGAAAATAATATTGTGATGAAGATTTGGCTGTATGGACTGATCCGAAGCCGTAAAGCGATTACAAAAAAAAAAAAATAAGGTATTGGCATGTCCACAGTTCCCACACTGTGGATCCGCGCCTGTACTAATTTATATCTTGGAAAATAGTGTATCAAAATTAGAGTTCGTAGGTTCGAGTCGACTCAGCTCGGAGTTGATGGAAATAGGGAATTACATGTAACCTGGGAGTTTCCAAAATTGTGCAACTCAAAGATTTTACGACTCTGATTTTCTGAACGAACGAACTACCATCGTTTCCTTGGCTAAGTGGTTGAAAAGGTAATAGGAATTACGAGACTTAGCAAAACCTAGATCCAGGTACAAGGATATGTCTGAAAAGAGTACTTATGAGGGCATTGAAACCGCATTAGATGGCAGGCAGAAGCCTTAGAAGAAAAGTGAATAAGAAGGTAGGATTTTAATTCTTAAACTTGAATACTTAGGTATCTTATGACACAGTCTACTAATGCGGTCATTCACCCTTCAATTTGTTTGTAAAAAAAATAACGAGGCTCTGACGAAAGCCACTCACGAACCAACCTGACGAGCGTGGTTAGTTATGGTCTAAAGTCCTTAATGGTTATACAACCATATCCAGGAATCTAGGTATACAAACTAGGCATATTTTGAGTTGTCTTAATACTCTAAGTGGATAGTGAATCTATTATCTCTATACCTACTATAAAGCGATAACTTCTATAGAGAACAAGACTTTTAAGTAACACGAAAAGACGAAACATTTGCGCGATGTAATCGACACCGGGCACCATCTATTATCAATTTGGCATAGATTGGAACTAATAACAATAGCGATGTGGATCACGACCTTTCTGGGCATATTTTTTTAAGCCTTGCAACATCAATGTCATTTGCATATCTCATTAGGTGGCTTCTGCGAAAAATAATCGCAAACTGACAATAAGGCTAGCGTTTCTGTCTCCAGTCTTTATAGTATCATAGATCTCAGATTACGGTCGGTATTGAGAAGTTTTATGCGAAGGTATTGCCATTGTAGTCACGGCATAAGGTACTGAAGGTGTACGGTGATAAAATGGTAACTTTACACCATTTATTTATGTTACGAGCCAATTATATAGGGCTGCCATTACCAAAAATACTTTAAAGTTACAAACAGACGTTTTAGCTATCTTTTTCACTTTAAAAGCCACTGATTCGATTACATTTGTAAATGCAGCCCTAAATAAAAGTATCTAGTGTAATACTAGGATTGGAGACAATGGTTTACTCGTCGTCAAGGTGATTCATCATCTAGTCCAGGGGTACCCAAACTTTTTTAACTTTGAATAATTTATTTTGGTAGTTGTTGGTGAGAATAAGAGAGAGAATAACAAAGGGAAAGGTAATTAAGTAAGTACCAATCACGGGTAATTTTGTTGTATGCATCCAATCACCCAATCAGAGAATATAATGTCATGGGAAAACGGAATTTCTCATGACACTACTGATGGGATTTTTGTAAATCTAACCGCGCTCATTGGCAGCATTGTCATTTTTCATTCACCACCGTGTTAGTAGTAGGGTAGTTGTCGGACCACATATTTGACTTCTGCAGACCACTGGTTTTGAGGAGCCATTTTGATATTACTTAGTCACTTAGGATAGCGTAAACACAGGTATATCACTATTAAGAAATGTTACTCGACACTTATTCATATTTATTTGTTGCGCGAGAAAAAGTACGATTGGCGGACTTAAGTTACAAGTAAATTACGACAAATCATAGGACGTAGCCCAAAAATTTCAAATTGATACCTATTAAAAACCCGCAGCCCTTACAGTAATGCAACACCATCTAAGCTTGTGGTTTACACGTCACGGCGAGTCATCTTCTAGTCACTGCGTACAGCGTGACCTCACCAGACTAGTAACCACCATGCCATGACACCATCTTGCGAAACCGCGCGATTTCCCACGATTTCCTGGGTTTAGAATTTTAGCTATTCTCTAATGCTTTTCGGAATGAACATACATAATTGTAGCTCTAAAAAATTTATTAAGTAGGTATTGATTTTTTAGGTAGCTTCCATACACATTAGAGGGGTCGGTTTTTTTTTCTCGAAACGGAATGATTACGTGAAAGTGACATCCATCATAGAAAACTACGGAATCCTACAATTACTTGGCCAGTTTATTTACTAGTTGCGCGATCAAGGGGTGGACCACTGTGGGAGTGTAGGCCTTTTCTCTCCTTTGTTATATTGTTTATAGGTATTTTTGAATTTTCGCCTTCACAAGTAAACCTCTTCTCCACTAAAGCTATGATGCAATAGGTATAGCGTGGGAACAACAGACAAATACCAATTTGAAGGTCGCGTGTTAGCGGGTGCTTCGCGCCTGATCACGATACGAGTCATCGGTCGATCTTGAGTGAATTATAGGCAGTAATTGAGGTAATTAAAACTATGCAGACCATTAAATTTTATGTCTATTGGTTAATCACTGTATTTCAAGAACAAAATTTTGAATTCAAAATCATCTAGCGTTCTAAGCATCACTTAGAGAAGAAACGCTATGAAGCGGCAATATAAAGTTCATTCACATGAAATTAATTCCAAACGTGATAAACTTAATTGTTAAATTAAATAATATATTTTCTAGTCCAAAATTTAAAATACTTGGGATAACAGATAGATGATGACTAGATGTTGAGGTCACAGTATTGTTAGTGGAAACACATAAGTTTTTTTTTCTACTTGAGATAAATCTCTACTTGTAGACAAAGAAGAAAATAATAACGACTATGGCTCAGCGCAGCGACCCGAAGCAAGTTTTGGCTTCCAAAACAAGAGAACGCCACTTGGCCGATCCTGGATTACTTCTTGCCAGTCATTGACCTGAAGTTCTCGCAGATCAGTCCCAACGACGTCTTTGCAACGATACCTAAGGTCAGCCCTCTGGAACGTTTCCTTCACGAGACAACTAACGAACAAAGTTATTTCTTTCCCCAGGCCTTGACGTCACAGCCCTCTGTTACGGTGGGGTGCTCCGGTTTGCGGCATCGGCTGATCGAGCCCTAGTACCCGACTCAGGGAAATTGTCCCTCCTACTGGATGGCATGGTGGATGAGATTAAGAGACTTCACAGGGAATACGTGAGGAACTAAGTCACTGTGGAGGCACGGCGTTGCGGTGGCATCTCAGTACAAAGGTAGACGGATTTAGGAGAATTCACCGATCTATCATTCGCTTGGCGGTGTGAGGAAAACATCGTGGGGATAACTTCTCATTTCCGATAGTTTTTCAAAACTGTGGATACAATACCTATTTCAAACTTGTAATCATGAATTAGTTGATCTAGATATCCTGTTTAATGGTAGAGAAGGTTTATTGGAATTTTCAGACTCAGCAAATTCTGGACCCCAGTCAAAACCGCGGATCTCAAAGCGACAACTTAGGATGCAGCAATACACGCCGATCACATTAAAAGAACTGTCGTCACTGTTTTTACATAATATACTTTTACGATATTTTTAAGTGTAATGCAAACAAAGACTGCGAAACTGATGAATATTTTACTAACTTTATAACAATCCTTAAGGGTTAATTTGAAGATCCTATAAACTGTAACTTAAAATGTTCAAAAGTATCGACTTAGTAGATAGGAAATATTGAAAACGTGGGAATTATTTATTTGGTAAAAAAAATTATTTCTATTAACTACGTTGTTGTATCAAGAATTTCTATTTTTAACCGTAGTCTTAATAGCCATGCAGTACTTAGCCTACCTAATAGGTAGAGATAATGAAGCAAAGTGCTCGTTAAAAATGAAAGTATTTACCTGCGCTGTGGTTTTAATAATGTGGCCATATGCATAATAACGAGTTTAACAAAATGCCGTGTTTTTTCTATACAGCTGTGAACCTTATTCACATCGGAATAGGGGTTAAGAATCTGGCCATGATTGTGGTAATCAGTCTTTTTCGTTTTGTTGCAGATTATGGAGATAGTCAACAGCGCCGTTTATTTCCACAGTAGTCTAAATAACTACATCGTTGAGAATATTAATGACAAACTTGCTTACTAAGGCTGAAATATTATTTTATCGTACTATGGCAATTTAGTATTTTTATTCACTTTCTTATTTTAACATAATTACAGCACAACCAACGCTTATGTCGAGGAGACTTTAGTTAGTGCAATATCATTATATTTATAACGAAGTATGTACCTACTCATTCATTAGTTAGGTTTTAACTTTAATTTACTTATTTAGTTTTAAGGGTATTTATTTAGAATTATCTAATTAAATGAGATAAGAACTTACTAAGTAGACTTTTATTTAGTCACGTAAATAAGTTCTAACTAAATACATGTAAGCTTATAAATGTCACACTACTGTTCGTCTGTAAATCCTTTCCCTGGAGTCAATTCCTCTATTTGAGCCTTCAGTCTTAAGTTTTCTAAGAACAGAAGATTGCACTTGCGGATCTAAAATGAAAGATGTTTTGCTCATTTATTTCTAGTCTTTATCTATTTCATTGGAATGTTTTGTATTTGCAACTCATTTGTATTAGAGCTTACTATTTCCCCTAAGGAATCCACTTATGTTTTTGAAAACACTAATTTTCACGAGGAATAAATAGTATTAATAGGGGATATATGTACCCCATGACCTGGAAAATTCGTCTGATTTATAGGATTGTTCGTAAACTTGGCCATAAAGTCAACAGCCTTAAAATTAATTCATGTACCTACACCCGTGGAACGAAGTCTAGTCCTGCGTTTGTGAGCATGCGTTAGCCGTCCGTGCCAAGTCCGTGGAAGGTCCATGGAATAGGGTTCCTTGAGTTTGAGGAGCAGAGTACACTGCATCTCGCTCCTGCCGTGCTCTTTACTTCTAGCTACTTAACCCTCTATAAGGACACCTACCTCAGCCAGGAGCTGTGCGTTGGGCGCCTGTCTCTCCGTCTGCATGAAGCGCACAATCCTTGTATCCAGCTGCAGCCGCGCATGCTCGCACATGGCCATCACGCCGCGCACGGTGGCCTTCAACTGCTTGATCCGAGCTTCGTATTTACTTTTCTAATAAAAAATACACTTTCTTAAAGATAGGTTTAGTGTAAGATTATGGCAGCGATGGGTTTCTCGTAGGCAGGTAAGTAGGTGAAATAAATTAGCGAAAAGTAGACATCCAGCCACGTCATTTTCCTTGTCGTGTTCGACTTCCGTTGGTTTTCGGTTTCACGGTTGGTCAAAATTTAGCCGTCATTTCAACTGATGGAAAAGTTGTAAGTGGACACAATTTCCTCCGCAATACAAGCAATTGGCAAGCTGTGTTTCGCTGCGTGAGTGAGGGTACCCGAGACCCAATCCAGGGGAAAGGGGGTTAAAAGGTAAGCAGCGCACTTGTGACACCACTGCACACTGGTGTTGCAGGTATCCATGGGCGGCGGTAATCGCTTACCATCAGGTGATTCGTCGGCTCGTCTGTCACCTATATCATAAAAAAGAGTGGGGCACTTGAGATGGTAGGTAATATTAACTCGTCAGAACTGTGATCTGAGGTCAACTCCAACACCAAATTCACTGGACAAATTAGCCTGGTGTTTATAAATTTTAAACGGACGCTCATAAAACTTCTGACCTGCATCTGTTTCTTCCGCCACAGTCTCATATACTTGTCTCCAACAGTCAACAGCGCTTCGTGCGCATGGGTCAGCTGCGCGAGCGCACGCCGCGTGTGCGCGTGCAGCCGCGACAGCGCCGCCTCGCGGCCGCTAGCGGAGTTACAGCTCTCGTGATATGCTTGGAGGAGGGCTGAGTATTTCTTTGATAGCTCTTCGTATCTGAAATGTAAAATTGTGGCTGCCACTCTGCTTGTTAAAATGTTTACAACCGAATTTTTAACAATCATTTTACTTAGCAATACTTACTGGTATTGCAGACATACGATACTGATGGTAGACCAAGATTCTGCCAAATCAACTTGCACTCTAGGAGGTTTTGTAGTCTCTAGAATCAACAATGTCTAATAGTAAAATATGCTTATATACTTATCTACCTAATAAGTTACGTTACATATAACTTTGTTTTTTAACTGATAAGTTATGAACATTTTAAGAAAACCTGAAGAGCGACTACAAATAAATTCACGCAACACCTCATATAGGTAATTGACTCGACTTCGTCCTATGTAGACCAGGAGTAGAACTGATGGTTTAGAAAAGGTGATTGTTCGGACTCGAGCTTACATGATCTCCCGATAAGAAGGCTTCCACTCCTTGCTACTATTTGTTTTTTTTTATTATCACACAAATTAACATACGATATACCTAATGATAAGCGATCACCGCCGCCCATAGGCATACTACAACACCCGATGCATCACAGAGGCTTTGCTGGCTATAAGTAAAGAATAGCCATTACTTATCTAAATTTAGTTACTTCAAATGAGACAAATCTCAAACAACTCATATCCGGAGGCCCAAGATCTTCATTTGGGGTCAGTGGGAGGTAAGTAAAGTTATTTCTACCTGATTCAGAACACTTGCTCTCCTTCCCAAATACATCGCTGTCGCACCAATCGTGGGAGTGCGCGTGAGTGGATTTACACCGCAGAAGCCGTTCCTCATACTTGGTGGTCTTGGAGAGGCTGCGTTCCAGCCCGTCGAGCAGTTTGCGCGCGTTTTGAAGGCCGCTAACAAAGTTGTCTTGTTTCTGTTGCTTGGGAGTCGACTGGGAATACATTATAACTTAAGACAGTCACACTCAGGATGCTAGAATCTGTTAATCTTCCTCAATCATTGAACCAAACGATTGAAGAAATTTAACAGAGTAATATAAGTGTTTGTATAATGCCACAGGTTTGTTAATAAAAGAAGTTGACTTTAGCAGTTTGAATTAGCCGAAAAGCTACTACACTAAATGTCGGTTTTACTTATGAGCCATACAATTCACAGATCTGCTAGTCACGAAATAGAGCATTATCTGGACCATTAATGCTTATGCTGGTGATAGCTGGCGTCTCCCCCTACACCCAGACCCGAGTCACTTCGAATCAAACATTCATTTCTTCTCTTTGTTTCTTTCTATGTAGGTACTACGCATAAATGGAAATATTCTAGTAGAATTACGTACAGAAAACTTATTAATCTCCACATATTTCATATTGTCGGGCGTAAATAGATTGTTAGTCACTTGGCTGAAACGAATCATTTGCTTGATCCTTAATATATAAAAATATTATTAAAACAACTTTTTGTGGTTTGTTTACAGGTGTTTGTTAAATGTCAAAGTTTATATTTCTTCTTCTCTAAACGTAAAATAGACAGACGGGTAAAATCAAAAGAGGCTGTTTGTTCTTTGTCAGACGGTTTATTCAACTACAACAAAAAGCATAACTTTTTATAACTAAATCAGTCTAAAAATATTCTCCTGCATATAACTACGATGACTCAAATATTCCATCTAAAAGGATAAAAACTATACTACATTTCGTGCATTTATTGCTTACTTAAGATTGCTTCAATCATTTCACTATTTTGTACATGACAATGGCAATACCAGTTTCAGTACATTTGAAAAGTAACCTTATGGAATAAAAAACAAGGTAGTTTTACCAACAAATGTACTAATGGTACTTTAAATCGCAAAGTAATGTACAAATAGGTGACGTAACAATTTAGAAACAGTTCAGTTTGTCATGTAAGACGGAAACAAAACCAATATTCAAAAGATTTACAACATTGCATAAAATAATTACATAATTTTCAACTAAGATTTAGTATAACCAAATAATAATGTCGCGGCATTATTTGAAGGATAGGAATGAACGCTAAGGAAAACAAAAGCCAGATACAGGACATTATCCGAAGTAGTTACACCAATTTTACACATTACACACAATGATGTACAAATTGTACAATGAGGATTTCCACAAATAAAAAATCTATTGAATGGGGTAATAATGGAAGTTGGCAATTTTATAACGTGTCAAAATTACCAAATTCCTTTGAAGTTATAGTCGCCCTACGGTTATTTGGAATGGGCTCCCGGCAAAAGTTGGAACTATTTTTGTCAAAATATTGATGTGACTGCATATGTTCGTTCATACAAATTTCTCATTCGACATCAATGTCGAGTGCACGAGAATGCCATCTTGATCGTAGTCCTAGTATAGATCGGGATTCTACATTACGCCATCAAAAGATTTTTTCTTAGTCGAATACCCTCATTCCTGGAAGACATTGTTCAGCTTGTAAACGAAGCCATGTTTAGAAAGAAAACAATAAGCGATTCAACGTGAATATAACAACAACAGTTAGTAACATTTCGCATTGGTTTATGCTATTCAAAACATCATTTATACTATTTCTGATTTATTAACAAATTATATTTTTACACGGAGAACAATAACATGTTAAAATAGTGACGAATAATATTAAATAAATCGAGCAATTTGGATGAATTAAAATAATATGCAATTAATTTTTATTATTCGATGAACGCATTTAATAGCGCCTCTAGTGGCCAAATTGTAAAGTATATGAGTGACGTAACAAAAATATCGGTTTGACATGCAATACAAACAAGACGAAATTTCGATGCAATACAGTAACACTTTGTTATTTACGATGTTCATAGCTTACAAATTAACTTCAAATGGCCTATATTTTAGAAACTTATTACAATTAGAAAAATATTTCCGATTTTAAGATAAAAATAAATCAAATGCTGATATTCCTGAATTGTTTCTTTAATGGACCTACATAAAGCGGATTATAAAAAATCTACTACAAGATTATTGCGGTCGTTCTTAACCAAAATCTATGCTTACTTTGAGATTCAGTATAATGCATTAGATACCGAATATTTTAAGTTCCGATACAGAACTACCGCAGAAAATTTATCTATTATTAATTCTACTGGTGGCAATTTTGGCATCTTTAAAAAGATATGCTTTTGAGAAAGACACTATTGAGATAGTTGATTTTAAAATAATAACATGCATAACTCTCTTAATTAGTGAAGATTATAACACGATAAATTAGATGAATTTACCAGGGACTGCAGCTGTGTTTGCGTTTTAAGTTTTAGGCACTTTATGTAGGCAAGTAAACTATTAAATTAGAAGTTCTAATCTGGTAAATTTGACAGCCGCACGTAGAATGTAGCGCCCTCTTGAAATCAACAAAAAATTGCAACCTTATGTATAAAATACTAATACAATGTAAAAAAATGATAGGAGAGTAACATGGCTGCTTTGATTTGTATATTTTTGGTATAAAACTAGCATACAAATATATATTGATGAAATAAAAATATTACATTTTCAGTAAAAAAATCTTCAACTTTAGTACCATTACCTAGTAAAAACCCCATAACATTTCAAATTAAAATTCATGGATGGATGGATCTCTATTACTTATTCAATTTTGAAATGAAACTTTTCTCTGGGAGGGATTCTCATTCTGTCCAGTTACATTTACATATTTTATAAAATACTTTAAAGATTAAAATGAGTCTGATATTTATTAAACAAGTAAAAATAGGAACGGGTAAAAATTACCTAACAATTAGATATTGTGATAAATAATAATGATATTTGACAATTGCACAGTTTTAGGTAAAACATAAACATAATTTTTGTAAATTTAAAATAACCGTATTTACTAATTTCGAACTCAATTAGGTAGAGTGATTTTTTTCTAGTAGGATGCAAAGATTTAAATCATAGATATGCCCTGACACCTAAAAACGAGGCAATATTTTGATGACATGACGTGTGCGTGTCATCGAAAGTCACTCGGCCGGTTTCTGAATTGAGAATTTGAAGTTGAGCATAACTTAAGTACAAGCTTTGACATTTGAAGTATGGCTCAACTGTCAAAGTTCGTACTCAAGTACTGCTTAACATCAAATTCTCAATTCAGAAACCGGCCGACTGTCTATGAGGATAAAATACGGTCAGCAAAATTTTCATACTGGGAACTAAAAATAAAACAATTCCTACATTTAAAAGCAATTTTATTTATAGGGCATTTTATTTCTAAATGTTACATTACATATTTTATCTATTTATTCAAATAAATTACTCTAATCACAGGGCGAATATCGGGTTTGATCACCAAACCGCATAAAGTGTGGTGATTATGCCTAATCCCATCATAGTAGCTATGACTTGATTTCTAAGATAAAGGCCTTTGCCCTACTATTCCGCATTATAAAAAATATGAGTAATATTTACTATAATTTAATAATTTATATAATATAATTTAAGACAACCCCAGATTTAATGTCCTGACTCCGTACTAAGTAGCTTAAGCTAAGCTAAGCACTTGTGTTATAGAATGAGACAACAGAAGAAACACAAATATAATACTTGTAACTTTACGACCTAGGAGACCTAGGAGAGTAACATAATAAAAAAATGATTTATATTTGATTCTCCTAGGTCAGGAGAATCAAACATAAATCATTTTCTTTGAAATGAGAAGAGCAAATTCGACTAAATTGTCCAGGTAACCAGTATTCATCCCTTCGATCCGCTGGATAACTTTGATCAATTTTTCTTTTAAACGCGGATCTTGCGGTAATCTAAAACAATAAACGTTCACTTAAAATAATACGTAATTATTATTTGCATGTTTATTGATTTCTAGTCGAAATAAAATTACTATTTTATATCTGACCGCTATTAAAACAATGCCTATCGAAACTGCTGACGCTACCGTACTTTTCCCAACCATTTACAAATGAGCTGTTATCAACTGAGTTCTGAGTACTACAGCGGGTCTAAGTATATTGGCCACCGAGATAATGATGTTGTCTCTTTTTGTCTCACAGTTATTGCCAATACTACTCTCTCTGTCACGCGCTAGCCGATCAGACTATGATGTTTTGTCAACAAAATAAAATAAATTAAATTATTGATGAAATATAAATACTTACGAGTGAAATGTTACACCATTCGCTTTATTTTAATTTGTAGTATTTTTCTTGCACAATAAATAGGCACATGAAGGCATTTTGAGTGCTTTTTCCTGTCAAAAATTCAGGCAGCTGTGTCGTACAACTGTCACCGAGTGCAAACGGCAACTAATTCGTGCTAACCCCAGTTGAGTTAGACTAGGTTATTTGAGGTGCGACTCAAATCGGCGCGGTCAAAGTATGGCGAGGGCATATCTATGATTTAAATCTTTGGTAGGATGCATAAAAATTAATCGAATTTAAAACACATAAAAATAATTCTTGTTAATAATGAGAGATTTGATTGATTTGATGAGAGGTTGCAGTTTAAATACATATACTTTATGTAAACAACTAAATTTGATTTAAGTTTTTTTTCATACATGTTTTATGTAATAAAAACCTACATAGATAAATATAAGCTGTGATGTACACGTACATAAGTACATATAAAATATGACATTGGTGAAAACAGTTTGATGCACCATATTCATGCATTTCTCTTTGGTATGTATGTATATGTTGGATACATAATTGTTTTAATAAGGTATTCTATTCCGTAACAAATCTATAAACAAAGCTTTATAAAATTTAATCAACATAACAATCTTAAAGAATATTGGTTCACAGTAACATTTCTTGCAAAAGAAATTGAGCGTTTGGAAATTTTCACTTACGATATGACATATCTATTGAGATCCACAATCAACTGTAGATTACTTAATTTTTTAATGTTTCTTTCTTGGATTGTAACTATATTCATATCGACAATAAAAAATAAACTCATCCATAAATAAATTACTTTCAAAAACAAGAAACAAAAATGTTGTTTATTGCAGATTCTAAATTATCATAATTTGCTTTAGGTTTTCAATTATTATAATATATTAATTAACCATTGGAACTGATTGAGTCACATATCTCGGGAAAGTACAATCTGCGAAATTTCTTCAATTGAAATAGAACGAAAAGTGATTGACAATAGGTTGACAGTTGATTGAAGGGGTTTCACAGATTTGGATACTTTAGTATGTGGCTGTCTGTACAGTCAACAATCCTACAAACTCAAAATTCCATAAATTGACACCAAACTGGAATAAGTTTGACACATGAAACATAACTTATATTATAGAAAGTGAACTCAAGGATTGAATTTCAGAATATATTCAGAGCATGCACTGTATGAAATCATGAGATATGTGATAAGAAATTGAAATAATCACATTTTGAACTTAATTGCAACTTTAATAAAATATATTCACATAATACCACAACCAAACAGATACCAGTATTGTGATCAATGTGGGACTTCCAAACTTATTGTGCAAATAATTCACACAAGGTGGCCAGGAGCCTCATTGGATTACAGTAGACCAGCATCTAAAGTACAATGTAGTACTTATTACGGAAAACCCAGACCCCCAGGCCCAAACTATAGTACCTTAGTGAGACATATTCGTTCTTCAATAAGGTTTTTGGTTTGGGTACCACTGGCCTGGTTAGTTAAATGATTTGCCCGCACAGGTAACAAATGTTAATGGAGCCTTTGGGTTCTGACCCATATCTTTACTAAATAAACTTGGAAAAAGATCAGTAAAAACTTTCATCGAAAAGAATTTGATTATAAAATTTAGTAAACTTCAGATGATTGTGACTTACGCTACCGAAAACTCTCATGTTCCCATGTGTCAGTGGACTCGATGGCCATCTCAGAGTGAGTTAGTGATGTTCTGGAAGAGTCGCTTGCCCCACCACGTCTCCAGGTCAAAGGGCTTGAAGTCCCGGAGCACTGGGCTGGGTGCATCGTCCTGGTAGTACAGATTCGAAGGAGGGGCTGGTGATGAGCTGCCAGAACCTGATCCTGTAAATATAAACATAAGTAATAATAATAAATAAATGCGCCAGACAATCACACCAATCAACCTGTTCTCAAACTAGGGCAACCCCTGTACTATGAGTAACAGGTGATGATAATTAACTGGGGGCGTCAACCAAGAACACCTGGACCCAAGAAAATTAAGAAAATGTAGTTTCCTAAATTGGCTTGACCGGGAATCGAACCTGGGACGTTTCGCGCTTCGGGCGAACACCTTAGCCACTGCGCCATAGAATCTGGCAATATTATGTTTATGTTTAAGTTTGTTGCAATCTTATTTGGGACAACCAGCATCTGAGATATCGCTGGAGGGATGAATTTGGCGAAATTGACATATGACTGAATAAAATGTCGAACTTGTTGGAGGCCAAGACCACCTTGGTATTGTTATGCTAGCATAATATTCTTAAATAATGGAATATTTTTATTAGTCATAGGGCTGATTTCTGAATTGAGAATTTGATGTTAAGCAGTATTTAAGTACAAACTTTGACATTTGAAGTATGACTTAAGTAGGTAGTACGTTGTACTTAACTTCAACTTCTGTATTCAGAAACAGTCAGAAACCAACTGTATGCTTACTGTATTTTTTGTATAGAAAATATATCTTAAATCGATGTAGGTACAAGTTTTCATTTTATCAGTGACTTCACAGATACTGCTGTGATTTGTTTCCTGTGTCTTGACAGCTACACATAAAACTAATTTATTTTGAAGCTGATAACAAGAATATCAAGGTTGATTAGTGGAAAATAACTTCATTTACATGAGATACAGAGCATGAAGATGTAAGTTATGCCAATTACAACTTAAGAATAGTTGTAACCTATTTTAATGATCTCTATTTCATAGATTTGCTATTTGAGATGATTCCATTCCCACATAGAAAGAATAACAGTTGCTTTGAATATGGTAAAAAATAAACATTTCGAGTGAGATTCCCCGGGACCACTAGTTTTTTATAAGAAACAAACCTGTTGTACTGGTAGGTGTAGTCGGCTCACTTTCGCCATATGCTGTTTGTGTCCAAGCTGAAAAATAAGTTAATAACATTGAATTTACAATGATACCAGTAGGTAAAATGTTTCCAAAAAAACTGCTTTACATATTAAAAATTCACACAACATCTTACACATTGACTTGACTGTATTAAGTAGCTTTAGCACTTGTGTTACAGATATTGGACAACAGAGGATCACAAATATAATACTTAAATCCATTAACACCCACACAATGAATAAACACAAGTGTTTATCACACAAATGGTTATCCAGGGTGGGGATCGAACCCACAACCTTTGTCATATGAGGCAGGGTCACTACCAAATGCGGCCAGTCTATTTCTACAGTTGATTGATTGACCCGCTAATGTATCTATGGCTACTATACTTACTTTCACTTATATATCTAATGATTTCTTCATGCTGTGGTGTGATCACATGGTGCTGTATTCTTTGGTGCACTGTCTTTTTGCCATTGGAATGGAATACTGGTTTAGGCATGCTGAAATATACACAAAATATGAGTCAACTAAAACAGATCATACATGTGTAAAAGTTAACATAATCTATATTATGTAGGTCTCATACTCAAGTTGGACCTGGATGACAAGGAGTTTCAAGATTCAAATAATTTATATTTCTAAATAGAAAGTATGATTTTAGTCTTTGAACATTGAGGTGGATAGTAAAAGCAACACAAAAATATACCTTGACATAGACTACATTTTTATTGATTTTCATATACTGCCCAGTTCTTGAATTTGAGACACGGAAGTTAATTTAAGGCCTAGTTACATCATTCCCTGGCCAATTTCAATTGTTTACCAAAACATTATCATCAACATAATGTGAGTGTTACTCGTAAAATCTTTAACAAACACAATCCATAGATTTCATATAAATACTCAAGTCAAAGGATGTACACTTTCCAAACAACTAGGCGCCCCGGTTAAGAGGTTATGTAAAAACACTGATGAAATTAAATGAAAACTTCCCGCATTGCATCATGTAAATAATTAGCACATACTTGACAATTTCTCCATTGTCTGACTCCGAAGACTTCCTGCTATGATCCTTACGGCTGTCCAGTCTTTCCAAATTCTGTGAGAGGCCTGAAACCGAGAATATTCAAGATTTCATTTCCCGATTTTGTTATGTCAATTTTATACACAAACAAACCGTAGATGGATATAATTTTACACGTTACCTCTTCGAGTTTTAGCGACAATCTTGCTAGGCCCTTTTGAGACAGTATACATTTTATAATTTCGCTCAGAAATTAAAAAAATAAACGTAAAAGTCACGCACGGATTATGAGACCAGCCTGAAACTGCGAGTTGTCAGTGTAACTAAAATTCTACTAATTTGGTAACTATTTTATTTATTTCTTACTTGCTACATAAATATTCCTAAAAAGAATAAAAAAATTAAGAGTTTTAGCCAATTAAATAATTCCTTTAGTCCCAATATTATTACGACTTATGTATATTTGTCAATAAAGTCATAAAATTATTATTGATAGCGCCGCTGCTGCCGCTATGTCATTAGGTATAATATTTTAATAGCCCCATTTTGGTAATGAAACATGGGATCTCCGTTTTATAGTTCCCCGAAAATCCATATTCAAGACATTCTGGCCTCATTAAACATACAAAATAGTTTTATTTTAACTGAACTGATAAAATTAACATAAAATTTTAGATTGGGGAATTTAGTTTCAATTTGTTTTTATTTTAGTTTGAGTACCTACTCTTTTAGTTAGAAACTGTTAATATTACATTTGGAAATTAAGGTTATCCACAGTAACTTAGATATTTTTCAAATGAATCTTAGATTATTGGACTAGGAATAAAAAAAAATCCTTTGCATTTATTAGTAAAATTTTTATCGAAGTCTAGCAACACTAAAAGTGATTACGTTCCGTTTCACGAACTTTGTGGATATAAAATGCTAAATAAAATAAAAATCCAGGTTCTATGTAATTTCAAATAAAAAAATAGGAAAATATATTTTAGCAACTTTACTAGATAAATTAGTTAAGTATTTTTTATGATGATGATTTTACTAGGATTACAATATAGTTTGAAATAAGCATGAACACTTATGTTATAAGAAATATTATGATATTGAGAAAAAATATAAAAAAAGGAAAAAAAATGGATCACGGCGTCACGTGGCGTCACGCGGGTGTTTCAAAACTTTTAAACAAACTTTAATAACATGAAATTAATCTTACATGAAAGATGAAGAAGTAAGTATTTTAATGGATTAGCAATAGGTTACGTACGGTTAAAAAAAACAGGATCAGAACCGTATAATTGAGTACCTAGTGAGGTCTTACTCTAATAATACCTTCTGCTAATAATCACAACTGTAAGTACACATACGCTAACAAATTCTTCCACGCACCATCATTTTAACATCCGTTTTTAGCATCCGTCACAGCAATGGTCAAGGAACTGGGGAAGCAAAGACGATCGGACGTGAATACGCTCGGCCCGTACTAGGCCGCACCAGTGCCGGTTGGTAACACTTAATCGCAGGAAATAATTACCTATGCCATGCGAATGTAAATAATGTGTGTTACCGGACCACTGGATTAGGTTTTTAGTCGCTTTTAAAAAACAGTGCTAACCACTGGTTGGTTAGCCTTAAATATTTTTGAGAACCTTAATCCAGAATGCCATGAAATTCGATGGCGCCACTGCTGCTGACTTCATAGATGGTAGCCCCATTGGTTACTATGAAATTCCGTAATAGTTCCTTCACGACTTTATGACTAGTTAATAGGCTACTTTTTATTGCGAAAAAGGGGTTGTAAGGGGTTGAAAAGGGGGTAAAAAGTTACTTTTCCACGCGGACGAAGTCGCGGGCGGCCGCTAGTAGGTAATATTTTGAAAATTGATGTTCACTATAACAAACAAAACAATTAATATAATGGATTCCAGAGTTACTAGCCTACGTACCTACATTGCCAATTATCTCTCCATACCTACCTATTATTACGTGTTATTGAGACGCAAGGCCAATCTGTTATTACCTATGTTATAACCAGCTTTTTAAAAACATCTTAATCTATATATATTTTAATTGCAACTCATTTTCTTTGTATAGACAGTCACGAAGGAATAAAAATACTTAAATTGGTTCCTAAAGTGATTGAGATTTTGACGACCCGTTTGGCGTTGTGGTTTGAGCGCCGGTTAAGACGGAAGACTTCGATTCCCACACCAAGACAAATGTTTGTTGATGAAACAGATATTGTGTTGGGTCTGGGTGTTTGTGGTTCCTTCGTTTTCTGGTTTCCATAGTAGGTACAAGGGAAAACCTTAGTTCGGAACCTGGACAATGTATGTGATGTTGCCTCAATTTATTTATTTAGGTCTAATATAAATATTTTTTTCTCTTTTACTTATTATATAGTCCGAGGCAAGAAAGTAGTTATGACCTTGAGTGCGCAGAAACCAATTTTGATAGAAAGTCTTCTTTTTTATAAGTGCGCAAAATAACGGTCATCGCTATACTTTCATGCCTCCAGCTATACTTGAGAGAAGGGCCCCTATGTTAGCGGCTCTACCACCTTCCATAATGAATGGACCGTCCGTCCGTTCGCTGGTAAATAAGATACTACTTAAAGCTGGAACTATCAGCTTAGTATCATAAGGTACATGCATCAATAGCAATTAGCCGTTCCACTAGTTAGTTTTATCGCGTAAATCTGGCAATAATAAACGTATTTTTTTCACCTTTTTTATTATTAAGTATGTGGGGGCAGACGAACAGACGTATCACCTGATGGTAAGTGATTACTGTCGCCCATGGACACTCGTGGATGGCGGGAATAGGCTAGTTTTTGAACTACTTATGTGGCTTCCATCCATTATTTTCATCATGCCTAAGTACTGTCAGCCACACATCAGGTTACCATAACCTATATATGCAATTTCCTCAATAATAGGTAATTGTTAATTCAACCTAATGTGTATGATAGTAAGATGAGAGTTGATTGAAGAAATTTGACAGTTTTGTATACTTTGATGTGTAGCTGTGTATACTTATACACACACTTACGTATGTATACTTAGGTACCCTACATTTACAAAATGGTCGTTTATCAACAACATAAAAATGGTAGGTACCACTTTATTGGCCGAATGGCTGCCTATCGCAAACGCGTTAACCCAGATATGTATTAGTTAACAGCGCATGTGGAAAACTACAAAATATTAAAACCTCGTTAAACCACAACTTTGTATTTTGTACTAGTACCCAACAAGATAATTTACGCTTGGTGCCTACTTCGATAACGATGGTAATGATGTAAGTAATTTCAAGCAAGTACTTATGTCTGATCACTTGATCAGGTTTCAAATGAACTGCAATAAACGTCATCCGTCTATATATATAGGTACAGACAGCAACACATCAGATTACCACAATCTGTCTTGATGTGATGTAATGTAGGTATTTGACGACAGTAAGATTAGAGTTGATTTTTGTATACAGAAGTAGGTATACCTACTTTTGATGTGTACCACTACGTACGTAGGTACTTATTACAACTAGTGATAAGACTATTAAATAATTACACGTACCAAATATTAAAAAATAATTTTTCCCTATCTTTCTCCCTCTTTATCTATAAATTTACAAGTGGCCCGCCCTCACTTCGCTTCGGGACCGTAATTCAGAAATGAACTAATAGATGGCGCTGTGCTAAATTACATCGCGCAAGCGTTTCGTGTTTTCGGTTTATCTATAAGCCTTGTCGTTGTCTATAGGAGTTATCTCTTTATAATAAGGGCAGTTATGTCCAAAATGTACAGCCATCCCGTAACGAACGAGAAGATTCCTGTCGCATCCTTAAACAAGAGACGCATTCACGAATTCACATTGTGCTGTGTTTCGCCGAGTGAGTGAGGGTACCGGAGGCCCACCCGGGGAGGGGAAGGGGATTAAAGGTTGGCAGCGCACGTGTAACTCCACTGGTGTTGCAAGTGTCCATGGGCGGCGGCAATTGCTTACCATCAGGTGATCCGCCTGCTCGTTTGCTACCTATCACATAAAAAAAAACGAACAAATCTTTATTCCCTCACTCCGTCCCTTTGACGGAGTGTGGAGTAAAGATTTGGTCGGGAATTTCGTTGTAGGCCCTCTGCGTCTGCTCTGATTCTACTCTACTAACTCTACTGACTGATGCCTATTTTATTTAACCTCCTGCACTGATCCTGAGGTCAGATTTTGCTTGTTAGACACTAAGGAGAGGGAGGACACTAGGAGAACATTATTGTTGTTTAAAATGTTATTTATTTCTTTTTTAGAAAATGTATGGAAGAGCTAATAGTAATCATCAGCAACCCATGCTCAGTCCATTGCGTGGAAAGTAACTTTTTACCCCCCTTTCAACCCCCTTTTCGAAATAAAAAGTAGCTATGTTCTTTCTCAGGGTCTAGATTATCTGTATACCAAATTTCATTTAAATCGTGAGTAGTTTTGGCGTGAAAGAGTAACAGACAGCCAGACAGACAGACAGACAGAGTTACTTTCGCATTTATAATATTAGTATGGAAGTATGGATAAAATATTAGAAATGAATATTAAGGTGATGTGAGTTCACCGTCAAGCCGTTTCTGAGGGGGTGAGGTACCTATTATAGATAGGTGGGGTGAAACTCCAAGTCGACTGACAGGTTGTTGTTAGAAACTACTAACCAATGGCCACGAATTTTATTGTATTAGTTATTTTTCTTTCTGAGCAAAAGGATAGAAACGCAAAAGACGTACTTAAGTTAGACAGACAGTTAAACAATGTTACCCATTATAAGTACAATCACGGGCAGACAATGGTGTTTCGCACCATGGCTCCTCCCACGGACGCTAACGGGACCGGACCGGCGCGGGCGCATCGGGGCCAGATTAGTATCGTGCTGTTTACAATGCACTGGATTACTATTGCTAAACCGCACTCAGTACAATGGTACGCGTATAAAAAACAAACAAATTATGAGTTATTTATGATATATAAATGTTTATCTATGTATTTGTAAACTACATATTAATAATAATTACCTTATTGTAGGTACTTACAAACTAAACCATCTTAGTAATGTTGTTCGTGATTTTAGTTGACTAATTACTGTCCCTCCCTAGTTAAAATGTGTCTGTGAAATAATAATATCTTACTCAATATAATATTTGCAGGGTCTGCGCTGTGGTTCGTCGAGTGAGTGAGGATCAATTGGGCCAGAGAGGCCCAATTGGGGGAGAGAGGGTTAAAACTTGGCAGCGCACTTGTGTTGCAGGTATCTATGGGCGGCGGTCATCGTTTACCATCAGGTGATCCATCTGCTCGTTTGCCACCTATCACATAACAAGCAAGCTGTGATCTCTTATAATTTTAGGTTTGTTAACATTATGGAAGTGTCATCTATGTTAGAGATTCTGTATAGGTATAAATAAATCAATTTTCAATTTACCGACGAGTTTGTCACAGACAAAAGTTAAGTTAATAGGTCTAGATCAAATGTTTATTGAATGCAACAATATTTTTAAAATGTTTCGACACAGTTCCCGAGTGGGTGAGTGTCCCACTTGCGTAGATGTGGAGTGATTTTGGCTGTTCCATCGATTGACGTCACGGAAACGAAGGGCTATTCGCGTATACGGCTATTAATAAGATCGAAGTTTACTATTAGATTCGTAGGTATAGGGTGCTTAACCTAGTTTGTAAGTGCAATTTGAACTTCGATTGATTTCTTAGCAAAACAATATGGTTTTGGGCAAGAGTTAATAGGTTATTCCTGGAAACTTTTGTTGCTACATTTCCCCTTGTAGTCTCAATATAGTAGAGAGATGGTAGATCAATATAATTAAAGGTACCAGGACAACTTCTCAAACAGGAAATTCAAATCCGAGCTGAAGAATTTCAATTTCAAATCTAGGTATGAAAATGTATAACTTTATTTCAGGTATGGGAAAACATCATCAGAATGTTTTGTGTTTTCACGTTTCGATAGTTTCTTAAACTACCTACAGACACAATTTTTTTGTGATTTCAATGTGAACAAATATGGCGTATATCTAGTTGTTGCGTGTTTATCTAGTTACTAAGTATTCGAGTGCCACATTTAGAAGCCGGGCTCCAAATCTGGCATTGAGCATTGTCAATCTTGGCGTAGAATACACAATAAATTTTACGGTAGGTCGGGACTTTTGACCTACCCTAAGTGGTTTTGCCAAGATTGCCTAAGTATTTGAATTGAAATTTTAGGTGTATCACGAATTATACTTATGTTATTTCGAAGATAAGGATTGCTAGAACGAATTCTTCTAGATAATGTTCAGTATAAAGGAACGAAACGCAGGGTACAGTGTAATAAGTGTTAATAAAGTAGTGTAGTAGTGTAGTGTAGTGTTAAGTGTAGTACCTAGTACAGTAGTAAAATCTGGGTGCAATAATGTAAAACAGGTGTCATTATGATGTCCATCATACCTTGTTGTATCCTTATTCTAGCACATTAAATCATATACGTATACGAGCTTTATTCTTTCGTAGGTCCTGCTGATCTTTGGATTTTGTTTACCTTAGAAGGACAACTGACAATGACTGGAAGGTCTGAGAACAAAGGAGGCTTGCGTTCAGCACAGAACACTGACTGATGATTGGCAAATTAGTTGCATTCCATGTACTTACTCGTGAATAACAAATAGTTAAATGTTTGCGTCTGCGCAAAAGAAGCCGTAGAAAATACTTCTATGAGCAAATTACTAACATTACTTAGTTAATTGCATTACATCTTTGCTGACCACCGCATGATGGATGACGTCAAACGACATGTCCAGTTTTTGTTTATTCATGGTTAAAACTATTAGAGTTATCTTTATTGTTTAGGTATGTTGATATATTGTGTGTTGCATTGTAGGAATATTCTTATCAACATTCTTAAACAAGAACATTAATTAGTAGGTAATAATGCACATGTCACTTTGGTATTTAAATACCTATGTATGTGCTAAATCTTTATTGGACAAAATAATAGGGAAACACAAGAAAACAATAACTAGAATCTTTGGTTTTCATAAATAAATGCCTGTTATAAAAATAAACTTAACCCTCTTGATAAAACTTGGTTAAAGTTAGTCTTCGTTTAATATTGATGCTGTCACTCTTATTTGCCACTTTGATAAAAGTGTATATAATTAATTTTGTAACTTAATCGAATAGTTTGAATCATATTATTTATTATTTATATAATGTTTGCTAGGTAATAAATAAATGTAGCATAGATAAACTAGCCAGTTATAACAAAATATGATACTTACGTAAACAAACACATTAACTTTATTAGTTTAAGTGTAAGTTGTTTTTGTTAGCCTAACTGAAGAAGAAATAATTATAATTATGTGCCATTGATTTATAGTAAGTATCAGTCAATACAATTTTCGGCCAAAACAGCCTCGTCGCAGATTTTAAAAGAAGCCGCTATCTAGGTAGGTAGGCAGGTTAGCTGAGTCCTCTTTGATGTGCCTACCTAGCAGCCTACACCTCCATCAACGAATTAATTAAAGACCCAGCTGACCCAGTAACGAGTTGGTCACGCTAATGTTTAAATGTCTATTGCATTGTATTGTTGTGGGTGACAAACAAATCACGCACAGATGGCCTGTGTTGTTATCATAGTTCACTTCTAAAATAGCAACCGTCATCTAATACTGCACAACATTGTTTTGTATATAATAGCGGGCATCCAGTGCCGATTAGTTACGCCTGGCCTCGTCATAAATTTAAACTCATTCAATATTCTCTTTTATCGAACAAAGACGCGTTCACAGTTCTAAAAACAATAGAGAATTGGGCAGGAACTGAATATAAACGACTGTTCAAGGCAGTAGAAAGGCGCATGCATCGCACTAAGCATCGTGCTAAATGCGGATCTCCCGCCAAAACGGAGTTGAGCACAAAGTAACCGCTCAGTCGGCCAATCAGAGTGGTTCGCGCCCTACGTCCGCCGCTCTTTATCAGTGCGCGATAAGTAATGCTCCCGAAGCGCGCCCGATAAACAATAACAAAATTACTTAAAACGGGCCGCAATGACAGTCGACTCATAGCACCATCGACCCTCGCCGCGAGCAGTCTGCGTGCCCGCAAAAAATAAATAAATAAACAATAATAAAACGACAAAAACCGGGCCGGTTTGCTCCTTGCGCTTCGTCTGTTCGAAAAAGAAGCAAAAATCGCGCGCTCGCGAACGAAACATTGTAACAAAGTTTTGAAACTTCTTAAACTGTAACACAAGAATCCAAAAAGAACTGTTCGAAATAGTTCTAATTCAAGAAATTAGAAGCAAGTGTGTATAAGTGAAAGAAGCGATGGTTGAAACCGACAGTTGTGAATAGGAAAGTGATTTTGCTCGATAAAATCCAGCAAACCAAGTTTGTACGAGTAATTCTGCTCGTTAGTTCCTGGAGAAACAAGATAAGCGATAAATGTAAGTTCTACCCATATGTTTGATATCCACGATACTTTTTCTATTTCTCAATAACTAAATTGATATTTGACCTTGTTTGGGTTTATCTAATCGACTGTTTTTACACACACTACATGTTATAATCTCATTTTGTTTCCTATGATACCAACCAATTTTATTGTTGCTCATTTATTGTTGTTCCATTCCATAAGTCTGTTAACGCAAATGTTTTTACCGGGCTGTGATCTGGGGGTCCTGGGTTCGATTCCCGGGTCGAGCAAAAAAGTATGTTTTAAATTCGTCGAACATGCTCGGTTTGTGATCGCCAATCCGCATTAGGCAAGGTGGTGATTAAGTCTAGTTAGTCCCATCGTAGTAGCGATGACATGATTTCTATGATTTCTAGGAGGTCTTTGACCTAACAGTGGTGTAGGGATAAAGGCTGATATGTTCCTTTTAGTATTGAGTAAAGTTTGTTCGTATTCAAGATACGGATGTCAATAAAATTAAAACAATGGACAAGGTCCTTATTAAAACTAATCTACTTTGTTACGTACCTATATGCAAATTTACAACCCACATGAAATAAAGATAGTTGTAGCCAAGGCAGCTCAGTGGATATCGCGCCTTCCATGCGGGGTGAGGGGTCGTTGTTCTAATCCGAGCATGCACGTCTGAATTTTCCAAATCTATGTGTATTTCTACCATTAGCTCGGCTTACACGTTTCAGCATGCATGATCCATTTGGTCTGCTTTCCCTGTTAAAGGATTGCAAAAGTCAGACGGCAATCTTCAGACTCCCCAAATCCTGAATCATGGTCTAAGCGTACCCCGGGCTCATCTCGTACTAGCGTGTAAGTCCCGGAAAGCCGGAAATTACGCGTTTAAGATGAGAAATGAAACAAAAACATCGATAGTTGTAGGTAATTGGTACTTAGAGACCGCGTTTTGGTAAATGTAGTGTAGGACAGCCTCACAGGTCAGATGGAGTGCCGATCTGCGCAAGAGGGCTGGCTGGAGCTGGATGCGAGTAGTCGAAGATCGATCAAAGTGGCGAGCATTTGTAGAGGCCTATGTCCAACAGTGGACTGCAACAGGCTGATGATAATCAGGTAATTGGTTCCCAAACGTCTGTTTTGAAACTATTTACTATTGTCTATGGATAAGTATACATCTTAGTTTGTTTATACTTGTATCATAGTGCTAATTAGCGTAACTTTATCTACTAATGCTCCATTACCATAATTCACTATTATCTAACAGTTGAATGAATTGTGATGTTATCTTCTTTATCTTGTAATCCAGTCTCAATGGCTTATAACTTCATTGACATCAAGAAAATAAGTAAACAACACTGGCATGAAATTGTTATATTGGACTCGTAGTTTTGTTTTAGAAATGAAACAATTTCAGCCTCCAATGAAAACAATAACTAAGTACATAGGTATGTCTAGCTTAGCGATATGGATATTATAATTATTTTACCCTACGTTAGCAAAAAGGCGAAACCAAGATCTAATTTTCATACAAAAATGCTTAGTTCAGAGGCCTACAAAAGCGCTTACAATAATTTTAATAAACTACTTACTAACGAGTAAATCGATTGCTGAAGTTTTCCATTTTTAATTATGTAGATAACAGTCAACCACAGGCTACAGAAACACGCCAATACAAAACAGAATAATATACATCTAGGTATATATGTAGATAAGTTCAATTCGACTGTCACAGTCAGAAAAAAACACCATATGACTTCAGCAATTTCAAAAACTGGAACATTCTTAGTTACTAATGAAAATAAATATGAACTAAATTCCATTAATTAAATATACTGTTTGTCTTTATAACTTCGTTAATATCAATAGGAATATACTTACTGAAAAAAGTGGCAAGGTGTATTTGCAAGCTGCTGTTGTCGAATTTGACATAACAATAAAGAGTCCATAATAGCAAATCACCACAATATCCTCTGTGACATCACCGACTTATAGCTTCGACTTATAAATTCGCAAAACTGAGGAATTGAAAAACAAACTTGTTCGATGTTGTTGATGGATTCGCACACAAAGAGGGGATCAACAACTTTCACCGCGTCACTTCTAGCTGCACTCGTTTCTTGCAGTCTCGAGTATCATAACAATACCCTTTGTAGAGATTTAATGACCTCAATTTACTGACTTTATGTTCCCAGACGTTTTAAGCAAGAGGTCATTCACAAGAAGAGAAAAGTTGCGTTTATTCAAATTCGTCTTATTGATATTTTAGTGACATGTATTTTTTATTTTTTTTAACTATCTATTTCGTACAATCCCTAAGTTGTTTGCTCATATAGGTACTCAGAACAAAGTAAATAAAATAAACAGCTGATCACCATCTGGAAAAAGGTCCACATTTTTACCGTAGGAGCCACCCTTCGGCATGAATGGGCCTTCTCAACTGGAGTGATACTCGTACCACGCCTCACAAAAGACCAAGGCGTGAAGCAGCGCCCGCGCTGTGTTTCGCCGAGTTAGTGAGGGTATCAGAGACCCAATCGGGGGAACAGCGGGTGCACTTGTGACTCCACTGGTGTTGTAGGTGTCTATGGGTGGCAGCAATCGGTTACCGGTTATCAGGTGATCGTCAGCTCGTCTGTAACCTATCACATACCTACTTATAACATGATGATGTTGGAGACAGTTATAAGAAATAAAAAATGCTAACACTCACTAACCTGCTTCAAACATGTCTTTCAAGGTCAGGGCCAAAGAAAGTCCTATCATTTCTTCCATAGTCTGTTTATTATCGTTACGAATTGTTAATTACTCTTCAATTGCTTGTGCCAGAACTTAATGGCCTCGTCCGCCGACTCAAGGTGACCTATTAACTCATAGATCAACTTCATTAGCGGTTCCACTTAAATCCCCAACCGTGCGGAGAGTGTGGACTTTGTTTGCGTCGCTTCCGAGAAAAGACTCAGTTGTGTGTCGATTGTTGCCAGTTATTTTATCGCCGTCATTGTCATTTCCAACGGGTATGATATCCTTTTCGGTTTTTAAGTGGGCATAGATCTACTTTAAAGTGGGCTGGCCATATCAGCCGTACAACCGACAACTGTTGGGAGTTCTGGAGTGGAGAACGCGTCTCGGGACGTAGTGTAGGACACGCAGGCCAGGAGAGACGATTTGCGCAGGTTGGTTGGCAGGAGATGCGAGTCAGTAGTTGAAGATCAAACGCAGTGGCGAACATTTGAATGCCTATATCCAGTAGTGGCGGCTGATACTTCATCATGATGTGGGTCATTTTCAAAACATTGGCAGTCTTCAAACCCTTAAATACCTCGGAAAATAACGTCAAAATCTAAAGTTTACCAATTACTCGTATAAAGAAGCTTAGGCCTCTTCTATTTAAACGTAATATTTTAAATTCTGATGTCGATTGCTGAGGAATATGGATTTAAACTCTGCCACAACACGGTAATGACATCTTGTTGAGAGTTACCCATATAAAGTCCGATTTTGTCGTTCCCGTGATATTGGTCTAATTGTTTACTTATTCTTTTGTTCATAACTAAAAATGTATTTTCTATACCACCCACTGAGACTACTTATTCACTCTGAATACAGAAGTAGCGACGTATTACCATGGAACGGATCTTCGCTACAATAAATGCATGCGTAATACTTATATGAAATTTGATATTAAACTAAGTGCATGTTATAGTTTGCAAACTATGGGTATCTCTTCACGATATAAACAAAACTGTCTGTGATGATGTCATGTCTTAATTTATGTAAGGAAATAGATAAAGTCCCCTCAAAATACCCGTACCTACTAAACTATCAAGAGGAAGGTCCTACAAAAAACTTGTGCTTATTTTTTTCTACTTTGTTGCTTACCATAGACATAAAAACGCCCCGTTGGTCTAGTGGTAAAGTACTCCATGATCTCTGGATTTGCCTGCAGTGGGAGAGTAATGTAGGCTGATAAAGTGATGACATACATTTAGGATGGCGCCCAGTGCCTACTCTTCACGGAAACACAATTAGAAATTTCGATCTATTGTTTTATTTAAAAAACATAACGTTAATAGATAGCTAGGTAGGTGTGTTGTTGAGTTGAGAGCATTGACCTTACTCTGAGTAACATTGATTTATTATGAAATACTCGTATATTGGCAATTTTCAAATAAAATAATATAAATTGGATTGCGTCATTCGTGTTGCTACAAGACTTTAGGATGCTACAACGGAATAAGTATTTATCATCTATCAAAACCGTTAAAAGGAAAAATATAATTTAACTAACATAGCCGGCATTTTAAAGGTGGAATGTATTTATAATTTAAGGTGTGTAGGAGACCAGGTAAACCCAAAACCAACATGGCATACAAGTATGGTATACAGGCCTATGACAACATGCAGTTAAGTGTAATACATTCTTAACTTCATTTTAGGAGTTGTGATGGAAACCATAGACTACCCTAACACAAAAATCAGTTTCATCAACAAACATTTGTGTTGGTGCGGGAATCGAACCCTTGCGTCTTAACGCTCAAACCACTGCGCCCGATTTATCTAAATAAATGGAAGATCGCCATGTTCATTTATTAAATCAATAAATGGAAGACTGCCATGTTATTAATGAAGCATTACGTTTAGGTTATGATTTCACTTAGGTAATACGGACTGTGTATTTCGTGATTTGCCTATTAGGCACGGACGGATGTCTCTACACGCTATTAGGCAAATAACGAAAAATCACGAAGGTTAAAACAATTGCATCGTCATCTTGAATACTTAACGCGGTCTACTTGCATATTTTATGCAAAGCAACTAGACGCGAGTCGTTAGCATGCCACAATACTTATTGGTGAAAAGTGCAATAGATTCAAATTGTTATTGAAACGAAACCTGGGGAATAAAACTGCAAAGTTGTGCAACATTACAATTACAAATGATGACAGGTTAAAGTGTGGCGCCCAAGCGCAGTAGGTTCCTGTTTCGAACCCAGGTAAGATTAATAAAGCCAAATTTACTCTTCGTGTAATACTTACTAATAATATCATTTTAACCGATTTTTCGGCTATATATACAGGCTATATATCCAGTCAGCCATCGACGCAAGACATTTATAGAGCAGAAGTGTGTGCAGACACAAGTGCGCTCTCTTTCCCTTACCCTCATATTTCAATGAGACACAGTGTGACATGACCGAAAAGAAATCAGGCGCAGGATTAATAGCTAAAATTCTCATATACGCCTACATATTCATACTAAAATCCAATCAGCGGCCTCAAGACTCCTGAAATGCTAAAATATTATCCTCTGGTCTTCTTGACTCAGTAGTCAAGAAGACCAATGCAGTGACTTCAAAACGTTAAATAACTATATAAAGTAGACATTTGTTTTGTATGATAATTTGTAAACATTACACATACTTAGTTATAATAAATTGAACCAACAAACAATATAAGTCGTAGTTTGTTTGTTATTTGACTTGTATCAATAATTATTACAAATCAGTGAATGACACACACTTTTTACTCTACATATAAGGCACAGCACTTGGTTTGGTATCTACGTTTATATAGCAGTCCGGTTGTAGAGCGGTCATTGAACTTATCTACTAGTAGTGAAAAGTGAGTAACTTATTTAGGCAAAGGGTAGAGTACCCTTCTTAGATAAATACCCTTCTGTTTATTGATTTTTCTTTTACTACGATAGCCTAACGGTAGAGAAAATCATCATCATCAGCATCAGCCCGGTAGTACCCACTGCTGAGATAGGGCCGTCCGCTTACCCTTACGCGCAATGTGTCCGGTCCTGGGCTGCTCGGATCCATGTAGTCCCTCTTGATTTTGGTGATGACATCGACCCATCGTGACACGCGACGACCTGGACTTTGTCTGCCGTGTCTAGGACACCGTCTGGTCATTAACTTGATAGAGGAATATCAATAGCCAACACTAGATCATGGTTGCACGTACAGAATCAGAGAAACTAATGAAATATTAACGAAAACATGCATCTACATGTTTCGGATAGCTTAATAGAAGGTTTCTATTAATGATATTTTCTACAACAGTAGGTACACAAACGTCTAAGTCAGGGGGGGTTGAAAACCTTTAAGTCATGAGGGACCATTTTACCGAAATTCTGTCGTGTCAGGGACCACACACTTTCGGACATCCGTCGCGGCGCCGTTTGGGTGTGTTGACTCGACTAATCACGTCACGTCACTTTTTTATTACGATGTCTTCGCGGACCACTTGGAATGACTCCAGGGACCACCGGTTAAGAACCACTGGTCTAAGTGGTTGAAAACACATCCAAATTTTGAGACGGATCGCCTGCTGGTAAGCGATTACCGCCCATATATGTACAAACCCATGGATACCAGCAACACCAGTAGAGTCACAAGTGCGCTGCAAACCTTTATCCCCCTTTCCCTTAATTGGGCCTTCGGTACCCTCACTCACTCGATAAAACACAGCGCAAGCGCTGCTTTACGCTGGTCTTCTATAAGGCCGTGGTATCACTCCGCTCGAGCCGGCCCATCCATGCCGAAGCGTGGCTCTCCCATGGTTGAAATATACGTATGCAGTTAATTGTATGGCTGATAGTACTCAGTTCGTTGATCTTATTCACAACATATCTACCATAAATGTAAGTATAGCACTATACCAACCTATAACCACTTGGTCATAGGCGAGATTGAAATACCAGATTTCCATATCCTTGTCAGCGAAGCGACTCGGGCGTGGGATGACAGTTTCAATAAACTTGTAATGAGGTTTCCACGTATGTACTAACATGTCAAGCTTATAAGGTGCAGTTACCTAAGTTTAAATCTGATTATATTTTATTTTGCTTCTATTTATACTTCGAAAATATACAGCTCATCATCACCTTCAGTCGTACATTGGTAGGTACTAGTTACAATCTCCTTTAGCTAAAGATTCTACTGCTCAATGCTGCATGTAAGTATCTGTTTTTTTATCTTAAATGTAATGTAAATATGAAATTAATATTATATAGGTTGAGGAGGTTAAATAATGGATAATATTAATAATAAGCGATAGGTTGTTGTTGTGTAGGCAGACGAGCAGACCACCTGATGGTAAGCGATTGCCGCCGCCCATAGACACCTGCAACACCATTAGGGACACAAGTGCGCTGCCCCCTTAACCTTTATAATTATCCTCGTTTGTAACGAGACGGTTTTGTTTTAGGCCCTCTGCCACAGATATATCTTCGGATCGAACGCGTGGGGAGGTAATCATGCGCATGAGTGAGAGCGCGCAAGCGCGGAAGTGTCGCACGGTTCCTTCCCTCGGTTCCGTACGTGTGACCGCGTGTCGATCACGCGCAACGGGTCGGAAAGCGACGGAAATGGTACAAAACGATCAAGGAAATTATGGATATGAAAAGTGGACTTTTTTCGCACTTTGATTAGTCTCTTCTGGTTGACTGTGCTTTTGGTTTTTTTGTACGCGATGGTTTTGCTAAAGAGCCCAGGTCAGCTCCACATTTCATTTATATCCTGAATGCGGCATTACAGTAATATTACCTACTCGTAACTCACTTTCCACAACATCATTTCCTTTTTGCCGCTTAACTAGGTATCAATAATGAAAATTTATAGGTAGTAATACGGTCATCAATTTCATAATAATTTTAGCCGTTTCACTGCCTACAAATGTATCTAGGAAACACTGAAATACTAGGTACTTCCTCTTAGACTCAATCGATCCAACTAGACGTGGACAAACCATCAATCAGGGATTTTACCAACCGTGCGAGGTGCGCATGCGATGCGTGTCCGGACGTCACCAGTTCCGGAGGTGGTGGTTCCGTTTGCTATAGGTACTGGTGTTTTGCTCGAGTTTGATTGGTTTTGGAGTAAATTAATTGTTCCTTTTTCTATCATTACCTCTGTGGCGATGGAAAAACATCTGAAGAAAACATGGACGTTTCATTCACTTCGCAGAATATTTCCTGCGCTCAATCCCACCGAATTAATACGGTAAATGACTGTTGGCGCACACACTATACCTACGTACGTAGAGATGGCCTGTCTATCGGTTTTTACAGGATGCATTTTGGGGAGTGTTCGAAAGAAATTCACGACCTGATATCACCTTCTCCATTCTACCACTGGACAATGCGGAAGACGGCAAGAATCCACTCTTACACTGTAAAAGTTCCACCAGCTCGTACTAAGCGTTTCGCTTCTTCTTTCTTAATACGAACTGCTAAGGAATGGAACAACTTGCCGGCTTCTGTATTCCCAGATAGCTACAGTCTACAGAGAGTGTCTTCAAGTTGAGAGTGAATAGGCTTCTTCTGGGAAAGCACGCTACATCTTAGACCTCATTGTCACTCTCCATCAGGTGAGATGAAGACAAGCGCTAACCCATTTAACATAAAAAAACAATATAGAGCACTATAATAATTATGTATCCTGCGTGTCTGGCTGATCGTTTAAATCGCCGATAGCTGAATCGGTTGGAGTAATTATTATTATACCTTATACTATGTCCCAAGTCTACAGTGTCTATATAAATAAAAATGAATTGCCGTTCGTTAGTCTGGCTAAAACTCGAGAACGGCTGGGCCGATTGAGCTGATTTTAGTTTTAAAATGTTTGTCGTAGTCCAGGGAAGGTCTAAAAGGTGAGAACATAAAAAAACAATATAGAGCACTATAATAATATGTATCCTGCGTGTCTGGCTGATCGTTTAAATCGCCGATAGCTGAATCGGTTGGAGTAATTATTATTATACCTTATACTATGTCCCAAGTCTACAGTGCAGCGTTTACGTAGATAATCTGTAGTTCCGCTGCCGAACACATGCGGTGATAATTGTTCCGATCAACATCAGCCACGACATCGCGTGCGCGATGGAGACACACTGGCACGCAAAGGTATCAGTGTACTTGTGTAGCCATCATTACAACGCTTTGTAGAATAAATACCTGCTTTAATCATATACAGTACCAGTAGCATAATACTATCTGGGGGCCTTCTGGCTTAGGTGCAAAATTTTGTTATGTTTAAGTTTTTTTCCGAGGCCGCCGACTCTTGGGCCCGGGGCCCTCTTGGGTCGGGTGTAATGAGTAATTTCTGACTCTGCAGTTTGTAAATGTAAAGGGGACTCCTGTATAAAGTTTTGACAAATAAGTGAATTGGTTTGGTTACAACAACGGCCAATTCCTAGAAATTATTATAACTTTTATGATTACACAATGAACTACACAAATTACAATTCTTCTTGAAGCTATTTGCACAGTAGCTATCGGCGGCTAAGTATGTACCTACACAATCTCGAGCTATATACTTATTCGGAAAATTCGAAACATACTTTTTGCTCAACCCGGGAATCGAACCAGGACCCCGAGATTACCTACTGCCCGTTACTTAAACCACTGCCAACAGTCAAGGCTGCAGGTGGGGAAAAATAAATAAATACTTCAGCAGACCAAAGATACTTTACACACGTATGAAACTTTTGAGATTTTTTGATATTGACATTTATAATTTTGACTTTTGTATATCAGTTTTGTGAATTTAATAAATAAATTTTGTCCAACGTTTATTTGTTCACTAATTAGGATTTAAAACAGTCGAAATCAATTGTGAAAATCTAAACGAAATCTGTAACAAAACTAAATTATTTTTTTGACAGTACTTTCGTTGTTTCAGGCAAAAAAATGTGCAGCTGGTGGGTCCTGCTGGCCATCGTTGCAGTCAACTTGGTCCATTGTAACGAGAACGAAATCAAAGATTCTAGCCCCACCATTTTCGAGTAAGTTTAGCTATAGTAAGTAGTTGATAGGTACTTAAATATTATAAAAGTGTCGTCCTAATTCGTAAGTCGGCTATATAATAGCCGCCAATTTCAACGATAAACCATCGATGCAAGACGTTTAAACTCTATTCCAGTTTCATACAGAAACATTACGTAAGGGACAAGTTTTGCCCAGCCTGGAGATCGAATCCGGGACTAACATAATTTTTTTTTTTTGTAAGTAGGAGGTTAACGTTTGACCACAATCGCGCTTGTTGGAAAGGTTCGATAGAGTCTAGGATGTTACGTTTAATACGCCTTGCGTTCAAACTTGCTTTTAAAATTATGAAAATAAACTTATGAAATGTGTCATTACGAAAGTTTTACCCCTCCCATCCTCTTATCACACAATGCCACTCTAAAATTAATCAATAGGTACCCTCAGCTCATTCCCTCTTACGTACAAGTATGACGTACTTACCTCCGTAATAAATTGATGGCCCCATTTTAAGGCTAAACAGGTATGTAATTGTTTAAGTTATTGTTATAATACAATAGCAGAACTAAAACTAAACGTATGTTCTCACGATGATGCCGTTTAACTAGAATTCACTTAATTAAGTTCAAAATATGCAAATCAACGTCACGATTTTTAAATTGGTCTTTAAGTTTTTCTTATTTATTGTCTACACGGTTTTTTCTCTCTTCACAAATTTAAAAAATATTTTTGAAGGCTTCCTCTTTATTTTGTTTGTTGTGAGGTTCACATTGTAACCATTGTACATAGGTACTATAATATACCATGGTGGTATTGTTTATTAATAACAGGAACGAATTTATCGTTACTCCTACCGGCATTAACCACAAGTTTTTCTCATTGTACTTACTTATTATACCTAAGTACAGTGGCCAGCACATCAAGTTACTACAATCTGTCAAATTTCCTCAGTTGATATTGAACCAAACACGTTTGACATAAAAGTGAGGTTCGATTGAAGAAATTTGACAGATTGTAGTAACTTGATGTGCTGGCCACCGTACACTAAAAATTTTTAGTCTATTTAATCCTGAAGCCCTTATAAATAGGTAACAAAAGGTTATACATAGGCGAACTCAACGTTGTACCGTTACTTTTAACCGTTTATTGTTCTCTCTTTCTTTCAGGCCATCATGGGTATACAAATGTATCCCAAACACGGGTTGCCAGCGGTCGAAGCCGCCGAAGCCAGAGCTGGGCAACGTCACCATCTACTACCACAACCTGGACCTGTGCCGGACAGTGTGCGGCAGGTTCGGCGGCATCTGGCCCAAGCCCCTCTCCGCGGTGCTTAGCCAGCAGACCGTCCAGATGCACCCTACGTATCTCAGGTAACTTTTTTTTGTTATAGGCGGCAGACTAGATTGATATCTCTCCTGGTACAGCCATGTAATGAGAAGAGAGGAAGAACATGTAATCAAAAGCGTGATGGGTATTAATGTAAATAGGAGGAGGAACACAGGACGGCCGAAAAAGAGATGGATGTGTGAAGAAATAACATGGCTGAAAAGGGTGTGGATGATACGATGACGAATGACAGGGACGAATGTAAGAAGAAAACATACTGCGCCGACCCCAGATAATCTGGGAAAAGGGCAGGGAGATGATGAGGTGGCAGACGAGAGAGATCACCTGATGGTAAGCGATTGCCACCGCCCATAGACATCCTGTGCTGGACAGTTTGCGGCAGGTTCGGCGGCATCTGGCCCAAGCCCCTTGTCTTCAGCCAAGTACAGATGCACCCTACTCGTCCTACACTACGTTTACAAAGACGCGGTCTCCACTCCAAAACTCGTTTACCCCAACAGTTGTCAGTTCTGCGGCAGGTAAGTATGGCCAGCCCACTGCCACTTCAGCTTACTAATCCGGTGAGCTATGTAGATAACTTTGAGAGAGATCAGCTGCTACTTTGTTCGCGACGTGATTTTGCTATTAGTTGCAATGTGTACCCATCTATTGGTATGGGTGCTGATTGCTTCGCGCTTGTGTTTCGAGTTTTCGATTTGTAAGTATAAAAGATTTACCGATGTCTATAGAATTTAGCCCTTTATCAATGGTGGTGCATTGCTTTTATTCCTTGATCGTACTGTGGTAATAGACACCTGATACCCGATTAATGACGGGCTATTAATACAAGACCCCAGTCCATTCACCGCGGTTGTACGACGGCCCGGTACAGGTGTCTCCCGCCCGTCTGTCTATTCTGGGTGACATCGCTTGCGTCATAGATGCGCACGAGTCGATGGCTTTGACGGTGAGGCAACAACCGGTTTGACGTTTTTTAATGTCCTTTTTGGTTGTTAGTGTGGACTTTTTTATGGTGACACAGTGTGATTGCTAAGCTTATCCTCATGGTAAGTTCCCAATGGAAGGGGTGCACTGCAAGTTTGTAGAGCAAAATGTGAGCTGCCAAAACTATTGCACACCTTGTCACTTAAAAGAACGTAACTACTCATTTAGTAGTTTGAATCTAGGAATACACCTCATCGTCACCCTGTGGTAGGCCACGAATGGACAAGGCCTCTAGTATAAACAAAAAAAGCATTGCAAGGGCATGTTAGGTATTGGTAAAATTGTCCAAAGTTTCTTAAATGACAGCCATACAACAACGCTGATATCTTGCGATAACCCCATTTTTCTTCTTACTTTTCTATTACCTTACTGTTCCATCTATTTACTGTGACTCATACGGTCCACCCCGCTTCAGTAAGTAGTAAAAGCGAGTCTGATGACAGATTCAGTACAATAACATTGTTTTATCTAAAGATTGTCTATATTTATGCACTCATAAATGTTTATAGTATTTTTTGTTCTTATTTTTAAGAACTTTAAAAATGAACTGATCGTAAAGTTTCAAGTGGGAAGACAATTCGTCACACACTAGTGATTTATTTGCAATGAAAATGGTTTTCTACTCAAAAAATATTCATGATGATCATTCGATGATCTTCACATTAATATTGATGAATTTCCGTCAGACACTTAAACAATGCATTGTGAATTCGATTCGCGATTTAACCTTTTTTGTTAGTTTTATTGGTTTCATGGATGATCACTTGTAGCTTGCGAGTTTGTTCGTGCGGTTTAAAATGAACTTACCTTACCTACTTATTTCTCATTTCCTGTGGCATTGTTTTTTTTTATACATTTGGGAAAATTTCACATACTGCTTAAACCCGGCGGACTAACCTGGAAGCCCGTTTTTTGTTTTTTTAATCAAACGGGTTAAACCCGCCAGTAGTGTTTTTCGATTCTTGCCTTAGGTAAGGGATAAATGCTCTTTAATCCTATTCTTCGTTAAACAAACCATAATCTTTGATTGTAACTTTCATCGATAGTTTTGTGGTAACAATTTGAACTCTACCAACAAGAAAGGGCCGGCCAGAATAAATCTCTACATCTCCTGGGCGCCATCCAAACGCCTGACAGAGAGTTCCTAAATATAGAGGACAAACGATTTCTAGATAATCTTCGGTACATTATATTGCGTACGGAAATAGATGCTGTTATTTTTCTGTTTTGTTCTAAGCTATTGGTATCAGAATCAAAATAGATACCGTAATAATATAGGTAATTTACTTGAACTTGTGTAAAATACTTATATAAATACAATAGCTTCTAGGAAACTCATCAAATAACTATAAACCATAATATAATCGTAAAAATCATTCTATGAGATGGCGGTTAAAGGTTTAGTCGGCGACATAAAATATATGAACAGCTGTCAATAATATCGATATATTCGTTGCATTACATCGTTATCTGTAATGTGACTTTTATCGCTTTTAATGTGCTTTTTAATAAAGTTTTATAAAACTATGGCGTTGCTAAATGTAGGTAGGTACTGTATTGTGAACATTAATGTATTCCGATGACATGTACAGAGAGTATCTGTGAACATTTATTACCCTTTAACCACGTCTTCTACCAATCATTCCGAACAACAAATTGTTTTATGACTTTTGTAAATTCGCATAATAACATTTAGGTACCTATTAATTTTGTATGGGGAGTCAAAAAACTTTCGACGCTTTTTCAAAAGTGTTATAACAAATTTTGTTCAGAATGGCGGGTAAAAGATGCGGTTGAAGGGACGTAAATAAATAAATAAAACAAATAAATTGAGACAACATCACATAAATTGTCCTGTTCCCAAACTAAGGTTTTCCCTTGTACTATGGAAACCAGAAACAACGAAGGAACCACAAACACCCACACCCAACACAAATATCTGTTTCATCAACAAACATCTGTGTTGGTACACACACACACACCCTATACACGAGTAGTATTCTGTTAATGTATTTTTAAGTAAGTTCTCCAGTGATTAAGCCACGATCATTAGGTACACTAATATACATGCAAATGGAAAAACTTTAAATCCGTTGAATATTGCTAAATGCAAATATTTTAAAGATCTACAAATAGACGATAGAGAGACCGGTACGGAACCTCGCATGACAATGTCAAACACGTTGCGTAGGTGTCAACCCGACAAGTTCATTGAACTCGGCCATACCTCTCGATGATACTTTCCTTAATAATATGACAAATACTCAACCTGTATTGGATTGGTGTTTATTTATCACCGGCAGAGATGTACTTGAGGTAAACGACTCTATAACAGGTCCTTTACATTGTGCGGCGCACGCGCAGGAAATTTAATACGGGATCGGACAGCTGGTTTCTTATCTGAGGTATCGCGTTTGAACACAATGTATCATGATCGTCATTTAAACAACATGTTGTTTATGCTTGATAAAAGAGCAAGGGTCACCTGATGGTACCTAAGTACTTAATCACTGCTGTCCATGAACATCTGCGTGACCAGAGAGACCAGTATCTCTTTCTAGATACCAGTATCACTGCACCTTTTTATGGTTTAGTGTACACTTGTACTAAATACAGATTATAGTTAGTGCAATTGTGAACTAAGTCATCTACAATTTATAGTACATAATTGCACCAACTACCAAGTGTGCACAGTGTGCACTAAACCATCGATTTACTGTACAGTAGGTCCCTATGTCGGTAGAAAGTTCTGCGAGAAACACACAGTTCTGTACCGCCATTTATCCAGATGATAAGGAATGCCAACTGTTTGCGTGTGATTCCACGAAATTAGATCTCACAATTTACTTACTTGAGACCACATTTTAATTAGAGTTGCCTAACGTCATCATTGCTTTATTGACGGGCCAGTAGTTATAAATAAAGATATACAAAAGCTTTCTATAATTTTGGCATCGCACGGTGTAAATGCCGAGCTCCGGCTAGCGGCACTCCGACCTACGATCCTGAGACCGTTTATTTGACAAACGAATCGTGATCAATCGCCGTAGTGAGGCTTACGGCTTGTAGGTAGAGATGTTCTGCAAAGGCATCGATGGAAAAAACTAGAGTTAAATATACTGAGAAAACTAGGTATAGGTACGCTAGCGGCACTTCGACCAAGATCCTGCGAATGCGTTTATGATAAAGGTTTTAAAACAGTCTATCGTACGATTCTGGTTGGTTATCTTCTATCTTCTTCTATACTATTAATAAAGAGGTAACGCCTCGGCCTGTGACTGACTGACTGAACTGACTGACTGACTGACTGACTGACTGATCTATCAACGCACAGCCAAAACTACTGGACCCTAAAATCATGAATTTGAAACTAGGTAGTTCTTACTATGTAGGCGCGCACTAAGAAGGGGTTTTGCGAAATTCACCCCCTAAAGGGGTGAAAGGGGGGGTTTACGTTAGTATGAAAGTCTTTCAATTTTGATGTTAGAGATTTGAAAATTTGGATTATGATTGTTTATCAAAAATAAAAATTGACCTGTTTTAGTTTTTTTTTTAATTTAAGCCATAAAGGGGTGAAATGGGGGTTAAAACAATGTATGGGAGATTTATTATTTTTAAAGCTAGAGTCTTGAAAATTGGTATTTGGGTTTTCCATACAAATTAAATGAAAGTAATTTCAGCATTTTTTTTTCTTCAGCTTACAAAGGGGTGAAAGGGGGTTAAAACGTCGTATGGAAAATTCGTCATTTTTAAAGCTAGAGCTTTGAAAATTGGTATTTGGGCTTTGCATGCAAATGTAAAGAAATTGAATTCGGCATTTTTTTCTTCAACCTATAAAGGGGAGAAAGGGGGATAAAACGCCGTATTGTCAATTTTAAAGCTAGATTCTTGAAACTTGGTATTTGGGCTTTGCATACAAATGTAATGAAAGTGAATTCGTTATATTTTTCTTCAACCTAAAAAGGGGGGAAAGGGGGTTGAAACGAAGTATTGTCATTTTTTGAAGCTAGAATCTTGAAAATTGGTAGGTATTTAGGCTTTGCATATAAATTTTATAAAAGTCCACCTATAGGGGTGAACGGGGGAACTGATTAAATTTGACAAAGTAAAGTTATAGAGTTTCCAGCATTTTTTAAATCAAATCTTTTTGAGATTCCTTCATTAAGGTTTACGATCACCAAAATTATCAATCCTATAAGTATCAGTAAAATTTCTTTTTGCTAATTACTTTGATTGTTGTGAATTCTACTTCGTTCAAAAAATTAAAATACCGAAGCGAAGCGAGGGCGGGCCACTATTGTAAAATAACATTGACATTTATAACATCACTCATTACATTGTCCTGGTCCGAAACTATGTTTTTCCCTGGTAATCTACTATGGAAACCAGTAACAAAAAAGTTCCCACCAGTCAGACTCGACACAAATATCTGTTTCATCAACAAACATTTGTGTTAGTCCGATAAGTCTTCCAATTCATACCTGTCTGGTCCCTAATGGACCCAAGACAAAGATGGACCCTGTTATGCATAAAAAATCCAACCAGCATTATGTTATGGAATGGACTATGTTGGATAGATCTTGTATGTATGCATCCAATTATGGGATGGTTCTCGCCTCTCCGTCTAGTCGAGTCGATGACCAATGCTTATGTTATCGATAAAATATCCTGCATCTTTATTCTCGCAGCGGGATATTGCGCTCCGCCCACTCCTTGCGCTTTTATTAATCGAATTCACAATCGAGTTACTGCGATTTTTTTAGGGTTCCCTAGCCAAACGGTAGATTCTGAACCCTTATAAATTCAACACAAGTAATATTTGTCTGTCCGTCCCGTGTATGTGATAACGACTTTTTTTCAAAACTATGTCTTCCTAAGAACTAATTGTTGAAACTTTGTAAGTACCTATACTTATATACAGTCCCGTGCACTAATAAGTATACAGCCTCATTCAAATATGAACCTTTATTGTCCTGGCTTAAGATACGAGGGCTTCAAATTTTATTACAGGAGACTGTTCCTATTTTCTGAACTGCACTAAGTTTTTCTAAGATATCCCCATACTCGGAACTAAAACTAGAAAATGTTTTTTTCTTCATCCAACCCTTAATGTCGGGTAGGTTTCTCTATAGCTCGGTCATCTAAAATATTTATTGAGGTTTCTGAAACTCAAATATCCATACTAATATTATAAATGCGAAAGTAACTCTGTCTGTCTGTCTGTCTGTTACTCTTTCACGCCAAAACTACTCAACGGATTTTAATGAAATTTGGTATACAGATAATCTAGACCCTGAGAAAGGACATAGGTTACTTTTTATTGCGAAAAGGGGGTTGTAAGGGGTTGAAAGGGGGGTAAAAAGTTACTTTTCCACGCGGACTAAGTCGCGGGCGGCCGCTAGTATAAAAATAAATGCTGGTGTTGCAGGTGTTCATGGGCGGCGGTCATCGCTTACCATCAGGTGATCCGTCTGCTATCTATCACATAAAAAAAAAATGTTACGTTGCTACGGAACACTTCATGGGCGAGACCGACTCGTGCTTGAAGGCTTGGCTTTAGCTTTGCTCGTCTTGAGTCTTGACCTTTATATGATTACCTACTCCTACTTGTTGTTAGTGGCTTCGGAGTCATCTTTGCACGCCAAAGTGCGTTTTTACTTGCAGTTTTTATTCTGAGTAGCTAACGGATGTTGGTTTTTCTAATGTCTGAAGTATTTTATAGGTCAGACAAATTACTTGTACGTAAAGTGGTTTTCGAATTAACTTGAGGCAGTATTTTTTTGCTAGACTTCTTAATTAACTAATCCATGCTAATATTATAAATGGGTAAGTGTGTCCGTGTGTCCGTCTGTCTATCTGTCTATCTGTCTGTCTGTCTGTCTGTCTGTCTGTCTGTCTGTCTATCTGTCTGTCTGTATGTCTGTATGTTCTTTCTTTCACGGCAAAACGAAGCGACGAATTGACGTGATTTTTTAAGTGGAGATAGTTGAGGAGATGGAGAGTAACATAGGCTACTTTTGCCCCTTTCTAACCCCCTATTTTAGGGAAGTGGTGGGCGCGTGCGAAGCCGCTGGCAATTTTTTTTAATAAGTTGAAACTCCAAACTTCCAATGTAACACAAGTGTGTCCAGTCTATGAATGAGATTATGTAAATAAATAAATTGAGACAGCATCACATAGGTACATTGTCCGGGTCCCAAACCAAGGTTTTCCCTTGTACTATGGAAACCAGAAACAACGAAGGAACCACAAATACCCAGACCCAACAAAAATATCTGCTTCATCAACAAACATTTGTAGGTATTGGTGCGGGAATCGAACCCGCAACCCTTACGTCTCAACAGGCGCTCAAACCATTGCGCTAAGCGGGTCGTCGTGTGAATTTTATTTTATTATTTTACTAGTGGCCCGCCCTCACTTCGCTTCGGGACCGTAATTCAAAAATGAACCGATAGATGGCGCTGTGTCGAATTACATCGCGCATGCGTTTCGTGTTTTCGGTTTAACTATAAGCCTTGTCGTTGTCCATAGAAGTTATCTCTTTATAAATAGTATAGATTAATCTTTCTATTCCTAGGTATGACCTGAGCAGCGTCCCAGCCGGTGCTCGAGAGATGATTGCCCAGATGAGCAAGGTCACCTCAGCCAACCTCATGGCAGAGTGCCGGGGCAACGTCACCGAGGTAGTGGACACCCCAGTCTTGGTGTACCTCGTGGTCGCCTCCGACAACCTCCAGCTGACCTGGGACACGGATGAGAAGTACGACCTCGACGTCCAGAATAAGAGTAAGTTGAGGTTTTTTTTCATTTGGGCGCCATAAGCAGTAATCTGGGGGGAAAATTTCGAGCACTTGACATTGAAGTCGAATTAGAGATTTGTATGGGCGAATGTATGAAATCTAAATTAGATTTGAATAAATAAGTACCTAACTTAGGCTCATCTGTTTTTTTTTTGTAATAGGTGGCAAGTGTTTGAGTAATTGCCGCTCATAGACACCTGCAACACCAGTAGAGTCACAGTGCCCTGCCAACCTTTAATCCCCTTTCTCCCTAATTGGGCCACTCGATGAAATAAAGGGCAGGCCGGTCTTCTGTGAGGCCGTGGCATCTCTCCAGTTGAGCCGGCCCATTCATCTAAGCGTGGCTCTCCCACAGTTGTTGTCTGTTATAAAGGTTCTTAAGTGCTAAACAGTCAATTAAACCTTTCAGATCAAAAGGTGACAGTGACCATCACGGCGACTACCGTTTATGGAGCTCGACATGGCCTGGAGACGTTTACTCAACTCGTCTCCTCGGACATGCCTGACGCACTCAGCAACCGATGCGGCCTCCGAATCGTATCTGGTGCCAGGATCAAGGACTACCCGGCGTACAGACATCGTGGCCTGATGCTGGACACGTCGAGGCATTTCATCCCAATGGAGGATATAAAGAGGACGATCGACGGAATGGCCGCAGCCAAATTTAACGTCTTCCACTGGCACGTTACTGATTCGCATAGTTTTCCTCTGGAGTCGCAGAGGGTTCCACAGTTTACGAGGTAAGAACTGTCTGATAGCAGGTAGTAGATTAAGGACTATCCAGCGTACAGGCATTGCGACTTGACGCTGGATACATCGAGGCATTCATGCAGGTATCCTCACTCGCACCGTGTAACACACTGCAGGATTCTGTATCATGCCGGAATATGAATAAGACCTATAGTCACATTAAAAATATTTTGAAGTGAGAAAGGACTTTTTAGTTAGACTTTAAGCTTTACTAACTATATTATATTTGGTGGTATTGTTAGATACGGGGCGTACTCGCCATCAGAGATCTACAGAACTGAAGAGGTGAAGCAGCTGATCCAGTACGCCCAGACCCGCGGCGTGCGCGTTGTCATCGAGATAGACTCGCCTGCGCACGCCGGCAATGGATGGCAATGGGGAGAGGTATGTATTGATCTAGCTTTCATTTAGCACAATTTTTCTTTGCAGAATTTCAAATAGCAACTGTAATTTGTAGTTTAAATATATTATCTGTGGTTCAGGCGAATTACCTACTTATAGTTAAACCTACTATTTACGACATTTCCACTATCTCTTGTGCGATGTAATAGACTCCTAGATTCCCAGTGCCGTCTATTGGTACAATTTGGAAATATGAGTCTTGAAACGAAGTGAGGTCGAACCACTAGAAATTCAATACAGGGTTTATCTTCGGGAGTACACAATTTACTTAGGTGCTCCTGGCCAACTGGCCAGGCCTGTAAGAATGCGTCTCACTAGACGCATTCATTTAAAAGGATTCCGTCTCCTGCCTTGCATGCTCTGCAGTCGCTCTTCGATATTATGTTCATCGTTATCAGCATTGGTTTTGACATAGTTTAAGGTCCCTATAAGGTTCCTATGAGTATCTTTGCCAGTTGTTTATTTTCAATAAGATGCTATCTTCAACTAAGTTCTTTGTAACTAGTGCCTATTATCTGAAATTCATTTTGATGGTAATATGTAATAATTTCATGATTCTAGGACTACGGATTCGGAGATCTAGCTGTGTGCGTTAACGTGGATCCCTGGAGGGGTAATTGCATCCAGCCCCCGTGCGGGCAGCTCAACCCCGCCAACCCCACCATGTACAAGGTTATGAGGAATCTGTACAAGGACCTTGCTGAAGTACTGCCCAAGCCGGCCCTGTTCCATATGGGTGGAGATGAGGTTAGTATTGAAAATTATAGGATAGATACGTTCAAAAAATATGTTTCATCTATTGTGTAAATTGTATTCCTAACTCTGAACACAATAGGTATGTAGTATATAGTTCTTACATTTGTGATCTCGGGGTCCTGGGTTCGATTTCCAGGTTGAGCAAAAAGTAAGTTTCGAATCTTCTAGTGATCACTTATGCTGATTAGCGAAGCGTGGTAATTAAGCCTGATCCCCTCATAGCAACGATGAATTGATTTCTATTATGGAGGCCTTGTCCTGCAGTGGGACAGTATATAGGCTGATAACTACTTTATTCTACCAAATTTTAAAATTATGTATATCCTTTTCTCAGGTCTGGATCCCATGCTGGAACTCAACCGAACAAATCATCAAGTACATGGAAGAGAAAGGCCTCAACAGAACAAACGATGGGTTCCAACGGCTCTGGAGCGAGTTCCACGCCACCATCCTGCAGATTTGGGACGACGAGCTGAAGGCGATAGGGACCCAAGATCCACAGCCTGTGATGCTCTGGTCCTCGGCCCTCACGAGGATGGGAACAATACAAAAAATGCTCAGTAAAGACAGGTATGTTACTTCTTCAAACTAAGACAGCTACTTATGTCTGCCAATCAAATAAAGGTCTCCAAAGACCTGTTTTTTTTTGTCTTCAAAACAATTTTTGGATTTTGTGATCCAATATAACCATTCCTTTAAATGTACTTCCTGATTGACTCAAATTTTGACTAGAAGAAATTGCCTTTGGTTGGAATTTCCTACAATTTTTTTTTATGAGAGGACTTATTCGGTCTAGTAAAGACGTTACGAGTATTTTGATGTTTGTTTATTACGTTATGAATGGGGGTTCTAAGTAGGTAACGCCATCTAGCAGATGTTGTGTGAAAAATCCACTAGATAGCGTACAGTAGAACTAAGATCCATCTACACGGTGATTGGGTATTTTAGATGAGAGATGTCAAAAGCGCACTATACAACCAATGACGTTGAAGTTGGACCTCAGACTAATAGTACGCCATCTAGCGGATTTTTACAAGGGATAGCCCCCTATTTGACGTCAGTCACTGGATTGCTGCTCATGAAAATTAGTCTGCACGATCTCATGCCACAAACTAACTTGATACTTATTTAGAACTACTTACTCTCATTTCCAGATACGTGATCGAAGTTTGGGAGCCAATTGATCATAGTCAACTCCATGACGTGCTTACCCTCGGCTACAAAGCCATCAGCGTGCCCAAGGATGTTTGGTACTTGGACCACGGGTTTTGGGGTCAAACGAAATTCGCCAATTGGAGGAGAATGTACCAGTACCAAATGCCGAAACACCCTAACATGCTTGGAGGGGAAGTCGCCATGTGGACTGAATATGTGGACAACGAAGTATTAGGTAAAAATGATCACAATGTTTTGCACATAAGTCTACAAATACAATTTTTCCGTTTTGATTTATTCCTGCCATATACTCCCTGCTGGCCCATCGAGGGAGGACAGTGACATAAATGTATAAAATTATAAGTAGGTACATTTGTGTCAATGTCTATGGGCAGTCCCCTTTGGGCAGTCGTACATTTTCTTCTCTGCTACTTATAAAGAGATATCCCATCAACTATGATTACTACTAGTAATGCTAATGATTACTACTAGCGTTGATCTGATTTCTATGATAGAGGCCTTTGCCCTGCAGTGAGACAGTAGGTATATAGGCCGATACTTTACTTAAATGTATTTTCAGATACTCGAATATGGCCGCGTGCGGCGGCTGTAGCGGAGAGACTTTGGAGTGACGTGCAAACCCATCCAAACTCCGCAGAACCGCGCCTCCAGCGGTTCAGGTCGCGACTCATCACCCGAGGCCTCCACCCAGACGTCATGTCGCCGGCCTGGTGCGAGCAAAACGACGGCAGGTGCTTATAAACGATGACGTCATGAGGTGGTAGGACGGCTTTGGAACGGCAATAGGTGAGCGAGTCAAGAAGATGATCTTCACAGATGTGAGCACCCTGCCACGGGTTTAAGAATGATGCTATGCAACTATGGATGCAATAAAGATATTGAGTATTGAGTATGCGGGCTACGGTGTCATGGGAGTAGCGCCACCTTCACTCATCGTTTTTCGTTTACGGAGTGATCTTGAAACATATCCAAATGCTGGTGATGACGTCATGACTTTTTAGTGAGAACCCCTTACCACTGGTTACCTTAGAACGTAAGAAATTTTTAGGGGTTTACCTGTAAATTATACGTAGACATTAATTTGAAGGTATGAAACACAAGAACTGATTGTTGGATTTCGATTAAATTAAATAGTCATTTGTCTAAAAGGGCGGAGTCTCTATCTTTATGAGGTGTAAATCTTTGTTTATTTTTACGTAATGTTGTCGGGAATAGGCTATTTTTGCGATCCGAAGATTGATTTTCAAGTATTTATTTTAATAATGGAGTAATAAATTGAAGATGGAATTAAAAAATAATAATCTCAAAAGAAGTATGAATGTTAAAATAATCGCATAATCTATATTACATATCTAAGTAGGTAACTATATTAAAATCCTTATGACTCCTCGTAGTCGTGGCAGAAGGTGTCATGTAGATCACTGTACCTTCTATAGATATCGTTTGCTACGATTTTTTGCGATCTGAATAAAACATCCTGAGACAAACTTTGGGTTCAGTATCACATATACCCACCTTATTTACTTACTCTGATGGCAAAATGAGTCTTGGCCTTCGATAGGAGATTGCGCGGTTTGTCTTGTGCAGTTTTACGCAAATTCCTGCCTGAGTTACAGGTTCGCATTACTATATTCCTGTAGTGATAACGTGGCCGGCGAACTGGTCGACGACCAGTAGGTAGGTTGTCCGAGATACTTAATGTCTTCTTGGCGCCCTGATCTGAGTCCATTCTCTCGATGTGGCCGAATCATCGGAGTCTATTTGCCTAGGCACCTATTTTAATATCCATCTGATTACAAAGGGTACAAAACCTAGACATTTCGGAATTTATTATGTAAATACAAAAGTGTATAGGTATATCTATTGAAGCATTTGCAGCCAACCGTACCTACATAGGTTCAATGACATTGCGACTGTCCCTCTACGTACACTATCGAAAGTGAAAATTCGTATTATAGGTAGTTTTTTTTTTAAACTAAAAGAGAGGTGTAATAATGGTAAGAAAACAACGCAAATTTTCTTTTTCGATAGTGTACTTAAGTACGTAGGGACAGTTGATTGGTCTACTAACAAAACAATGTGTTTGTATTGCAGTCACATTTCGTGTCAAATTAAGGTTGGTCGGTTTACTAGTTATTCATTGGGGTGAAATGAAGACAAGAAAATACCTCGAACGAGCCCTCTTAAACACGATGACTCTTATTTTAATCGCTATAGAAATCCTATGTAAATTATTTAGGTAAGTTAGTTTATAAATTGAAAAGACTTTTTATATTATTACCTAATAAATGTATAAAAACGTTAAGGTACTTGAAATTTATTGTGATAAAATTATTTACAATAAATGTACATACAGTAAAGCATAATATTGTACAGCTTATGTCAATAAAGAATACATGGTGCTATAACATCGTTTTATATCCCTATCCTACCATAAAACTACCACAAGATTTCCCATAGAGATTCTTCTATGTATCGATTTACAATAGCAAATGAACAAAATACAATTTCTCCGTGTATGAACAATAAAAACTAGTAATTTAAGAAAAATAAACATAGGGAAAGTAAATTAACATTGGATAAATAAATAAACATAAGAAAAACATAATTAGGGGAACCGAGACAGTGATTGCCCAGGGTACAGTGATTGCCAGGTTTAAGGTTAACGTAGATTTTAACTTATTTTCAAAGGAGTAGTTTTGGATTAAATCCATTAAATAACACTAGAGTACTCTTTAGCAGAATTCAAAATAAGAAATTTGTGAACATTTTAAAGAATATATATTATAATGGCTGTTTTTGCGCAGCAGGTGTTCGTCTCTTCAAAAAACTCGAATTCCTTAGGAGAATCGGACACACTTAGTATTTTTAATGATTGTGTCACTTTTATTTTATTTTTTGAATGTGAAAGCTAAGCAACAAGCTAGTTAAAGCTTTGATGTATCATTTGAAGCAGTTATCATGGTATAAAAACATTCCATTTAGTATTTAGAGGGGGTGGGCAATCACTGAATTTTTAGAACAAATTTTAAGATTTTTTTTTTGCAAAACGTTATATTTACAAATATTCTTTAGATATTTGAATTGTTGCTAACTTATCTCAAAGCTAAACTACCAATGGTATATAAAAGTCGCACACTGCTACCCAATTGTTAACATAAAGGATTTAATTGAAATAAAACTTTGCATCGTTTTCTTAAGTGGGCAATCACTGTCTCGGTTACCCTATGACAGTAGGAAAACATATGAACTTAAAAAAAAACTATTGAACGAATAACAAGTGAATATCGTAAAATTACAGTAACTACAATTTTTCTTCTATATAATAAAAGTGTCAAATTTAATGAGACACTTGCGAAGAAAACTGATTCTGATTTTTGGCTCCTGCTAATTGAAACAAAATTCATCTTGTAACATCCTTCTTTTAAAATTGAAACGTTACCTACATTTCTCCTTTTCTGCCAGGTGCTGAACTTTTTTTGTGCAACGCATGAGGTTACAATAATTACGAAGTTAATAATTTTATAAATATCATTATATACTAAACTAAATCGGCAATTAATGCGACGGTTGTTGTTAACGTTCGAAACGTTAACCGTTTCGACTACATTGTAGTGAATGACTTACAGCCGTGGTCACAAGTAGGTACGTCTAGTAAGTACAAGTAATTACGTCAAGCGGTAAGTACCTACTTACTAATAATGCAACGCGAAAGTCTAAAAAAAAACAATTTTTGTAAATTATTAACTCTTATCAAAACAAATAGATCGGTAAGGTAACTTCTTACTACTTCTTCTTCTTTCTTAGGTAAGTGTTTCGTTCTTTTTTATTGGGTAGGTATCTACGTGTGCAAACTAGAAATAAAACTTCGTACAATCAATAGTACAAAAATACTTAAAAAGATGATCAAAATCAAAAACAATACTCTCTATTGAGCGGAGTTCGCGTCAGAGCTGTAGGTATAGTGTCAAATTCATACAGTTCTGACGCAAACTCCGTAAAGCATCAAAGTGATTCATACAGTTCTAGGTGTCATATTCATACAGTTCTGACGCGAACTTGAATCATCATCTACTTTTGCTGTCGACTTATCATGGCACATACGTTATCTATTTGATCTAAGTTAGATCATCTATTATTCTAATATAATACGTTCAGCTTTCATTTGTTTACACCTCTTTATTACAAAACAGACACTTAAGTTAGCCAAGAAGTGATAGCATCAGTTTTAAACCAAGTGATATCATCATCTACTTAAATAACAAATACTAGTGATAGCATCACCTTTAAATCAAGATTAACTTTAGACCACATTTTGTAAAGAGAGTTTACGTTTATCAGTAAAACCACGAACATTGGTAAAAAATAATTCCAATAGTTAATAACTTACATTTCGATTATAGAAACTCTAGAGACAGTGTGAATGCGTTAAAAGTCTCGCCACCGATTACTTAAGGCTTCATTTGCAAAAAGTGCTATTAATTTGGCGTTTACGACATTATAAACTACCTTCTATGGATTAGGATCGAAAAAAAATCTTCTTTTTTGTTTTCGACCTAGCTCGACGGAATACTCGAAATTCAAGATATCTACCGCTGTCAGGACTGTTGAGATAACTTTTTCAAACGCTTTTAATAAGGCATTGTGTAGGTAAGTATCTAGGAATTATAACGATGCTCTAATGAAATGAATTCGTCTGAAGTATCTGATGTGACGCGACATTTATCCCATAGTGAGTACCTAACTACCCTATGAGAGTATCCCATAAAATGTCGGACATGAAACTACACAGCATTAGTAAAAGAGCTACTAAAACTTCCGCTTTGGAAGTTTTTAATCACAACAATATTAAATAGACAAATTGGTTCTATTTGCAACATTTCTATCGCTGCCATTCTTGATTGCACCGAGGCTGAGATCGTTTGGGACCAATTCGTGTAAAACAGTGTCACTTCTAAAGATACTCGTGGCTATTCTATTCGCCAACCTCTCCGAATCCCTCAAATCGTCGTCTTTGGACGAGTGAGAGGTCAAATCGATTTCTGTATCACTTTCGCTATCGCTTTCCTTTTCTCGGCGAGGTCTGTAAGCTAAATTCTGGGGCTCGTCTACTTCGGGAACGGCGCAAGGGCAGTTTTTGGACATGACTCTTAAATCGGTTGGTACGATGTCGCCGTTGTCCATTTGCGCATTCATGAGCATAGATGGGAAAGGGAAGGGTTGTTGTAGAATTCTTCCATCGTCGTTGCCGTACATTGGTGGTGGCATCTCGTGAACGGCTGGGGGCATAGGGGGCATGCCCTCGGGCATGTTGGTGCTGTGTAAGTATGGGTCTTGCCGGGGAGACTTCAGGTCTCTGTTTTCTAAAGGCGGTGGCTCGGGGGAATCTTTTTCGGAGGGCGATTCTGCTCCTTCCGGCGAGGAGTCTGGTGGTTTCGTGTGACCTGGAAGCGGTAGCAATCTCTGAGGTGGTTTTATTCAACCTAGGTGGCCGTCAACAAAAATCTTTAAAATGACATACAAAGCGTAATCTTGTAGTTAATTTTGGGCCATGAAAGTCTCTTAAGTTTTGTTAACTGCGTTTAAAATATTGATAAGTTTCAAAATAACATTTCACTTAGCAGCTCACATCTCAATACCTAAAAAATAAAAAAAGGGGTTTTATATGCCGCACTCGGAGATATCAATTGACCTTAATGATCATTATCTTAGTTATGGATACTTGTCTTTATATTTATACGTATGTAACAAAAAAGTATCATTATTTTTGTCGTAAGTAACAATTTAAGTTAAATGACGTCTCTGAGAGCGGCAGTTAGAAGTAAGTCTAATTACCTGGTAAGGAGAGTGGAGGAGAGCCCAGGCCGAGGCAGCGCATCCTCCAGGCGTCCTGCAGCAGCTGCAGCCGCGCCTGCTTGCGCCACTTCGCTCGGCGGTTTTGGAACCACACCTAGAAAGTTATGTTATAATCAGTACAATAATAATGAAAGGCATTATGAAGTGGTAGTACACAGTCTTCGACCAGTGCGTCCTCCCGGTCATGTTACGGTGCCGAGACGTGGACACTCACGGCTGGCCTAATCCACCGGTTCAAAGTCGCTCAAAGAGCTATACGAAGGGCTATGCTCGGAGTATCTTTGAAGGACCGCATCAGAAATGATGTAATCCGACAGAGAACCAGAGTCACCGACATAGCCCACCGAATTAGCAAATTGTAGTGGCAGTGGGCTGGTCACAGTAGCCTCAGAACTGACAACCGTTGGAGCCGTAAAGTCCTTGAGTGGAGACCGCGACTCGGTAAGCGTAGTGTTGGACGCCCTGCGACAAGATGGGATGATAACATTCGAAGGTTGGCTGGTGTGGGCTGTATGAGAGTGGCTGAAATCGGGAGCGGTGGCGTGCATTAGGGGAGACCTATGTCCAGCAGTGGACGAGTGTGGGTTGCTGATGAAACACAGTTTTACTCGCAGTTAACAACTTACAAATGTCAGAGCGCGCGAAGTATTCTCAGACGATTGACAGTTCTAATGCTAGACGCCACTAGGGATGTGTTAAGCCTAGTGATGTTGTAAGCGATCGATTTTGTGCGGCAACAGTACAGTCGAGTTCAAAAATATGTATACACTTTAGGACCTTGTCACAATACATATTTATAAGAAAGTGGAAGGCGTTTTCTTATACATATGTACTGTGACAAGGTCCTAAAGTGTATACATATTTTTGAACTCGACTTTTTGTACATATATTACTAAATCTTGAATAATTTTACTGTGGGAGAGACGCTTCAGCATGAACAGGCCGGCTCAACTGGAGTGATACGCATGGCCTCGCAGAAAAGTAGCGGCAAATATGTTTTACAGAGTGAGTGCGGGTACCGATGATAGTGAGGGTTTAGGCGAAGGGAATTATGAAGGATGTCTGCGCATTTATTATGTCTCCACTGATGATACATTGTCCATGAGGGGTGGCAATCGCTTACCATCAGGTCATCCGTCGGCTCGTCTACTACCTATCTAAAACCCTATGCCTTTATCTACAGTCCTACCGCATGGCAAATGCTTTAATAATAGAAATCAAGTCATCGTTACTATGATGGGATTAGGCTTAACCACCACGCTTGTTTAATGCGGATTGTTGATTGCAAACCCGAGCTATGTTCAAGAAAATCGAAGCATACTTTTTTGTTCTACCCTGGATTAAAATCCACGATCCTAAAATCACGGCCCGGTAGGTACAGTGGCCAGCACATCAAGTTACTACAATCTGTCAAATTTCCTCAGTTGATATTGAATCAAACACGTTTGACATAAAAGTGAGGTTCGATTGAAGAAATTTGACAGATTGTAGTAACTTGATGTGCTGGCCACCGTACATAAACCACTAGACCAACTGGGCGTTCTACAACCTATCACATAAAAATAACCACACCACCAACAGATAAAATTGTGTCAAGTCAACTTTTGGTCTAATAGATGCAATAAATATCTAATTAAGATAAATGGCACCTTAATGCCAGCAACTTAGAAACCGTTAAAACGGATAATGAAGATTCAAATAATTAAGCAATGATAATTAAATACCTACTTATAAGGGTCTACTAGGTAGTAATAAAAGTGCAAATTGCAATATGTAAAATAGCCCGAGTCTTGCCTTAACAATGCCAAAATTTTGCTTAGTCCGGCATTTCTATGTATGTTTCTAAATATAAGAAAAATCCACAATTTCTGGCTAATTTAAAGTTTGATACGGCCAAGTAAGAACTGGACCCCTAGGTATTAGATATCTCTGGGGATGGGAGACAAGCATAAAATTTTTCAGATTTTTCGTAAGAGGGAAATTACTCGTAAAATCAGACCAGCTGTAGTCATCTTGGTCGTTTATAAAATGTATTTTCTATTAATTTATGTAAGTACATAGGTAGTTTATGCAGACAACGAAAATGTTTTACATTTTTTGCAAGCGTTTAAAATACAAAAAGAAAATGCACCGCTTGTTTTGGTGATGATAAAAATTATATTAGTTAGTATACCGATTTCAAACCATCTTAACTAATTCATGTGTTTATATTATACCTACTTAGCTACAGACTAAAAACAACTGTATTTTCGTCATCTATAAATTAAATAGATTTTAGATACCTATCTTTATAAACATAATAACGTATACCGGATATCATACCTATCGGAAACTTTCTAAGTAACTTTTCTGTTAACTCATCAGAATCTTATGGTTTTTTTTTAATTTTTTGCCATCTACTCTAGCTGTTATCTAATGATAGAACTGAGCCTACCTATAATATTTCGTCGGATAAAACAAATGTAAGCATACAATTTGCACCCACTTGCACCCTTGCTTCCGACAAGCTGATCCTCAACGCGACTTCTTCCCTGAGGAACACATCGGGGTAGTGGGTCTTCTGGAACAAAGACTCCAGCTCGCTGAGCTGCTGCGGCGTGAAGGTCGTCCGGTTCCGCCGCTGCCGACGTCTCCCGAACATATACTCCGTCAGCAAGTCCCCAGGCAACGGGGACAAGTAAGGACCCGCCATCACGACCAAATCTCAAAACATCTCACAAAAAACCCCCAAATAAACTTTTAAACAAAAATTTTTCTCCTATCACGAAATTCTGGCCCGGCAAAAGTTATCACTGGGAACTTTGGGGTGAAAGAAAGTTACTGCATAAGGGATGACTAGACGAACACTGCTTGATTTCGCGAAAACATCCCGTTGAAAACCCCCCTAGCTCCACCCCTTCAGAGCCGAGAGACGCCGCTGATTGGCTCTACGAAACAGGGGTTGGAAAATTCGGCCAATCAGATTGGAGTGCGACGAGTAGCATTTAATAGGTGTAGATTAAGTTATGGCGTATGTGCGAATATCAATTTCGTATAACAGTGATAAGTTAATTTCGAACTGATAAAATATAAAATTGTTGTCCAATTGTAAGTAGATACTTACAAAGGGGCATAGGTATATTATATTATTTGATTTAAATATAGGTACGAGGTACCTACTACGAGTTAGTAACTACTTACCTATTTCTTTTGTGAGATAAGTATCAGACGGTTGATTTTTTAATTCAATCAATTTTTTTATACCTACACTCGCCGCATTTTAGAAGTCGCATGCGGCATACATGATGATAATCCCATTTAAATATTCAGTGTATCTATGAAAATTTAACTACGGCCCTTAACCACGTCTTCTACCAACCATTTAACTACCACCAAATTAACCGCCACGAATTTTGAAAATTCGTCGAAAATGTTTGAGACTCCCATAGAAAATGAATAAGTGTCATGTCCGATTTAGTTTTTTTTCTATGGGGAGTGAAAATTTATATTAGATGCGGCAAACAAGCAAGCGGATCACCTGCTGGTAAGTAATCATCACTGCCCATAAACATCTGTTAGATCAGAGAGATCGATGATGCGTTGCCGGCCGGTTTATTAAGAAGGAAGATTCTATAAACAGTTGAATTTTTTATGCGAATCTTCAAAATTCATTGAATAAATATCATTCAGAATGATTGGTCGAAGACGTGGCTATAGGGATATAAATGTTCACAGTTGCATCCAGTAATATTTACTGTTCCCACCACGACCTTCCTTAGTAATCTTCAATACCATTTATAAAGAGATAACTCCAATAGACAACGACAAGGCTTATAGGTAAACTGAAAACACGAAACGCTTGCGCGATGTAATTGAGCACAGCGCCATCTATTGGTTCAATTCTGAATTACTGTCCCGAAGCGAACTGAGGGCGGGCCACTATAGTCGATAAGCCAATATGGCATGGTAAACCAATTTCTTACCAACTTAGGTATTTCAGTACCTACCACTCTTTTATTTAGGTAAGCAGAAGTGCAGAGGCCGAAGAGTCTAATCAAGTGAACAACAACAATTATTATTGTAACGTTAAAGAATTTAGGTAAATGGTAAAAAAACAATATTAAAAACAATATTACTCTGATTCATAATCATGTAAAGTAAACTGACAGATGAAAATGACAAGTTTCTATGCATTTTGACATTTTGCATGTGTCAAATTGAGTGATAATGTATGGGGATGACACATTGACATCTGTCAGTTTACTTTACATGATTATGAATCAGAGTATAGGTATTCGATTAGGTCGACCTGCTTCCAAAGGACATTTTATAATATTGATACTTAATTTTTTTATCACCCAATCAAAATAAACTATTACAAAAAATAGCAAAAAAGTGTGTTATATTCTCGCTGCGTAAGAGTATAGGCCCAACAATCAGGTTTGCAACTAGGTATCTAAGTAATAATATTTATTAGTATTTAAGATTCATAACTTCGCTAAATCTATAAGGGCGCCTTCCTAGGTCTATTAAGTATAATATACACATTTGTTTTAACTTACATTAGGTTCGTACTTATGTTGTCCATTAAAAAGTGATGAACACCTACTTTATACATACACTTAACCTACTTGTGGTGTTCAGCATTAGACTACCAGGTTAAGTCATCGTTACCTTTCACCTCATGTTCACTAAATAAAAAGCAAGTTAATTAATTTAGTCACTATCCGCCAATATTTTAATTAGTGTTTAAACTAATTAGCAGTACAAAATGCCGGCGCATCGCAAACGAAACAATATGGCTGGAATGTTTAATTAGCGCATTGCGGAGGGCCGGGGGAGGGGGAGGTGGAGGGTGTTGTGGGGGGGAGGGAGGTGTTATTCATTAAAATGTTTGCGGAAACTCGTTTAGCGCGTTGCGGTGGGCGGGCGCCGCCCGGCTCGTCCCAGGGTTGGCGAGGAATCAATTAACTGAAGATTAATTATACTTACTTTTTATCTTGCTAACTTTTGAGAGACTGGAGGATTGAGGGATTTACCTAAGTATGAGAAATAAGCAGAGAAACTCACGGCACTTTTACTACCATATGTTTTGCTATCAAAAGCATACCGTAATCATGACTTTTAAAGTCATCTGGGTAGAAAATATGGATAATAAAAAATAATACTTATTACCTATTGAAAAACGAATTAAAAAAATTACTAAACATAAACAACTCGCACCGCACTGACACGTGGTGATAGAATTATCGTTATCTATAGGTATCAATATTATCTACAATTTTATGTTTTTTAATTGTAGCCTAAGTATCATGGTTATTCTTATATGCCATTATAAGTAACTACTTGTTTACAACTAATTTTACAAAATTTGAAAGAGCAACAAACCCAAAATTTCTTGTAAGTATATAATATTGGTAGGATTAAAAAGCATTTATTTCTCTAGGACTAAGAGGCTTTTTATGGGATAGGTGGCAAACGAGCAGACTGATCACCTGCTGATAAACGATTACTATTCTACAATAGCAATCGCTTACCAACAGGTGATACATCCCGTATTTGTGAGACTGGAGCCTGATAGGTTTCATGAACTATAGTCTTCGGCAAAAAAGTGTAGTTATGACCTTGAGAGCGCAGAAACCAATTTTAATAGAAAGTCTTCTTTTTTACAAATGCGCAAAATAACGGTCATCGCTATTCTTTCGTGCCGCCAGCTATACTTAGTACAGAGTCAGATCAATGTATGAGATTAAAAAAAAAAACGAGCCTAAGGATAATAACAGATCTGTCCCCAGCAAAGAGGCAGCCCTGATATGGTTAGCGGGGGTGGCGGGCGAGTTCATTTGCTCCTCATAATCGCTGCTTCCGCTATCCGCAACCCACTTAGCGATCGTCCTCCATTGCTGTTATAGCGCGGCGTAGCGACGGCTATGTGTACATAGTGCCTATGTACGAGTCAATCGTTTGAACTGCTGTTTTATCGATATTGCAAAAAAAATTAAATTAACTAAGTAAGTACTACTCACATTTCCGTACGTTAGCTTATGCGGTTGCGTTACGAATTTCAGTAGCCTACTATACAGAGGAATTACAAATATACCTAACTGAAAATAACTCCTATATATAATATATAGTATACCCAGACACTAAACAAACAAGTGTTCATCACACGAATGTATGTAAGAGTGGGAATGAAACCCACGATCTTATTTTTTTATGTGATGGGTGACAGACTAGCAGACTGTAATTGCCAACCTTTTTTTCTTCCCTCAAATAACACAGCACAGGGACTGCTTCACGCCGGTTTTCTGTGAGGCATTGGTATCACTCCGGTTAAGCCGGCCCATTCATGCCGAAACGTGGCTCTTCCACAGTTCATTTTCAACCCTAAGACACATTATTAAAAACCCCTTCATAAATAATAATATTGAAAAACCAAGAAAAGTTCCAGTTTAAAAAGCGGTTGGTTAAATAGCTCTTATAATAGAAAACCGATTAATTTGTTTATCCAAACGTTTAAACACAAAACACCCAAACCTCAGTTTATATGTAGGTATCTTTGCTTCAAACTACATAACTGCAATTTTAATAGTTGCTTACCAACAAAATTTTTCCAATAAATCTCTTTCAAAAAAGTTCGCTTTAAAGTGCTCCTTAAAATCTCACATCGCATCTGTTCAGCGACGAGCAATCAGCGTAATTAGTCGTATGAGCGGTGATGTAAACGACGGCCCGTCTCGCTTCTCAGCTCTATTAGTTAATTAATCTTTTTTTCCGCGTTAAAATAGCATTTATAAGCGAGGCGCAAACCAGTGGGAAATGCCCCCCCTGACAGTAGGGTTGCGAGTTCCGAGTCTCACGACAGATGAGTGAATTAAGTGGTTTGCTATCTGATTTTAATCTACGAGTAGGTTTATTGGTTTATTTGCAAATGCTAGCCGCGATTTTATATCTTTATTTTAATTTTTAGAAGAAATAATGGCAGGGTAAGTTGTTAATTTTTGGTTCCAAATAAACATTTCTTCTTTCTTTTCTTTCTTTCTTTATAAGAGTGAGCAGTGAAGGTTGTGATTGTGACCATACGGTCTGTCGCTTGAAGCTTTTTAAAACGGCTAATAGTGCTCAATACATTAGGAAAAAATCTAAAATGGTGTACAAAGGAGAATTTAGGCTGCCTGTCCATTTAAGCGGAGCGATGCGGCGGAGCGGAGAAACGGACAAATATTAGCCAATAGTATTACACAAAAATTTGACATAATACATACTATTGGCTAATATTTGTCCGTTTCTCCGCTCCGCCGCATCGCTCCCCTTAAATGGACAGGCAGCCTTAGTCATGTTTTATGTTTTTTCTGGGTATTGTTATTTACCTATTTTCACCATTTTAGAAGTATCATTATAACGAGGTATGTACCTATTTAAGTATCAAGTAAAAAACTTTACCTATCAACTTACTTTCTGGCTTACATTACATGCAACATAAAAAAAAAATCTACTCACAAGCTAGATAGATAGATACTCTTTATTGCACAACACATACATAACTTAATACTAATAGTAATATCCAAATACAATATCGGCGGCCTATAACTAGATTTCCATTCTAGTAGGTAGGTAGGTACTGATTGTCAGCTAAAGTGATTATTCATTTGCATTCGTCATTTGCGATGTCTACAGGAATTCTTATAAATAATCAGGCGACCAGCTTGTTTGTTAGCCTCACACTTAGGTATTCATGACAAACATATTTTGTACTTATATGAAACTTGCGTATGAAACTTTATAGAATACCGCTGCTGCTGCGGTGAAGAAGTGGATGCAGCAGCAGCAAATCCTGAGGTCAGGACCTGATTGTCAATCATGGTTAAAGATAAGGGTATGTACTGATGATTGGTATACAGTAGATGTGTATTAAAAATAATACTCATCTACTTTAAATGTTTCTGTAATTGAAGTGAAGGTACTGCATTGTATTATTATGTTACATCATTTTATTTGTGTTATCTGTGTATGGTTTGCGGCCATTTTTTTTCTCTCAAACTCGTAACCACCAACCCTATTTAGAGTGCTAACAGTGTTTACCTATTGCAGGCAGCCGGGACAATACAGTCGGCCGCGCAGCGCGCACACTGGACTAATTAATGCGCTTTCAAACTAGCTGAGCGCTGCTGCCGACTGTACCTATGTTCTATGTTTATAGCGGGGTGCACGTTGATTACCTCGTTAATTATGTGGCCTGATCATCTGGGAATAATGAGAGTATGATTAAAATGGGTACCTATAAAGTCATATAATATACCTATATGTAGATAGGTAGGTGCTAATTAACCAAGCATGTTTATACCTCGTATTGTCCCTCATAGATCTTACAAGTTTATTACAAGTTTAGTAGTTTACGCATTATGATTGAGTATCTATCTATCTACTTAATTTCAATTGCAACATCATACAAATTATAATATTTTTCTCATTATATTTCATCTGGAATTTCAAGGAATAATCCATTTGCTATACGACGAGCAAATATGTACGTACTTCCTACTTACTTATGTCAGATGTGTACCCTTAGAATAATATTCTAAGTGTGTACCTATATTAAGTCGAATTATATTGTTTCCAAAGCTGTAGGATTCGGAAAGTCAAATGATTTGATATGTTGATATGACAAGGTTCTGTAAGGAAAACAAAACACTTGCGCAATGTAACCGTCGCCCAGCACCATCTATTGGCACACTTTGAAACTAATGTCCCATAAAGTGAAGGCTGTATATACATAATAGAGCTACGTTAGCTATTGCTAGCTACGCTCGAAGGGAATAATTATCTCCGCTTACCTAACCCAACGCATGGATCCAAAAAGGTTCTATTTAGAAAATTTTACTTTGCATTGCCAAAGTAAACAAAAGCCGTCTCGACAATAGCTTTGAGCTCACATGTATATTAAACTGTCATTAATCAAAATACGTTAGGTATCCTCAGCTTCACAACGATATCAAAAGGGGTGTATGACTTGTATGTTGGGACGCGTTGCTTCCTTCCTTTGTCCGGAGTCATTCGTTTTGTTTTAACACCCCTTTTAACTTTCATACACTCATGTGCAAGCCTTCCTTGTCTGACTTGAGATGGTTGCACATCGGCGGAGAAACTTAATTTTTATTATTATTTTTTCTTTTTTGAAAGATGGACTAGCATCGCAACCCAATGGTTGCCTGATGGACGCCGACAACGGGGCAGACCTAAAAAGCGAAGGAGTGACAATCTTAACACCTGAAATGATGATGATGAGTTCGACAAATTATACCAGAATAAGCAATGTATTCTGGATCGAACCACACTGCAAAAGTAGCGAAAACTCTTAAATTGATTTTTAACTTTGATCCATCATCAGATCCTGATTGTCGCTAATGAATCACTTTCAATGTAGGTACCGCCAAACAAATTAAAAAAAAGTTTACAAACAATTGATTGGCCACAGGGACTCGGGGGCAGCAGTGGGACAATAGAGGCTAACTTAAAAAATGTATTCGATGGGTTAGGACTGGGATTGTCCTGAAATGGCGTGTTGCTAGTGATTTCAGATGGTGCAGATCTCAAAAAGTCTCCGTTTCATGTATTTATAATTAAGCAACGTTTCAAGAGGGCGTCATTAACTTTATGGGCTCCACCCTTGCTTTCACGCCAAGAATATGTTCAGATGCCATACAACGATACATGAATACAGGCACAGTGTGTTCAGGTCCCAAAAAGTCTCCGCTTGATATATTTATCATACTTAAATCAACACATCAAGAGCTCGTTATTATCTATGCGAGTCTCTCTGTGGGGCCCCATCCGTCTTGATTTCACGCCAAGATTATGTTCAGATGCCATACCAACGATTACATGAATACTGCCACAGTGTGTTCAGGTTCCAAAAGTCTCCGCTTGAATATATTATCATAATCAACACATCAAAGAGCTCGTTATTATCTCTGCGAGTTCCTATGTGAGGCCCCGTCCGTCTTGCTTCCACGCCAAGAATCCATACCAACGATTACATGAATACTGCCACAGTGTGTTCAGGTCCCAAAAAGTCTCCGCTTGATATATTTATCATCAATCAACACATCAAAAGCGCGTTATTATCTCTGCGAGTTCCTATGTGAGGCCCCGTCCGTCTTGCTTCCACGCCAAGAATCCATACCAACGATTACATGAATACTGCCACAGTGTGTTCAGGTCCCAAAAAGTCTCCGCTTGATATATTTATCATAATCAACGCATCAAGAGCTCGTTATTATCTATGCGAGTCCCTCTGTGGGCCCCATCTGTCTTGCTTCCACGCCAAGAATATGTTCAGATGCCGAAGCAACGACCTCATGAATAAGTACTTCCACAGTGTCTTCAGGTCCCAAAAAGTCTCCGCTTGATATATTTATGATTAAGCAGCGCGTCCAAAAGCGTGTCATTGTCTTTGCGAGTCCCTCTGGGGGCCCCATCCGTCTTGCTTCACGCCAAGATTATGTAAGTTCAGATACCGAACCAACAATCATACGAATACTGCCACAGTGTGTTCAGGTCCCAAAAAGTCTCCGCTTGATATATTTATGATTAAGCAGCGCGTCCAAAGCGTGTCATTGTCTTTGCGAGTCCCTCTGTGGGCCCCATCCGTCTTGCTTTCACGCCACTTCCCCCTTTCTTTGCCGGCACGAGATTTTTTTAATTATGACGTTGGGCCTTTTTGTCTTGTGCAGACTACGGGGCGATTACCTGGTGTTTCTGTTTATGAGGTACAAGTTCGATTCTTGGGTGAAACTCTATTTGTTATTCATTCGTAAGTTACGAATCGAAATGTAGATACTTATAGATGAAATAGGTTATGAGTAGGTCCAATTTATCCTTAGTGTCATCAGGTCGGTCAAGTGGCATGTGGAAAGGTTGGGCAAGCTTTTAGGATACTGGTAGAAAGGTCTAACACTATCTTTTTAGGCTTTCATCATCATCATCATTTCAGCGAATAGACGTCCACTGCTGGACATAGGCCTCCCCCAAAGTTCTCCACACAGATCGGTCCTGTGCCACCCGCATCCAATGGACTCCCGCGACCTTCACCAGATCGTCGGTCCACCTGGTGGGAGGCCTGCCACGGCTGCGGGCTCCTGCGCGTGGCCTCCACTCAAGGACCTTTCCACCCCAACAGCCGTCTGTTCTCCTCGCAATGTGCCCTGCCCATTGCCTCTTCAGCCACGCAATTCTTTATATTGTTCTAACTTAGCTGGAATTGGCGATAAAGCTGCCGATGCCTAACTTGTAGTTAACGTAGCCATCTTCTGCTTGTTGTATCGATAGCAAATATATATATTTTTATGTCTCACCACTCTGTCTGCATTCCTTGCCTTCTGGATATGGTTAGTCGCAAGATGCGCACTCGGGTCGGCCGCTTCTAACCCAATCGTTATAAGCCATCCCCATGAATTTTCAGAAAAAGGTCTAAGTATATCAAAAATCCAAAAAATCGCTGCAATCTGTATTACCTATGTTACGGCTCATCATCTTCATCATTTCTTCAGATGAAGTTTTTCATAATCGAATCTTTTGCTAAGTAATAATAACAGTATCCTAGTGAGAGCTCTAACCGCTATTGCCCCAACAATCACAGGGCCACTATGGGACCAAGCGACACTAATTTGCAGATGAAACCACTGGGTGTGTGTACACATACATAATCACCGAATGCGGACCGCTGATCCGCAATTGCAACATACCTACATCTGAGAAAGCATAATATATTATGTACTAAGTCATCCCAATAAAGCTGAGCATTTCAGTCCCAAACAATTAATATACTTTTTGGAAAAGTACAGAGCCTTGAACTGTATACCTACTTATAGATCAAACTGGTCGCAGTGTTAGGTACAGCTTGCATTAGCCGCCCGCATGAAATAAAACACAAAAATCCTTGACTCAACATTAATAGACGGGTGTCTCCTAATGTACTTATCATCATCATCATCATCAGCCTGTTGCAGTCCACTGCTGGACATAGGCCTCTCCAAATGCTCGCCACTTTGATCGATCTTCGGCTACTCGCATCCAGCTCCAGCCAGCAATGTACTTATAAGTCTAGTCAACTCTAGTCCTGGATCATACCACCCTCGTAACATTTGTTGACTTAAGTAAAACGTGCTAATGCTACTACTTTCGGGTCTTGTCAAGTGTGTGTGATAGATGTATACCTAAATACTTATATAGTCATCCGAAAACCATCGCAAAATATTCCTCCTCAAAATCCACAAACCAATAATTGCGCTGTCTGCTGCACCAACAAAGCTTCGGAATGAATTTATTCAGCTCTCCTATTTCTTATTTCATCCAATCGGGACAACCGCGAGTGAAGCTACGCGCCCACGGAACTTCTGATTATCTAGAGGAATTAATTTCCAGGCGCGACGAAACTGTAGTGTAGGGGGGAGGAGGGGGGCGGTAGGGGGTAACTACCTCGTCATCTGCACCTGCAAGCCTGCAACGTAATAACTGCGCGTAAATCAGGTTCCTGCACTATTGGATGGCTGTAAGATTGCTGTTTTTGTTTTGAGGCGGATTTTAGGGTAAGACTTTTTATGATTGTATGTGAGATTTGAGGACATAGGAGTAGATGTGAGATCGAAAGATCATGAAATTCTCGGGAAGTCTGTTAATATTTGAGTAGAGAAGAGACCAAACATTTTTTCAATAAAAGCAAATAGGAATGTTTCTCAGCTCAACCAGATGGAGTTTGATGATCAGGATTATGGCAGTAGTTAATAGGTTCGAATCTGAGGGAAACTCATATTTTAACTAATAATAAGAACAAAATAGTCTTTCTTGTCTGAAGCATAGTGATTACTTGCTCAGTGGTCTGAAGTTTGTCTTCTTGTCAGAAGTTTTTTAAAATATATTTTTTGTATACCTAATGAGTTCGTCGTGCGTGAGATGGTAATTTTATGTCCCTAAAAAGTCCCTAAAAAAAATGAAACTTCCAAAAAACTGTCAAAATACAAAAATAAACACGGAAAGACATTATTGAATGATCAAATAGTCATAACCGGAGGGGCCCGAGCTTTTATGAGTACACCTCTCGACATGCTATTAATACGAAAACAATTCGTCCCTAGCTGGTTACGCCACGGTGCACTGCGGGACAAAATAATGGGACACGCGGGTATATTGTTTTTTGGCTTTCATCGCTTTTTATAAATTAGCCTTGATGAATTTTCAGATTATCAACGTCGAAAACTAGCTTTATTATTTGATTGTGCATTGCGTTAGGTCGCAAATTATTGTAGACATAATATAATTAAAACAGAGATAATCGTGACTATCATTACCTACATACCTACTTATATTGTAGATTTGCGGTATTTTTGTGCCCATTTTATGACACTGAAGTCAGATTAGCAACATGTATGGACGAATGTACGAAATCTGCTGTAGGTATTTCGTCAAATGAGTGAAGATTCCTTTTAAAATAAGCATAGTGGTGCAGTGAAGTAATTAATAACGCCGTCTACTTCTAGTATGAAAAGATTTATTTTCATAACGTAAAGCTAACCTAACAGAACCCCAGTCACAAGTGCGCTACTTGTGACTGTAGTTGCGGGTATCTATGGCGACGGCAATCGAATCAAACGTAGAAAAAAATGTAGTGTAGTGACTACATTTATAAAGTCAATGTCGCCCAAACCAAGACCAAATGACAAAATAAATATTGTACAAACTCAAATATCCTCGTGTAAGAGGCTAAAACCGTCAGTAGCGCCCCTAAATATCCCGGCCCGAAGTGTACGCTAAACGATCCCCAAAGACTATGCATATGCGCACAGGCTGCAATCAGCGATTGCTCCCATTGTGGCGCAGATTAAAATTTTAGGGTTCACCCGCTAATGTGATTGCGCGTCCGCCTCGCTTCGTACGGAACCGGCTCATGTGATTAAACGCGACTATTATGCGGGCGGTCTGTTATTTTAATCACATTCGTTGACGTACTTTTTGATGGATTTGGTAATTGGGCAGTTTTTTTGCAAGCAAGTGGAGGGTTGAGGTTCTACTCAAGAAATTAAGTTTGTTATTGGTTTATAGTGTAAATATATTTATTTAACATGGTGATTATGGCAATATTTCAAAGTATTGTTGAACGTTTTATAATGTGTCAATAAAGTCATGAAATTAATTGATTGCGCCATTAGTTATATAAAAAATACAAGCACTCCGTTAGTTCGTTTTCCAGAATTCCTTGACGTATTGTAAGTGTTTTTCTCATACGTTTTTCTTCATTTGTCAAATAAATTAATTTATGATCTTAAACATAATGAATACAACCCAGCAAGTGCGTTTGGGAAAGTAAGTAGCTAGCATTCATTACTCATTACCCCTCCGCCATGCGACCTACCTTGTGTCTGGCCGCTTTTAATTTATTAAAACGATTAACATTTCCCTCTGTCGATTTGCCGATCGGTGATTGAATGCACAAATTGACTGAGTGCAATATCGGCGGTCGATCGGGTTATCGAGTAAAGCAGATTACAGTATGTTTGCTGACAACCCCATGGGGGCTTTGGGCAGGTCGAAAATCTGAAGAATCTTCATTTGATTAGGTACAGTCAACTCCAAAAATATGTATACACTTTAGGACTTTGTCACAATACCTACATATGTATAAGAAAGTAGATGTCGTTCTTATACATGTATTGTGACAAGGTCCTAAAGTGTATACATATTTTTGGAGTCGACTGTACCCACTTAATACCGAGCAGATATCTCAAAGACATACCAAACCCATTAAATTTGCTTAGGCATATTAACTTAAGCCAAAGATAAGTTGCTTATTTTAATAAAGTGCTAAATATAAGTTGCTTATTTTAATAAAGTGCTAAATATAAGCTGCTTATTATAATAAAGGGCTAAATATAAGTTAGTTTTTATAATAAAGGGCCAAAGATAAGTTGCTAATTTTAATAAAGGGCTAAAGATAAGAAGATAGTAGGCCACTCCATTATAATTTTTTCTCCATCCCATAAATATTAGTATTTTTTCAATACTCAGAAAAAATCTCCTTCTACAGCCGGCGCTCGGTTACCAATAGGTACTTATAGATAAACATTAAATTTACAAACCAATAAAGGGTAAGGGTTTAAAATGTTCTCTTTTCCATAAATATTGCTACTTTTACAATACTCAGAAAAAAAAACTCCTACTACAGCCAACGCTCGGTTATCTACAGGTAGGTACTTATAGATAAACATTAAATTTACAGACTCTTTCCAAATAAATCTCGCGGGATATTCGTTTGATTTTCCATTCGGCGTTTTAGCGGCGCTCATTCAATATTTTGATGTAAACATAATGTATTCAATATTGGATATTAATGTATTCACGGGCGCCGGTCCGCAATTTTCATTTTGTAATTTTTACCGAGTGCGCGTTCCAGCTGGCATCGAATCTCAAAACTCATGTTTACCTAGGTATGTACTACGAACCTGAATTTCCAACTGGATAGGTGTCCATATTCGTATGAAAATTAATTATTGTCAAAGTTTAGATAACCATATTTTTTTATGTGATAGGTGGTAGACGAGCAGACGGTTCACCTGATATACACTTGGGAGACCTATAATTTGGCATGAATGGGCCGGATCGACGGAGTGATACCACGGTCTCACAGAAGACCGGCTTGAAATAGCGCCTGCACTGTGTTTCCTCTAGTGAGTGAGGATACTGGAGGCCCAATTGGGGGAAAAGGGGTTAAAAGTTGGCGGCGCACTTGTGACTATACTGGTAGGTGCAATTGTCTATGGGCGGCGGCAATCTGCCACCTATCATGCCCACATGAAAAAAAATATCTGGTATCCAAGTATCCAACATCTTGTTTTTGCGTCATGTATGTATGTGTATCTCTGAACATATTCATCCTTTTAACCACATGATCTACCAACCATTCTGAACAACATTTGTTCTATGACTGTTTTGAAATTCGCACTCCCATTCAAGTCGGTCTGTGGCTTTGTTCATCCTTGTATGGGGATTCTCGAAAAACTTTTCGATAAATTTCGAGAACAAAAATGTTGTTCAGAATAGTTGATAGAACACGTGGTTAAAGAGATGTAAATGTTCACAGATACATCCTGAAATACTTCCCTCACAAACGCGTAGGTATTTATAATATTAGTAGGATTAAAGTTTGAGTGTCGAAGTCCGCGTACGCAGATTGTTTGCTCCATATAATTTTATAGGAGCCACTGGGCGGAGGGAGGCAAATGAAAAGTCCGGCCGGCACAGAACAGTTAAAATATTCTCTCAAACAAATCCGCACAAAGAAACACATTTACTTAATATATTTCATTCATCGGAATTTGCTCGTCGGCCATTTTCACATGGGAAAATGATCTACTAAAATATTTTTTAGACTTGTGTGAAAGAGACATACGATTAAGTATGCAAGTTACGTGATAAGTAGTAATTAAATTGGTATTTTTTTAAACCACGTCTTCTTCTGACAACATTTTGTTCTATGAGTTTTGGATAAGGTTTCGAAAAAAATTGGATTCTCTATTCAAAATAACCAAATCACGTAACCGACTTGCCATGAAAAGTAGATTTTTTCATGCGTAGGTATATTTTCTAGTCATAGAACAAACATTTACTTACTTACTGAGTTAATGGAAAATATTGCGTTTTTTCAATGTCTGGGTGTTATATATTATGTAAAGTATTATATTTTGTGATCCTCTGTTGTCTGATATTTCTAACACAAGTAATTAAGCTACTTAGTAGAGTCAGTCAGGGCAATGTATGATAATTTTGTGTGAAATATTATTACTATTTCATTCGTTGCAAAAACGATCATAATACGATAGTTATTTAGTAATGATACATACTTTAACTAAAATCCAATTTTCAAATTTCTGCAACTGGGTATATTACAGTTATCTTAATTTTTATTTCAAGATACACAACAGGCGGAGTTAATTCTGCACAGCATTTCCATTTTACCACTGGTTAGGCAAAACAGTCGCACTTGTATGAAATTTAAACAGATAACATCCCAAGTAGAGTACCTTTCATCAAGAGAAGGTTCTCAGAAGGAGGCTTTGTGGGCGGGTGCGAGCGATATTAACTCAACTCGAGACTAATATAGCCATTGTGTCTCCGTCTTGTGTGTACCGTACACAGACTGAACAATGCCGATGGCTGAATAGCAGCCAGACGAGATTATAAGCTTGCGTCTGAGCATTAAAGTTATGGGTATACAAGCAGTAACAGCACATAATTACAAGCCTAACCGCGGTGCAGTAGTTTGGGTAGCAGACCAATCGATCGTCGATCGAGGGCTTTGATCGATGGACAAGTGGACTGGACAAGTCGACGTCGAACGGTAGTTTCTAGCAGAACCAACAAGCGGTCGATGGTAAAACCCATTTAGATAAACATCGATCGATCATTGCTATGTGTTTGATAGGTTGTAGTGCATTGATTCCATCGGTACTTGTAGCTACAAGTAGCTACTAATTTGATTGGTTAATCGAACGGTATCCGTCGATCAATTAAAGCTAGTTGATTTTGGTTGAAAAACTTGGATCGATGCTCTCGATTGACTATTTTGATCGAATTGTGTGGCAACATCCTAAAGCTGGCTGAGTTGGAAAGGTTTCCAAGGTCGTATCAACACATGTATGTACCTGTTCATATCGCCACCACTGAGTTTGTACATATACCCCATGCCCCGGAAAGTACGTTAAGTCGTTGGTCCTACGCCTCAGTTACTGATCGTGTCAATCTGGTGTCTCATTGAAATATGAGAGTAAGGGAGAATTAACTCATTTAGCCAGACAATTCTGAACTCTAAACACGAACACGAGATCCTACTAGTTTGATGACTTAAAATACCCGTTTCCTAGATATAAAAGGTGTAGAATTATACAGCAAGGCGAAGAACATGGTATGAGAACGTTAATTAGTGAGGTGCGTGTCGCGATGTGCCGGAGTAATCAGTCCTGTACCTGCGCACACACAGATAGGGTCCATGGAACTGGCATGCATATAATTTTTACAGTGTAAATAGGTTATTATGTCCAGCAGTGGACGACCGTGGGTTTGCTGATGAATGAATGAATGTTGTGTCAAGACACACAGATCAAACCCAAGTATTGATGTTGATAAGACTTTGGCGAAAGAGAGGCATATAAAAATGCAGATTGTGCCACTATTGTAGATTAGGTAGTTTTGTACAACCAGCATCGTGGTCTATTTACGGAGCCTCCCGGAATTATCACTTCGTAAAGTATCATTAATTGATGAAACATGTGAAACCACCCTCGAATAGGGTAATTGACTAATCTCGATATAGTAAAAAATATTGATACTTTACCAAAATATTGGTAAATAAGACCATAGCCTAAATTACTATAAAATGCCGTAATACCAGAGGACTAGTGAGTCTTCTTATTATACTTTGAAATAGTCAAGATGCATTGGAAAAACTTACGGCAAGAATTCCTAACATGAAATCGTTGCAAAATTGTTTTTTTCGCGGTCTTCTGGGTAGAAGACCTCTGTCTCCGGTTAAAGAGACGTGTAAAATACACATTTTATTTTATTTATCAACAAAAAACTTGTCATCATCATCAAATAATATCTGACAAAAAGCCTCTTCGTGACCATCAACCAATTGGTGGGGGTGCTAGGTTATGATTGCACCTAGACGCTATATGGAGTAGAGCCGCCCCTGACATTGGTTAAGGTCTATTAAAAACATCTTGATGAGCGATACATAATGTGTCTGTAGTCACATCCAGTCCACCAGCGGAGTGGTCTTCTCACGGCAGCCTCCTATCACCTCCTCATGCTAGTGCATTAGTTGATGGCGTCACGCGTTCCCGCCCTCGCATTGTCACCTGTGGTAATTGCTCTTAAAAGATTGCTGCCTTCGCCATTTGGACGTACCGAGGTGAACAAGTGAAAAATGTATTCCGTTTTGCTCTTTTTCTAAAGGGTTGTAGGTGACAATTGCGACGAGTGTGCAATACAATGATGGGGCAACGCGAGATTCTGCATGGCTTATTTCAAAATAAAAAGCTTAAGTTCCACTAGAAACATTTGTTCATTAGAAAGAAATAGTTTTTATTTTTAGGAGAAAATTATAATACACGTAAAGTTAAGTAAGAATAAAGGTAGGCATTAAATCAGCTAACCATCTACAAAATATATCTAAAATAAACTTAATTGATAACTACACTAATAAAAGCTAGTTACGTTGGTACCCATACTTACCCAAAGAGATAGTTCACTGTTTTTTAAAGTTTCGGAAGCCTTGATTCCGAAGTTCTTTTCGAAATAAGTATAGGATGGTTGAACCAGATTAGAAGAAACATCCTTAGGCGAAGTTTTTCAGGTAGACGCAAGATTACATCCCTCGGATTATATAAAACCAGGAGTAGCCGACGAACATAATGCAATGATCAAATCTCCACAATACCTCCAGAGACCGCCACCACAGCACAAAAGAGCGAAGCAATTTATAAAGTCTAAAACGAATGTGCACCCATTGTTGTTTCAACAAAATATACCAATTACGTTGCGGTGGGAGGGAGCATAATCAAAAGTGATCTCCTGTACTAGTGTTGCGTCTAGGAATGACTTCTCGAAAATTCGTTGATCAGCATTTCCTTTTTGGTCCACTGTGGTGCGTGATATATAATTCCGCCTTTGATTACGACTCAATGCGCACGTCACTACTTCATGGTACTTGTGAGAAGGGCTTACGTTGTTTAGTTGTTCGGTCGATCAAAAACCCCTGATCGCAAAAGCCACCCTTGGATACTGTAAAACTAGGATGATCTATCCTAGTTTTACAAGATTAGTATGTAGGTTTTTCCACATACCTACCTAAGGCGTTCGCGTTAATTTATCTGTCATTCGTTCTAAGGACGACCTTTCTAAAAGGCCAACTGATGCGTTAACAAAACAAAAAACAGGTGACCCACTTGCTTGATTTTATTTCAAGAAATAAATCAATCTTGAGTGGTGGAGGCACTCGCCTACAGTACTAACCAAAATGTCGAAAGCGCAGAGTAAATCGTTTGAGGTCCTTTATAACGATGACCGATGTTGTTAAATTCAATTACCTAAGATTTAGGTACCGAGAAAAACATGCATGCAGTGATCTCGCCGTGTTTCGACGTGAATGACAGAGACGAACAATACGAACATGCGGGAAAAACATGATTCGATGTACTGCTACAACTATAACGAACTCTTCGATTTCAAAGGCAGCTAGAGCCATCTTTCTGTGCATTATTACTTTGTTCCACCATATGTACCGGTACATTGAAAACTTTAAGAAACGAGCCTACACCTTCCGAAAGGGTCAGCAACGCATTTGCACTCCTGGTGTGACTAATGTTTGTGTAGGCGGCGGTGATCACTTACCATAAATGATCTGCTAGCTCATTTGCCTCCCTATTTTATAGAAAAAGGTTACATTATTTTTCGGTGCCACTCAAGTCATTGGCTGAAGTCACTTCGAGTCGCGTCACTACGCAGTACCCAGGACTCGGGGGAGGCAGAATGAAAAATTTTAATTTCGAATGCAGTTTGCTAAAGCCCACAATAATACGCCGGAATATTCGCTAGTAGATAATTCACAAAAGGGTTTTCGCTTTTTTTATTTCCATTATTAAAAACTGCTTTCGAGATTTAGCTACTCGAGTTTGAAAGTAGTTGCGATTGTGGTTAAAGAGATGTTTACTTTTTGGTCTGGGTGTAGAATAAAGCTTTTGACACCATATTTATCAACACGTAGAATTCTTTTAAGTAGTTTTATCAGTTAATAAGCGACTGCCATTTGACCTTCGGAACCCTAACATGGGACCAAATGAATAATGGCTACAGATTTCAGAAACTATCCGAATCGGTCTCCCCACGACGTTTTCCCTCACCGACAGCTTATGGTAGAAATATGCACATAGATGAAAAATTCATACGTAAATGCTCGGATTCTAACCAATATGGAACCGTATGGAAGGCGCGATTGTATCCACCGAGTAAGCAAGCTCCACAAAGTTACATCGCCAGGAATGTCAGGACTCGCTGAGATGATAACCGATTTTTACTAGAATATTCTACTCTCTTTCAACATTCAGCTACATGATCTGACCACCCAAAAGAAATCTAAAAACGCGGATTCGTTAAACTAAGTAGAAACTGAATAACATTCGTCAGAGCCACCGTGCCCAAAAAACGTCTAAAAAGTCCGCGCACACCTCAACGTAACCGTGTTCGCCGCAGAGCCGTTTGATCCGACTAATTACGGATACGGATACGTACCCGTGACCGTACCACGTATCCGTCGCTGCGGAAAACCGGCTATCCTTTAATTAAAGTCGGTGGTCGCCATTTATAGGAATGGCATTAGAGATTCAAATGTCGCGGTAAAACGGCAAATTGACTTTTAACTTTCTTGTCTACTGATACTTTTTTCTTAAAGTCTGTTAATCTTTAACTGGTACCATTACGACTTAAAAATGAACCTCAAAATACATTACGTATTTTTTACCATAAATAAACTATTTAGAACTATCTCAACTGACACTCAGTCGAAACTATAGTTAGTTATTCGTAGAATTAATGTATTGGAAAATGTCATGTACTTATTAGATTACTTAATTATTTTTGGGCGAAAAACAGGGACGTAAATATTAGCTATTCGCCAAAACATCCTTGTCGCCTTTGATTATTTAATTATATAATCAAAGCTAGTCGCACTTTAAATATTGTTTTTATGTGATAGTGGCATGGTGATAGGTGAGCATATAGATCACCTGATCGTAATCGTCCATGGACACCCGTAACACCAGTGGATTCATATTATCTAAAATGGAGTACCAAATCCAACACAGTTACGTTAGTTACGTGAAAATCTTCTTCTATCATCTTGTGTCTCCAGTCCCACTGTGATCTGTTTAAAGATATGTGGAATAGTATAGTGTAGTTAGTACTACATGCCATACTTACAGTCACACTGTAACACTGTAAAGTCAGCCACCCATTAGGTTACCACAACCTATCAAACCTTATTTGATATTCAACAAAATGTGTTTGACAGTAAGTGTGAATTGATTGAAGAAATTTGACAGTCTTGTTTATACTTTCATGTGTGGTTATACGTACATAGATTTAAAAAATAAATATCCTGTCAATTAATTACCGTTCCAAACCGTTAATTTTATTTTCTATTGTTGTTCCGTTCTGTTACTTAACGATTTGTCTTTAATTACGTAATTAGGTTTAAAGACCTTGCGTGATTAATAAAAACAAATCTTGGTTTATTAGGGTTGGCTATCGAATATAACCAAACTTAAAACAGAATTAGATTAACTACCTTTCAAAGACTGGTACTTCGTTATCCAGTGTCCCATGACATTTGCGATTTTAGTCATCCGATTAAAAGCCGCCAGAGCCCTTTGGGCAGCAATGTTCCGTAAAATCAGGTAGCTTTAATCACCTCGTTAGTGAATGCACGTAGCCGCAAATCTGCTAAACTGTGCGGTGATCTTTGAAACGCTTTTAACAGATTTGGGGCTAAATAGGTTTTCGTTTTCGGATTAAGATACATACGTATTGAGTTGTACTTAAATGCGAAGATTATCTTGTATAGGTTTGTGAAATTAATTTAGTAGGTATAAGGAATAGTTTTTGATTTATAGTTTTCAGTAAAGATTTAAAGAGATTATTAATTACTTACTTTAAATATTCCAGTGAAGTTTCAGTATAATAATATAATAGGTATAACAGGGTCTTGGTCTCCTTCAACCTATCGCCTTGTTTTCTTCTTTAGCCTTCCTCAACAAAAGTTTAGTGTAGGCCTTCTCACATATTTCCGATTTTCTTTGTCTTAAAATAAAGGTATAGGTGCAGTTTCTACCCAACATCATTTTAATGCCATCTTTCTATCTCATCTCTGGTCTTCCCCATGATTTCTTCTCATGAAATTCAATTATATACGAGTACCTAACGGTAGAAACAAAAATAGAATTGCTTCCTAACAAGTGAGTTGCCTATGCGCATTTAAGTTTTGCCACTTAACCATTAACCAGGCTATGTACCATATGAGACCACCAGCATTTGAACTTTATGCAGTTATGATAAGGTTGAAAACCAATGAAAAAAAAATATGTTTAAGGCCTGGTTAAGGGTTAAAGGTTAAGGTCGATTAAGGGTGAAGCAAAGGGCTATGCAAAGAAGTTCAATAGGTGCCACTTTGGAAAACCGAAAGTCGAACAAATGACTAAGAAAATTTACCCAATATTCAACCTAATGGGAATTAAAATGATTTCATGATATCTTATTTATTTATTCAGGTCCACCAAAAGCACAATACATCATCTCTTGTTAAATAAATTGTAATTTACTAACACCTTAAATGCAAAGGTACATAATAAGAATACCTATTATTATTATATTAGAATACGTCAAGATGAATGTTTAAACAATCTGTAATCGCATTTAAACGTACTGTCTGAGGGAGGGGCGGCAATTATTGAGCAAATGTAATAGCGGCATTGTGACAGAGGACTGTGCACAGACGTGGAGCCGTTGATTAGTGCACAGCGACGCCGTGGAGCTGCCACTCAATGCAGTTGGCTCACGAAATGACATGAGTTTAGATGACGCCTAAATTATTGCGCAAATGAAATAGCGGTATTGTGACAGAGGACTGTGCACAGACGTGAAGCCGTTGATTAGTGCACAGCGACGCTGTGGAGATACCACTCACTGCAGTTGGCTCACGAATTGACATGAGTTTAGCGCGTAAATTATTGAGCAAATGAAATAGCGGTATTGTGACAGAGGACTGTGCCCAACGTGTAACCTTTGATCAGTGCACAGCGACGCCACTCACTGCAGTTGGTAGCCGAAAAGACAAGAGTTTAAATGACGCCATAAATTATTGGGCTAACGATTACGTTAGCCCAATAAGCAGCCCGTTAAGCAGCTTTGTGACAGAGGACTGTGCACAGACGTGAAGCCGTTGATTAGTGCACAGCGACGCCGCGGAGCTGGCACTCACTGCAGTTGGTACACGAAAAGACAAGAGTTTAGATGACGCCATAAATTATTGGGCTAACGTAATAGCGGCTTTGTGACAGAGGACTGTGCAGAGCCGTGGCTGTAGATTAGTACACATCGACGCCGTGGAATCCGTAGTGTGGACCGAGCCTTGAACGAGTTTTTGGCTCGTGCTCGACTCTGCTCCGTTTATTATAGTTTTTTTGTAGGAGTGTGATTGTTGTTAGTTGTTTACTTGACATCTAAGCAGAGCGTTTCAGTGTGCGCTCAGCTTGTACTCGGCTGATCTGACATATACAATCTAGAATTTAATTTTAATAGCTGACCTTTTACCGATGATGATATTTTTTCAACAATGCAAATCAGATTAATATGATATAATATTCCTATTTAAAAAAATAGTTTTTTTTATTTATTACACCTACCTGGGCCTACTCCGTACCACCCCTTGTTCTTGATTATATTTGCGCAGAGCCACGGACACGCCCCCATCCATCCCCTATTATACTCCCCCTTCAATTTAATAGGTCCCAAGTACACTAGATATTCATGGAAAACTCGACCCTAAAATTAACAACAATAGACTTGCTTTTGGGAGCGAAATCAATTCGTTATGTAAGTGTACAAATCTGTCGTGTTTCGATTTGTCTATAAAATAATACACTTTGAGCTTTGTCTGGTAGTCATTGAAAGCAAGTGATGTTTCAGCATTGAATGAATTTAATTAATTAAAATCTGCTTTCTGATGATTGGAAGGTATTATCGATTGTTGCGAATCGAAATTTTAAGCAAATTAATCGCGTTGTCTGTTGTTTGAGTTTCGCAGATTACAATATTGCTTTAGCTGATTTAATTACATTTAAAATATAAGACTCATACAATAAAAATTAAATTATATCTTTAATTTTTGTAGATTTGCATTTTTATACGACTGCTAGAAAAATGGGTTTATGTGTATGAATTTCCTTGTCACACCCTGACACAATCATGAAATAATTATGACAATCATCAGCAGATTAAAGTGATATAAAAATCGTTCAGTCACAGGAAATTTTGAATCAAAATAACCACAGATCATCTTCAAATGATTTATTTTTATTAAGAGCCGGCAACGCATTTGCGATGATTCAGGTGTTGCAGAAGTCCATGGACGGCGGTGGTTACTTACCTTTAGACGAGCAGTCTGCTGTTTTTATCGTCTATAATGTAAAAAAAAAATGCAAGACTGTGTTGTAGTTAACTATAATAATATTTTTTTGCATTGATCTTTTCTCTCAGCTCGTGTGAGAAGAATATTTTCGGTAGAATCTATAGCTATCGCTATCGCTTTGGCTCCCGGTGAGTGTGGTACCTGAATTAAACAAATAGTACACTATTTGTACGTACATTGAATTCGAATCTACGACTCATTCAGAATACGCGTATTCTAATTCTACTATCGCGCTTTATCCGCACTAAGTTTAGTGATAATTAATCATTAGATTCCCAAATAACAAAAACACCAAGATTTTCAAAAGTAGAATGATAAATAAGAGACCAGTAAAAACATCTAAAAGTTGTATTCCAGACAATTCCTTCCAGCATTATTGTTGCGTGCATTTTGAGCCTACCCTCACATGAGCCGGCTAAGAGGTTCTATTGTTTAATGCCACAATTAGCAGAATTCTGCGCGGATGAAAGAAACTGACCAAGTCGCCTGCTGCTCGTACAGCGAGCGATGTGACTTGATACTTTAATATGAGATAACATTAAGTAGACACAATGCATTATTAGTAAGGCGTTACCCAGGTTCTGGACCAGAGGTACCAGCTAGGTAACTTGTAGAAAATCTGATTTGTTTATAAAAATAAAAAACTTTAATTGAAATAGGTGCTTTTTATATAAATTCTTTAACTACCTAGGTATTTTTGTGAGAGGTGGCAGACGAGCAGACTGATCACCTGATGGTAAGCGAAAGACACCTGCAACGCCAATAGAGTACAAGTGCGCTGCCGACCATTGACTACTTTCCTCCCCAAAATTATTTTTTTTATTTCTATCGATAAAAGCAGGTAGGGGAACCAACACAGTGATTGCCCAGCGTACAGTGGTTTTGCGCAGGGGGGCATTTTATCAAATGGAATACTACAATGATATCATACGCTACGAGCTACGGACAACGACGTAGCATGTGAATATTGACGTTGAATTTTAACTCAAATCAAGGTAGGTAAGCACCTTTTGATGAATATACTCGTACTTAATTAGAATCTACAAATTAAAATCTATCTCAAAATTATACAATAGTATGGATTGTAAAGTTCGTAGCAACCTCTAATAGTGTCTACGATAGGCTACGGCGTGCTACGACGTAGCATGTGGATTTCGTGTCTGGCGGTTATTCTATCTACCTATCTGTTGAATATAGTTAGTATGGCCGCGAACGTTTCAATAGTTCAATTTTTCACCTATAAAGCAATCAAAATGCGTTTCGATATTGTTTCGGTAGATGTCACTCCACTGGGGTTGGCGGTGACAATCGGTTACTATCAGCTAATAATCCATCTGCTTTTCTGCCACATATCACATAAAAACAACCTGACAAATATAATCATGAACAAGAGATCAAGACTGGTGGGTTGCAATAGCGGATTTTGGGCGGGCGAGTTGCGGCGTCCAAATGATGCGCCCGGCGAGTGCGCCGGACCACGCGCGCCAACTCACGACAGAACACTGTGGATACGACGATACTAATTTATATTGGGAACAATATTTTTTGTCACCAGAATTTATATTTGTCACCAAGTTGTATCACCTAATAAATAGATCTATCACCAAAAATATTTTCGTTCCCAGATACTCATAAATAAAAAGTGTTCCCAAATACAAATTATCAAAAATTAAGAGACGGCGTAATTTTTAAATACTATAGGTAGTATTTGAACCTTTCGGTTTGGATGCATGATTTTTGCTTTTTTGCCCATGCATAGTCCGCGGCCGCGGCATCTAAATATAGCGATGACCGTTACAAAAGTGACAGTTTGTGCACTTGTAAAAAGAAGACTTTCTACTAAGACTGGTTTCGGCGCACTAAAGGTCATCGCTATTCTTTCATGCCGCCAGCTATAGGTTATTCATTTCTGAACTCAGCGGTCAGGTCGTATCCATATAATCTTTTCGTTGGTTCTATCTAACGTCCGGTGCTCATATTTTAAAGCAACTGCCGAAACAATGATCAATTTAGTAATCACAACGTGCAGTAGCCACGTAGATACAGACAAAACGGGTTGTATCAGGGCTGGTACTTTACCTTTTATTCTTTGACTTCTTAAAAAATGTTATAGTGTGTTATTTCTAGTGTTTTATTATAAAAAAATAAAATACAAATTTTTGAAGAAGCGCTTTTCGCGCTCACGTTTAACCATTCAGTAAGATGTAACTTAGTAGACATTGTTGCAACATTGCAGCCAGTACAGAAGAAAATGACAATATTTAAATGTTGTTTCATGGGCAGATCACATTGCGAGGAGAAAATATAGCCGTTGGGGCAGAAAAGTCTTCGAGTGGAGGCGTAAGTACAGGTTGTCGTAATGTGGCAGGCAGGTCCCCCACAAGGTGTAGCGATGATTTTCAGCAAATTTGGTGAAGGTCGCGGGCGGCACTGGACCGATCTGTGCGGAGAACTTAAACAGCAGTGGTCGTCTATTGGATGTAATTAGGCGCATACAATTAGGGGCACGTAAAAGCGCCATAAATATATCTTCCATGCTTTTTCAAGCCGTCGGTTTAGTGGTTTAAGTACCAGGCTAAGTCTTGGGATCCTAGGTTCGATTCCCGAGCCAACCATAAGTATCTATGTTTTGAATTTTTCGAACATAGATCATGTTTGTGATCATTAATCCGAATTAGGCAAGCCCTAGCATAGTAGCGATCACTTGATTTCCATGATGGAGGCTTTTGCCCTGAAGTGGGACAGTACATAGGCAGGTACTTTGTACTTTGCTCTTTCCAGCAGGGAAAAGATGCCAGCGTGGCACCCCTGCAGACAAATGTGTCTATTTCACGTTTACCTACACTCCATTGTCTATTAAGCCCAAAAAGTTCTCATCGCTTGCATTGTGCCCGGCCTTTGTTTTATGCAATACGCTGTTGCACGCAAATTCAAGAGTTCCTAACTGCAGACGGAAATATTGCGATGTCATTTTTCCAATGATAGATGGACGTACAAAATTGTAGAGTATATTTTATGTGACATGTGTTTATCGAATTAATAAGAACGCTCTAAGAAAATGAATTATTTAGTGGAATAGTAAGTACAGGCAGTAACTAAGATATTATTAGATATTATGTATTACCTACTCGTATTTGTATAATTGATTTCACTGGAAAACTAGAAATCGAAAAATAATTGTTGAACAGATTGAATTTCACGAGGTTTTTAGGAAAATAACTTTGATTTCCACTCTGTTAATTGTTACAGCAACCAGACATCAGCTCACAAGAAACTAAGTACTTAATTTAAAGTTAATAAGTTCCCATAAATACTAATGTAGGTACCTATTTCTAATCCAACTAAATCGCCGTATAAACCCTGCTCACAAGCTGGCCATATCTCAAACACACAAGTTAAAATTCGCCATTAAAAACTATAAAACAAAAGACAATCAAAACTAAAGAACACATAAAGGCGCGTATTCACCGACGCCAAGATTGGCACGCGCGGCGCGGTAGCGAGGCGTGACGTCATCAACTAATGCACTCCGCGACCTCATCAGCCAGGTGTTCCCAGCACCGAGAAATAATTACCGCCTGCAGATGGGATGCGCTCTCGTTATTTAAGACGCTAGTGTGCGGTTCGAAAAACGCGCAAATAGACACGTGTGCACTCCGCCTTGTTCTCTAGCTATTATGGGAGATATTGTAAAACTTTTCCTGAAGATTTTCTTTTTTCGCTTGTCTTTTTCCGATTTTTGTAGCATTTTTCTTGCGTAAGTTCAGATTTTTTTTTCTTGTATTTTGATGGTTTGCGACTAGTTGTACCGGAATATCAGTTAGGTACATTTTGGTTAACTGGTTTCAAGTGGTTATATCATTACATTTGACTAAGTCGTGTACTTAATTTCATTAATTTTCGTGGTTACATTCCAAGAGGATTAAAAAATGGTTAGTCCATCTGCCAGAAATTTATTTAGGATCTAATAATAAAACTAAATTCAAATGAAATCGGTAAATGTACAGCAGTACCTATATTTGAGATAGGTATATATATATATGATAGAAAGTAGAACAGATCATAGAGGTAAATAATGGATAGATTATCATGATAAATAGATTGGATCATCATGATGAAATAGAATATGCATCCGATTATATCTATCTAGATAGGTAGTTATAACATGTTTTACTCCTGCCCTAAGGACTTCGCATGAACGGCGCAGAGACGTCATTTAACCTTATTATTCATTAGGTATCTCAATTCTATGTTTATGCGTATTAATATACCTGTCAATATTTTTTTAGTAACAATTAAAGTTAATTGATGGCTCTGAGTGCGGCAGAAAGTTGTTGAAAACCGATTTCTGGCAAACTAGTTATCTACGATTATTGGTTCTATTTTAGTTATATTCGCCTATTCGAATTACGCATCTTTATTTAAGCAAAACTACACGTCTTCTGAGACTCCCTTTCTGGTTTCCAGGGTTAGTCGCGTTCAAATGTTGTATGTGGATCTCGACGAGCTGCCGCACCAAGTTAGTGGTATCCACATTCGTGTGGACGATCAGCTCGAAGATCTTCAGCTGCTCCAGCGCCTTCCACTCATCCTTATGTTTCACAGCAACATTGAACAATTCGTTCAACACGTCCCTCGATTTCTTTATCATACTTAGAATGAACCCAGCTTTGTAAGGCGGCTCCTCACGGTTCTTCTCCTTTATATACTGAATAGACTTTATCTTTCTCTCTGTGTCGTGAATAGTCTGCTGTACTAACGTTGATATTTTAGTCTTCAAATTGTCGTCTTTCTCGTCTTCATATCCTTGGGCACGAAGACTGGGCCCCTTCAAATTCCCATCGTTGCCTACGAGAAAATATCTTCGGATGTCGAATTTCGTGAACGTCGACCGCGTAAGTGGAGACTGTGTTTTCGTCGTAGTAGACGATGATGAAGTAACGCTTTCATCAGTATCAAAAATACTTCTTGACATAGAATTTAAGAATCTTTGCACATTCCCGAAAGTATACGGTAGTTGTGGCTTTATTGGCAGCATTTTTAGCACCCTTCGGTAGTTTGAGACGTATTGTCCAGGGTGAAATAGTGTTTTTTGAGATACGTCATTGAAGTGGTTCTGGGATCTTCTAAACTTCGGTCTGTTTGGCATCGAAGATGGCAACTCGATCAGGTTCAGGCAATAATACCTCTCAGATAAGTAGCTCACTGCATCTATAGATAAAATTTATTGATGCAGGTCAAATAAATGTAAGTAGAAAGTTAATGTAATTAGGCACGAATGGTATAAATAGTAGATAGGTAATGTACTTGCTTAAACATAGGTATCGTACTTACACAAAAATACAATACAAAAAACGGTTTTCATTTTTATAAATTATTTGCATCGTACAAATGTTTCCTTTCCAGTAGTTTATCTAATATCATAGCATAGTGCATAACGAAAAGAGATTTTGCAATAATAGCTGTATTTATTGGTTTTAATTAACTCGTAATGTTTAGTATTGTGCACATTTATTTCCAGAGAGGTGATAAAGATTATTGAAAATTGTTAAAATTGTAATCAACGATTATTTATATAGAAATGCTGTGTACACGTAGAAGTCAACATTGTCTGGAACACAACATAAGGTACCAAGTCTGTTAAGGTATCAAGAGTTTTTGTTAGCCGAATTTTTGGGTTCCTTTCTTCCAGAGTTTTTATCATGGAACTTTTTGAAATACTTAGATTTATAATCTACTTTGTTATACTATAAAATAGTCTGTGAATGACAAATGTTATGACATGGACAGATATTTGACACAAATCTAGTGCTTCAGAGTCAAAATTTCGGTGGAAAATAAAAAGATGTTTTATAAAACCTTAACAAAGTTGATATGTGCACAGTTGACGAAGCCAAAGCAGATTCGGCAATGCCACAGTGTGTTCGATTTCAAAGAGTTGTTACAGCCAGAAAAGGTCGGTACTTTGTGTGCAAATGTAGCTGGTAGAGATCATCATCATCGTATCAGCCAACAGACGTCCACTGCTGGACATAGGCCTCCCCCAAAGTTCTCCACACAAATCGGTCCTGTGCCACTAGCATCCAAGGGACTCCCGCGACCTTCACTAGATCGTCGGTCCACCTAGTGGGAGGCATGCCACGGCTGCGGCCTCCACTCAAGGACCTTCCCACTCCACCGGCCGTCTGTTCTGCTCACAATGTGCCCTGCCTATTGCTACTTGAGCCACGCAATTCTTTGGGCTATGTCCGCGACCTTAGATCTCCTGCGGATCTCATCATTTCTGACTCGATCATGCTGGTAGAGATGCGGATTTTTTATTGTTGAACTACTTATTACATACTGTACTATCAGTACTGGGTATTTGTTATTATCTGCAGGCTGAAAACTTCACGATCCACTATGTAACGAGTCCATACCATGAGATGGCGATAGACATCGTGAAACGGCACTATCTGCCCGAGCACGTGTTCGTGCGCGCGCGCAACATGGACCTTAACGACCGGGCACTTGATGAGTACCTCATGAGCTTACTGAAACAAGGTATTGTCAGTTAGTCAGCCATGCATCAGGTTTCCATAATTTGTCAAATTTCCTCAATTGATAATCAACCTAATGTGTATGACAGGCATATGAGAGTCGATTGAAGAAAAAAAAAACAGCATTGTATACTTTGATGTGTGGCTGTAAGTATCTACTTATAGTCCGTAGGCGAGCTCCTATGGGCTATGGAAATTTAAATACCTAATCTGATGACGTTACGAGGTTTCTCGGTTGTGCATTGGTGAAACATCTGTCGCATCTTGTCTTGTAGGTAGGTGCCCACGATGTACAGGGATTATCCTAGTGTGGGACCTACGTTCTGATCTCCTGTATGTTACACTTATTTTACAATTACCTTTAAGAAATTATTCTTATTCTTATCTTATTCTATAGTTGTGGGCGCACAGTGACGGGCCGTGATCTTGGGGTCCATAATTCTAATAACTTTTTACTAGTAATTTCTCAATGCATCGACCAGGTAACGCTTTGTACGCGAGGACGGACGATGGCGTCGTGGCAGGCGTGTGCCTCAACTTTGCCAGCAGCACAGTGGATCCAAAGAATTTGCGCCATTACGCATGTTATAGACAGGTAGGTGCAATAGCTAAGGCTGCGTTTTTACTAAAGTTGAGAGGAGCGGAGCGAAGTCAAATTCACCAAAAGAAAAGGCTTGCTCGTTGAGAAGCGGAATTTTTATGTAGTTTTATTAGTGGATTTCACTTCGATCTACCCCGCCATATTTGCGGCAGAACTGACAACAGTTGAGGTAAACGAGTTCTGGAGTGGAGACCGCGTCTTGGTAAACATGATGTGTAGGACGGCCTCAGATCAGATGGAATGACGATCTGCGCAAAAGGGCTAGCTAAGAGCCTAAGATAGCCTATGCGAGTAGCCTAAGATCAAACAAAGTGGTTAGCATTTGGAGATGCCTATGCCAGCAGTGGACTGCAACAGGCTGATGATGATGATGATAAAATGTTGATACAAATATTTAACCACCAGTAAAGATGAAACTGCTAACCTAACAATTAATTAATTAACCAATATAACGTGTAATCTTTTGTTTTAGGACCAAAACGTGAAGGACTTCTTATGTTTTACAGCCAAACTGCAGGAAACTCCGAATCTTTGGGAGGTTTTCGATCAAAAGAAGGTCTTTGAGGTATAATTCCTTATTATGTAACCTTACGGCTAATTGCTTTATCCAGCAAGTTATTTTATTAGCAGAAACTTCTCAGTCTGACCCATCTTCGTAAAACGTGCTTTACCTATTTCGAAGAGTGCGCTTTGTCCCGAGTTGCTTGAGGCATTTGCCATCCCCTTTCCACCATCGTGAAAGCAGACAAACTGCTCGTTATCATAATTTTCTTGGTGAATATTCCTTCATAGCCTACAAGCGGTTTTCCTCCTTCGTGATGAGCACTGTCAAGGAATGGAACGCTATTCCTGCGTCTGTTTTCCCCAAGTGACGAACGACGACCTTAAATGTTCAAAGTTAGAGTCAAGTTTAATTTAATGTCTGTATACTATTTATAGAGAGATAACTTATTATAGACAACCACAAGGTTTGCAATCCAAAAAAATTTAACACATTTTTTTATGTGATACGTAGCAGATGAGCAGACGGATCACCCGATAGTAAGAGCTTACCACTGCCCAGTGTCTATGGGCAGCGGTAATGTCACAAGTGCGCTACCAATCTTTAACCCCCTTTCCACCCAATTGGGCCTCCGGTACCCTCACTCATTTAGCGAACACAGCGCAGGCGCTGCTTCACGCCGCGGTCTTCTGTGAGGCCGCGGTATCACACCGGTAAAGCCGACCCATTCATGCCGAAGCGAGGCTCTCCCACGGTTAAGTCGATGTGATGTAATCAACGCCCAGCGCCATCAATTTGTTCAGTTTGAAACTTTTGTTCCGAGGCGAAGTGAAGGCGGAATCTCATCAATAAAAATACTAGAAATAGATGACGTTTATTGAAATGTGTTTCAGATAAAAATGTTGACGGTGTTACCCGAGTACCGGAGGCAAGGCCTGGCGGTGGCTCTCGCGGAGCGGTCGCGGGAGCTCGCGCTCGACCAGGGGTACAAAGTGATACGGATGGACTGCATCAACCCTTTCGAGTAAGTAGCCATCATAACCGGAGCCCGGGCTCCGTAGCGACCCTACAACAAACCAATAATAAAGCAAATGTGACGAGTGTTCATCGTTCCAATACAAACTTAAAAAGTAAAGTATCAGCCTATTTACTGTCCAACTGCAGGGCCACCATCATAGAAATCGAGTCATCGCTACTATGAAAGTTTAAACACCACGATTGCCTAATGCGGATTGGTAATCACAAACCCTATATAATATTCTATAATTTCGAAATATTATACTCTACTCTCCTTGCTCGATCCTCAAATTGGACTCAGGACCTCGAGATCACGGCTCTGTACTAAACCCGATTAGCCCCCATTAGACCCGAGTGTTGGCAACCCGATGTGTGAACTAAGTGGAGATGGGTTTGGTCGCGATATTGTTATGGTAGTGGGAAACTATGGATGAGGATGAGGCTGGCAGATGACCGTAGGGAGTGGCGTATTAAAGAAGAGGCCTGAGCAGTGGAATGATGTGGGCTGATATAATGGTGACGATTATATAAGTGGCCTTCTCTTCCAGCTACAAGATAGCCGAGCGCTGCATGATGCAGTGCGTGGTAAAGTTCCCCCTGCACAAGCTGCGCGGGCCGCACGCGCCGTACATCCGGCGCGGCTCGGCGCTGAGCCGGCTCGTGCGCGTGTACGTGGCCGCGCGCGCGCACGCCGACGCGCCCGAGCGCGCGCGCCTGCGCCGCCCAGCAAGAGCTGGAGAGCCTCATCGAGTGACTTATGTAGGTGACATGTTATGAAAGTGTACGTGAAAAAAAAAGTAAAATGTCTTGTGTGGACGTAAATTTTAAATTAAATTGCATAGTCAGCCAATTTTTAGCATTGATTTTATTTTTATACATAGTTCTAGTGACAAGAATTCTTTTTAAGTATATGAAATTATGATTATTGTAAAAAAAACATTGATTTTCATTTTACCATTTGCTTTCTTTCATAATTAATTTTCATTCATCATTCACTTTCGTTCATCCGTCTCTTTCATTAATCATTAGCTTTCATTCATTCGTCACGGTCATTCTTCATTCAATCACTAATTAGTTATCATTTCATTCATGATCACTCATTACCCCACGCTATAAGATCCTTCTCGTATGAATCCCGTGGTGCTGGATAAGCACTTATGCTTCTTTCGGCATCGGTCCGTATAATGAGCATACACTCGATCACTGCACTTTTAGCTTCATCATAGTGTAAATAACTACTGAAGCTACATGATAGGTGGTGTCGTTCCCCTTGCACAAGCTGCGCGGGCCGCACGCGCCGTACATCCGGCGCGGCTCGGCGCTGAGCCGGCTCGTGCGCGTGTACGTGGCCGCGCGCGCGCACGCCGACGCGCCCGAGCGCGCGCGCCTGCGCCAGCCGCCAGCAAGAGCTGGAGAGCCTCATCGAGTGACTTATGTGCGGACATTATCGTACGAAAAAAAAGTAAAATGTCTTTGTGGACGTATTTTTAAATTAAAGTGCGTAGTCGACAAATTTTTGCATTGATTTTAGTTTTACAGATAGCTTACATTCTTCCGTCCCTTTCATTCATCATTCACTTTCATTCACTTTCATTCATCATTCATTTTCATTCATCCGTCCCTTTCATTCATCATTCACTTTCATTCATCCGTCCCTTTCATTCATCATTCACTTTCATGTATCGTCATAAGGTCCAGACAGCGGACACAAAAACCAATTGTTTTATGCCTTTTGGGCCTTACGACGTTAAGATATATTTTCATTTCACACTTATTTTGAATTTTTCACTCATTCATTATTGATTAAAAATATCCCATGCAGCATGATCCACTGAAAGTAGGCGGGAAACGTACTAGCACAAAAAATTTTAGTAGGTACTCTGTGAGGTACCCGCCTGCTAGTAAGATAATAGTTTTTTATACTACTTATTCGGTAAAAAGATAAATATAGAAAATTAGAATGTCAAAACTTTCTTTTATAATGTTTTATTCTTTACCTTTTATTTTACAACTTAAATATTTGCAAATAAGAATACCTATTCACTGATATATGTATATAAAACGGATCCTATGAATCAATATTGCCATTATAAACTTAATCGACAAAAAAACGAGCTTAACTCTAGATAGTATTCTATTCATAGACTTTTCGAGATTTTCAGTACATAAGCGTTCAGATTATTCAAAGATTGTTTTTAATTAAAAATTCTAATTAAAATCTATGGTAATTAAAACTGTAATGAGCATTATCACTATCACAAAATGAGATTGAACGTTGAACACTAATTATGATAAGACTAACTTGCACAATATCTTGATTATTTTGTTAAATGAGTTCAATATAAAATAGATAAGTTCAGTGTTCTTTGTATGTTCTCAATATAAATATAGAAAATTAGAATGTCAAAACTTTCTTTTAAATGTTTTATTCTTTACCTTTTATTTTACAACTTAAATATTTGCAAATAAGAATACCTATTCACTGATATATGTATATAAAACGGATCCTATGAATCAATATTGCCATTATAAACTTAATCGACAAAAAAACGAGCTTAACTCTAGATAGTATTCTATTCATAGACTTTTCGAGATTTTCAGTACATAAGCGTTCAGATTATTCAAAGATTGTTTTTAATTAAAAATTCTAATTAAAATCTATGGTAATTAAAACTGTAATGAGCATTATCACTATCACAAAATGAGATTGAACGTTGAACACTAATTATGATAAGAGTAACTTGCACAATATCTTGATTATTTTGTTAAATGAGTTCAATATAAAATAGATAAGTTCAGTGTTCTTTGTATGTTCTCAATATTTATATAGTCTATTGGTTCTTAGACAAACACAAACACAATTAGGTGAAAACACCCAAAAAGTTTGTTTGTGTCTAAAAGGACTGTGCCGCAGCAGTGGGGACATTCATAAGTTAAAAGTTACTTTCCAGGTGTTACTTTCAATGTGCCAGCCCTATTTGTATTCACCTACCCATTGGAAAGTTGTTGCACTGCCACCCCTAAATTGAGATTAAATTAAAACTGACACTGAGAAAACTGAAAAAAATAAAAATAATAATTGTAAAAAAACCTAACCTCATCACTTTTTAGGATTGGCATTTGAATCTGGGTTTAGGTAGGGCTTGACGAGGTTTTCGATGAACCACTCCTGGGAGAAGTGGAGGTGGTCTCCGGGGCTTGAGAGGAACACGAGTTTGCCGGCTTCGTTCATTTTCTTTAAGCCCAGGCGGTCCTGAAAAGGCAGAAATGGTATATTTTGAGTATACGTAATTATTAGACATACTTCCGAATGAATGTTTGTAGAATGACAGTGCTTAGCCTGCGTCCCGTATATATTTTGCCAGGAGCTAGTCCATATTACATATTTTTTATCCGCGTTTGTTTTTTGGTGTAAAAATTAATTAAATGACGATAATTGTGAAAAACCTTAATTATTTCATGCGCTCACTTATAAGAAATACTCTGTTCTATTGTGTCAAATGTGTTCACCAATCCGCATTAGGCAAGTGTAGTGATTAAGCCTAATCTCATTATAGTAGCAATGACTGGATTGGATTTATATGATGGAAGCCTTTGCCCTGCAGTGGGACAGTATATAGGCTGATACATTACTATTTAAACTAACCAAATAAATGGATTATCCAAATGCTATTTCTCGACAAAAAATACGACACCTCGGATGCAAGACCGAATCACTATCAACGTCCCTGTCGCACGCACTGTTGATCTCTTTTGTTTGGATGCGACAGGTATATGCTCGTTATTTATGGCACTGTCTCTTGTTTGAAGAATGACTTATGTTAGCATTTTAATAATAACTAATATCGGGGGTTAAAGTTGGCAGCGCACTTCTATCTCACCTGGTGTTGCAGGTGTCTATGGCCGGCGGCAATCGCTTACCATCAAGTGATCCGTCTGCTCGATTGCTCATAACGTCGTAACGCCAGACAGCAGACACAATGGAAAATCAATTGTTTTATGCCTTTTAAAAGACTTATGGGCCTTACGACGTTAAGCAAACAAAACTACTACACACCTGTTTATAAATATCCATATCCTGCAACTTGAGCAGCTTCTTCCCCTGCCCAGGCGCATAGAAGCCGAACCACTCCGTCTCCCTCGGCTGCACTATGGTGTCGTCCTCAAACTTGACCATAACGAAGTGCTCTAGGTCATTCAGGTTGTCTATGTACGTCGTGTTGATCTGCCTCTCGTTGTTTATGTCCGCTAGGAAGACGCTGTTCTTCACATAGAGAGGCTCGTCTACCGGGTCATGCCAGTAGGACGCTTGGACTAGGGACATTTGAACCCAACTGTAAAGAAGAAAAATTGCCTTAAGTTTTTAAATGAAACAACGATATAGGTACTCTTAGGTACGCGTCAATTTTAAAATATTTTTTATTCTGTTTACGATAAACAGACCTTAAATAAACATTAAAACGGAGCTATAATCAAACTGTGATAATAAAAAGGTAGGAAAAATATGGATTTCCACGTATCTATCTAAGTATTGATTTAAAATGCGTTGAGTAATAGTTATTTAAATAATAATAATAAAACATTCACCTAACTCCATACTAAATAGGTAGCTTAAGCACTTGTGTTACAGATATCAGACAACAGAGGATCACAATTAAACTTATATTATACAATACTAGTGGCCCGCCCTCACTTTGCTTCGGGACAGCAGTTCCAAACTCAACCAATAGATGGCGCTGGGCATCTATTCCATCGCGCTAGTGTTTCGTATTTTCGGTTTACCTATAAGCCTTGTCGTTGTCCATAGAAGTTATCTCTTTATAAATAGTATAGAAGAAGATAGATTATAACACCCAGACACTGAACAAATACAAGTGTTAATCACACGAATGTTTGTCCAGGGTGGGGATCGAACCCACGATCATTGGCGTATGAGGCAGGGTCACTAACAAATGTGCCATCCGGCCAGTCGTCAATCAATACCAATTGAGAAAATGACAAAGTGTGTATCCTAATGCACTGTTGTCGCCAGTGATTGAAAGCCTAATTTGGTAAACAATGCCCTTGAGTGAGACATAGGCAGCTGACGAACGCGAACTGACTTATAACGAGCTATGAGGGTATTTTATGGTCTTTGAAGACAAAAACCGGGCGTGATCTTCCCAGGTTCGAATCCCGCGTCGAGCAAAAAGTACAAGTAAGTAAGCATAACTCGGGTTTGTGATCTCCAATCCGCATTAGGCAAGTGTGTTGTTTAGGCCTAATTCCATCATAGTAGCGAGGACTTGATTTTTATAATGGAGGCCTTTTCCTTGGAGTAGAAAAGCATATCAATAAATAATTTATTTTTTGTGTATATAGGCTGATACTTTATTTAGGTATTGTTTGATGACATCTCCGACTTTGCTTTATTTTCGAAGAAGACGCTCGTCACAACGACGCACTAAGAAGAAATTTATATTAATTATTATAAAACGAAAAACTTGATTAAGCATCTAGTTCAAATTGTTTTTCTTGTGGTTGATACCCACGTAATTTATGTCAAGTTTATATTGCTAAGGCTACCTAAACTAGATCTCCATCGTTAGTTTATAACTGACTTATTTTAATATTCTGAAGGTTGTCTCAAGTGAAACGGAAAATCATATCAGGTCATAAATGCACTAAAGGTCGGATTTTATAATACTAGTCCGTAAGGTAAACAGTTCCTCGCCTTAAATCATATCAACGAACTGACAACAATGACATTCTAATAACGATATTAAAATAAAGTTATCGGAATTCGTCGTAAGTCCACTCCCCATACAAAATGAATAAGCAAAATCAAATTAATTAAAATCAAACTGTAAAGGTATGTAAACAACTTGTATTGTGTTGTAATACCCTTACAACATTGCCAAGGATTGTCTATAAGAATTCAAAAATATTCTTTACACGTAATTATTTTATACAAATGGCAATGGTAGACGGATAGGTAAACATTGTATGATTTTGTGTAATAGCAAAAATGCATATTTTCCGCAATAAAAGCCTAAGAACAGGCCAAGGCGAGATTATAACAAATAATAATATACCTGCTTCTACGCATACAAAAATGGTGACATATCTAGATAGTGCCTAGTTGATAGAATTGCCTTGTATTCTAAATGGAGGTCACGCCATTAAATATCAGGTTTTATGAATCCTTTCTAGAATTAACTTCTTATCAACGCCGCATCATGGTGCAATGTGTGTAATAAATTAAGGCATTTATGTGTAATACGTGGCAGACGAGCTGACGGATTACCTGATGGGCAACACCAGTGGAGAGGCATATCACAAGTAAGCTGCCAACCATTTAACTCATCTAATCCCTTTCTCCCCTATTAGACATACCTTCATTCACTCAGCGTCTCAGTGAAACACAGGCTGCACTGTTTCACGCCGGTTTTCGTGGTATCACTGCGCTCGAGCAGGCCTATGCATGCCGAAACATGGCTCTCTCCCGGACGGATCAATATATTATAAGTATTTATTTACATCAACCTTGTGAACTCCGATTGGTTGGATTTTCTCTGCCAATTCATAGAAGTACCTTCTATAAACATCAACAAATTTTATATAGAAACTGAGAAGGCGAAACACTAGTAGACAAATCGACACCCAGCGCCATCTATTGGTAAACAGTGGAACTAATGGCCATAAAGGTAGTTTAGTGCGGGATGGCCATTATTAGCAAGCAGCATAACTTTAATAACTATTAAAATTCGAAAAATAAAAAACGTTAAGTTGTCCGAACTTCGCGTGGCTAGAGCCAGTAGTTTGTCATAAATGGCTGTTCAAAACGTAAAAGTTTACTTCACATACTCAGACTCTATAGGGCATTGTATCATTAATATGTATTGTTTATAAACTTTGTCATAAAAAATAACAATGAACTCAACATTTTGTGCCTAAAGTATATAAATTCAGACAGATACGGTAAGACTGATAACCCGAGCGATGTTATTTGTATACTTATACATAGGTTACTTAGAACAGACATTTATTAAAATTATACTTTGGAAAAAAAAATACTATTCTGTCCATTATGAAACTTCTAGGATTGCATTGCCCTTTGTCAAAATTCGTACACATTACGTAAGTGACTGTCTTTTTACGTATAAACTACTAAAACGAAACATAAGGACGCTTTGAACGGATACACGCACAAAAAAACTGAAATTAAACATTACATAGAAATAAGAAAAACTTACTGATAATATGCAGCAAAGTTGAGAAGCTTCCTTATGTAATCACAGGACTTATGCTTCAGAGCACCGCAGTGGGGAAGCCCGTAGACTCCCTGATGTTGTGCGCCTAGGGTGATCAGATTTTTGATGGGAGGTAGTTTATGGCCACATCTCTGGACTACAGCTCGCCTGGAAGAATAAAACTAGTGTAAAAAAAATCAGTTAAAAATTTGATATTAGTTAAATACAATACACACCAGCAAGTTACTGAGAAAATATTAGTTGTGTATTTTACAATATACTTACTGATATTTTATTTAGAAAATCAAATTTGCTTAGTATGAATTATAACATCAAACTTTGTTTACATTAAAAAGTTTCATGTTACAAATGTATTATATAATCTGAGATAAGGTTCAATGAACTGGATCATTGTTTTGGATAGCCCTGTAGGTTTTGTTTAAATTACATTATCAATATACATAGGTATATAAGTATTGGGTCTGGGTGTTTGTGGTTCCTTTATTGTTTCTAGTTTCCATAGCACAAGAGAAAAACTTAGTGTTTGTGATGTAGTCTCAATTTATGATTTATTTTATCATCCTCTCATAATGTGCTGATGTAAATCTTGTTGGTGATCTAATAAATAAATAAATAATCTCAGATAATATAATACTTACAGGAATTGACCTCCTTGTGAAAATCCAATGAAATTGATCCCATTTTGTACTTGTAACTTGGGGTCTGAAGCCAGCTGCTCGCACACCATGTTCACCTGCTTATTGGTATTCATGAAATAGCCGTTCTCAAAGTCTTCGATGGTTGAGTTACCGATTCTCAACGAGAGCACATACACATCAGGTATCACTTTCTCGAGAAAATATTTGAAATAGCCTAAGCTGTAGGCCATGCAACAAGTGTCTCCTGAAATAAATACATACTTTTTTTATTTCTACAAATTTTATACATTATTACCTATAATAAATAGCAAATTCATGTATTATTTTATTTTACAGCATATAAAAGCATTTATTTTTGGTATATTAGCAATTATTTGCAATTTATTTTTAAGTCAGTAAACAAGCTCAATTTTAAGTCCATCACATGTCTTCCTACATAATAATTAGGTACTGGATATTAATGTATTAATTTACTCTATAAATTAAAAAAAATAAGAAAACACTATTAAATCATCATAGGTAGGAGTAGGCATCAAAAGATTGTGCGAGACTAAGAGGTGGCACATATTTCTAAGGAATTAAAATATTCAAGATTATAATTGTATTCTTATCATATCGAGCCAATTGAGCAAAAGTAAATGTGTAGAAGGAAGAAGGTTTATTGCACACAAAACAAAACTGTTCATGGAAATTGTACGTAATCTGTTTGGCTGGCTGTTTACAAGAATAATTCCAGAAATGGCCACACACTAATTAATAAAAGTTGCGCAGCCGGCCAAGTGAACATTGCCTCGCTAAGCATACTGTCCTCACTCACCCATTCCATGCCATAATACTATTGGTGATGGTGAAGGTGACGGAGTCACGGCGACCAGTTTAAAAGTACACAAGAGGAGTATACACAGCTTCATTGTCCCAGCGCGTACTGGACGCTAGTGCACGCGATAGCAAACGTCCTGATAACCCGGCGACTTGGAACTAAATGAATTACGCGCACTTTCTGTGGAAACTGTAACAATGCGATATGATTGACCGAATTACATTAATACATTAAGAGTACTTCTGTTACAAATAAAAAGGATTCATTTTAGGTAATTAACGTTTACCTTTAACAGTTTTATACACTCTTTCAATAATTAATTCTAGAGATAGAACATAAAATTCAAGTTAAGCGCAACATTGTTTTTGTTATGTATTCTGTCAATGCTGTCACTGTCAAAGTCAAGCTGAGTGACATTCCATTACCGCAATCTAACTTGTGCGAAGTTCATGCCAGTCTAGTTCATGTTAGTCCGAATCGTATTAACAATTAAATATGAAATAATTCAAATAAAAACTTTTGACGTTTTTAATGTCAAGAATAGCCCAAAATAAATGAATACATTTGAATTTTCAATTAATATTATGTTTGAGTAAATTTCATAGCTTAATAAAAACCATGCACGTCTTATACGTTTGTTACTGTAAAAGTGAGCCAGACAATATTATTGAAAGAACGATTCGGAAAACCGATGGCTACGCCATCTCTGAAAGAGAGTTGGTACTACATAACAAGATACTTCACATAGAATTCAATAGATGACGCTAGAAACATAAAAGTTTTGAAAACTTCGTTTCCCGCGCTTAATCCCATGCAATCCGATAGAAGAGAAGGAGACTGCATAAAAATAAAAACAGCTTCACATCTAGCCGAGCGATGTATGTAATTATATATTTTTTAATTTTATTCATAGAAAAAATACCTACGTCAAGCACACTCAATGACTCAAGTACCTACATAGTGCGTCACGTCGAGTTCTCTTCTTTTTCTTTGACTTTGGAGCGAAGTAATAAATAGGTAGGATGAGAAGAATTAAACGTCTTTCGAAACGTCCGAGACGATTTCATAGTATGTTGGTACCTAAGCAAGGTAAGATTTTAAAGTTTCTAAATTAACGGACTATTGTAGGTAGCATAGGAATGCTACCTACGTAAGTTCGTAAGTAGGAACTTACGTACGACGAAAGGCTCAGGGATTCGAACCCGGTCCGTGAATGTTTTGAAATCTTTCCGGTAGGTACTAAGTAGGTAGGTATATTATAACCTACCTACCTGTATTGAAGATTTTGGATTAGGTAAAAATAAAATCACCAATAAACAAATGTTCAAAAATTTATTTCATTCTCAACTTTTCTCAACAAATAGATTTTCTTCTTCAATCTAATAATGTTAGGTGAAACTTTTTGTAAATATTATTTACTAGTAGGTACTGTAGGTATAGGTAGATAATTGTATTTATTTTAGTATTAAGTATTCACCTAGGTAGTTTTTTTAAAGTGAATGACATTGGGCCTACTTTTAACTTTTTCCATAAAATTGTAAGATCCAGTTTTTTGACTAATTTGCACTTTTGTAAAGAACGAATTCATGGTATCATCTACCTACCTATTTATAGGTAAGATTAGACATTGATACTAGGTAGCCTATTAGGTTTAGGTAGATAGATGTACCTAGGATTAAAATTTTGAAAGTTTCCTTTTAAAGTTCTATTACATTACAGTATTGTAGACGATCTCAAGGGTTTTTATGCCTTTGGCTCACCGTCCTTTAGCCCCTTATTACAAAACATGGTTTAGTTGGTTTTGGTTTAAGACTAATGCTGTCACTTTCATTTTAAATCATGACTACTCGTAATATCTATCTATTAGTCTTCGTTTTGTAGTAAGAGGCTAACTTCGCCAACGTCAAGTTTTTTTTTAATAGGTTTCTTAAGTAAGTATTATACTAGTGGGTGGTCAACTTTCGATGTCATACAAAGCCGGAATCACTGAATGAAACACTGATGTTTAGCGTTTAATCGACCTACGGATTCTGCCAAGACTAGGTAGGTACTACCTACTCTAAATGAAATCGCAGGTTTTAAGACTCTTATTAGGTCCAAGCAAGTTGTTACATACCTACACGTGAGAATTCACATGCGGGTCTTTGAGACGTAGGTACTTAGGTAAGCCACACATCAAAGTATACAAAAATGACAAATTTCTTCAATCGACTCTCATCCTATGGTCATACACATTAGGTTGAATATCAATTGAGGAAATTTGACAGGTTGTGGTAACCTGATGTGTGGCTGACTGTACCTAACGTAACTTTTGCACTGTCAGTCTAGTCCACATAATATAGGTACCTACTTAATTAAAAGTACTTAGGCATCCCCTGTTACCTCTTGTTATTAGACGTTGACCTAATAGAGGACACATTCAATGTCATAAGTAGTTAGTTACAAAGTTAAATGTTCCGTTCTATAAATTTTAGGTACAAAATTATTGCTTAATAGTTTAGCAACTCGTCCTTTACAACACCTGAATGAACTTTATCACAGTTCAGTTGTCAACCGTGTATGCCAATTTGCATTAAGACTTTACAATAAATGACTTTACAAAAATCTCCAATTGGCCGTTGACTTAATCCAAAGTCAACCCAATAGAGAAAAAACAATATTTAAAGACAAAGAAGTTTCAGTAGTCAGAAACGAAAATGAGAACAATCTTAAAACGAAAAAGAGAAACTTAAATTAACATGACTCATCTCTATGGCCTTTTAACTTAAAACTATTTATACAATTCTAAATCCCTTAAGGATTTAAAACGATAATCTTAAACTAAATAGGTTTTAACTTTGTCTATACGAATAATCACAAATTATTCTTAGAATAATAAAGTTTATCTACTTCGATCACAGTCTCATGAGGAAATCACTATAGTCGGTTAAACATCTTACAGTCGTTTCACTTTAGGACTAAGCAAGATTTATCGTCCATATTTTTCAAATATGCCTTGGAATCTTGCAATTTTAATTTTACGCCACTCTTTTCAGAGTTTCCGCGGCCTATAGGATTCGCATAGAATCTGTATGTTTCAGTATGTTTTTCTCCAAGCTGGACAGTTTCCTGGGCTCGTAGTCGCTGGAGTCTGATGACTCTATGTACCGGTGGGGTTGGTAGGCTCGGATCCGTCTCGCCCTCGTGTCGGAGTCGTACATGAGGGTGTGGGTGCTGCCGACGCGAGCTCTGAACGGCAGTCGGTACGGCGTGCTGCTCTGGACGTCAGACATCGACCTGATGTGTCTTCGCAGTTTGGACTCCTTTGTGAGAGGTGTGAACACGAACGACTTTTCTTCTTTCGCTTCTTCGACAGACCTGGAACAAGAGACGCGTATTTTAGTCATATGATTTGTAATTAAAAATTAACTCCTATGTAAGTAGGTAATCCCGACACAAATGCTATTAAATTATGAAATAAGATACCATAACATTTTCTATGTTACTTCCTGGGACAGGAAGTGATCTCACAAATTACAAAACTACATTTCAATCTGATAGACCAGTCCCGGGTGTGGAAAAAAGGTCCGACCACAATCAACCTTACCTTACCTTCAAGGGTTATGGTAAGGTGTAGAGTACCAGACAACGTGACTTAAATTTCCTCAGGGACCAAAAAAAGTCTAATTGTAAGCAAGAAATGTTATGTAAGTTTATAAAAATGCTTCATTACATAGTTTAATTAGGCACTTAATACTTAAATTAACGATATCCAATGTGCAGATAACAACAAAATGAATTATTTTATTGTACCTACTTATGTTAATTAGACTCTTCACTTATGTTTTGTTAATAATATCTTAATTGTAGTTACCATTACTTATGAAACTGTAAATTGCTTGGAAACGTAGTTTATACTTAAATGGGGCTATTACAGATAATTATTCATCGATTAAAACCGACATAATAATATTACCTACTTGGAGCAATAATTTACCGAATTGGGATCCTTTTCAAACGACCTTTGACTCGTCAAAAACAAATTACAAGCAGAGAGAAATGTATTATAGATCCTTAGGTATCTATTTTCAGGGCCATCCTGGGTCAAGTTTCCTGAATCAGGTAGATCTAGAATAACGAAGATCGGGGAGGTTGCCTTTCTGGAAGAAGTTACATATGCTCTTCTTTTAAAGAAGACCCCAACCGTCGGACCGCCTCGTAGCCGTCGGAAAATCCTGCTGCAGTCAAACCAACCCACAAAACTGAGGTCTGGGGCAAAAAAAACCTCGAGAAACGCACCGTACCTACTAAACAGCTATCCATCAAGATGACCTTAGTCTTTTCAATAAGTTTAGTAGTTAAATAAGTCTATGACAATTTGAAACATTACCATAAACGTAGGAAGTGGCTAGAACAAAATAGATGGGAAATTGATTGGCGACTTCAATAGAAGCTGGCATAGAAACAAATTAATTTATTGCAAGCATTTGACTCCGCACATTGCCGTTGAACATTAGGTCTGTGTGCTATTATTATAAACTCTTTTTATTATACGTAAATTGATCTAGGTCCAACTTTTAATAAGCAGTTTATCTAAATAGGTAGGTAGGTATACCTACATACCTACTTCTATACAATAAATAAACTCTGCTCAAGACCGAGGAAGATGGTATTAGTAAAAGAAGCTTATAGGTAGCACCCTAGGGAGGTTAAAATGGGTTATGAAAAGAGAGTTAACAAAAGAGGTAACTTTACTAGAAGTACCTACACATAAATAGGTACATCTTATAGTCTATGTAAAAGGCACAGCCACTTAACTGGGTACATCCGAACCTATATAACGTCAGTACATTCGCCCTCACGTTGCTATTTTTGATAAAATAGGAAGTCTGCTTACTTTCAACGTGCTAACTTCATAGTAATCTATAAACGTGATTGTGTATTTTCGATAAGATAATATTAATACATGCGTATTCTAGTCATGCAGTGTGTAGTTTTGTTTGTTTGTTTGGAATCGGAAATAATGTGTGCTCAAGAATGTTGTGTACAAACAAAACACGTTAGACTCACGTTACTGCTGTATTGCTAATAGAAATGAAAATTGTTTGACAGTTCATAATGTAGTCCCCGTATTGTTTTTTATATCCAAAAACCGAGCTGCTACAATACAAATACTTAGTTCTTTTTTTTTGTAAGTATGTTTATTTGGACATTGTTATCACATAGTAATCATTGGTTAGTTAGGTAGGTCCTACTCACCAAATGACCTACTCTGATGGTTCAATGAAGAGCGAGGTAAAGACGCAAGAAAAGTTCTGTATCCACTATTTGTACAGTCACGTGCACTTATAAGTATACAACCTCATTCAAATATGAACCTTATAGTCCTGGCATAAGAGTCGAGATGTTACATTTTATTGCAGGCGCTGTACTTACGTGTACCTTTTATAATACACTAACACTATCAGTGATAGCTTACCTAGTAAGCACGGCTGTCCCACCGGCTTTCGATGAATTTTTAAGTGCAATATTTACCTACTTTAGAGTTTGCAAATTGGAATAACAAAAATAAAAATATTATGCAACCTGGCAGTGTTAAGAGAAATGTTTGACATTTTTAAAACCTGATCTTCGTCTAGCTACAAGGCTAAACGGTTCTAGGCGAAACGTTTTTTGTCGATACACTAAGATTAGTATTATTAACACCTTTTCTCCTAGACAATGTTGATCACATTGCAATACAAGTACTTAGTTACCTACTTAATTTAATTTTCAAACAAACGTTCACCATTAGATAAAGCATCAGGTGACAAGACTGACTTTCCCAGAATAGAATTCTTATCGGGCAAAGTTTAGTACGTATGCGGAAAATTATTTGTGTGCCCACATAATTACCATGGCTGAGAGCTATTAATTGACATGTTATTTTGTTTAAATAGACGTTGCTTTAGGTTCCAATTAACGCAGATATCTATGCTCAAACTACTTAGTTCACGACAGTACCTGATTGTACCCATCTGTGTACCTTTCGTATTAGGAAAAACCGCGTCAATTTGTGCTGGAGTAGTTTTAGGTTTCTAACAAACACATTTAGGTAATTTATATTTTCCGGAAAACAAGATAAGTATTGTAGTTTTTAAGCCATTGCTTTACCTTCCTTCGCGTCACGCCATAAACACATTTCCCAGAACAAAATAGTAAATATCTTCTTGAATAAACTAAGTTGTGAAAGTGGAAATACATAAAATAAATTATGTAAGTTAAATACATTTTCACTTATGGTTCTAGTGAACGTAAATGTCCATATGGGTGCGGCCGTAAGAAATGCAACCATTGGGTAGGTAATTACTTACTTAGATTTATCCATACTAATATTATAAATGCGAAAGTAACTCTGTCTGTCTGTCTGTCTGTTACTCTTTCATGCCAAAACTACTGAACGGATTTAAATGAAATTTGGTATACAGATGGTCTAGACCCTGAGAAAGGACATAGGCTACTTTTTATTGCGAAAAAAGGGTTGTAAGGGGTTAAAAGTGGGGTAAAAAGTTACTTTTCCACGCGGACGAAGTCGCGGGCGGCCGCTAGTTTACTATAAACCTAGGTCTTATCATACTAGAAACTGTAATCCGGAAAGACACGTAGTAGGCAAATAACTTGGCCTGAACCGCGATATTTACGCCGCCAATTGTCCCATCTCGTGACAACAAGAAATAATAATTGCGACTATACCAATTATAAATTGCTTTAATATAGACAGTGGCCGTCGCAATATTAAGATTAGCCATTAACATTGAGCTGATAGCAAGCGGGTTTTGACGGCCATCAGTCCGTCCATCTGGTTGCCAATTAAATTGCGAATAATAAAATTAGGTCGCATCATCTGTATAAATCTTGGATCTAAAACCTCGATGATATTCATTCGCTTCCATGAATACTTCAAGTTTGTTTATTTTCCAGATGCTCTTTAAATCTTTGTCGTCAATATTTTGATGAGCACTGAAAATCTACAGTGAAACGGAATTCACGACCGAATCTTTATCTTCGTCCCTTTTACCCACGCTGTGCGTCTCTTTTGTTTGGATGCGATACGATATCTGGTGCCTTACGGTTTCATTATAAGTAGGTAACTTAGTCCGAACTTTAAGATAAGGTACAGTAGGGCCTACACCTGGCTCGCATTACAAGTGGTGGATGAACTGATATTGAAAATCCTTCTTTTACAGGGCCTCTGTAAAAGAAGGATTTTCAATTTCAGTTCATCCACCACTGTTGAACGCAAATGGCTAGCGTAAAAAAGGAGGAATTGGACTCTATCGTTGTAGAAGTCAACGTAACGGGTGATGCAATTCAAGGGGTTTAAATTAATGTTTACTGAATTACTCGAAGAATCATTGAAATTTCGTTTTTATCACTGTTATTGTGTATCGAGTGAGTTGTCCTAGAGTGCGTTTACGTACGTTTTCATTAATGACAGAGTTAGCCTTCTAAGGCCTTATTACCTACTTCAGAACGGTTGGTAGAAGACGTGGTTGGAAATGGAGGTAAATAACCTACTATACGCAAAAAACCTGAACGTAAAACTAATACTTATATTATAACCAAAGTCATCTAAAGTACGAAAGAAAAGACATTCACATGACTTACCTACTAATCTATAGTGTTCTAACATAAAGATCAGACGAAGATCAATGCTGTCTTTTATTTACACCAATACCTATGTACAGTTAAAAAAATATATAAAAGACTTAACGCGAACAAAAACTTAAAACCATAGACATCTTGGGGCAAAAAACAATCTAACCACGTACAAAAACAGCTTTGTAGTTGGACTGTAATCCTATTTTGTATCGAGCGAAGGTCAGTAGCACTACCACGAGTTTGAAATACTATCCTCGCTATCGACAACTATCGCTATTGTCTCTTTCATTGTGATGCATTTGAAAGAGACAGAGCAATAGTTTACGTTATGTTAGTTTTGGATGTCAACTCATGGTAGCGCTACAGATCGCACGCGCAGAAATAGCAGGAAGGTGGCCAATGATCTTGAACGAATTCACTGAGATTGAGATTAGTTACCTTTATTATCATTTTTATGTGATAGATGGCAAACGTGCAGACGGATCACCTGATCGTAAGCGTTTGCTACCGCCCATAGACACCTGCAACACCAGTAGATAGGTTCCTACTTGATCTTCATTATTTACTAGCTGCTAACTGGTGTTGCAGGTTTCAATGGGCGGCTGCAATCGCTCACCATCAGGTGATCCGTCTTCTCGTCTGCCAGCAATAAAATATAGGTATGTAGTCATCAATCTCCATGTCAGACAAGATACTTAGGTGTAACTATCTTGAAAAGAAATGTATTTTTCTTACCTAACAATGACGTGCAAAAACATTTAATGCCATCTCGGTGCATTAACAGATAAGTTATCGTGAAGGTACAAAAACCTGTCAGTCTTATCTGTCCGTCATTAGTCTGGGTAAATAAGCACAAATGGGTACGTACTTGAATAATTGCGTAAAAATCATATTTGACTTGGACATTGCAGTGTTTCGAAGTGGAAAATTCCTCTTTGAGTGAAAGAAAAACTAAAATTACGTAAAAGATAGGTACCTACATGCTACTCGAATACGATCGTATTTTGTTTTATAATAAGTAAGTACCTACCTACGTATTCAATTGTTTTATCATGGTTGTCTTTTTTACAGTCAATATACAAATGGTTCGGTACCTACTTGTTATTGTCAAAGACACAAAAATTTAAAAAAATATTTTATCAAGCATAGGAATAAAATTCTACTGAGAACTGACAATTTCTGGACTGCAGTGAGTAGTTAACTACCTACTTATATAAATATAACCTATTTACGTACCTAGATCTTGATAAAACGCAATTGCAAATTTAACTAAGAAAATATGAAGCGACGATTCCGGACAGTTATAATATAGGTAATGTAACGTCACTTAAAATAGGTACTTAGGTACGTGTTCGAATTGGAAACGCTTTACTCATGCGTATGAGCACTTCTACGTCCATTGATACGTACGGCCGAGTGAATAAATCATTGCACACGCGAATCCATTCATTCAACTAAGTATTTTACAACAATTCTGCTGAGCGTTTTGCACAGCTTTAGCACAACTATTTGATTGTTAATAATTATGATGAATTGGGAATTTAACTTCTGACCAAAGAAAAAGAGGTTTTTTTTTACCAACCGTACATAACGAAACAATCTTATAATGTCTGAAATTCATCAGACAGTTAATAAAAATCATAAATGGCGGTTGCTACAAACCGAACAAGCGCTCTTTACGACGTTCATAGTGACTCAATATTGTTGAATTGTTATTGTAAGTTTAATTACTCTTCTTAAAATATCTTTGTTAAAAGCGTGAATAAATTTTAAAATCGAAAAATGTGTATGCAGTGAAATATTTCAGTATTTATTTATTAAGTTATTTGTATAATCAGTAAACTCTTTAAGTTAATTCTTCACTTTGTACAGTCAACTCCAAAAATATGTATACACTTTAGGACCTTGTCACAATACATATGTATAAGAACGACTTCTACTTTCTTATACATTATGCATTGTGACAAGGTCCTAAAGTATACATATTTTTGGAGGTGACTGTACCTGGAAGTGTTCAAAAGTAAGTTACGTAATAAAGATTAAGTATTATTAAAATTATTAATGTTAATTTAATGAGCCCATTGCATCCACTGTTTTAATACTTTAGTTAAAGTCAAAGGCAAAGAACGGTTGATGTCAGAAACCCTAAGTTCACCCACGAATCACACTTGCCCGCTTTTAAAAAACGATTGGAATGCATAAACAAAACAAGAAATAATGTTATTATTACCGTACTAAAACTATAGCGAAAACTTCACACAAACTTCAAATATCCTAGAGCAGATGGTGGATATAATCTTTTCATTACAGTTAACCAGATGTTCGCTTTGGCCGTGAGGTCTTTAGGTAAATGTGGATAATCAACATTTTGAATAATTTTAAGGTCACCGCGATATTGCAGTTGCCACAGCAGTATAGCTGCAATATTTATTTTAATTTAACTCTTAGTTATAAATATTACACAATAACTTTAACTCTGAGTACCTACTTTCATTATTTCAACGTCGAATTGAACAGGGTAGAAGATTTATTTTACGGTGGGAGAGCCACGCTTCGGCATGAATGAACAAGACCAGCGTGAAGCAGCGCCGTAGGTACATACCGTTCTGTATTATGTAATTCATACAAAAAAAATACTAGCGATCCCACAATTGCCTAGCTCTCCTAGGAGTTACATAATCTATAAGCATGAATACCTGAGTGCCTGAAAAATACATACCTAACCTTGAGAGAGGACGTGGCCATTCCTTGGAATATTCTTAGCTACGCCCGACCTGTCATTTTGTATTTGTCACTCGTCACTTTGACTTCCCACGTGAATCTCATCTATTTATATTACCTACAGCTACGTTTATAAACTATTGCAATCAATTTTGCTGGCCATGTGAAGGAACTCAGTCATTTATAGCCAATAAGTGTAGGTACTTGTTGTAGGGAATTTCACCAAGTACCATTAGCGTAAACCAGCCTTCCGGTGCGCACGCGTCTGTTTTCTGTTCCCTTTGCGCAAGAGTGTTTAATGGAGTATAGTTTAAAAGTTGTTACAATAAATAAATTATACGAAGAGGTATGTCTTAAACTCAGTAATTAGATACTAGTAGAAATCTCTACTTATTGACATATTGTGCCCTAAAGGTATCTTTTTCTTAAGTAGATAGGTACCTAAGTAATATATTTACCTACCTATCTTCTGAATACCTACTGCATGAAAATATCACCAGAATGTAATAATAATTGTATTATTATTATTACGTAAAATTATCTTTAAGTGTAGAGTATCCTTATTATTCTATAAGTAGTAATTACTTTGTATGGTTTCAAACTCTTGAACTTTCATTCAAAATTTTAAATATATTTTCCTACTAATTTTCCTTAAGGAGCTTACATAGTTACTACTGGGAAAATGTCATTATGAAGCTTAAAAACTCACCTACTGATTACTGGGAAAACCATTACTTATTCTTATATCTTAGGCTAGCCTAATGGAAACTATTCCTATGTCCAACCTACCGCAAACAAGATACCCATAAGTAAGCACATAAAATGTTCTAATAAGGGGCCATTATCATAGAGATCTGACTGGTACCGGACTGACCGGACGAGTGTGACGAGACGCGCCGGACTGAGCAGAAAGTTAATGATACTTGATTAGACACGACTACACATATATGTGACAGATAGAAATGTTGCTACTCTCCAATGGCGACATTTCTAGTCTTCTTTTTAACAAACACATGCCTATAGATGTATAGATTGTGCTCTTTCTTACCATTTTTATACTAAGACCGTAGGTTTCAAATATGGAAACCTAATAGCTGTGTCACTGTTTACTATTGTAATATTTAAATTTCATAAAAATATCTGACATTTATTTATACGTTACGTAAAGTTTTAAGTTGATAAATAATTACATATAAGGTTTTTACAGTATCTAATTTATATGGATAGCTATGATCAACGCCGTCTGATCACTTTTACGACGAAAATCCCGTGAACGTTCGACTGATTTCCCGTAATAACAGGTGCATTTATCTATGTAGTATAGAAAGCATTCTGACCCTCAAGGTGATGGCAGTAATGAGCACATTATAGGTACAGTGAATACTCCATCAAGTTATCTCAAAATGGCGATATTACTTTAAAGATTTTGAACTTAAAGCTTATACTTATAGTCTTTCACTTTGGTTAAAGAAAATGTTAGTCTGTAGGTTTAAAGAGAAGTAAATTGTTTTAAAAATACTCGTGGCCATATTTCAATATAATAATGAATGAAATACTCTACCCTGCTGAGTGTTTGTGTATGTATAGACCATGAACTTCACCTCGCTGATAAGTTAGGTTTTTATCGTTTTATTGCTTTTACCAAGCACTAGCACAAAATAATTACACACAGAAGGTAGACTCAGCCTGATTTTGAATTTAGAAGAGTTCGTTGACATATGCTAGGGTTGTTGACCGGCATGAGTACATAAGCGCGCGGCCTCTACCACAGACCTCGACAGTTCGAGAATCTTATGTCATAGGCGATGTGGTCGAAAAGGCGTATTTCCCCGTTAGTGCAGTACATGACACGTTTTTAGCTCTTACTGGGCAGTCAACTTTCTGTGTGTAATTATTTTGTGGCACTAGCGTCTAGCTAAGTTCCCGCTTAGGTTTATAGCTTTATCACTTTACGCCACTTTACGACACAAAATAACATCAACATCATAAATGTAGCTGTCAGGTCTACTCAACGTTGATGGAATAATAAAAAGAAACATTAAACTGACCCAATGTACTTTCCATTTCATTTATTAGTAAGTATTTCTTTTAACACGGTACCTAAACTATTGGCACAAGTAATATTCGACGGCCGCGACACGGTGAAAGAAAACAGCGAGAGAAAATTTACATATTTTGGATGTCTGAAACGTGGACTATTTGGACTTGTTCACCTGGTAAAGGGTTGAGAAAGTCAGACTAATCGCTTCATGGAGTTTACCAGATTCATCTAGATCAAGGTCATTCAATCAATCAAGATCAAGGATTCATCTGCCAATTCATTGTCCTAGCGTACCTACCTATAATAAAAACGCCAAAGCTTAATCCAGTTCCTCTTACCAGAAAACTACGATCATGCAAACATTTTCTATCGTCGTAAGACCCCAAAAGCCTTTTTAAAGGCAAAAACTATTTATTTTCTATTGTGTCTGCGGTCTGGGCCTTACGAAGATGTCACCTAAAACTCTGTAGGTAATAGATACCTATACGATTGTTGATGATAGCAGATAAAGCAGACTTATTAATAACCTCTTCTTATTTCGGTAATGAGCTCATAAAACTGTGGTCCACTTTCTATCTTGTCACCGCGAAATACATAACTCCATCGGATTCATTGACGTAATAGGTCGCACGCGCATGCTGTATGCTCGGTGACAAAGTTTAAGAAACCGCAGTGAAACATCTCCACACAGTGCGACAAAGATGTACATCATAGCAAAAAATTTAACGTGTGAATAACATTGAATCAGGACTGTGAGCAGCATTTTTAAGAATTTACCATGTCATTAACTGTATTCCTCAAAATATATCGAATTCACCTTGCGTCAAGTGATTATTGTGGCTTGGAAGAAATGGTTAATTTTAAAACGTACTTACCTACTATTTTTAGACTTAAGTAGTAAAACAAGATCGTCCAACCCAGCGTATACGCAGATTCCTGAATGCGATCAATCTAAAAAAGCTATTACTGAGATTTATTTTCTAATGCGTCTAGATTTAATAGCACACTATCTACAAAAATGAATATTATCAAAATGATTAAGTAGGTAATCACATTTTTTTTTTTATGTGTGTTATGTAAATAAGTATTAAAATATACGCAGAAAAACGCCCACCTCGTACACGTATTGGAGATATTTTAGTATTTTAACACTTCATGTATTTATTTATGCCAAAGATCCAGTCTATAATTTTACTGGTATCTGACTATATTGTACCATCGATGATGATCGCTCTTGGCAATTGACCAAGTAAAACAAGAGTTGATAAATTACCTAAAGTAAATACATCCCTCTTATAGTTTCAAACTACAACATTGCTAGTAATAATACAAAAAACACAGCAGTAACAACTACAAAGCAAAACATAGTTTAAAAAGAAAGAAAAATATTAAAGCAAGCCTTTCAAAAACATAATTGTCGGCAATTTTACAATTGGCTGACTAATGGACTCTTTGTGTTGTAAAAAACTTACAATCGAGACGTGACAATTTTAACAGTTCAACACCCTACCTTGTAACGACAACGCGGGTACTTACGATACCGCTATTTCAAACCCATTAGTTGCAAAAAAGACCACATTCCCGATCTAATGACTTGCCATTTACAATAACAAATTCAATAAATGTAACAAACTGCATTATGCTTTTGTACGTGGTACAGCGCAAGCGCTAGGTTGCCTGATGGAGAACAAATGAGGAACTCAAATGATTAAGGTGCGATTCGACGAATCTTTATTCCGACAATAAATCTATGGTACAAGGTACAAGGCTGTAATTTCAAACGAATCGCAGCGTTATACCATAGATTTAAACTTGGATAAAGAAATTGCAGTCAAATATACTAGCAGAATGGTGGCGTAGGAATAGGATTTCACTATAGCGTCTCCATTTCCAGACAAACACAACTTCAAATGAACTCTGCATTTATTTGTTATTCGAATTGTTGTTTTTTAACTTATTTAACAAATTTGTGATTTGTCTTATCAGACTGATGGTGATAAAATGACAGCCCATCAGTCTTCGACATTGCATGAGCTTAAGTGGTCAGAGTTTTGGTGTTGTGATGGATGAAGGACCAAATCACTACGAGTAGAGTAACATGTTTATAAATAGGGAAATGCTGGGTGGGATGACAAGAGACTGATTTCAAAAAGTCGCCTAGAGTAACAGTCAGCAGACAGTTGTCCGTTATCGGGGGCGGAGCGTGTTAATTTAGAGGCCGTTGTTTAGGAGTTGACGGTGATGGGCTGACTGACCATTATTTAGAGGTATTTTATATTCAATACAGGTTCACGAACATATTACATACGGTTGTCTAGCAAGACTGTTAATCTAAGACATGAGTTCATGGCATGAAGAAAATTTATTAGACAGCTTACTAGTGCATGACAAAACCAATTTGTCTACGTAAGTACAAAGTCCCGTTCTGAGAAAAACGCAGTTGTTATACTCAATAAAAAACTTGTAGGATCTTCAGAGCGATTAGAATTTAAAATTAATGATATCGTTTTTCCTTCTTACCACTGACGGCGGCAACAAAAACATAAATAATTCAATTGAACGTTGAATTTAACGTTATTCAAAGGATTGACGCGATTTCTATTCAGAGATTCACTTCAGTGGAAAAAGAAAAAAACATGGGTGAAGAAACATTGGAATAATTTAGTGCTTGGAACTTATTGACGAATTAAGTGCCTATTTCTTTATATATGAGGATTAATAGAGGTAGCCTCGGCCGGTACTAGAATATGGCTTCTCACACCACACACGGTATGATCAGTTAGTGACTTTGAATTGTTTCTATCGAGTAAGATAGGTATTATGGTTTAAAGAACACTTCCTACAACTACTAGGTACCAATCCTAGCATCTTCAAGATGATATATATTTTTTATCTGATCACTAGATCTTTTTATTTCTTCTGTCATCTAGGTACTTTGTTTTAGCTCAGTCCCCCAACTCTCGTGCCTGTGATATTTAATAGTTCTTTAAAAAATTACGTCGTGTTAATTCCCGTCTATAATAATACCTGTTGTTATATTTGTCAAAAAACGATATAAATATATCGAAAAAACATCACTTATAAGTCTTTTGTATTGTTCTCTTGCATTATCCGCCATATTTTCTGATATGGAAAATCACAAGAATTAGGGAGGGATAAATGGTACGGATTACACGAGCTGGAAAGATAGAAGTTTAACTTCGAAGAATACTTTTCTGAGCTAACTAGGATGTTGCTAATGAACTAATTGGATAGCGTGACATTTCTTGTGAAAAAATAATGACCTTTTTTATAAGGGTGCCCACGATAAGCCACTCAATCATTTTCAAAAGGTAACGAGAAAATAATGAAAGTTGTGGTCAAGGACGTGCCTTGCCTAATAGTTACCGGTGGTAGTGACCCTGCCTCCAAGGGCTGTGGGTTCGATTTACACTCAGTAAAAACATTTAGAATGTACGCTTGTGTATTTTAATATTTGCGCACACTTTTGCGCATTAATATGTTTGGCATCGATGGCTGATCGTTGAGATAAGCCATTATTGATGAAATATCGTTTACGAGGACATTATGTGTAATTTATAGTGTCGAATATATTGCATAAATTATTTATGTACTCATTTATCGAATTATATAAAATCTCTATGCATCTATCTCATATACACAGGATTTACTCAACGTTTCTATAACCATAGCTTGCGGCATACCGTTTGCAATAAACCAGGGCCTTGCAAAACTTGTTTTTGTTCGATACCAGTTTCTTTTAACAGAAAAACATTATATTACGTATGCAGCAGGAAGTCCTACTTGCATCGCTTGTTGCTCACTTCCTAATGGCAAAAGGTACAAAAGTCAAAAGAATCTTCAAACTAATCAACTTTATTAAAACATTAGTGGCCCGCCCTCACTTCGCTTCGGGACCGTAATTCCGAAGTGAACCAATAGATGGCGCTGTGTTTAATTCCATCGCGCAAGCGTTTCGTGTTTTCGGTTTACCTATAAGCCTTGTCGTTGTCTATAGAAGTTATCTCTTTATAAATATTATAGAAGAAGAAGATAGATAGATGTGCCTACATAGATATAGTATGTTTCAAACTTTTTGAACATACAAATACCTGATATAAACGGGACTAAGCTCGGGGATATTTAAAAATAAGTACATTATAGCACTTACTGCTTGTTATCGACTCTCAGCGCTATCTATTGGAACTGTTTTGAGACTAATATCCCGAAACGAATCGAGGGCAGGCCTCTAGCTTAAAATATTTTTCGACCTGGCCTACACGTAGGTTTCCCTCACCGTTGAGCTAAAAAACAGAAGCGTGATCGAACTTTTGGTAAAACGATCAATCTAAGAAATTACATCAAAGACTTTATCGCTTTATTCCTTGGGGACTTATTAGCCCAATAAATTAAGTGCCCACGTCTCATTTTACGAAGTAGGTTAGTATTTTAATAGTCGCCATCGCAAAATGAAGACATGATCATAAATTGTCCCTCTATATTAGCTAATATAAAGCTTGATTTTATAGGCAAAAGTAATTTATTACGGTCAATGATGCTTTAATATTTAATAAGTGATGTTTACAAGAAGCTGAATTCTTAGATAAAACGACGAGGTAAATTAAAATAAATAAATTGAGACAACATCACATACATTGCCCTAGTCCCAAAGTAAGGTTTTCCCTTTTAATATGGAAACCAGAAACAACGAAGGAACTACAAACACCCAGACCCAACACAAATATCTGTATCTGTTTCATTGGTGCGGGAATCGAGTAAGATTCGTTCCGTGGATAGCAAATATCGTCTTGAACTTTAGATAACAGTTGTCAATGATTGGGTGTTTTTATTACAGTTACAATAATAATGGCTATTCGAATATCTTGATTCTTGACTCGGAAGACATGGAGACCTTCGCTCGGTCAGACAGCGCATGACTCATCCGTCTGGTTATTTTTAGGCCATTATCGCGATCCCATTGAACACAAACAACCAGTTATGAGGCGGGTATCGTGTGCATTCACCAATTACAGGGTCGATAGTGCACTGGTGATGGAAGATACCTACGTGGTAAACTAGCTATGTTGATGTCAATAAAGGTTCTACTAGGTAATTCCAAGTATCGATGTATAGTCACTACTTATGTAGGTATAGTAACAGAAGCATCTAACACATCATGTAGGAAAGTAAGCAGCTCATACGCACGAAAATTGACATCTCAAAAACTATACAAGGTATTATAGACAAACTATACCTATAGAATAAAACTTTATACAAGTTTCATTCAGTCTAGTTTGGAAGTATAAGTTTAACACATTTAAATTTTTTGGAAATTTTCATGTCACTAAAAAGCAAAAAGAAATCAAAAAAGTTCTGCCCTGACTGGACTTAAAAAAAATTAGTAAGAATTAAAAAAAAACATTGTGTTCCAGGCAATTATTTTCATTACCGTTTCGTTAATTGGACTACTAAGGATTATACTAAATGTTTATATTAATATCAGGATTATGGCAAAGGCGATACGTAATTGACCGCATCCTATCAGATAAGACTTCACTAGATTTTCTTCTTATCTATAATATTTAATACATGTATAAAAATAACACTGCACTATGTAACCTTACATTCCTTAGAGAGCATTAGAATAAACTATAAGATTTTTTCTCAAAGAACACTCATCTTAAAATTTGTCATCCTCAATATTCTTACCACAATTTTATTCAAGCTGTGGGATTTCCCTAACATACTAAGCATCATTCATGCTCATTTCTTCTACCTACAATGTTTCCATTTTCCTGTCTGCAACTTTAACTACTTAGTTATAGTTACCGCTAACCATTCCGGAACATTGCATTTTATTCATGGGCCACATGCAAAGGAAATAACGAAACGGTGATCCTGGAACTGTAAAATATCAGTTACAAGTAGAGTTTCAACACACACAATATGTACATACCCAATTACACATACAGACAGTCCGCACATCAGGTTACTACAATCTGTCAAATTTCTTCAATCGAACCTCACCTTTATGTCAAACGTGTTTGGTTCAATATCAACTGAGGAAATTTGACAGATTGTAGTAACCTGATGTGCGGCTGTCCGTACATAGTTTTAAGTATTTTGTAGGTAACTGTGAACTGAAGGACTACCGAAGTCCAAGAATAAATTTGTAGTAATACGGTTCATATTTCTTCAAATTTATTCTTTGGTAAAGGAACTTAGTTTCATTTTATTAATGCGAGAGCGAGACAAATGCCATAGCCACTAAACCCTCTAGTTAGGTATATTAACACAACTAGGTAGGTAAGTATTCAAGTATAAAGTGTCTCTGTATTTAAATTGAATTAGAAAAAACAGTACGAAATTTCAGCTGTAAAACGTAAATACCTCGCTTATTACATTACTTTAGCATATAAATGGTTAAGATTAAAAAAAAGATGATGTAAGAGGTTTAGTAAACCTAAAAACATGAGAAAGACGTCCTTTTAAATTTGAAACAACTTGAAAAAAAAAGTTACATACCTATAGAATTTAAGAATCTATGGATTTACAATGTTACTCAATAATATTATGATATCATAATATTCTCTATCCCCAGATAAACTAAACATAAACAGACTTAGGAGCAATAAGTCACGAATCATTTCCTCCTTCTAGAATAATTTGTTTGTAATCAACTCTATCGATTTACCCATTACGAGTATGATTCAACGCCTACATGCAATTAACTAGTTACCGTTCATATAATTAATTGCATAAGAATTTGCAATTCAATTAGTCCAAATAGGTAGGACCACGGAATCGGCGTTCCCCAAGGGTGGAAAATGGGCCACATTTCTTTAACAGGCACGTCACTACACATTACGAAATTGACTCGAAGTTGGGGCGGGGTTATATGTTGCTGTATGTCTGTCTGTAGAATATTTTGTCGTTCTTTTGATTTGAATTTGAAATTGAATTTGAAGAATTTAAAATCAAAATTAGTCCTCCGTTGAGTATGGTGCTTTACTAAACGTAACTCGTTATTGAATAATACGAGATAAATTTACTTAGCTATTTATATAGGTACATTAGCTTTGATGCCGAAACACTGTATTATTATTGCATATTGGTGATGAGACTGGTGTTTTGTTAGTCATTAAACTCATTACAGCAAGTTAGATTTAACTATAGTTATGAGCTAAACGAAAATAACAAATGAATAGATCATTACAAGTCAAATTAAGCGTCAAAAAATTCAAAGAAGTTTGTAATAATAAGCTTCAATTGTTCAGAAAGCATGGCGCTGTATGACGAAGAATAGACTAAAATAAAGCAAATGACGTACATATTGGCGTAGACTAAATGACTAATGGGATGTTTACCGTCTATCTTTGTGATGAATCAAAGCCCTCAGGAATATCCCTTATGATGTGTTTAAAAACGTCACTTAAAAGCAGTAAAACTGAACTGGCTGAGAAAAATATATAGTCCTCAACCCTTCCAACCAAAATGCGCGATTACAGAATCGACGAAATTGTAATCTTCTATTATATCTTTGTTCTTGGCGAACGCTCAGTAACTCCGGAATTTAATTCGATACAGCAACTTTTACTTGGCAGTAGCAGAAATTCTTCAAGAGACCTAAATGCCATTTCTCTGTTAAATCGATCAGACTTTGAACGGAAGAAAACGTGTTACAAGATTTTTGGCAACGAAAGAAAGTGGAAAATTAATCTATCGAGGTCGACCTTGATAGAGACAGTTGACAAATCATGGTACTCGATTGATATTTCTCTCTCCTAATGTAAACAATCATGCGATACGCCCACACTTTGTTACCAACCTTATTCTGTCCAACAAAAAGTTGATATTCAATTGTCACTGTAAATAATTACAACCGCTGTGTGCAGTCACGAACGTGCTTTATGTGTTTGTTTGTGCATGTGCTCAGGTCAAATGGTTTTTATTGCGATAGTGCTAAAGTTCAAATTGACGTGAAATAATTAATTCCGAGTGAGATAATTCGCGTGTATAAAGTAAATAGGGCTTTGTAAAGAACGTGGGACATGCGGTTAAGGTCGCCGGTACAGTCAGCGGAAACATGGCGATAAGAATGAAATGGAAAACACAGAAAAGTCATGCAGGATAACTAAATATTAAGTTATTTTTATTTTTAACGCACAAATCTGAAATAAAAACATTTAGTTACAGCTACCAACGAGTAGGTATGTAAATAATATCTGGTGTCACATAAACTCTCACAACGATGATATCACTCGTCAAATTACACTAAACAAAACAAATATTAGTCAGTTAGTATCTCGGTGACTTAGAGCATTGTGATGACGAGTCTCACTTCGGAACTAAGCACGGAGTAGGTACACTAAAACTATTAAAACAATCCTTGAACGCGCGTAGATTGATATGTACACTTAAAACACGGCTACAACTACGACGCAACTATGACTACGACACGAATACGACTACGACGCGATTACGACTACGATGCTACTACGACTACGATGCGACTACGACTACGGCGTAGCGCTACTTGGGCCGTAGTATCAGAAGATTGCTGTTAAAAACCTAATTTTTACCGTATTTTGTGCTTCAAAAAAGGCAAAACTAGTCGTTATGTAGGTATTTTTAAGTAGTGTCCTTACTTATCGTTATGTACATGACTGATAAAGTAACTGATTGATAATCAGATAAAGTTTTATAAACAATAATATCAATTTATCTTACCCCCTGGCTAGATGATTGTTGACTTGACGGAGAACAACCATGGATGCCAGTAAAATGCTTTTTAACCCCTTAATGGGCAGTAGGAATAAATATAATTCATTAGTTTTGGACCTTATCTCCAACACATAAGCTTCAAAATATGGTCTCTAACATATCCACAGGGCCCCATAAAGGGTTGACAAACAGTGCATATTTGAATGATTTTGTTCTTTTTTTTTACTATTTATAATCAAAACAGTGATTTTATAAATCTTCATTAATTTAGTTTTCTAAAATCTGTATTCACGCATTGGATAGTTTCTGAATAGAATTACTAAAATCTATTAAAACTGACAACCACACCATGGTTTACTACAATCTATAACTTATTCACCTAACCCCATTCATCAAACATAATAATATCAGTAGCCCAACGTTTGCATTCCTGTACCTTAACACTTAAAAAGGTCTCAATACCTTTATTAATGTTATCGATCGACTCCTGTATATATTAATTGAAAGCGGACTGTACTAAGTGCAGTGCCAAATATCACAAGTATGGCCAGTTGCAATAAAATAATGAAGCCATTAAAATTACTGGCACAACCACCACCTCTCGCAAGAATACTCGACACGAATACTCATTAGCGCCGTATTCGTAATGTTTTCACCAATATTAACTGCAATTAAAACGTAATAATGCTTAATATTCCTTAGTTATCGTTACTATTACGAGTATGACCGCATACTAAAATTACCTTGCCAATATTACAAATTGTAACTAAAACTGATAAAGATTTAGTACGCTAAAAGAAAAAATAGTGAGATATAAGAGTATACTTACCATACGATTTATTTTATTTTATCAATGTGAATTTATTTAATATAGGGAAACAGAAAAAACACGCGATAAAATTGACAGCCAGTGCCATCTATTAACACAAATTAGAAATCGACCCGAATCAAAATGAGGGCGGGCTACTAGTAATTAAAATAAAATTATAATTAATTAACATAAGTAATTGTGTATTTACGAGTAAAAGAGAGAAAATATAAACGTCCGGATGATAAAGATTATTTGCCTAACTAATTTATTGGTTCATTGGGTAAGTTGAAAAAAACAGAATGATTCATATCCTGGATGTAGCCTTATTACTAGTATATGTAATACGACTACTATACCATACGACGACTGTACTAGAAATAGTACTCCAAAGTCAGTTACAATAATAGCAAAGTGAAGTCTTGTGCGGAAATTGTGCCAAATCGCAGACTGAATGAACGTTATCCGAAACTGAAAAACGTTTTTTTCTGTCCAGTACAGATAGACAAATACTTAGAACAGATACCTACAATCTTAGAGAAAGTATCAAATAGAGAGGACACGCAAATACTTAATAATATTCGTGTAAACGGAACAACTATACACAGAAATAGCTAATAGTAAAAAAGACAGAATCATGATTTTTTGTCTTTGTCAGAGTTCCACTTTTTTGATGGACTCAGTTGTGAACTGCGCCCAACAAAGCTAGTTGCTATAGTAACCCATAGTAATAAAGTGCAATTTTTGGTCGTATTTTTACTACCGTAATAACCAACCAAATTCAGTCGTAGTAAGAGATAACGGCTACCGTACTGAAGTAATCTTCAGTCACATTGATCCGCCATTTTGTAGTTATTTTTAATTTGCCGGATTATATAGATATCTGTCCCTTACGGTGATACGCGCTTAGCCACTCTATTTGTTACTTTCTCTAAGCCTACAATAAATACTTTTTCAAAATGGAGTTTCTCTCAAAACCGCCTATGTTTTTTTATTTATCCTTTTATTATTAGTTAAATTTATTAAATGACAGGAAAGGAAAAAAAAACATCTATTGATAAAATCCTCTTAATATTAATAAATAGGCCTAAATTATTCGCTCCAAAGCGTCGGCTTTTGAGGCAAGCTGGAACAGTATGTATGTATACTCAAATCCTACTACTATTATAAAGGCGAAAGTTTGTATGGATGTATGGATGTTATACTAAATTATGAATATAAATAGTACTTGTAACCTTTATCTATGTATAATTTAAACGTGAATAAAATGTTTTTTCAGCCTTGTCATTATGAGGAAAACAATAGGAATGAAACACACTACTTAATTAAACTAATGTCATTGTTTAAATATAGTCGTGCACGCAGACCTTTTGACTAGTTTTTGCGATTAAGTAATTTAAATTAGGATGCTCGACAATTTTATTGCAATATCGAAACCCGGAAAACATGATCAAAGTTCTTTATAAAAACAGAACGAAAAACCAGTTCATTGACTTTGTCCCTGTCTTGACCTTCATAACACATTGTTTACAAAATTCGCAGTCGTCGTCTACAATAAAACCAATAAGAAATATGTTATTAGTACCTGTAGCTGAATACCGGTCCAGAGCTTTATTTGGCACATTCTAAAGATTACGTAAACAAATATATTTTGTGTTGGTGTGGGAATAGAATCCGCGACCCTTGTGTTTCAAGTGGCGCTCAAACCACTGCGCTGAACGGGTCGTCCGGTTTAATTAAAACAATATTAAAGTGCTAAGTTACCTAAGTATGTACAATATCAAGTACTTTTTTTATTTTAGCAGTGTACGTAAGTATAATTTGTACAAAAAATATAAAAAGTTATTTTTATGAGATCACATGCAAGGATCGTGTCCTGATCCCCAATCCAAATATTATTAATCTTTTCAAATCTTCGTTGATGAACGCTTTTGTTATTTAATGCTTGGTGATATACTGAATAGGTACCGAAAAACTAGTCGAGTATCAATTTCTTATTGTTCATCAATATTACATGGAACGATTGATATTGATTGGTGTTGGGTTACACAATCTGTGAAATTTCTTCATCGCATAGTCACCTTAATATCAAAGACTATAAGGTGAAAATCGCATGATGTTTGACATACTTATTGTATTATACAATGTGTAGCTGTACTTATGCTTACTTCATACCGTGAAATATTAAATAACTTCAAGATAAAAATAGAAGCCAATATATCAACTGGGCTTAGCCATTCAACGACAGATTAGTCACTTTATCGTGACGTCACTGCAACGTGCAGTTTGTTTAGACTGCAGAGAATGCGCATGCGTCGCCCGGTAAACAATAGTTATCGGAACATCTGTGAGTTATCTGAGTTACATTATAGAAATGGCTTAGTAAGCAATTTATCATTTAAAACAATGTATTTGAAAATCTACTCGTAATCTACAGTTACTAAATACATCATGACAATTATTATAATGTTTTGTTTTTTGCTGAAATTATATATTTTTTAGTTAGACTTTGAGGTGGAAATATTATTTCACCATTTTCTTTTAAACAAGAAAATGTATTCGAACGCGTTATACGGAACTCTCCAAACATTTGTGCAATGATGTAAGGATACTTTACATCTCCAAGAAGGTTAAATTTTACAGTTTACCTAATTAATTATAAAGTGAACAGCAACGACACTCTTTCAAAATATTGAATACTTACATTAATTGTAATCTTAAAATAAAAATATTTTAAAAACTTAAGAAGGTAACTGTCATATGAGTATCATGAGTTTTAATGAAATAAATAAGTACTGTACCATTCGTTGTGTACGAGTATGTATGTGACTAATAAATTCAAAAACTATTATACTAAATTACAATATTCTTTTACTGTTAGATTGCTTTAATATTCTAGGTTAACGTAAAATATATTTACGGGTGAACTTAGCCTTTCAACGACAGATTAGTCGATTAATTCTAGCGTCACTGCAACGTGCAGTTTGTCGCAGTTTTGTTTAGACTGCAAAGAATGTGGCGCATGCGTCGGGTGGTAAACAAACATTTGTGAGCTATCTCCGAGTTACTTTGTAGAAAATATCGGCTTAGTAAGCAATTAGCATTCATAACAATACGGGGTGAAATTCTATACGGGTAATGTATTTTGTTAGTTTTTTAGTTTATTCATTTCAAACATACGGAAGTAATTACAAAGCTTTCCACTTTATAATATTAACACATAAGTGCACAAGAATTTTACCCGTGGTAAATTTTTTTCCGGATAAGTATGTACTAAGTAGTTACTCACGATAAAAAATCACATCTTTACTTGCAATTTTGAAAAAAGAAAATGATAGAAGTCAAATGATTTGTTACTTCAGTACAAAATAAAACCTCTACTATTAATATATGTATCAAGTAATACATTATGTATTATTTTAATCAAACGCTAATGTTTCCGGGAGCTACCAATTTCTAAGTCGTTCTAGATTACCTACGTTAATTGTGTTTTCTTATAAAGTCTAAAATTTGCATGTTTACCTAAATATATAGAAACAGGTACATAATAGCTAATAAACGAAAATTAATAATAAATGTTAAAACAAATTTAGTGATTCTCGAAAGTTCAGATAGAGCCTAATTACGACTGAATCGGAGTTCCCTCCCTTTCACACGCGGTTTGCGCACTTTTGTTAGAATGTGACAGGTATATTCTCATTTGTTATGAGACGGCTTCATTTAAAGCCATCAGACTGGATTCTGATGGAAATAGATAAATTCGCTGAATGAAGTAGCCGGCCTGCCTATTACTATTAGTCTTACTTATTTAGAAGGTACTTACATTATTAATTTAGTTTGGTCCTATCGTGACTAGAGAAGTTTTGTGTGTGGCATATTCGCGCATTATTATCTACGAAAACGAGATTAACCGATGTTCAGTACGCGCCGAAAATACACTATCATTTAGCACGTCTGCCAGAAACAATTGTATCTTACAACTATTTCATGCCTCACTGGTCGAACTAATCAGAATGATTAAACAAGCACTCGTATATGCAGGTAACAAGCCAATGGAGTGGTAATGGAGAAGCTATTATACCTAAGGTATGATGCTTAAAGTTTTTTTAGCAAGCAAGATGCAACGACAATATAAATCTGTAACATAAGTACCTCATACTTATTAACAAAACTATTTAAAAACTGAGTCTGCACACTGAATAAGTTTACTTTTTACTGTTGAAACTTCTTAGTTTCATTATTTTACCTACATCCTAGCGACTTACAAAAATAAGTTGGCTAATTCAAATTAGGACACCTTGTGTCTTTCCAATTCGGTTTAACAATTAGTTAATCTTTCATTATGTATGGTGCTATCCTTGTCTGTTCTATTGACAAACGACGTGACAGTGTCATTATAATGTAAGTGGGATTAATTTAAATGACGGTTTCTGCAACTCATCGTCAAACGTCTAAAATTTCACGGCGTATGCGCAGCCGAGTCATGCTTCATTGTTGCATGAAGTTGTTAAAGGATTTTTTGCTATAAAGAAGATTATAGTCGTGTCGTCGCACTTGAAAAACTATTTTGTGTGTATACAAGCTATCTCTTGTGAGTTCCACAAAATTATAAAGATAAACCAATTCTAATGAAATCTTATCGATTAATACGTACTCGTATTGTAAGTAGAGATACCTAAGCGGAAAACCCATCAGTCTAAAAGGTTCCTAACAACAATACATTATTTTCTCGAATTTTCTATTTACAAAATTTTATTAAACATTTAAGTATATCCAGAAGGGACACAACATTTGAACAAACAAAAAGCCTTAATCAAAATAGGTAGGTACTTAACTACAATAGTCACAAGAATTTTATTTACTTACAAACACAAGCACCTACATGTGGGTAGATGGATATTTGTTGAGATATAAATACTATAATGTCATTTACGCTATCTAATCTAATGTTTAATAAAATAGCGATGAGTATGTTATCTTTTCACAAGTTAAATCAACTTAATTTTAAATGTAATGGTTAAACAAAACTAGAGTAAACTGGAACGGCTAAATTTATCAAAACTTTCCATTTTTGTATGTTTATACAATTGTTTCACAATGTTTTTTCATATAAAATCAGACGTGTGGTTGATAGAACACGTGGTTAAAGGGATGTAAATGTTCAAAGATTTACTAACTATAGTTAAGTGATGTAAGTTTTGCTTAGGTGTATCTACGTGCTAACTACAGCAGACAAAATCGTGACTTAAGCATTACGCTTAATAAAGATAACCAATCTAATACGGAAAAAAGTTCAATATGGCATTTTATGAGCCCTTAGTGGCCCAAAATGGCTTTAACTGCAAACTGAAGAATATCTAAGTATTCTCTACATAGGTTTAAGTGCTAACCTATGTCTAAGAAAACCAATTTTAATGCAAAAGATTATAATAATAATTATAGATAATTATAGTCGTAAACTAGAAGTAGGTAAATAAAATGAAATCACCATAATGATCAATGTTTTGTTATTGTTTCTTATTATCAAATAGCGAACTGTAACAACTTGTTATAAGTTAGTTTGTATTTATTTCAAAACATACATTACGAGGAAGCAAGTTGTGTATACAATGATGACATTTATAGCGTCATCGATGGTTTTGTTCTTCATCATTGAGTTAATCATCTATGAATACTTTATGGGCGTCGATTTGCAAATAAATTGTGCAGAATATAACGTAGATGAACGTTCCGTTCGGCACAATCACTTTCTAAAATTATAGAACAGGTTTGGTCACATAAAGATTCATCACTTATGTACTTGTTACGTGGGTAGGAACGTAATCAAATAATATAAGTATGTGGTTTACAAAATATAAAAATGCATATGTAATTAATTTAATTACATTCGTACTACAAAATTGCGTTAACATTTTGACACTAATATTTTTCGTTACTCATAAGTACGGTAGGTACTTATGAGTAACGAGACATTTAGACATTTGCAAGATTGAAGATCTCTAAATATTTAATATACTTAATAATGCTTTTGGTACGTTTTAAGTAGTTTTCTTAAAGTCATTCTAGATAATATAAAAGCTAAGAACTAGCCCCTTCCACCACTTATATTACGTGGTAGGACCTATAACAACTTGTGATACCTACTTTCTTCATTCAACTCCGATAATAATAAATCAATGAAAAAATTACATAAGTAAGTAGGTTCTAATCCGTCGTCAGACAAGTAAATTATGTTAATTTGTATAAGTAGGTTGGTACCTACCCAATTCGGCAAAATATTGCTGCTACCCACACGACTCTACTTAGCAGAAAACATTTTCGTAAGCCATTATCTAATCCATATTTATTCGTAGAATATTATAATACTCAAGCAAAAGAAGTTACTTCTGAACGACGTCTTAGACTTAATGAAATAAATACACATTTACTGCATTGGTAGGCGCTGAAGAAGTAGGGTTGCCGCCAGGTGGCTCGATTAGTCTGCGTTGTCTAAATATTATTGACTATCTTGTGACCTTTGTCAAAAAAATGTCTAGTCTAAACTGGTATTTAACTTCGATTCGATCGATAGATAACGACGCTCAGTGTCTGCCGGTCTGTGGCCACATTGAAAATTATTAAGCATTTACTGTTAAGTATAGGTATCAGGTTATGCTATTATGTAGTTAGGAAGGTATGAGTATAAAAATTATAATTCGACAATAACATTGATTTGTATTATAATTGCAGTTAAATTTAAAAAAATTGAATATTCACTTATTTTTGTCCCAAATGTTATTCCAAAAATCCCGAAGTTAGTAGTGTTGCTCAGATATTGTAATCTAGCCATCTGACAACCCTAATAAGAAGTAATATGAGATTAGAATCATGGTCAAGGCGTGTCAAAGTACCCTTTCTGCGTATAACCACGACGCCAAGTCAGAAAGAACCTAACTCAAACGATACTTTATTCCCAGCTCTAGTCCTAATGTTAATTACCTTCTGCCATTTTATTACTGTTTATAACGGATGTTATGAAAATAATCATAGGTAGTTCGAAACTAGGACGCATTTGAACGTAATGAATGGATCGATCTAAACAAACCGTTGGATCTACTTCAAAACTAGTTCTATTCGTATTCACGGATTTACGTGGGTACCTAAACTGTATGGTAAGTACTTATTGAGGCGTGCATAAGGTTACTAAATCATACAAGTGATAACAGGTGATAGCGATTGGATTCTAGGAATAGCTTCATAAAACTTGAAACTTACTTTTCCCTGAAGTAGTCTGATATCTGGCTCATCTTCCAGAATATCTGGAAGAACAGCATCAGCACCGTGTGGTTGATCCATGTGTACAGCTTGTAGCAGGACTCCATGACCCCGGCCTCACGATCCAAAATTTTCGACAATGAACAGTCACTCATTCGGCACGCTTTGAAAGTAGTCGTTTGAAAATCGAAACGATTTGAATTTGGAATAAATTCGGTGCGCGCGAACACGAACTAAAAAACGTTTGCCGGCTTATCACTCGACGGAGTGGGTCGCACTGAAATAAATATTGGCAGATAGCCTCGGTCGACTGTACGCGACGGTCGGTGCACGCGAACTGGCCTGGCTCCCTCGCACCGAGCCGTGAGTGACGAAAGATGACTCAGTTGCTATGTATCGCGGTGTTGATATCGAATTTTATTCTTTTTCGTATCTCGGAATGCGACTTGAGGTCGGCTTTTAAAACGAGCGCCGAATATGGGCCTTATTAACTCGAAAACATCATGTTGTTCGTTGTGGGAGGATAAACAAAGAATGTTCTAGACTGAGACAGTTCATAAAGAAATGAACACCTGGGCGTGAGTGACCCACTAGAATATGTTCCCTACTAAGTCAATGAATTCATAACAGAAATTCCGATGACATGACAGAATACCTCCATGAGTTCGAGATACGTGATTCAATTCTACTCCCGCGCAAGATATCCTTTGTTTTTGAGATGTGTTAAATCATATTTTTGTAGGTATTTTTGATCTAATAGATACTTAGTAAGTTTATCTTGGAAATAAGTTACTTCCATAGGTCTTTTGATTTGAACGACTTTATACCCATGTAGGTATGTTACTTGTTACTTGGCAGTTTGCAGGTAAGTAGTAGGTATAAAAGACCGTAATACAAAACCGCATATTAAATAATAATTTAATACATCTGCACTGCGTCAACATATGCATAAACTAAATTATTATGCAACATAAAGAGCCCAGGTAAGAATCTGCGATGCAATTAATTGAAAACGTAATTAATATTAAAATGTTATTCAATAGACTCGTTTTTAACATGAAATAGGAAGTGCTATTTATAGGTACAGACGGCGTCAAGTCGAATTACCTCCGCGAAGTGCGATAAATAATAGCTCTTATGTCTGAGGCATAAAGAAGGTCTGTAACTTGACGTATCGCCGCGTACAGCTTAAACAAACTATTATCACAGGATACTTAACTAGTTTTCATGCATATCAGTAAATTTCTCTTTTTTTGGCATATCGCTTAAAGTATTAGGTGGATCCATTATCTAAATACACAATTCAATGCTGAAATCTTTTGAAAAAGATCCCAATAGCGTTGTCAATAGTAGTTTTACAGCTTTTTTTAATTATGAATAGCCAGATATTTGGCCGCAATCTCACCGACAATCGGCCGAGGGTGTAGCATGTCTGTCTAGCAACAGCCTATTCACTCTTCTCTTGAAAATTCCCAAATCATACCTACCTAATGTATGTACACATTTGCAATTTCGAATAAGTATGCCAACGAGTTCGAAAAAAAATGTAAGTAGTATTTTATTTTCGACCCTAACCCATCATAGTAATTGGTATTAAATTCTGAAAATGCCAAATGGCGCTCTTTTTCAAATGGAACCTTTAATGGCGGCGACACTTTTAACGCGTTCTCGCTGTACATATACATATAATAAATGCTTCCATAATGGAAGATTATAATAAAAAAGGTAGGTATAGGTAAGTTAGATTTCTCGGTAATAATTAACTTCAAATTATTGAATGCTCTAAAATTCCATCAGTGGGAAGAACCAATTTTAATTTCTTTGGTAATTATCAATAAATAAACTACTTAGATATAAAACTGTAAAAACAACATCATAAACTTACGTAAACTAGTCATTTGTTTTGACATTAATACGAGTATCCTTTCAAAATCAATATCGCAATATGAAAGAAGTTATATCTACGTTACAAATGAACTATTACTTGTTATCTAATTAAAACATAGTAGGTATTTTATGATCGAATAGTGTCCTAGAAACGGCAGAAGAAATCCAGGTCGTCCGGTGTCACGATGGTTGGACGATATCACCGAAATCTACATGGATTCGAGCAGCTCAGGACCGAGTACATTGGTTTACCTAAGGGAAGGGAGGCCTATACTCAGCAGTAGGTACTACCGAGCTAGGGATGAATAAGATGAGATGTATTTAAATGAAAAAAAATAGCTAGGTTACTTCTTTTTTCTCTAATAAAAACTTTAAAATTGATTAAATATTATATAGTCAGCAAAAACGAGTTAAAATACATAAAATAAAATTACATGTTTACCCTCGGCTTATCAATACTATTTTTTATGTAAACCTATGAACATCTGCGAGAACAGACAAGTCGCTGATGCGTTGCCGGGCTTTTAAGAAGGAGTACCTAAGTAGGTACGCTCTTCTCTTGAAGGCATTCCAGAATTATCATTGATAGCTACTGGTGCGGCGGACTGTATAATATAATGGATGAAAACGCAGTTTAAATGTGTAAAATAATATAATAAAAATAAATACAAACAATTCGATGCACATCAGACGACAACCATTTGACATCTCCAAAAAAGCATACCTAGATAAAAACTTAGAAAATTAGGTTGCACTACAGCCAGTCGCCAACAATCATGTTTAATCCATACTAATATTATAAATGCGAAATTAACTCTGTCTGTATGTCTGTCTGCTACTGTTTCACGCCAAAACTACTCAACTTATTACTTATTACGATTTAAATGAAATTTGGTATACAGATAATCTAGACCCTGAGAAAGGACATAGGCTTCCTTTCTTTACTTTTCCACGAGGACGGAGTCGCGGGCGGCCGCTAGTTTAATATATTTGCGTTTATCTAGGTAGGTGAGTTCGTATTTTTATGGAGCTCACTATTACATCTAAAATCACGGTATCTGTTACGTTTATGTACTTATTATAGAAACAAGAGCAAGATCTCATGTAATTCTATTAATGTAATTCTTAAACGAAGAAGGCCACTCTCAAGGGCCGGTCATTGCACCTTCCGCTTCCCTTTCCATACATTTCTGTTCCTTGTTTTAGTTACCTACTAGCGACTGCCCCGGCTTTGCTCGGGTGCAATATTATGTATATGTTATACAGGGTGTATCAGTGAACACATGTTCTACCAACCATTCTTAACAACATTTATTCTGACTTTTGAAAATTCACACAAAAATGCCATCTTTTCATTATAGTTCAAAGTCGGTCACGTGCCTTGGCCATTTTTAATGGGATGTTTAAAAAAATCAACGATATTCCAAAAGTCGTAAAATCCTAAAAGGCCGGCAACGCATCTGCACTCCTTCTGGTGTAGCTGATGTCCATGGGCGGCGGTGATCACTTACCATCAGGTGACCCGCTTGCTCGTTTGCCTTCCTATAATATAAAAAAAAAAAAAAAAAATGTTACTCAGCGTGATTGGTGGAATACGTAATAAGAGGGATGTAACTGTTACACCTTGTATCATGCATATTCGTATTATTTATACATGCTTACAAACTTTCCTCTTGAATCAGTTTATCTATGAAAACATCATTCAAAGCTTTGTTATTGTGAAATATTCGTTTCTTTAAAAGGTACAATTTATTTTAATGGGTTACAAAAATACCTAAAAATTCAAAAAATATTAATAATAATATCTACGTGGTTAATAGTACAAAAGGTAATGTGAGCTAACCTAACCGTTTATCTAAACCCTATTATTATATGTACCTATCCTTAATGTTTCGAGGTATCGAGGGCGCTTTAACTCTTCAGTGTCACCCGGTCATGTTGGCTTTAAAAATTCAAACCAAATGTGGAACTCATTAGATGAAAACTCAATAACAGTTTCTGAAAAGTAGGCTACGTCAACCTGTTAAATTTTCATATCAGAAAATTGATGGCTTTAAAAAAAGTGCGACTTATTTAGGAATTTATTTACTTAGAAAAAGGTCGATTAAAAATACTAAGTAATTCCTGCCTACTATGTATTTATCACGATAAAGTCACTTGTCACTTATTTGTTTAATTTTATGAGGCTATTTATTGATTTTAACTTTTTGATTATTGAAACTGGCTGCACATTGCCAGAAAAAAAGTGACGTGTGTTAACTTTTTTTTAATTCTTTATTATGACGTCTTTGATTTTCTTTATTTGAATGCATAAATGGCGTCTTCATAATATTTTTGCCAGGTTTGCTATAGGGTAACCGAGACAGTGATTGCCCACTTAAGAAAATGATGCAAAGTTTTATTTCAATTAAATCCTTTATTTTAACAATTGGGTAGCAGTGTGCGACTTTTATATACCATTGGTAGTTTAGCTTTGAGATAAGTTAGCAACAATTCAAATATCTAAAGAATATTTTGTAAATATAACGTTTTGCAAAAAAAAAAAACTTAAAATTTGTTCTAAAAATTCAGTGATTGCCCTCTAAATACTAAATGGAATGTTTTTATACCATGATAACTGCTTCAAATGATACATCAAAGCTTTAACTAGCTTGTTGTTTAGCTTTCACATTCAAAAAATAAAATAAAAGTGACACAATCATTAAAACTACTAAGTGTATCCGATTCTCCTAAGGAATTCGAGTTTTTTGAAGAGACGAACACCTGCTGTGCAAAAACAGCCATTATAATATATACTTTTTAAAATGTTGACAAATTTCTTATTTTTAATTCTGCTAAAGAGTACTCTAGTGTTATTTAATGGATTTAATTCAAAACTACTCCTTTGAAAATAAGTTTAAATCTACGTTAACCTTAAACCTGGCAATCACTGTACCCTGGGCAATCACTGTCTCGGTTCCCCTAATTTAAAATAAAAGAAGACGCTTATGTACTTATTTTAAAAACAAAAAGAGAACGACATGCCAAAAAAAGGAAAAACTGTCTTTGGTTACAAAATTGTGTTAATTTCGTAGTTTTACCTCAATAGTAACCTATTTGGAGCACCCGTTTGTATAAACGAATCTAATTTATTTATCTTACAATTCAAGGGGTGTAATGAACCCAGCCCATAGAAGAATTGAAAACGAATTTTGATTATTTTACCGTGAACAGCCAATCAGGGCGAGGCTTCATTCCGCCGATTGAGGCCCGACCACGTCTGGGCATTATTCTTTATTTAGATCGATAGTGATTTATTGGTCGAATAGATGAACCAGAATAAGGTCAAATGAACAACCGCTGACAATAATTCATGTTTCATTTGGGGACTATTCTTCATCATTCGTTTTCATACAAATCAAAATATAACGTCAAACTTGTATGTAACGGAAAACTGTCTGAAATAGTAAAACCAATTTACTATTAGGAGGGACTACTACTCAAGAAACTTACTTATTATTTTTGCTTTATTTATAGATAGAGGTACCTACTCCAATTTATAACCTACTGTTAGGACCGACTCTGATAGATACTAAATTTTCCAGTAAAAGCTTCAATCTAACTAGTGAAAATACACGAGTGATTCTGCAAAATAACTACTTAACTACCACTGAAATACTTTTAAACTCAATCATGGTGCTATTAAACTGATAATTGCACTTAACCTTGAAAATATACCTTGTTCTTATTAAGTACCTACTCTGTACTTCATCATCATATCAGCCTCAAGGCGCCCACTGCTGAATATGTTCAGCCTCCCCCAATGACTTCCAGATTAGCTGGTTGAATGAGCCCTGCATTCAACGAGATCCTGCAAATTTTATGAAGCCGTAGAGATTGCCGAAAAATAGACAATTTGACTTATGGCATCCACCCTGAAGGTCATATACCTATATGCTGCGCTTGCTGGTTCGTGGCACTTTAACCTTACTAAAAGTTTTAAAAATACTCCGGTAGCTACCTTATTTTGTTTACCGTCTAAATACCTTTTCGAAAATCAATAGCAGCCAATTAATGTGAAGAACTAACAAACATTAAACAGACCTTTGTTGTCCGTCGTTAGCAACGTATTTAATTACTAGCTTGGTGAAAAACAAATTAAGCGTAAAAAGCAAACATACAATCAAGGCTTCCGATTCAACAAACAAATAGCTATAAGTAGGTACTTATTTATAGGCTAGGATATAAGTAGGTACAGTACCTAATCTACACGCGGAATTACTACAAACTTACAACCTATCCAATTTCTTAATCTGATCCTAACTTTTTAATTAAGTAGGTAATAGGATGTATGTGATATTGTTGTCTTCTATACTTACATATACAATTAAATTGATTAAGATTAGATTGACAATTATTAAACATAGTATCTGGTTTATACATAAAACATGACTTACTTTGGTATAAGATAACAAACACATTTCTTTGAAAAATTCTAATGTCGATACTGTTGGGTTTTTCACAAGGTAAGTTGGACTTTTGATATAGTTCTAATCAAAAAGTTATTTTATCAAATACTTACCTAAAGGTTTCCGTAAATTTATATTTCCAGACAATTTTTGTTTTTCAGTAACCTTCCATACTATACTATACTATACTAATACTATACTATACTATATACTATACTAATATTATAAATGCGAAAGTAACTCTGTCTGTCTGTCTGTCTGTCTGTCTGTTACTCTTTCACGCCAAAACTACTGAACGGATTTAAGTGAAATTTGGTATACAGATGATCCAGACCCTGAGAAAGGATATAGGCTACTTTTTGTTGCGAAAAGGGGGTTGTAAGGGGTTCAAAGGGGGGTAAAACGTTACTTTTTCACGCGGACGAAGTCGCGGGCGGCCGCTAGTATTTAATAAATTTTAATAAACTCTGTCACCCGTAGAAAGCGAAAGACACAAGTATCGCTTATCATAGCATTTTGTAAATGGATCTTCAAGACCCAAACCAAGAACCCAAAATTCGTGAAAAATGTTATATTGCTAAACATCTTTACTATTTATAAATAATTGTATAATAGGGAAAACGAAAAAACGAAACTCATGCGCGCTGGAATCGACTCCCAACCCCATCTGTGGGTGGGTATGGTTTTGGTTTTGGAACCTGAAATTTGAAACTAATGTCTCGAAAAGAAGTGGGGGCTCGTCACAGTACCTATTTGATAAATAAAAACAGAACTGAAAAACATTAATCAGCGCAAAGTTGAGAAAATTCGGAAAAACATCGAAAACATCTGTGCAAAAACTGCTTGCTTCGGAAATAGCAGGTACCTACCTAACGCACTTTAGTTATTGTTCCGTACCGAAATAAAAAACACATTTCGCCCGTGTTGTTGCCCATGACCGCGCTATTTTTGTTTATGATAATTATATTTATGGGAGCTCACCCGCCAAGCACACTTTGAAAAGTCGCGATTTATTTCTAGTGATTGTTTCTTCTGGAAACGACGAAAATGCTTTCTGTATTAAGATTATTGCTCCAAATCAATACACAGGTTGGTAATCAATTTTCAATTTCTATAAAATTATTTTTTATTTCTATAAGTAATATTTCTCTCTTTGTAGTATGTACCTACTTATAATTGATTTATCCCACGTTATAGTTCGTGATAATCCTTAACTTCTCAGTTCAATTTCTATAACTTTACAAACATATAGTTGCCAAGTTACACAATGATTTTTCGGATAATCGGACATACGACAATACCTATCTCTCATTTACTTTTACAATCAGCCAAACGGTTAAAAGTAGGTAACACTATTGATTCTAATGGACAGCGTGGCTGATGGCAACCTATTACTCTACCTATCTGATCTCCTGGTTATCCTAAAAATGTTCAGGCACGTAAGTACTTACCTACCTAAATCTATATTGAATTGATCTGTTTTTAAAAAAAGACAAGACTGCATTTTTGTTTTTTTGTGTTTGCATTTAGATTGCCGAGAGCCTCACACAATAGCGGGTAAAATTAAACTAGCTGATTCCAACGCACATTTTGAAGTTAATTAAAAGCTTGTAAACAATATAAACAGCTCACCACGCATATCGTAAACTCCGCGGAAAGTTCTGTAAAACCTATTTCTGTCAGTTTGCATTTTTACTGCGCTCTAAAATTTAAGTGGCTCCTATTTTTTGATTGACACACGGATAGAGTAGGTATATTTTGAGCCGGTAGTTTTGACGGCATCAACTTCTGGCGTTTAGTTGATGGTAAATTCCATGCAATTTGTTTGAAACGGCTTGAAATATTTTGACGAGTTTGCCGAAGATGTCAGTCAGCTTTCATTCAACACATTAGAAATTTTCTCCTAGTTTAATTAGTTTAATGGTGTTATAGTGGCCTGAGTTAGATAGGATTGAAAAAATGACAGTTCACACAGGCCTCATCATACTCCTAAGTCTGATCCATCTTCTAGTGTAGTCTATCATCGTCGAGGAGTGTAGGCACCACTTATGGTCACAGAGGATTAGAATCTATCCTCATTGCTGTAGTAGTTCAATTTATTATACTTACTAATAAATGTCTGCTCCAGCGATTGTCACGAGCGATAGCAAACTTACGGCAGTATGTTTGCTACATTAGCACTTTTACATTACATCACATTACATTAGCAAAGTTAAAAGTCTTTGAGTGTGGCAACATTCAAAGACTTTTAACTTTAATAGTCACTTGAAATATTGACACTTATTCAATACGTAATAACATTAAATGACGTCTCTGAGTAAAGCGTCTTTGAGTTTGCAAAATTAATGATTGTTAGTTTTTTTCAAGTTGGTAAAGTACTTGATTGCAGTCCCCCTTGTTAGTAATTAAACATAAATCTACCTTTATATAGCGTCTCTTGACTATAATTTTATTACAAGCTGTAATATCAAGGCACTGTTATTATTACTAACTAGTGGCTCCCGGCGAACTTCGTTCCACCTACTTTTTCTTTAATTTCTCACCTTTTAGACCTTCCCTGGACTACGACAAACATTTTAAAACTAAAATCAGCTCAATCGGCCCAGCCGTTCTCGAGTTATAGCCAGACTAACGAACGGCGATTCATTTTTATTTATATAGAAGATTATCGAACTAAACATACCTATACATAAACAAGTACCTACCTAGTATGTAGATACCTATTACCTACCTAATTATATTGATGAAAATATTGAGTTTTATCTGAATAAGTAAGCGAAACACGAAAATGTCATTTGCTTAATTAATAAAAATAAGATATTTCAATTTCGTTTAACATTCCGGTCATTACCGCATTACCTAACTATAATGTTATGTAGACCATAAAAATACGAGAGCATTCCCAAGATAAATTGATCACAAAAAACTTCTGTTTGCTGATTACTAATTAGGTACTAGCTAACCAAGTATGACTAACTGCATTCTTTAAATTCCACAACTCTCCGATAAGGTGTTTTCACGAAGTTCACGTCTTTATTACTGAAGAGATACGCACCAATTTTGATTCGCCTATGCTCATTTAGAATGAATCAGGATAAATTAATTCTGTTAGCGAGATCTCAAGTACCTTTTTCCAGTACGTTTTAGGTGCACGTGCACTCAACGCACTACTCTTCAACCGCTCTACAAAGCGATCAATTGAAAACACGCTAGGTTTTAACTTCCATTGCCTATTCGGCGTCAACTCGTATGTTTACGTCTAGTACATAAAAGTCAATGTATACTCAAGTGAAGGTTTCTTCGTCTAACCTTGTAGAAACGTGATTCGCGTGATAAGTATTTAGATGTCAGACCAGGTTCGATGTCGTGATGTTGTGTCATGATAAGCATTGCGACACACCTGCGGTGTTTGGTTTCCTCAGTCGATACTATAATAGTCTAGCACGAAATCTAGAAAATCTAACCTATTACTTGACTAACTGATGAATAAAGCAGGGTTTGATTCGAACCGAATGAGTCAGTGCCGATTACAGTGAAATCATTAACTAGATGTTTGCATGCAACTTGATTGGTAATTTGGCGGACGAATTATTAAAAGTTATCGAGTTTTTGCACTTAAATGGATTAAAATATAGTTCGGATATTATTTTCTTTTTCTTTTAAAAACCTAGAACTGCCGTCGACTAAGGAATAGAACTCCTTGCTAAATCTTACTATCTGGATATCTTTACCTACTACAAGAACACGCAGGCATTTTTTAGACGAACGCATAACCACAGATTAATGAATCATAGTAAGGAAGTAGGTAGGTTAGACCTCATTTTGAATCATAAGGGATTCTCGTATTTCTCGTCAAGCGTTATCCTTGAGTCAATAAAAAAGGCTTAACTAATGTTATACATGGTTTAATCATTAACTATGAAGGATGGCGCATTTGGTAGTGACCCTGCCTATACGCCAATGGTCGTGGGGTCGATCCCCACCCTGGACCACCATTCGTGTGATGAACACTTATGTTTGCTTAGTGCCCTGGCGTAAAAGGTAAAGACACAGAATACTTAATAGTACCTACCTACAAAGGTAAAATTATTAAATTTGTGATTCCTCAGTTATCTGAGAAAAGTGCTCAAGCTATTTAGTACGGAGTCAGGTCAAATAGTAGGTGGGTGATTTTCCCAAGTACCGTATCAATACCGGTGGCATGTATTTTGAGCTGTCTTTTCTCCTTTACATAAAAACCAGTTTTACAGCTTATTGAGATTAAGTTAACTGTCATATTTATAGACTGTAAGTTAGTGGTGGAATAATATATTTTTTTATAATGCCAATTTTGTTACTGTTTCTAAGTCCGGTGGTGCAATCCCGGTGGCGAAAATGTATGTAAAGTGGTTTTAAAAATTCGCCACCGTAATTAGGTTTGTTGAAATTCACCCAGGTAACTAATGAGAAGTTGTGTAAAATTATATCCACCAAAAAATAAAGTGTAAGCAACAAAAAAGGCGTTGTATGAAACATTGATGTATTAAATGACATTCAGTCCAAACATTGCGGGCACACAACATCAACAATCATCAGCAGGCAATTATCACATTGTTCTAATGCATTCATGTACGGCCATTCACGTTTTCCATTGGAAATCGTAGAGTTTTACATGACAATGGATAAGTAGTTTACTATAAGCGAATGAAACAATATTCAGGTAGGTAGGTATAATGATAGTAATGTGTTTTTCCTAGCTACAAATGTTTGTTTTTCCTATTTCTTGTATGGTCAATCATATATTGGCTACATAGCTACATAGGTACCTACTATCATCAAAATAATACTGTATACGGTACTGAACGCGTTTGGAAAAGTGACCTCAACTGCGCTGTCGTTAGTAGTTTTACTTACCTATTTTAAATTTCGAATAGGTATGCAGTAAAGGTCGAATTCATAATAATTAATAAGGTAATTGGTTTTAAATTCCGATAATGCCAAAAAGCGAGCGCCATTGGCGGCAAAACTTTGACGGGTACACGCTTTGTAAGTATCTAGTGGTTTATATCGATGAGTGATGAATATGTTCCTACATAAGTAATTGTTAGAACTAATACCTACCTATTTAGGGATTCAGTTTAGGGTGAGAAAGTGATGAAAAAACTTGCTCGATTATGGTGGTTGTCTGTAAGTACTTAAAGTAAAATAGCCGCCTACAAGCACGTAGGTAAGTAGTATGTAAGTAGGTATTTGTTTGCTAGTCATCGACCAGTGTAAACGAAATGATTATCGGAGCGCTAAAACGCTTTTAGCGAAAACAGATGAACATTTTAAAAGCAGACATTATTTCATTTTTGTTTGTTTTCGTCCAGCATGGCTGTGTTCGTACAAAACGTATTAATTTTTATTTGTTCTCGTCTCCATAATTAAGCCTGCTCTTTGGATCCAGTAGCGCCGTCATTTGATTTTCTATTGATTATAATGAATTCAAACCATTTGCCAAATCGTAGTTAATTGAAGATAGTTATTTTAGTATACCGTTGTCCTTGTTTGGTCTATTGACAAATGACGGGGCAGTATCATTATGATAATAATAAAAACTCCCTTCGAAACAATTTAAGAATGTAATACTTGAATAAAAGAGCCTTTATTATCACCTTATTAACTGAATTCTTAAACATATTATACTTAGGTACCTACCTAATTACTTACTTATATAATAGTTAGCGCCAACCAAACAAGCCATTAAAAAATCGTGATGTCGCGGTCATACCGCGTCGCGAATCGCACTTTTCGTAAATAAATTAAGTAAGTAATATAGCTCTTATGGCGGCCGACTCAAAATGTATGCCTAATAAATTTCATTACGATTCTGAATTAATACGCGAATAGGTACAGTGGCCAGCACATCAAGTTACTACACTTTGACCTTGAGCGCATCGAAAGATGAACGGAGAAAATCGCACGAAAGAGACAAATAGCGTTGGGCAGATTCTACTTCACTATAGTCCATTTCAGCTAAGAAGAGCCCTGTGACACTTCATCGCGTTCTGAACTACGCATTTTATGTTTGACAATGAAAAATATTTTATTGTTTATCTTTTTCATTTAATTGCGGCATTATTCCAAAAAATATTCCAATAAAACATCTCAAAGTTATAAAACAAAAACAGTATCATTTACTTTAATTTAATGGAATAGAAAATAACAACATTTTTTAAAACAATCCTATGCACATCGTATTACTTGTAACGGAACGTGGAAAAAACATAGAGCTGCGACATGTCATAATCGGCGGCCATGTTGCGATTACTCGATAATCGGATTATACGAGTGCATCAGCCTTGTATGCGAGTTGTGTTTTCGTTGTATTTGCGTGGTGTTCGGTTATTGTTACTTTTTGTTGTTGTGTTTGTTATTGTTGACTTTTATTGCTGTTGTTTGTTACGTTTTTTGTTGCTGTTTTTGTTATTTTTTGGCAAAATGTGTGTTGCTGTTAGTATAAAGAAATCGATTCCATTTCCTTAGGAAGTATTATCGATTACCAGAAACAATCGCAATCATTTCATTATAGACATCTCTAAAAGTGTCAAAAATCGAAGTGTCACAGGGCTCTTCTTAGCTGAAATGGACTATAGTTTCGTGCCGCCCAGTGCAGCCCGCAACGCAAATTAAACCTTATTTTGCTACGCTAAAAGACCAAACTTATTATTAGATAGACAATGTTTGAAAAACTTAACAAGCAAACGGGCTACTTAAAGCGGGGAATTCAAAATTTGACATTTGGCACTTTGAAATACTTGACATCTACTTTAGAGATAACGATTCGATTTTTATTTACAACATTGTAAGAATTAGCTTTGAAATCTGTAAATGATGTTGAATACCTATATTGTTTCATTAACCTTCAGCTATGACTGTGAATTTGCTTATTCAGGAAAACTATAGTGTATTAATTGGATATAAGAAGGGTCTACTTTTATTTCGGATTTTTTATATCATAAATTGAATTGCATAACATCGAATGGCAGAAACTTCATTTCGCCGAAAATATTTGGCTCGTATCATTAAGCATAACTCAAAACGCATAATTTTGTAAGGTTGAATCATCTTTAGGTATGCCTAAGGTAAGTTCAATATCCATAATTATGAAACGACTGAACTTTTATACGCAGAAAGTTTACATTTAGAATCATCCTTAGGCATACTTTTCTTATGGTTACCTATCTTAAATTCGAATTTTTTTAGTACGAATTTCATTTTCTATGTTATTAAAACAAATAAGTTTATACAACAATTACTTAAAAATGTATTTCTATTATGATTTCAATCATTAATTTGACAAGTAATGTGGCTCAGGTGAAGCATGCATGCAACCGGGCATGCATGCAGGCATTCAAGTATGCAGCATGCATTGATTCTGTCACGGCTCCGGTGCTGCAAGGCTTCGGCGGTCCCACGCGAGCTTATCGTCGCAGATGATTCTTGCTCGTGACATATATATGACATATGAATCGCCAATTATAAATATGATCACATTGTGATGATAATAAGTTAAAATTCATTAAATTAACATTTATTATATTCATAGAATAATTTCGTATTTCTTACAAAAATCGTAGAACAGAAAATTTTATTGATTACAAATTCGAAGATAATGCTTATTGCTGCTGCAACTTTCTCACAAAGACTCGTGTCGTTCTCGGGAATGCAAGCATGATTTCTGTCTCAGTTTCGGCGCTGCGAGGCTCCGGTGATCCCACTCACAGCTCATCGTCGCAGAGGGTTTTTCGCTCATCACCGCAGTTTAGACTAACAAACCATCTGCTCCTCAGTACGCGGGCCACCTCACCCCTCCGCGCTTACGCGGGGTTGTATTACATCTAGGGGTAGGGCAGACAAGACTACGTGGAGTCGGTTATGCAGCGATTCGTTTTGACAAAACAGTAATATTCAATTTTATTATAATAAATATTACAATTTTATTTAATACTAGCGGCCGCCCGCGACTTCGTACGCGTGGGGTTAATTATTGACACTTACCGTCATATTTTGGACAATCCACACAATGTATTTTTATAAATTGTAGCCTATGTGTTATTCTGATGTATAAGCTATATTGTGGTAAAGTTTTATTCAAATCCATTCAGTAGTTTTTACGTGAAAGAGTAACAAACATCCATACATCCTTACAAACTTTCGCCTTTATAATAGTTGTAGGATATATTACAGTAATATAATATTAAACTAGCTTTTGCCCGCGACTTCGTTAGCGTGGACTTCAGGTTCGTAGAAACCTCAAAAATTGTAGCCTATGTGTTATTCTGATGTATGAGCTATATTGTGGTAAAGTTTCATTCAAATCCATTCAGTAGTTTTTACGTGAAAGAGTAACAAACATCCATACATCCATACTTACAAACTTTCGCCTTTATAATAGTATAGTAGGATCATAAGTATACTATTGTAAAGAGCGATATGCTATTAAAAATATCCTATATAAAATTTTGTCATTCAAAGTATGCCAAGTGAAATTCTACCAAATAATAGTTCGACTTAATAATAAAATTATTCTAAATGAAATTCTGCCTTCTTCATAGTATGCCAAGTGAAATTCTACTCAATAACATTTCGACTAAATAAACGATAATTATGCTGAACGAAAATATGCAAAATTAAAATTTGGATAAGAAAATTATGCTAAATAAAATTCTACCTTCAAGTGTGCGATTAAAAATACGGCCTAAAACATTCGACCAAACAACTATTATCCTAAAGATTTTTTTTAGGAATACCTACGACAGATGATTTGTAAACGTTCGTAAAAGTATCTTTTGCACGTTTTACGATTGAGACTAGAGTCACCACATCTCAGCGTGTTATTCCCGGTTGCGTCCAAAGCGGTCGCTTCGGAGTCCGGGGCACGCTTTGACAATGATCCAGGATTTGGGGAGTCTGGCAATTACAATGAAGCGACTGCCTTCCGACCTTTGCAACCCTTCAGCAGGGGAACCAGACCATCCGATTCACGGTTACACGTTTCAGAGACGTGCAGGTTTCTTCACGATGTTTTCCGAAGGACACGAATCCTGCAACCCACCAAAAATCCCGCAACTCAATCGCATATCGCATATAAGCGTTTCAGGGCCGTAACCCGGAAGTTTGGAGAGAAGCGAACAGTGTAGTAGACAAGTGATGACTTAGAACACTTCTCCGACCATTGGCGAACCATTGCTTCAAATAGAGTCCAATGGAGACTTTTAGGGGAGGCCTTTGCCCAGCAGTGGGACAAAGGTAGCAGACGAGCAGGCGGATCATAGACACCTGCAACACTAGTGGAGTCGCAAGTGCGCTGCCAACCTTTTATCTCCTTCCCCCTCCCCCCTCCGGGTGGGCCTCCGGTACCCTCACTCACTCGGCGTGCACAGGTGCGGCTTCACGCCAGTTTTCTGTGAGGCAGTGGTATCACTCCGGTCGAGACGGCCCATTCATGCCGAAGCGTGGCTCTCCAACAATCACCATACTTCGCTATAGCATCTTCCCAGAAGTGTGATACGAACGCTGGAAGATTACCTGTGGAGCGTTTCGGTCTAAAACCATATTGTCGGTCATGGAGTAGCGAATGATCTTTTAGGTAGCGGATAAGTTAAGTGTTAAACTATCCGCTCAAATACTTTTTACAATATTCAAAAACAACTCAAGAGACATGATTTGTTTCTTAAACCTACTCAACAACTGCAACGGTTTTTAATTTTACAAAAGTGTTTCAAAGCACTTAACGCATTTAAAAAAATCTACCAAGTTCAATTGGTTATTTAGCAAAAACATTCTATGTCTCTTAAAATGTTTTATTACGTGTGTAGTGTGTTTACAGTTATAAGATGAGTGAGAGATGAGGGAAAGTTAATGTGCGAAAGAAACCCAATGATAGTCGATCAAACACGGATTTTATTCATAAGTAGATATTAAAAGCTAACTAACCAGACGTAGGTAAACAATAATTATAACCGCGTTATTGACCTAAATTCTGAGTCATCGACATTATACCTATTGTGCGGTCACTAACCCGTACAAGGTGTAAATGAGCAATAGAAAGTTTTGCTATAAAAAAATCTGTCTTTTCTCGTAATAACGACTATATTTTTCTACTTTTTAAAATAAAATGAGTTAAATAAAGTAATTAACTTTAATTTATCATCAAACATGTCCAACTTTTCAAAAATCTCCATACAAAGTATTTAAAACTTGTTCTGAATTTTCAAACGCCATTTTCTCGGAATGACAGTCATGTGGGTTAACACACTATTGCTTATTTGCGTCCATTTATGAATGTCAAATTTTATAATCTACCTACCGCTTATTCGGAAGGTTATTATTCCACCGAGAAGAATCAGAAGAAACTCAGTAGAACTTAAATCTTTTCAGATTTTAATCATAAAATTTTTGAAGAATTTAATAATCTTAACATTTTATAACACAGTGTAGGTGAACAGTTTATCATTTCCACAAATTCTTGTCATTTAAGTAGGTATTCTTCAACTGTGTAATAGGCATTTGCCATCAAATAAGATTTAACTTGAGATTTAAATTTATGTATGGGTAAATCAACAAGGGTTTGTGGTAATTTGTTAAAAATTTGCGAGCGGCAACATTTTTTTCCGGCTTCTTTTAATCTCCGCGGCACGGTGTCCATTGAAATCTACAACAAAGGAAATTGTCTAAATATGTAACTTTAAAACTAATTTAAACACTTTTTTACGGACAATGTCGTTTAAGTTTTAATCTCTCTGATAAAAATTATCTATTGTGAAGGTAATTGTTCGGTTACATCACTTTTTAAAAATCACTGACGTAATCGTAAATGTTTACAATACTTAGGTATTATTATATATGCAGGTGTGCAAAGAAGGTAGCAGCAAAGTTTTTAAAGCAATTGTTCGTCTCCAACTTTGATCATACTATATATATATATAATATATGTCACGTTGAATAAAGCAGTTAAAACTATGCAGTACATAGGTACTATATATAGATATAATAGATATATAGGTATATAGGTAGGTATATATAGATATAATAAACAAAAATGAGTAATAAATAAATTAATTAATGTAGGATGGTGGGGCAAGGAAACCGTTTTAGTATATCTTCTTGTATTTAACAATAATATTCTTCCCATCTTTACATCTTCCGTCGTCCGCGGCCATTCGTCTTCTCCCTCACTCTCACACGTCATCCTAATTCAAAACATCGTTCTTTACACGTTCCATATCATGCATCTACCGATCGCCCATACCACACTCGGCCATTCTGCATTCAGTATGCCCTCATACTGCTCTCATACTGCTCTTCCATACACCTTAAAAACTGTTTACAACTTTATAAAAATCAACATAACATAAAACACATCTTAATAAAAACATACGCATCAAAAATTTTCGTCCTCTTCTTATAATCTTTTACCGCTAACTCTTTAAATTTAGCTCCACGCCACCTACTAGCGGCTGGTGTCCTCTTTCGCTTCTCCCTACCCCTCCTCCTTGTCCTGCGGAACGTCCTCTTGTTATCCGTCGTAGACTGCAAACTTCTTTCAGCTTTTTCGATCAAAACTTCTTCGTCGTTATTTTTCTTTATTTTGCTGTCATTTCTGTCATCACCGTTCGTTGGCATTTTTGTTTGACACTAATGTCATCGATCATCACAACGTCTGAATGATTATAACTTCGCTGACACAGATTTAAATCATAGATATGCCCTGACACCTAAAAACGAGGCAATATTTTGATGACATGACGTGTGCGTGTCATCGAAAGTCACTGCCTATGAGGATAAATTACGGTCAGCAAAATTTTCATACTGGGAACTAAAAATAAAACAATTCCTAAATCCTAAAAAAAATTTTATTTCTAAATGTTACACTACATTTATCTATTTGATCGGGTTTGATCACCAAACCGAATAAAGGGTGGTGACTATGCCTAATCCCATCATAGTAGCTATGACTTGACTTCTATGATAAAGGCCTTTGCCCTACTATTCCTTAAGAAAAATTATGAGTAATATTTACTATAATTTAATAATTAATTAATAAATTAACACAACCCCAGATTTAATGTCCTGACTCCGTACTAAATAGCTTAAGCTAAGCTAAGCACTTGTGTTATAAAATAAGACAACAGAAGAAACACAAATATAATACTTGTAACTTACGACCTAGAAGACCTAGGAAAATCAAACATAAATCATTTTCTTTGAAATGAGAAGAGCAAATTCATTTATTTATTTATTTATTCTTACAAAATCCACAGCTCTTAAATATAATAATTACAGTAAACATATTTTTCTTACAGCCAATAACGGACTTACATTTTATCAACATAACTTTTGTGAACGACTAAATTGTCCAGTTAACCAGTATTCATCCCTTCAATCCCGTTGGATAACTTTGATACATTTTTCTTTTAAACGCGGAAATCTAAAACAATAAACGTTCACTTAAAAATAATACGTAATAATTATTCGCATGTTTATTGATTTCTAGTCGAAATAAAATTGATAAATTTGATTTTTTATATCTGACCGCTATTAAAACAATGCCTATCGAAACTGCTGTCGCTACCGTAATTTTCTCGGTTATTGTAAACCATTAACAAATGAGCTGTTATCAACTGAGTTCTGAGTACTACAGCGGGTCAAAGTATATTGGTCACCGAGATAATGATGTTGTCTCTTTTTGTCTCACATTAATTGCCAATACTACTCTCTCTGTCACGCGTTGGCCAATCAGACTTTGATGTTTTGTCAACAAAATAAAATCAATTAAATAATTGATAAAATATAAATACTTACGAGTCAAATGTTACACCATTCGCTTTATTTGAATTTGTAGTATTTTTCTTGCACAATAAAAAGGCACATGAAGGCATTTTGAGTGCTTTTTCCTGTCAAAAATCCAGGCAGCTGTATTGTCCAACTGTCACCGTGTGCAAACGGCAACTATAACGCGCTAATCCCAGTTGAGTTACACTAGGTTATTTAATTTTGAGCTTCGACTCAAATCGGCGCGGTCCAAGTATGGCGAAGGCATATCTATGATTTAAATCTTTGTTCGCTCAATGTTTTTATCTTCCAGCTGCTGTTCAAGTTCCACGCTCATGCTCTCTTTGGATTTTTCGCCTAACTCACTTTCCGACTCGGATAGCTGTTCAGTCGTGCTCACTTCTGGCTCCTCGTGCAAACATCCATCAACATCTACATCCTCGCCGCTCTTACAACATTCACTCACATCATCTTCTGTGTATTCACTTTCATCGTCATAAAATCCGCATCTTTCACTCTCGTAAACACAATCTTCACACCGCCAAACAGGGTGAAATGGCGAACATTGGGGGAGGCCTATGTCCAGCAGTGGGCTGAGACAAGCTGATGATGATGATGATTCTAAAGCTATATTTTTTAATAAATAGAACAAAATAAAATAACTCACCGTTACGCCAGTTTGGTCACAAATATCCTTTACTCTGTAACCACTTCTTCTAAGCGCAATTATTCGCTCCCTTTCAACTCTTGAGAGTTGAGGCGCCATTTTCAATGAAACAGATTTATTCAATTTAAGATAGATAAAATTTAAAATTTTGATAACTGCTCTATTTGAAGTGACAATCTTAGCCTAGTGATAGGACTCGAACCACATTCGATTTGAATCGTGACGGTGAAAACTCGACTCGATGACCGCTCGCGCCGCGAGTCGGCATTATAGGGTAGGTATGTTGTGCATTTTTTTTGTGAGGAATGAGGTATAGTCAAAAGTTTATACACTCATTCTGGTGAAGGTAGTCGTTGTATAATTTTTGGGGATTATTTGAAAGTCAAGACTTTTTGGAAAAAGTCAATTAGTAATATTCAAATCGATTCGATGATTCGAATTACGCGTCAACTCGATTCTAGTTTTACCTATCCATTTGAGTCCCATCTCTAACGTACGCGCAGGCGGTGTGGCTTACCATCGATGAAACCATTCTATTGGCGCTCAGCTTATGTCAGATCAACCATTGGCTAATTTAGGCATACTGTAGAAAATCCACCAATAATATCAAAGCGACTTTCTTTCTAACACAACTGATGCGTCGTAGTTATAGTTATGTATGATGGGTAACCTGATGTGCTGCCGTGTGTACTTTACTCCAGCACGTAGGTAGGTACACTACAAGCAGATAGATTCTTAAAAAAATTAATATAAGTTATGTTTTTAATTGTTATAAGTTTCTTAAAAATTAATAAAATGTTATAATTGTAACAATCAACAAAAATCAACGCTAGTAGATCGAACTAGCAGCTTAAGACTTATTACTCATGCACATTGGTCGTTGAATGGAGACGAGGTATGACTTCATGAGGTCGTTTCCCAGGTAATTTATTGAACAATTCGCTTGCAGCTTGCACGGACAGCTTGTCATACAAATCAGGATAAATGCATAAATTGATTCATAATATTGTTTTCCTGCCACTGCCCGGGATCTCACATTACGGCTCGTATCGAACGTCATGTATTGGTTTATATATAACTTTATAATGGTACAAAATGCACCTAACTACAGTTCTGTCACACGTGCAGATGTTATTATTTAGTTACGTTGTTTTGATATACAATTAAATTACGGATTAATTGAAATCAATATTCAGAAAACCAGTTTTAGTCTTTTGCGTACCTACTGAGGAACTACAATAAAAACCTCATAGTTTGTCGTATTTTCCACCTTTCCAAATTTTGGTCCCGAAACGAAGTGAGCGCGGCCACTAGTGTGATAAAAAACAAGTTAGTTCTCCTCTCTCATACAGGGTGTGTGAACTGTGGGACCACATAATTATAATGGGCTGTAAGTTTTTATTATTTCCTTTACAAATTCCTGGTTAGTTTTGTAGTTCTAAGACTACTACTAAATAATATTGGTAAAGTTTTATTTGTAAACCCGAGTCTAGGTCTCTCCGACCACACATTGATGTTTTGTGTAGCGTGTGGCTTAATGATGATGAGCCAAGTAGCAATTTACAGTAAATTTCACTTCAGTATAAAAAAAATACACTAAGTATAACAGTGATCCGTCTACTCATCTGCCACCTATTAAGTAAAAAAAACAGAAACTATGATTGCTATCATAGGATCTTGTCTGTGTCAGCTTACATTTTATTAGGGCGACCCCCTTTTTTTGTTGACGTTGGGGAATGCCGCTGACGCCCCTGACAAATCCGAAGTGCACAGGTGCAGCGGAGCAAGTCCGTTACCCCTCCCCCTTCCCTCCCTTGCCCCTTCGCCTTCCCTCTGAGCCTGCCACTCTTCATAGCCCCAAAGCGGGAAGCGGCGGGAATCCATCCGCATCACACCACTTCGATGCCTGGCATGTGTCCAAGGTACGCTCAGCTGGTATTTAACGAGTGCACGTGTAAGCTTTTTAGTTGATCGATAGATAAGAACGTGCCCTTCGATATTATTTCGCACAACCCTGGATATTATTTCTACTCCAAGTTCACCGGTTTGGTATAACATTGTGTGGAAACTTGCAATTAATATTTCACTACAGATTATTTTCACTACAGCACATACATTGATCTGACTCTGAGATGGGTAGCTCAAGCACCTGTGTTACAGATATCAGAACCAACAGTGGGATTACAAATATATACCTACTTAAAATACTTTTCTTTTGTAAATACATACTTATAATACATAGAAAACACCCAGACCAATACAAACAGACATGTTCATGCACACAAATGTTTGTACTGCGCGGGGATCGAACCCACTAGGTCGTCATTATTATACAGGCAGTTTTCGGAGAGGTTGTCAAAATACTTACAAAGAGTCTTCCACTTGGTCTGATTCCTTTGTCATGTCAGTCGTTTGCCTGGATCATGGTCTAAGCAAACTGACCCCGGGCTCTATGCTACGACGACTTGGATTCTACCGGGAATGGTACTTACGTACCTACTGAGATGTTATCAACCTGTAAGATGATAATAGACCAGATAATATTGGATAAATAGTAGGTATAATATGCAATCAATGCAGCTGCCGATAGACATCAACCTTTAACCTCATTTTCCCCCGGTACCCTCACTCACTTACCAAATTATTATCACTCACTATCAGTACCGCTACCATGAGTTGACATCGAAAACTGACACAACGTAAACTATTGCTCTGTCTCTTTCAAATGCATCACAATGAAAGAGACAAAACGATAGTTTTCGATAGCGATTTCAAACTCATGGTAGTGCTACAGGTGATCCATCTGCGACCTATCACCTATAATAATGCAATCAATCACTGCATTTACAATTAAGGGACACTTCCCAAGACAGAACTGTACAGCACATTATATACCTACCAATACCGACTTGTCGCTCCTTACTGTAATTTGATTAGTCTCGTGTGACTGTCAATATCAATTGGACGCCGTATTTCGAAATAAACAAAGCCTCACAATGCGCTAAAACACCGCAATTTCATTAAAATCATGTTCTCACGCAGGTCTTTAGGTAAATGAGTCGTGGGATCGCAAACGTTTCCATTATTGGTATCAGTTTTCAACGAATTCGATGTTTAATTTTATGCCAATTCATTGTTTTTCGAGTACCTACATACCTGTTAAGCAGCATGTATTCATATGCCCAGCAGTGGACAGTGGACTGCGGCTATTCAGACCTAGTGGACTCACATTAACACTGGTAGTCTAACTTATATAATCAGGCCTCTTTAAAGCCTGTAGTACCTATCATCCTGTCGAGCTGGTCCATCCATGCCGAAGTGTGGCTCTCTCATAGTAGGTACAGTCAACAGCAAAAGTAGATGATCAAAATCAAAAACTCTATACTCACTATTGAGCTGAGTTCGCGTCAGAACTGTATGAATCACTTTGAGGCTATACAGAGTTTGCGACAGAGTTGTAGGAATTTGACACCTACCTATAGTTCGGACGCCAACCGCTCTATAGTAAGTACTAGTGGCCCGCCCTCACTTCGCTTCGGGACCGTAATTCAGAAATGAACCAATAGATGGCGCTGTGTCCAATTACAACGCGCAAGCGTTTCTTGTTTTCGGTTTACCTATAAGCCTTGTCGTTGTCTTTGAAGTTATCTCTTTATAAATAGTATAGAAGAAGATAAGTAGAGTTTTTGATTGCAATCATCTACTTTTGCTCTTACCTGTGTACTAGGATAAAGTCTATAGCCGATATAATACTTACTTAATTTTTTTCTTGTGTTATGTGGCAGACGAACAGACAGATCATCTGGTGGTAAGCGATTGCGGCAACACTAGTGGAGTAAGTAAGTGTGCTGCCAACATTTCAACCCACTTTCCCCTCGATCGGCCAGCCCCCTAACTCACTCAGCGAAACACAGCGCGGGCGCTGCTTCACGCCGGTCTTCTGTGACGTCGTGGTATCACAACGGTCGAGGCGGCTCATTCGTAGTTAGTTTACATAAGAGAGAATCAATACTTTAAGTACTGTGTAGATTTAGACCTGACCTACACACTTAATCTAGGTCTCTCATAACACCTGGCTGTCAGCGTATTGATACGGAAAACGTAAATAAAAGACCGCAAGACGCCAAAGCACTCTACTTTAATGAACAGATACAATATGTATAAATGGCACATAGCCTCGATAAACCGTGGACTCTGTAGAGGTCACGACCTCACGTCGCGTGGCCATAGGGTCACCACGGGAATTCAGCCCAAAGGTTTGTTCATAGAGCACGAAAATAGATAGGGAGGCATGATAAAATTAATAACAGATAGGATTCTCATCAACTGAGTACTGATGTATTACAGTACTAACTATACTTTTTCAGGGATGGCAAACAGTGACCGTTCGATTCCAAGAGTTATCGCTAGTGGAAACAGCGATTTTGTAAAAATGGTAATAGCAAAGTATAGGTAGAAAGTAAATAAGAAGGTAGGAGGTACCTACTACAGGAAAATTTGTTGACTAAAGGAAAATTTCTCTTCATCATCACCTGATTTAGCCTTTTTTCATATATAGGTACTCCTAAGGACGCTGTTGAATGCATCTATTACGTAATTTGACGGAGGTTAACTTACTTAGGTACTTTCCTAATAATGATATGATGTAACATGTAATTATACAAAAGGACATTTTAACCAACCAAAAAGAACAGGAAAACGCTTTGGATCCTGTCAGATTTCAGATAGTATACCAGCGCGTAACATTGTACCTATTGTGAGGAGAGTTGTAGATTAAAAAGATTGTTTCAATGACATAAACACTGTATTTGATATAACAATAGTATAGAAAATAAACGTTTTCAATGTCACAATAGAAATGACCTACCATACCTACGTTATTATTAGAAAATAAAATGACATTTAAGTAGTGCTAGACTTTTAGAAAATAAATATGTTTAAAAAAACGTTAGTAGGTAATTTCAATTGGCGTGTTGCAATTTCATGCAGTTTAAGCATCTATAGGTTTTGTGCTATTGGTTTGGTATCCCAGCTATTTCTAGAAATAACATTACTTAATTAAACGTGACATTGAAAAATACCTAATTAACTACAAAATATTAATAGCTACCAAAGTATGAACTTACACCGAAAATACTATTATATTAAGTATTTAAAACTGAAAGTAGATACCATCCATCGCATCACGCAACATGCTCAAAAGGGCAAAATATAGAACAGTGACGTAATCGTATAACATCAGAATATTCAAAATACCTACCTTATTCTAGTGATAAAATACGCAACCATTCGTGCACTCGATATTACGATAAACATATCGAATGAGAGATTTCTATACATTCGTTTTAATTCGATATTATGTATGTCAATTGCACGTGAATTGGACTTCTGTACCTACTTTAGACTGCTACATATCAGGTAACTACAATTTCGATGGGATACCAATGTAACACGACTGTAAGGGATCTAGCGCAGGACTAACAGTTTGACGTGCTTTCCGAGGCATGTGGGTTGGGTACAGTCCGCCAAATAACAGACTTCGGGCTGACACTGAGAATTTCTTAACAGAAAAACTCAGCTAGGTACTCATTTCGACCCGACCCGCGGATCGAACCCAGAACCCCAAGCACAGCGATCCACTAACCACTGCGCGACCGAGGCAGCCATGGGTGCCTATTTGACGACCCGTTTAGCGCAATGGTTTGAGCGCCGGTTGAGACGTAAGGGTTTGCGGGTTCAATTCCCGCACCAACACAAATGTTTGTTGATGAAACAGATATTTGTGTTGGGTCTGGGTGTTTGTGGTACCTTCGTTGTTTCTGGTTTCCATAGCACAAGGGAAAACCTTAGTTTGGAATCAAGACAATGTATGTGATGTGGTCTCAATTTATTTATTTATTTATCATTTATATATTTGCTTATTATGTCATCGTCTCGATATAACAATGCATGTCTACCTATTTAGCTACCTAGATGTAGATTTAGTTAGGACTTAAATATGTCAAGACCACATTAGCGAAATCTGCTTAGCTCGCTAACTCAGTGCTAATCTTGGATAATGAATGTAATGCCGTGAAAATCATGTTTACCTGTATTAAAATAGTTAAGTCGTACTTAGGTCTAAGACTATGTGGGTAAGAAATACAAGGATTATGCATATTTAAATAGGTTTAATTACCTAAAGATAAAGTTTCCAGACAAAGTTTCCTCCATGAGGTAGAGGAAATAAAGTGAATTGGAAAGGGCAGTGTGTGACAAGTGGAGTAAGAACGAGTAATCGATAGATTTTAAGATTCTGATGTCAGTCAGCCCCGGATGCGGCAAGAAGATTCAAACGGATCTTTGAGGCCCTAACGGAGGACACATTATATAAATATTGGTTTGAAGACTGCCACGTTAATGACATTTTTATAAGAATGACCCAGTTACAATATGGTAGGCTAATGGATGGTATAGACAGCCACACATCACGTTGCCAAAATCTGTCCAATTTCCTCAATTGATATTCAACTTAATGTCTTTGACCGTAAGACGACAATCCGTTGAAGAAATTTGACAGTTTTACAGACTTTGATGTGCGGCTGTATGTAGCATCGATTAGTTATTGCCATAGTGCAAGTCTTGTTCAGTAACTGGGTCATTCTTATGAAAATGACATTACCGTGGCAGTCTTCAAACCAATCCCAATAATATTAGCGTGAAAATTCTCCTCTGCACGGAAAAACTACCGAATGGATTTGAATGAAACTTTACAATAAATAGTAGATTACACATTAAAAAAAACATCGTACAACATATAGCCTACCTTACTAAGTATAATACTAATTCAGAAAAAAATCCCAGCCCTAGTATCTCATGACGCGGTCGCTCGGCGTCGCGTGTCCAGCTGGAGTTATCTCGTTAGGGTACAGTCATCGATTGTACACTCGGCTTCCGGTGCAAGCCCGGTGTGCCAGCACTCGGCGTGCGCGACCTCTGCTAACACGGTGTTGCTACGTACGGTGATATCACGAGAATTGGGGATTTTTCGCTTTATGAGGGTATATTTGTAAAAGCGTGTGATAAATCTAACCGACCTTTATTTTTGGTTTCCCTGGTGAAATGCGGCCCTCCCGAAGTGTAATGGGAAGAGGATGCTTCCATGCCTTATGCCATGCGGGGTATGCTCTCCCGTTGGAAGGAGTAAACCTAACCGACCTAGTTTAAGGCGCCACTTGGGAACCACTTCTGACCACCTTTTATGGCATTGTTTTTTAAACTTTTTCATGATGCGACCCCCCTAGTATGAAACGTAGACGTAGGGCCCGTAATCTTATTAGCCTATGGCAACAATCACGATATTTTTTGCACGCTATTTGGGGGATTTTTATTGTGTTGGAGATTTTTGGGTTATTTGTACCTAAGTCTTATCTACTTAGTATTAAATTAAGGGAAATTCCCGACAACTGATTAAAAATAAAACATGTACCTAAGTACTTAGTTAGGTAGTTTTGAAACCTCATAATATTTTAAAGATAGATTCAGGTCTTTTGTAAATGATTGCAAGAAAATTATCAAAGGCTGTAAACACTGGCTGGACAGCTGGGATGCACGGATTGATGTTTCCTACTCATCATCAATAATCTTATGTAGGTAGGCACGACGGTAGGTATATACTTAGGAACTACTTAAGGTACCTATAGGTAAATAAATAAATACGTGCAGTTCTGAGACATGCAGTAAGTATGTACCTAAGTATATAGTTTTGTTTTCTTTACACCTGTGTTATGATAATGGCAGGATCACTAAGTATGACGATGATTTTATACATTCTGGTAGTGCATGTTAACCGCATGTACTTCCCTACTATAAAAAAAACACAAAATATTAGGAAACGCATGTAACGAAAGTGTAAATACTAGTTTAAGATGTAAGGTAGGTACTTTTCTTTTTTAGAACCAAATCCTGGATTTAACTTATTACCTACGAGATAGTTTGTACCAACAAATAGACACATTACTTTACATAGGTACATACTATGCAAGTAAGGATCATACAGAAGATAACGAGTAAGTAAGTAACAACTCTATGTACGTTACTATGGTAAAAAAAACTAGTATCGTTCATCACCATACAATTAGCCAGGCGTGGGTACAAAATAGTGTAAGTAGTTGTAATGAAACTGAATGAATCAGCAAGTCTCCGTCTGTAGATAACAATTCAGAGAGAAAGTGTCAAACACTCGTATCATAGGTACTTATAAAATTTAAATATAATAGTAATTGTCATTTGTAATTAACATAAAAATAAGTAAATCATAAAAATGCATAGGAAAGTAGGTACGTAGGTATTGCACCTTGACACTTAGCAAACATAAGAAATTTTCAATTAAATTGAAAAAAAGGTAAGCTATACAACTTTATGTCCGCTCTATATAATTATTTGGGATACTTATATCTGTTATTATGGAAAAAAAGTGCTTCATTTGAAAAGACGAACATGGATAGGTACATCTCTTTGTGCGGCAAAACTATTACTTAATTAGTAATTTTATTCGCAAATTGATGCATAAAACGTTACCATATTAATTCCAATCGCGTTCAGTTGTTTACAACAGTAAATATATGCGCATAATTTACATATAAAACATAATATATCTAGCCTACAAAAACTACGCAGCTAACATTCGATTTAATACAATAACGGGCCATTCTTCTTTTGTATTCAAGTGAGGACCGTATGCTAATGAAACCCATATCGACGCATAATCGAACAATGTAGAGTAAATAAAATACCTTATTGATCGGTATCTTGTAAGCGAAGTTTTTGCGTCGTAAATAATGGTTTTCCTGAACTACGTTTAAGGGGCTACACGAATGAAACTAGCGCCGCCAACCTTTTTACACTGATTGTGGCGAAAATAAGATATTTTTTAAGAAAATAAAACATTACAGACATAGATAAAAGTAAATTGGATTCTTCTATTATGAGGAAAATCGTACAGACTACCTACCTCAAGGCTTACCTGCCTATATAAACCGAAACACTTGCACCAAGCGCCATCTATTGGTATAACTACGTAGGTACAAATAAAGACCCGAAACAAAGTGATCCCCTATTATTTGTATAAATAAATGCGTAGCTGCCCGTACATATTAATTGATGAATCAATATCGCCCAGTGATTTGCGAAATGAGCTCATTATACAACGCGAGCGCTTGAAGGTTTCCATTACGCAAAACGCGGTCGCACTAACTCGCATGTTTAGCTTAATTACTTCATTTGGCCTGTTTTGTTGCTGGGATTAGTTACGTCTAATCCTAACTCATAGCGATGGCTTCAGACATTCTTGCTCTTGGTTCCTAGTTTTTTGTTCTTTCGCCTAAGTGAGCAATACTTATAGGCAGTAGGTTAAATGAATAAAAAAAATACGCTTTTAGCTATCGAATTAGTTACATACTAGCGGCCGCCCGCGTTTTTTTTTTTTAACTAAGCTATATTGTGTTAAAGTTTCATTTAAATCCATTCAGTAGTTTTTACGTAAAAGAGTAACAAACATCCATACATCCATACAAACTTTCGCCTTTATATTAGTAGTAGGTTATTTAGACACTGAAATAAAAATACAAAGTATTTAGCTGCAGCTGCTGTTTAGCAATTTAACTAAAATAAACTTTTTCACATTCCCTGCTAAAGGCAAAAGGCAAGATATAATCTGTGGCAAAAGTATACAACGCCGTTAGTTCCATTCAATCAGGCGTTTGCGCTCAATTCCTATTTACGTTAAACAAGCGTCAGGCAATGTAGGGTTCCGTACATGCCCATAATTGCCACCTTCTAAGGAGTTAAACTTAATGTGGAGTCACAATGCTAAGTAAAAAAGGCGTGTCGCGCCGCCGAAAACTGTCGCGAACCACCAGCAAGCAAACTCACACCTCGACGACGAAAACGCTCGCGCACCATTCAACAACTCTCTAAAGCCTATCTAGCCTTGATAATTTTCCTTAAATTCATTATAATTATAGTGCTTTTAACACGATGTTTTATCTACAGACTTACATGCTCATGCTTCCAAAAGAGAGAGATAAGTACGTTGCATTACACGCGAGGAGCGGAGACCGTATTAGATCCTTCTTAATTTTAGTCAGTTTCCATAGAATAATGTCATGTAGCAATTTGAAAACTGTGCGAGCAATATCTCAGAAAGCTAATTAATTCTTGTTAACTTAATATAACCACTAAACTTTCAATCCTATCCTATGCATGCCGATTTTCAATGTGAATGCAGCCGTATTTCCTCGCATATTTAAAAAATATTTCAGTATCTTTAAACTTTCCCTCATGATTCTTAGGGCCAACAAGTATCTTTGAAGTAACAAGGTGTTTAAAGTACCTACACATTGATTTTCAAATAAAAACAAAATGAATCATGGGAAAATATTTTATTTAACTATAATAATATACCTTTGTGTTTACAACGCTAAAATTAAAATTATTTAAACTTAGAATGATTTTGGTTCGCTTACTTAACTTCTGAACCATTAGAATGAATTCATATATTTTTAATACTGAATAACAAACATATAACAATTTATGCTGTCATAAGTAGGATGATAATTTTCTATAGGAAATAAAACATTCTGCGAACGTTTGTATATGAGCAATATGACTTACAATAATATAAACAGATTCAAGTTCACAAAACACTTAAAAATAAACCTAAATCTAACGGCCCAAAGGCCACATTAAAACGATGGAATTTTCACTAATTTGAAATGCATCGCTGCTATCATTTGAAGTCGTCACAAAATAATAACTATTAAATTATTATTATTTAATATTGTAAACTGTAACTACCAAAATAATTTGTCATGTTATCAAAATACGACACTTTTGGTAAATATTACTTTTAAAAATTGAATGTTTCTTGTAACATTATACAAATAAGTAGATATAGATACATATTTTCAACATCCTTGTATCAACATGAGAAGTAACTAGAATGTTTGCAAATAGAGGCTTTTAGTCCTTTTTGTATGATACAGGAAGGCAAACAAGCAAGCGGTGATGGTAAGTGATCACAACCGCCCTTGGACATCAGCGACATCAGTAGTGCGGGTGCGTTGCCAACCTTTTAAGATATAAGCTCGTTTCTTAAAGATTTGAATGTCGAACCGGTTCGGAAATATCGCTGATTCCACAGTGAGTCAATGATATCTTATACTTTTATAAAAAAAAACTGCTTGTTTATGGTAAAAGCCCTGCTTACTTTTAGTACTAGACATTCTAATAGTAGGAATATCGATATTTTCCGTAACGACTATCCAGAAATAGCAGCATAACTCTAGCACGCCAGACCGCCACCCTCATTGCGCTCGAGTTCCCTCCTCACGTATGCGGCTTGCTTCTCATCCAGGCCCAGTTTGGCGAGCTCCCCCTCGAATTGGGCCTTCCCCCCCACGCCGACCAGGTACCCGTTGAGCCTGGCAGCAAGGTGCGAGGTCTGCAGGCGGGCCGCGTTCAGCCCTAGGCTCCGGCAGAGGTCTTTGTGGCCTTGCAACCGGTATTTCTGGTGGTAGCTGCGGGGGAAGAAACGATAAATTTCGTATTTAATTTGCTTCAACATGTTACACGATAGTTATTGTTAGACACGATAGGTACAGTCTACTTCGACTTATAATGATGGGAAGATTTGATGAGAAGAGGCGTCCTGGACCTTAGAGCAGACAGCCACTGGAGATGCCCTAACGTCCGCGCTTCTAACAATTTTTTTCACCATTTTTTGCGGGGGACGAGGTAAACACGTACAGCACACCACCAAAAATTTTAATACTCAACAGTCACAAATTTTGCTGTCACGATAAACGCACACTACAGAAAAATTTAACACATCAAAAAATACACGCTCACAAATAAAGATTTCACGTAACTATGCAGCATACATACGAAAAAGACAGTGATGGGACACAAAGAATGAGTCAAATCAGTTTGGTGAATGAACTTATATATAAAATTGTAAGTGTAAAATTCTGCACATTGAAGATAAATAAATATTTATTTAGTCAGTTTGTAAAATAAAACCGGCCAAGAGCGTGTCGGACACGCACATGAAGGTGTTCCGTATCCAAAAGATGGGCCTTAAACCTTATTTTCATAGTTAAGTTAGGTAGTTATTTCCATACATTACCATTTAGTTAGGGCAACTGCACGTCATAAGTTGGTTAAGTTGTATTAAAAATACTATGTATGATACAGAGTCCGCTAAAGTTTTCGTTAAAAGTACAGTCAGCCACACATCAGGTTACCACAATCTGTCAAATTTCCTCAACTGATATTCAACTTAATGTGTATGACAGTATTTACTGTGAAGTTGGGGGGGGGGGGGGGGGGGAGAGGAAGCTCTAATTTTAACTTTGTATTAATATATCTCGAAACTGGGGGGTTTGATCCACATTATGTCAAGGCAATTTTTGTTGTATTTAAAGATACCTTTTTAACGATACCGACCAGACGATGGGGTAAGTCGAATTTATTTTTCGAATTAACTTTTCGCTGTATGGAAAGGGGGGTGAAAAATAATTATTTTTCAATAATGTTAAAAACCAATTTTTGGATTATCAGTATACATCTCTTTACCAATTTTCAGTGGCAATCGGTGCAGAAACGGCGGAGAACGAGCCAGGACAGACAGACAGACAGACGGACAGACATTACGAGTAGACTTCGGAACCCTAAAAAATGGTGAAGTTGTGCAATACATACTAAAACGTAAAAATTACAAATGTGCGCTAGTTTGGGGTTAAACATTTGGACAAACAAAGGGAGAGTAAATGAAACAATATATTTTTAATTAGAATGATTTATTGAAATATTACAAAAATTCCTTATTACGCATTTATATTGATTTTCAAAATGAATAAGTTTATTGTACACGTGTCGAATATATTTCTGGGGGTCTAATTTTTTTGAAATATTGGATAAACGAACATTCGTATACTTTTCTATATTAAAATTAGCGAGCTCCAATTATGGTTTACTATCTACTCCGTTATCATGCATGATACTCCCGGACCACATATTTTATTCCTTTTACCTCGAAATATTTTATAGCCACCAATTCTTTTTATTTTTAGAATAAATTCCAACATCGTATGACCAGAAGAAAGGACAGTAATTTCTCTAATTCACTTTACAATGTTTTAATATTATAATATACGTCTATACTATTTTATTCAAAATATAATGAAAAGAACGGATTTTGAAACTAACTGCAGTGAGTGAATGATTCATTCAAATGTCGAGTTGATTTTAATTGGTCCCATCACTAGGACCGATACCACGATATCATTATTAAATTTTTCTGTCGTTTACGTATCGTAACGGTTTTTTATTAAAATAGATTTTCTAGTTTAATACACATTTAATAATTAATAAAAGTCATTACTTATGATAGGAAACGCGATCTTGTTGCGAATTTTAGCTGTCAGATCGCCTTTGACATGAAAATACTGCACAATTCACCATTTTTAAGAGAAACGTCACGCGACACGGAGCGATGCAAAATGGCGATGTAGCGACATCCAAGTAGTTTTGTATAACTTAGTTGACCAGTTCCGAAAGTTGACCAATGTACTTTGCCGGAGGGGAAACGCCCGGTATGGCATCTCCAGTGGCTATATACTCAAGTCCTGGACGGAAGAAATAATCGGGGCTACGTAATATAAGGGAGTGGACCGGAATCACCAGTGTAGAACAACTATTCAATCTCGCAAAAGATAGAAGGAAATTCAGGAAACTGGCGGCCAACCTTCAAGATTGAAGAGGCACCCAAAGAAGAAGAAGAACATGTTGTTTCTGAGCAATCACGACTGAACCACCAATGTTTTTTTAAAATGCAATGATTTCCCCGGAATTATTGATTTCTATGATAGGCGGATAGGATTTTTTATGTGACAAATAGCACACGAGTAGACAGATCACCTGATGGTAAGCGATTGTCGCCGCCCGGACACCTGTAACACCAGTAGATTCACAAGTGCGCTGCCAACTGTTAATTTCTGTGAGCACGGCGTGCCACTTTACAATTTTCCATCAGATGAGCCGCAAGCTCGTCTGCCTATTTTAGCAATAAAAAACAGGAAATTAAGTATGTGGGCTACTTACTCTTCAGCAGGGTAGAAGGTGCCAGCGGGCGCGATCTCGGTGCGCAGCTGGCCGACGCGCAGCTCCACCTCCTTGTACGACGCCTGCGCGAGCTGACGCTGCTCCTCGTCGTGGTATAGGATCATAGACTGGTACTGCGCATGGAACGATACAAAGGGATTGCTTAAAAACGCAATTATTACATACTTAACCGTTGATCCAATTAAAGGTAACATTGTAGATGTTTGTAATTAAAAAATACCATTTACCAAGATTATCCTTTTCACAGTGGCATCATTACATGAATTAACATTCTTGATTGATTGATCTAAGCGTTAGCACATGATGTGACAATATTATTCATTTTCAAAATTGGTATATAATCTAATGTACCTACTTACATAAATAACACACGTGTGGTATATAAAAATCATCTTACAGTCATTTTGAAGAATATAGCACCGTGATGTTAAATTTACATTGTTACTTTTATTTTAAAACTTACTAAAATTAGTAAGATATTTTTCCTCATATTGAAGGGTTACATGTAAAACTAATGTTTATTATTTAAAACCAAAAACCATTAACAACCTGAAGCAAACCGTTTTAAACCACAATATTTGGTATAAGACGGTTTTTTTTTGTTTAAATTTAAAACCGAACAGTTGAATAAGTTTCAAACGCTTGTTACATTTACATAGGTAGGCCTAAAGCCTAGAGAGTATTAGTAAATAAATAACCCATTATTTTGTTATCAACCACAAGCGCGTTCCCAGACGAATTAATTTGGAATCCAATAATGAACGCTATCTTCAAACATAAGGACAAACAATGTCCACAAATAGAAGACAGATTAGAAGCAATAAAACGATGCACATTGTATCTAAGGGATTAGCAACTAATATCAATCTTTTGTTTGCACCATAAACGCTCCAATATAATAATGACATGCATGTCACCCACAAGCACCCATTGTGCGATAAATCGCGGTCTATTTGTCTTTGATAATCTATAGATTAGCACTAACTTTATTAGCATACTAGCAGCCGCCCGCGACTTCGTCCGCGTGGAAAAATTTTCCCCGTTTTTTACACATTTACCGCTCTGTCTTTGCTCCTATTGGTCATAGCGTAATGTTATTTAGCCTATAGCCTTCCTCGATAAATGGACTATCCAACAAAAAAAGAATTATTCAAATCGCACCAGTAGTTTCGGAGATTAGCGCGTTCAAACAAACAAACAAACAAACAAACAAACAAACAAACAAACAAACAAACAAACTCTTCAGCTTTATTATATTAGTATAGATAGGAAAATAAATATGATGTACCTAATATAAGCATCTCATACCTGTGATATTATATTTATTTACAATACTAAATTGTTTTCGAAATTCCACCGATGTATTTTATTAACAATATAACTTGAACAAGGCAAGAGTGAAGAGGTTTTTCGCGGGCAAGCATTTCGCACCTTAAAAGTCATCTTCTCTTAACATCAGGTGCGCTCGAGGTCAAATGTTTGTCTATTGCAACTTAAATAAAAACGGAGTGTCTTTGGAAAAAAAAAACAGTTACTGTTATCTATCATTATTATTTTGCACATCACTTTCTACCAGGGCGAAAACTAGCATCTAACTCCTTTACTACTGCGTGAATTTCACCCTATACCTTACTCTTTAACGTATTTCTAAATAGTTGCTTTATGTATCAACTATAATTTATTAAGTAAAATAGAAGTGATTGTTTCAATTTCCAGAAATATAGTTACCTGTCTTTTTAGCTTGGTGGTGAGGCCGTATTCGTGATTCGCCCAGAACATTTCCAATAGTTCTTCAAACTTGATTGTCTTGGGGTCGAAATCCAGCTCGATCACTTCTGTGTGGTCTCCACTGGAAGACTGAGAAAAAATAAACAATCATTACTATTTACTAGATCGTCGTATCAATAATATGTGTAAATACATTACAAATCTTATAGACAACAGACATTTATATGCTATATGCAAACCGATCAGACAAACAAACGAATCACCTGATGGTAAGCCATTGCCGCTCCCCATAGATACCCGCAACACCTGTGTGCTACCAATCTTCTCCCACTGCCCCTGATTGGGCCTCCGGCACCGTCATTCATTTCCTAAGTTCTGCGAGGCCGTGGTATCAATCCGGTCGAGCTCGCCATTCATGCCGAAGTGTGGCTTTCCCACGTTTAGTCTTCGACTTTACTTCTCACCCGGAAGTCTTTACTTCGCCAAACTTACAGCCTTGAAGAGGCCAGAGCCGCATAATCCTGCCTTACATTACACATTTAAATACATTTTCGCTATCTATTTCCATGCCTTCCGTATCAAATCTAACCTACAAAGATAAACTTAGTCTCATTGATTGACCCGGCTAATTTTAGCAGAGCCACTGCCCATGTTAGATAACATGCGTGCGCGCAGCCGCCTTGGCCTTGCGGGCCTTGCCTTGAATCACTAATGGCAATCGAAATGTTCGGTTTACTTTGTATAGCCGTAGTTTTACATAATGAGGTTTTCTACTTAAATACGCAGAAGAGATTACGGCTCATCTATTTCTATAGACAACGACAAGGCTTATAGGTAAAATAAAAACACTTGCGCGATGTAATTGAATCCTAGCGCCATCTATTGGTTGAATGTGAAACGAATGCCCCGAAAAAAGTAAGGGCGGATCACTAGTCTAATTATAACAAAAATGGTAACGTGCATAGACTTTGACAATTCGACGAACAATTTAAATGACAGCTGTATAAAAAAAAATTAAGATAATAAAAAATAGATTTAAAAACGATACAGCTATGAATATAGGTATTTCCTATCATATGATTTTAGTTTTACGAAAGACTGAGTCACCCGGATTACAACAATGACAGTAAAAATATTTTTAAGACATTGTTTATCGCAATATTCACAAGTCATCAAAACAACACCATAAACCAGTGATAATCATGATGGCTTGTAAGCACAAAATGTATGCCAAATTGCCAACACGTGTAATTGTTTACTTCATTGTACAACATTTACTACATAATCTTCAAAGCATGTCATTCCAGTTACGCCCATAGACCGCTCTTTAAAGCCATCTTGCCGGCGACCTCCCCATATTGGCGGTTTTGACCATAGTCTCTGGATCCTAAACTGAACAGGACGCTAGTTTTTGGATCCTAAACTGAACAGCACGCGGAGTTTCCTTTGTTGGGATGTGACAGGTGTATTCTCATTCGTTATGGGACAACTTCGGATAAGCCACCAAGACTTCGAGAGTCTAGTAATTGAAGCGACTGCCGTAGACAGGGGACCACACCGCTACAATCAATAGGAAGTTAAAAATAACCCTGTAGTATTATGACAAGGTACTAAATTTCTATACGTCTTTTTGTAGCCCTCTGTATCTACATATTAGGTAGGTATACCCCTAGCTAAGCGTTTGTATTGATCGTAGCTTTTCCTTGACCGTAGTTATAATGGATAACGTTAACATTAAAGTCGCTGTTGGATTCAAGGCCCTTGCAATTTTGTATTTACTTAAGATGTAGCTCTACAATGTATATGCATACACATATGAAGTAGTTAAAATTTTTGTAGGTAAAATATACTTTTTACGGAAGTAGACCTTCAATCGCGATGACCTACAATATAATTTGATAAGTTTGTACACAATCGAGGAATCATTTATGAAATATTGCCAAAACGATAAGTTATTATAACACATATCTATCATGCTTTATTTTTCTGATAAAAAGATATCTTAACTATTTTACCCACTCGACACTTTCTGCCACGCACCTCCTCATTGTGGAATCAACTTCCCGCAGTATTTTCGAACCGGTACGACATTCAAATCTTCAAGAAACGAGCCTATACCTTTCTAAAGAGCCGGCAACGCATCCGCACTCCCTCTGGTGTAGCTGATGTCCATGGGCGGCGATCACTTACCATCAGGTGACCCGCTTGCTCGTTTGCCTTCCTATAATATAAAAAAAAACCTACGACGACGATGAACGTTGACGATTTTACAAAGCTTTAAACGTTACGAAATTCAATGTCTAGAAGATAGCGGTCTTGTACTTCGTGCTACGGAAAGCAGGTTAAGCTGTTAGTTCTGTGCCTGATACCTCTTCAGTCCTGTCATACTGGTGCCCCATCAAAAGGGTAAGGACTTCCTTACCCTCTTATTAGTAAAGTGTACTTGTGTCTGCGCATACACAAATGAGATTGGTTGCCATAACCGAAAATATCGGTTAGGAGGACATTATAAATTGAAGAGCCTCTTCTACCCCCTTAAATAGATCACGTAGTAAAGCGACGTTTCTTAGGCATTGAGATTGACTTAACTAACCGAATTGCGATTCTAACTGATGTCATTCCAGCAATCAACTCTTCAAACACTAAAAGTATAGCTGGCGGCATGAAAGAATAGCGATGACCGTTAGTTTGCGCACTTGTAAAAAAGAAGACTTTCTACTAAAATTGGTTTCTGCGCACTCAAGGTCAACGTTATTGTTTCATGCCGCAGACTATATCAGCATATATACAGTCCCACTGCAGGACAAAGGCCTCCACAATAGAAATCAAGTCGTCGCTACTGATGGGATTAGGCTTGATCACCACGCTTGAAAGACAAGGATGAAATTACAAACTTACATGTTCCTATAATGTGGGCTCTTAGTGGTTCCTCCAGAATACCCGACGCGCGTGCGCACCACGCCAAGGGTGGCGCCGAACAGCGAGTCGTTCGACCAGAAGCACCCCATGCCGAAGGTGGCCTTCTTCGTCGGGATGTCCACTTCATGTAGAAGGGCAGCCTGAAAAAGATAAAGAAAAAAAAGGTAAAACAGAGGTCATTGAACTGATCCAATGAGACTCGTCTCGTCTCGTGAGATGAGTCGCTTGTGCTGTGGTGTTTCACGCCCCATTTGGGAAGAAGTGACATTAAGATGAGACACAGACACAGACTTTGTAGGGAGTGAAGAAACGCACCGGGGAAAGAGCCCTTAGCAAGTACCTGGTGAGCGTCTCCCAAGATTCGTCCGTATGCCTAGACGGTAGGAAGGACCATGGGCTGGTGGAGGGACCTGGTCCGATGAGACTGAACCGAAACCCACTGGATCATGGGCACAGTTCGTAAATCGATATTAATTTTAATATCGGTTAGTATGTATACTTTTGGTTGATTAAAATTGTAGCCAATCGCTCTGCTAATTGTTTAATAATATTTTTTGACACAAATTTAGATATGGCTTATGCCATAAAACTTTTAGTTGCGTCCGTTCTTTTGAGATTTTATAATTTAGGTATTTATCTCAGAATTTTCGATCTAGTAATTCTATTCAACACTTATTTTGAAAAATGTATAATACATATCAACATTCGCATAAAAAGATAACACTTTTCATTTAAAGTTTTTCGTGACTTGGTCACTTTTTATTGGGAGTCGAAAAAATTTTCAAATGCTAGAGCAACTGTTGTTAAAAATGGTTAAAAGTATAGTAGAAAATATTCACAGGTGCACCCTAGATTTACCTACTTTTTATCTTGTCTATATTCGACGCAGAAATATCAATTTACTTGCATTACGCAGACATTCAACAATAAAACCAACACACACGTTGTTCTACAGATACGATCATCATGACACAAAAGACCAATAGAAGTATTTTATCAGCTGTTGACTTATCTTTGGAACAAAGGTTAGGTTGACCAACAGTGAGTCTTCAAGAATATCTTCTACGCAGTTCGTAATGTTATCAGGGGAACCCAGACGATAATTCTATGCTGGTGGTAGGTAACACGTAGAACGTAGTAAATTTATGATAAAATAAGTTTTGTTGCCGTTAAATAAAGAATACACTTCATAGGAACACAGCTATAGAATACTTTTTCGCATGAATAGGCCTGCTTCACTGTAGTAAGTATACCGCAGGAACACCTGCGTGAAGCAGCGTCTGCGCTGTTTCGTCAAGTGGGTGAGGGTACCGGCGGAAGCAAAATCCGGAGGAAAAGGAGTTAAAAGAACGACGCTGATTCGTCTGCCGCCTGCCATGAATTGGCGCTGGGCTGGCATAAACGGAGACGCGACCTGGACTGCCCGGTGCCAGAAGGCACCACCCGAGATGTGGTATTTGCGGCACCAAAAGGGGAAGAATCGCACGTGTAGGGACAAGGACGACGAGATAAATAGCTTGTTGAAAGTCAAGCATTGAGGCGCGGTGGAGTGCAAGAGTGCTCAGCATACGCAATATCCGCGCACTTCTCCCCAGATTCGGCCAGTATTACCGTCGTGCCCATAGGTCCATGGGAAGGTGGTGGGTTGTTACACAAAAATGGCACATAAAAATGTTATACAGCCACCAGCTGCGCTGCGCCACGCACTGAAAGATCTTTGTCACTTTAACTATGGACACGAGGCAAGTTAATGATACAGAAACGAATTGTTTATTTTTGTACTCAGTAATTAGAGGTGAGCTATTATTGAAACCATATGAGTAACGCGATATATTTTTAGTACAGTGTGCGCAAAACTTGGTAAACATGGAAAAAAATACCTACGCATTTTGGCTAGACATCATGACCGGACATGAAATGGTTCAGAATATTATGATTAACTTATTTACAGAAATATTTTAGATATTTTTGTCAAATCCAGTGCATTTAATTTTACCTATATTTACACAAAATATATGCTAAAATAAGAGAGAGATGGGTACGAGATATTGTAGTGTTTTATTTCTATGTATTTTAAGATATAATCGAAAAATTACGCGGAACGAAGTTTGAGAGCCACGTGCAAGTTTCTTATTAAATCCTTTCATTTTCCACAGATAAAGATAAATTCCACTTGTTTACCGGCAAAAGACTACAAATGTTACGAAATAGGTAATTAACTTCAACAACTATACTATTTTGGTATGGACGACATTCCTTGCGTATTTTTATTGCTGACACAAGTATTTATAATACTACACGTGACTTTGGAGTCTTGAATGGCGATCTATTTCTGTGCCATCAATTGTCCACATCCCTATTGTGAGTTCCAATAAGTGTATGAAATCGTTCTTCTAGGAGTGTTGATTGTACAGTCGGTCTCAAAAGTTTTTTTAATGTGATAGGTGGCATACGAGCAGATGGTAAGCGATTGCCGCCGCCCATATATTTACACCTGCAACGCCAGTAGAGTCCAATCACCCGAATTGGACCCCCGGGTCCGTCACTTCACTCGACGAAATACAGAACTATCAGCACTTATGCTATTTATAATTTAAAAAAATAAGTCGTGGTTGATGGACTGATGGAACACGTGGTTAAAGGGATGTAAATGTTTACAGATACACCCTGTACCTGCAACGCCAGTAGAGTCACAAGTGCGCACCCAACCTTTAATAACTCCATTTCACCAGAATTGGAGCCCCGGGTCCTTCATCCAGTAGGTAGATGATTTTCTTAAAATATGTTTTATTGTAGGTTGGATGTAGAGATTTGATGTAGCATGGATGTAGAGCCGCTGACTGTATACATATAGAGGAGCTAACAACGCGACGCCAATCTGGTTTAATCAAACATTAACTGAATCCGTCATGCGGGTTGCCACTGGGGGGCTTCTATCTGGCAATTAAATGAGACAGATTTTTATTAACTAACTAACTAGGTCGGGTAGCGACCCAAAGTGAGTCAATGTCACCCACCACATCATTTAATTACATTATTGTTAAAGTTCTGTAGCTACATACCAGTACTTTACACTATTGTTGGTCTAGCAAACAGGGTGTATCTTTGAATATTACACCCCATTAACTACGTGATCTACTAACTATTTTGAGCAACATTTGTTCAGTGACTTTTGGAAATTCTCATAAAATATAATATACAGACCGCCACACATCAGGTTACTACAATCAGTCAAATTTCTTCAGTCGATATTGAACCAAACGCGTTTGACATAAAGGTGAGGTTTGATTGCAGAAATTTGACAGATTGTAGTAACCTGATGTGTGGCTGTCTGTACCTATGTCAACTTTTCATATAAAGTCGGTCCCATGATTCGTGGGTATTCGAAAAATTTCGATGAATTTCCAAAAGTCGTAGAACAAAATTAAATATTGTTGAGAATAGAGAAGACTAAAGGCATGTAAAGTTTCAGCCTGTATACCTAGTCTTTTTTTATGCGCGACGGTAGCATTATACGTAAAATATAAAAAATGCCCAATACACGTTTAGGTATTTTACTGGCATGAACGTTTTGAAAAAACGATGTCTTCTAGACAACCTTCAATAATAAGTCTTTGGGCTATTAATGTTTGACTTGTTTAGCCTTGCTCCATTTTTATTTCAAATCAGTTTTGCTAACACTTTCCGCATTTCTAATTGAATATTCGCTTCTGCTACAATGCCTAACTCACTATATAAATATTCTAGTATGGAAGTTATGTATGTTGTTAGGTAGGTAAGTTGTATTTGTTACAATTTATTTTTGAACATCATAAGTGTATGCGGGTCCCAGTCTTGAGTGAAAGGGAATAATAGATCTAATCCTAGAAAAGTTTAGCAGCCAGGTAGAACAACTTGAGTTTATTTGGGTTATTTAAAAAAATACTTTGTTACTTTAGAGATGGAGCTACAACTCTGTAGTCAGTTATGTAAAATAGATAAATTAAAATAATATTTATCTATTTTACTTATAATAATCATTCCATAATTTTCTCAATTTCTTCTCGCGTGTAGCAAAAAACACAATATTCGTAATGAAATCAAGTTGAAGAGACGAGACCAATAAAATCGTGTCATTAACTTCATTTTTTATAATTAGTTCAATGTATATGGGACATCTTAAAATCTGATGCAGATAGTTTTGTCCCTGCCTTAAGTGACATATTATTATGTCAACAACAATGAAGTAAATGACACAATTTTATTGGTCTCGTCTCTTCAACTTGATTTCGCAATGTTCAAGGAGCAGGGACTCTACATATGGATTGCATGCACCTTGACACGCGCAAATCACTTCCAATCAGTGCCTACGTTTAAGGATGCCATGCAAGTTAACAATGACTTAAGAGGAAGCATCAAGGAAAATCTTCGAGACATTTTCCGGGAAAAACCAAATGAAAATTGTTAGCCATGACAGTGCAAATGTTTTAGAAATTTAATGATTGACTAGCGACGTAGGTTGTAGTAAATATCCCATCATGGTTCATGGAGAAGGAAAACAATTACCGCAGTAAAATAATGTCAGTATGTAACTGTATATGTAAGTGTATTTTTACTGAAAAGGATTTTGTAAGTGTCAAGTAAGGCAAAACTTAAACCTCAATTAGACGGTAAATTGTTTGTGGGGCTACGAAACATTCTTATCTAAAATCCTTTAAAAGTCAGACAGACTAAACTTGTAGTTCACCACCGCAATTTAGGCCAATTGGCATACATTTACCTAACTCTATCTCTTGGTTAATTCCATTCTTTCACCTACTTACTCTTCAGCCATTGAACCTAAGAAGTGATAATGAGAAAAAGGTTAGTGAACTGTGCAAAAAACTATCACTATGTTTTAAACAAGTAACTGTTTATTGTGTAGGTGAGTACGTACTTCGAATTCAAGTCAGTTAGTAGTAGGTACTTAAGTATAATATATGTACTTTTTGAAAAGTACCGCTACCCAAAATTTGCACCCATAAAAGTGAAAGCTTCAATAGGTATGTTAAGTATACCTCTGACCAGGTATAACTAGATTTAAAAAATAGGACTTTCTTGATACTCGATGCCTATGACATGATTGAAATTCTCCATTGTGACAATTATTACCTATAATATACCCTATAACATTGCTCACAGCTGAATAAAAAATAAATGAAGTTAACTACTTAGATGGATAAATAAGAAAGAAAACCATCAACACAATTACAATATTTTTATGAATGTACTATGTATTAACGACAAGACCCCGAAAGCCTTTTAAAAGGCATAATAAAATTGATTTTCCATAATTGTGTCTGCTGTCTGGGCCTTACGACGTATTAGTATCAAAACTTCCCCGAAAACAAGACCTAAACGTGTTCTTATAAAATCTTTTTTTTGTCAGTCTAAACTGTCCCAGACTTGTATAAGATACATTAAGTAATTAATAAATTGTAAATTACAATTTCAGAATGTTATTGATACAAGTCAAAATAATGGTAATTAATCTCTTGAAAGTATAGTCTGTTATTTATCATTGAGACAAAAAAAAAGAACAACATGTGCCATTTCAAGACGTGCCCATTAATTTAATACTATTATAGCCTTGCTGTCGATCAAATTGCACCAGTCAGGTAAAAAGAGAGATTCATTAAACAATTCCAGGAAAGTTGATGAAATTATATTGAAAATGTGTACTCACGTTCACTGGTGGCTTCATGTTGCAGAGTTGTCTGATGAATGAGATCATACAAGTGTATTTGCGTTTGTTTTTCGGAGTTGTGTGTTTTGTTTTGGCCTGCCGCGTGGTGTGGGTGCGAGTGAGCCCGCGACGCGTCGTGTGGTGGTGGCGGCCCGGCGATCACTGCGGTGCCGCGCCGTATCTCGACGACATTGACTTACTCCGCGCCAATACTCGTTTTCCTGCTGCGGACACAGACGTCTGCTCGATTATTTTAGGTAACACTGCGTCGTTTCGGCAAACTGTGAAAAGCTAAAAGTCTCACCTTTTTTAGTTTTCAATGGCACTTAATTTTAAGTCACAATGCCTCTTAACTTTATTACCTGCCCTTTAATTAAACCCTGCCTAAATATACCGGTAGGTTACCTTTTGAGTCTTAATCATTGGTTAAGATCACTGCAATCTGGACAGTTCTTATTGTAGATGAGATACCTATACTTTAACCCAACAAGCATGCTGCCTTATCTGGGACCATTAACTTCTACCTAGTGTATTTCAAATGAAATAAAACCGTTTCATAAGGAATAAATACTTATAATATTGTGTAATACGGCCAAAACCGTACTCTTTAGGAATCAGTTCTCAGTTCAATAAAAAAGTGATTTAAAATGGTATTATTGGAAAACGCTGGGACACAGTGTAAACTCCGTCTGGTCGCGGAGCAGACATTAACGACGTCACTTAATCCAATAAAGCCCAGTAAGGAATATTGGTTTTAATGCCCAAGCTACGAAATAGTGTTGCGACTACGAGGTCTATAAGAATGAAAGGACTAAATCATGACATCTCACGTTTGACTCTATCGAGACACCGACACCATAAACCTATGTTATGCTATGGCTATTTGGAGACTAAGCAGTAACTTACGTTACCTATCTAATGGTTGGCCTCCAGCGGCCTTAATTCTGTGATACATTATTATGTTATTCATCAGTACTAAGTGTCGGGCTGGGGTGTGCTGAGAAACGTACTCGATTTCTTCAGTTCAAAACCCAAGCAATGTCCTAATTTGAGTACTAAATGATTGGCGTGAGAGGTCTTTTTAATCTATTCATATTTATAGATTGAACTGAGTTCGTACTAAGTAGGTACCTAGCTGACGGACTTGTGTTACGGGTAACGGACAACAGATATTACCTACTTCAATACACGTGTCGTGTAAGTATATCATCGAACAAAAGCAAACGATGAATCACACAAATGTTTGTCTAGATCGAACCCATCATCTTTAACGTATGAGGGAGGGTCACTATCAAATCCGCCCAACGTTCAATCATAGTCTTTAAAACTAAAGCATATTAGATACTATTTTATTTGTATTATTACTCTACCCCAAGGTTTTCTGGAAGAGATCACTATTAACGATAAGATTGTATTTATAAATGACCATAGTATTAACTTCTGTAATATTTCGTGCAATAAAGAGTAGCTATCTATCATATCTTATTTAACAGTTTTAAATACACACCAAGTATTCTGTGTCCACACTGAGTAATATTTTTTAGTATGTCAGTCGCGTGCCTCACACGAACGCGTGACGTAACCTTGCCCGTGCGCGCGCCGTCTGCGCGGACGCATAGCGCGTCATGCGCATGACAAATGTCTCAGATAACAAATAATCCACCAAAACGACTCGATTTCACACACTTCCCACTTCCTGAATTATTTTTTGACAGTACCTCCTGATTCTACAGCACGTTTGGGTGTAAAGGCTCGAAGCGTGTAAACATTCAGGTGTAAGAAAATTAATTTAAAAGATCTCTGTACTAAGCTTATTCGAATTATTTGGATGTCCCTAGGTATTACTGGTGTTGATAGTTATACAAAAAAATATTGACAGTTTCATTAATGATCTAGGAGTATTATCTTATTTGTACCTACTCAGAGGCTATAATAACTGTTCATAGCGTATTTTTCAACTCACAGGCTGATAAATATAAACTAGAACGTTTCATCGCAATATTTTTACGCGAAACTTGACCTGTATGTTATTATGCTAGTCACATAGTCAAATTCCAATCAACCATGAAAACCGTTTGCCCCAAAAAATAAAAAGTAAACCAATCTTCTTGCCCCATACACCATTTTGATGGAGCTTAGGACCGGACTAAAAACTTAGTTCTAAAAATATTGCAAGAACAGTTTTATTTCTCATTTGCGAAACCGTGAAGTGAGCTCGTTGTATGAAAAATGCGTATGGTATGGGCGGTTAGAAGAGCCTCTAAGTGTACTGAGTCTCGATAGCTAATTTTAATAACTAAAAAATTTAAATAAATATAATATTATGTAAGTCCTGAAAAATAGTTTTATACCATTTCACAGAGACTAACAATTTGACAGGTACTTTCCATAGCATACAAGTGTGAATACAACACGATGAAAATATAATTTACATAGGAGTAAATAAATAAAAAGTCGTGATAGATTTTAAACAAACGAATTTATTCTTTACAATTTCAATTATTAGTTTTTCACACTACTGTCTAATAGTCTTAGGTATTACATACCGACAATAATAGACATAATATATTGCAATAAATAACAAAACAACCTTAAATTAAAATGCAATTAACAGTTTTGCATTGAGTTTGCAATAATACTTGCTGTTTGCATTGGTAAATACTAACAATATTGCATATTGTACTAACGTATAAGATGACTTTAATACAGTAGTGTGGAATACTTCGAATACAATATATTAAGTTACACAGAGATCGAGTGTTGCGGCATAGTTGATAACAACCTCTCTGATTAAGTAACAGACCAAATATACAATAGATCACAATACACATTATATCTACATTGTGTGGTGGAATATGGAATAGAGCACATTCCAGTGATATTATTCTGTCCAAAAACGACATATAATGCGACAAGTCTTTTTTTTTTGCCCGATGACCTTAATCAGAACCGACCGGTTCATAAAAGACGTAAATATCAAATACCTTATACTTAAGACATTATTAACTCAATAATTGAGATACATAAAAATGCCACAATTTTTTAAAGATTATTCGACATTTACGTATTTTAAGAACTAATGTGGTAGACTATTTTGTTAGAAAGTGTCACATTTATGGTTTCTGATAGTTATCTATGGAAATAATGCAATACGCCCTTTTGACAGCGAGATTTTTCGACCAAAACAGACTTGCTTGTTTTTAAATCTTTTATCACTTTCGATTTTCAACATTGAACAATAATCCACTAATTTTGGAAAAGTTTTAATAAGTGATTATTAATAAATAGTAAAAAATATTAGGATTTTTTTTAAGCATAATACCACAGCATAGTTGATTTAATAAGACAAAATTATCACTGGATTGTGTTCCTTAACAGATTTTTAGAATACCATTTGAGAACAAATATAATTAAATTCATTTGGGGTTTGATATGGAACTTACAAACTACGAAGCTCTGCTGTAGTATTGATTTGACATTATATAAATATATACATTTTCACACCAAAGGAACAAACTGCAAACATGAATGAAATGGCCTTCTAACAGGGCCGAGGGTATAAGTTCCTGCCTACTTCAACAATTTAAGTTCGGCATAGGAGGCATATATTTATATAAGTAGATCATAACAGTTATACAAAGGATATTAATCAAACTTTATTATCATTAGAGGATATGGCGTAATGGTCCGGGAAAAGGCAAGATCCTAACTGGCAAGGTTTTTTTTATTTAAACCAAGTTTTTTTTTATTTAAACGGTATCTACAACTTCAATAACCGAGCTTAACTGTGTCATCTATGTATCTTATTACGGGATAAAATGGTTAAGATGTATTCTTAGGCGGATGTTCATCCTTTCTACAAAAAGTAGTGCACAAAAGTTGGCCAAAAATCTCTATAAAATGTAAAAAAACTCTTAAGATTTTTAATAGATAAAAGCTACCAAACCAGTAAAGTATTATGTTTGACTAACATTACAATAAATTGTAAAAGAACACATAGCATTTGACACGAGATTGTGACTTTAGTTTATTTACTTAAATGTGTGACACTACATAGTATTAATTTTACTACCTACTTATAAATACCGGGCAAAATTGTAATCAAAATTTTTATATACTCGTAATTTTGAGAATTTCTCACTAGGGCAAAACGCAGACTTATGACGCCTAAATACTGTCAGACTATTTAATTATTGAATACGTCGCAAATCAATAATTTATTTTAGTGTTCGGTCAAGATTGTGCGTTCATCAATAATATAGTCATACAATAACTTCGAACATTGGTGAATACAGTATAAGTTACAAAGAGAGCCTTAACTATTTGATGGAAAAAATACTATAAAAAGGGTTATTATTTAAATATTATTTTAAATCAAACTAACAGTTTCGTATATGTTTGTAATGACTTCGATTGTAGACAATTGTAAATTAGAAAATTACACAAATACTCCTAAAATCTAACTAAAATGTTAAACTTTCTATTTATTCTGATATTCCGCAATCTGCCAAAGAATTAGAATATTATGTAATATAGAAAAATAAGTTTCGGGTAACTTTTGTAGGCTCTTTGATTTTGTTGTCATAAATCTACGAAAACTCAATATTTGTGTATAAATAAAATATTCAAAGGCAATATTTCGTATAACCGCTTGCCGATATCAAAAGCGATCAAACACAACGGCTCACACAAATGTAGTTTGTAAAATGCATTTTAAATACTGTAACAAAAAATACCGATTCGTTATAATTATATCTCTCTATAAGGCCATTTTGTATTGCTTTTTATTTGTTTAGTAATATTTTTGAAGGGGATATCTTCAGAAAAATAGTCGAAAAATATTTCTAGCAACAGGTTTAAGGAATATCACGATACTGATAGTCATACTGAAGTAAATTTTAAATAGATAATTATAGAATAAATAAGTTACCAATTTATTTTTCTACTGATTTCAGAACAATAACCCCTCAAACATAGATAAGTATAATAATTTAATTTTAAATATTTTTCTATGATATACTTACAAGTTTTAAGTACTTTTTAAGTACAGACGATATTTATATAACCGTTCTACCAGAGTAAATAGCTACACTAGTGACTATGATATGGACGAATGAGTTCACTATTGGATAGGTATAACAGCGACCTAAGTGACATACGTATATTCAGGCTTAGACAAAGGTAATCCAAATATAACAACAATATGATGATGATTGGAATGCTTTACTTCTAATAACTAAGAATACCACAGACATTGAACACTGGATTATATGAAACAGAATTTCAACATACATTTACTTAGAAGATTATCTAAAATTTGCTTAATTATTATTAATTTCAAAAAGTTAGGACTTAAAAAAGATTAAGTACTGATTTTGTAATAAAACAGTTGAATTAATTCAATCCTTGGGGCTCCAAAGGGAAGTTTAAAATGAAGTCATGCATAAGCAGACTGAAAATAATTGGCACGAATTGAGTATTCAGTTCTAAGAATCAACAAGACAAAGATACTCGACTTCCATCGGTACATCGCAATAACTTTCGTCGCGCAGAAGTTAAAGGTGAGGTTGCGGTCTCATTGGACAAATAGTTTATGTAGATACAAAAAGATTACGTTGACCAACAAAATGCCATAAAATTTTACATCCACGATAAATACAATATAATGTGCGGTTGGCATACGAGTAGTAAGTCCGCAAACTATGTGCCTAATAAAGCCGCAGCCTGATTATCTAGGAACTTCTAAGTGTCGATTTCCCAGTCTTCACTATGGACCGTTCACAGATAGGTTATTGTAATGTACAGAGGATGTAACGAACTAACAGCACGAATGCCGTGGCCCCCTCGCTCCGTCAACGATCAGCTGTATCTTTTGGACGAAGACTCGATACGCGTGTGCAACTACTATACAGGCTTTATACTTATACAAACACTACGAGACATTCCGTGACATTGTTAAACAGACATAAGATGAAAACGTTCCTTTTCTACTTAAACTGTTTGGAAATACAACGTGCATTAATACGGCTCCTATATGACACCTGAGAATGTACGCTTCCGTACTTAAGTAATTAAGCTAAAGAAGCGATCGATCGGAACCATCGAGTAATATAACAATTTCGTTTCTTCTTTTATCCACATTTATTGTTACTACATACAAGAGCCGTAATGAACATTAAAAAGTTATGTGTAGTATATGATTAAACATGCAAGTATTTATGAATCAAATAGGACATAATAGATCCATACAAAATATGGAACTATCTAGTTCTCTCAAGGGGGAGCATGCAAGCCCAAAATGGCGGATAGACTTCTCTTTAAGAAATGCCATTGGGGATTTTATAGGCTTTATTTATTATGTCACGGAATGGCAATTAATACAACTCGAAACGTTTTAAACTAGTTATTAGCTTATAGAAATTTAATATTACTATTACTGTATTTAAACGTTCCAATTAATTTCTTATCACAGAATGTTGACGATATTTTTCTCTGCTTAATTAGTAAACAGCTTAAGCCATTGCGACTCTAATTCAGTTGCGCACGTGGTCGAATCTATAATAACAAACGTAAGGGACTGCACACACGCGGTGTTTTTGTAGCGATACCTTTGCAATGCAATCGCGATAAAGCTACGACGCTAACGTGATTCAATCTGTTCTAGAACCGTTGCACACTTGCGCTTAATAACTTGTAATAATTATATTGTCGCGCAATTGCATAGCTGCAAAAACATCACCGTGTGTATAAGCTCTTATGACTACGTAACAGTCTTTCCAAGATAGACTCGAACTGAGGCGACGCGTACAATACGCACTAAGTTTACAGAAAACGACGTTATTACTTAGAACACCTAATTTTAGAATAAAATTTACTTATACAACATTTGAATCAAAAATCACAAATAGTAATGAAGAGGCAGCAACGACCGCTTGTAAAACGTAACGGGCGTTCACATTAGTTTTATAGGTAAACAGTTAAAAAATTTAGTATGATATTTTACGTGCATTTCTTTTAACATCACATAATTACACATACATAACATTTATGAATTCCTACAGTTTTGGAAGAATAAATATAGCAAATATATTTAGACTTGATTAATTTTGTCTCTAATATTCTTTAGTATTATTATCGTAACAGAAATAAGCCAATTTTATTGATACTAATTATTGCCGCAATGTGGTCCGATCAACAAAATAGTTAATCTGTCTAAATAAGGCTTTTTATCGCAGTTACGTTGAATTTATATACATCACTTGAAAATTAGTTAGATGATAGCTACTTTCAAGGAATTGTTTGTAATGAATATATTATAAATCTGATCAAAATAAATTAAGCATTATTCACTTATTATTTAAATATTAAATAACTCGCATTAGATATTCAATTATGCTATTTTTTGTATAAAATATTACCACAACAATCCATTCTGACAGGCACTTTCAAACGATTGCTTTTGTATTCGAACATGTCCGATTGTTAGGTTGTTGATCGTTATTATTATGCGTTTCATACCGTTCAAATACTGATCAACATTAATCATACTGATAATGGAATCACAATAACCTTATCATACAACACAATTATATTAAAATAAATGGAATGTATACGATATAATAAGTAAGGCGAAATCTACGATAGGAAAATACTTAAATACGACTACAATAAGACAATGTTATATAATTATATAGGATTCAAATTCTAACACTATGTAAAATATTAGCAACCATTTATATTTCTCTTACCCCTAGATATAACCGTTGAGCTGTTCAACACTTATCACACTGTTTCCTAGCACATTGGCAAGCCCTGGAGTCGCTCGTGAGCAATAATGGCAATTATCCCTCGGCAATATTCTACGCAATCGTACAACAGCCTCGCTTCACAAGGTGCTATACACATCCGAACAAATAACGATACCGCCATTGCACCTCACTAGTTCACGTAATATACATAAAAATAGCTAAATTTACCGTTTAGTGCAATCGGCAATACCTTGTACGAACCTAACCGTGCATAAATATACATATCTTTTTTGGAATGACAATCAGACTTGTACACTAATCAATCTCTCTTTGTTCAAGCACGCCCCTCCATTTTGTGCACTCGGGGCGTGTCTCACTGGATACCGATACCGATGAAGGTACCTAAGTGTCTCTAGGGTCTACATGATGATACAGCACCTGTGCGACCTGGTGTCGCCGACCACGTCGCTGGTGTTCCCCGAGAACCGCGGCACGGTCCCCGAGCTGGGCGACAGCGAGCAGCGGGTTCAGCTGCACCGGCATCTCCTGCTTTGTGACCTCCGGTATCGAGTTGATGCTGTGGTTGTTTGTTGAATTCAAACTGTTCTCCACCGGACTACCGTTTGTTCTAATTTGAGCTCGCTGCTTCTTCAAATCCGCTAGAGTGCCTGAAACGTTCCAATGCACAGATTACAATCACGAAAATATAGTCTGTCGCCGAAATAATAAATTTATTAACTTCAAAAATAGTTCGCATTCCTTTGAGATAAGCATAACAGTTTCATTGAATATGCGGATGTTTCTCAATCATAAGTAGTGCATCACTTTCACATTTGTTAGTAAACATTATGCTTATCTTCATTAGAGCAACACAAGTGAATTAATGAAAGTATAATAGCGCAAAAGAACATTTCGTCATACGTGTAAAAATGCTTAAGCTTCAAGAATATTCATAGTGTGACAAGGTAAACAAACGTGTATAAACAACAAGAGGAAGAAAGATAGAAGTACTCGTATATGTAAAGTGGGAAGATACATGCAAAATCCAAAATGTGACAAATAGACCCAAATAGAAACGATATCACGTAAGGAACATTGGACCACTACACTAAGACGCATGCAACTAGTAGCTACAACCAGAGACTGCTTGCCTCATATGCATCCTCGAGAGCGATTCGATACTGGAAACCAGCACAGTCCCTCCGTTATGTCATTTTAATATTTATAAACCATCACTGTGCAAAACTGTTAGAGTAACTTTACATATAAGTTGTTATACAATGTGCTATATAAATAATGTGCTTTACGTTCAATTGTTCGTAAGGATGCATATAATTACCTGCGTTAATCATGACGGTGACATGAACATTAATTTTACCATTATTGTCTGTGGTGTAGGTCGCAGTGCCGCTCTCAGTGATGGCGATCTGGTTGGGGTTCACAACCAACTCTTTCCTACCGTCTATGTTGTCCTCGGATTTGAAGGCATCGTTGTCTTGTCCCTCTGGCGCTTTCCTGATGCCGTTGGGCAGGCTCTTCTCAAAGTGTTTGGTATCACTGACGGCGTCCTGGGCGGCGAGCGAGCCCGGTGCATAGTGGGACGCGGCGTTCACCCCGAACAGTGGATTCGATATCTTGGGTTGGGTGTACGTCAGGGCGTCATTGGGGTCGCCGACGTCGCCGGTTCTCTGCGTCCGCTGGTTGTACGAGTGCTTGGGGACGGCGTAGTCTACGTTGGAGTCGTAGCTCTGGTTGGAGGTCGTCGAACTGGTGGATAGCCGCTTGTGCGTCAACTCATTTGGCTGCATTTGGTTCGCCGTGTTCTGATCATTTTCCATGCCATTACTTAGGCCCTGTAATAGAAAAAAGGGAAGAGTGAATAATCATCATTACATATTTTAAACCAGTCTAATAAACGAAACTAATGTAAGAATCTCGGAATTTGCTGAAAACTTGCATGAAACTTTATCATGTCATCTTTGCCTTTGAACCTATATACGGCAAGATATCCGCGCCTGTTTAAAATGAAAGATAAAAGTTCAAAAGAACAAATTATTTCTTTCTCTATTACACTACAAACCGCTTGACTCTTACAAACTTGAAATTCGGTGAGATTAGAAGTCCTTAAGTAGTAAAACTAGTAAGCGTTATTTGGAAATATTGTATTTCCTATTTGCTTAGCAGAGAAAAGGGATCGTATCAAGATCGACTAATAACAGGCATACATAGTTTGCACGTAATAGGTTCCGGGATTTCGGGACTGCGTGCTTTATGCTCTTTATGTTGAAAACGATTAAACCTACAAAAAAAAAACAATAATTAAAGCCGCAGGGAATTTTAATATTACTAATGTAACTAATTCTATTAAAAAAATATAATGTAATTTGAAATTAACAGACGTCTACGGATTTTTTTTTTTTTATATAATATGGGTTTGCACTTGACATCATCTCACCTGATGGAGAGTGACAATGAGGTCTAAGATGTATGAGGATTCCCTACCACATAAGGGTTTTGAGACAAGATGCACCGTGCATTCACGCCGTAATCACGTCTTGTTAAGTAACACTCGCCCGCACAGTATCATTCAGTAACAAACCGTACCTTTTGTGGTTACTTGTTAATCTTTGTTAAATGTTGTTCATCGCATCCACACCGCCAGTAACATAAACATATTAGGAACATTAAATAACTTTTTGTTGGCGGATCTTCCACGGTAACATTTGGAAACATTTCTCAACAAAAACTAACTGTGGTATGGATGCACTGTTAGGATGGCATAATAAAGGTTTATGTGAAGTTTCTGCTGGGTTCCTCAAGGAATTATCTATTCTGTGACCGAGGTAAAACCCTTCAGTTGATTGGAGTGTTTTGAATGCGTTATGCACGCATGTAGAAGCTGGGGCTTACATTTTTTATTGACGATGAAGTAATTTCGTAATAATATATATATTTTTTATAATTAAAAGATAAGAACAAGTAAACTTTGAGGCTAATTGAAATTCCAACATTTTCTACAAACACAGTGCTCAAAAGTTACATAACCAAGTAAATATTGCGTCAATTACCTACAGTAAAAAATTTCGCAAAAATAGTGAAATATACTATGTTTCGTCCGAGTTTCATGTGGTCGAACTTTCGTACTTCTTGCCCTGATAAATTCGTTGACTCATCCATCATATTGCAGAGTAATAGTACCATTGAAAAACTGAAAAACGAGACGAAGAATTCTTACAAGAGCTAAAAACATCTGTTACTGGTTAAAAAATAATTTCATATGTTGTTTAGGATGGTTGGTAGAAGACGTGGTTAAAGGGATGTAAATGTTCCCAGTAACACCCTGTATGTTGTTTCAAGAAAAACCTATTCACAGGTCACATCAAAGCGAGATAATTGATTTCGCCTTTAATAAGAGTAGGTTCTACCTGTGAGTTCATTATTTGAAGTAAATGTAATCTTGCAAAGCAATTTGTAAGAGATTCAACAATGTGTACTCTAACATTTTATAACTGCTAGGTGGGACTACCGTAAACACATCAAAGGGCCTACAAAGAAACGCTGCTGTGGTCTTTTTTCTCTTTCGTGATGGCACGGTTTCGATGTAGGTCTTCAGTTTCCATCATAGACTAAGATAAGGCAAGGTTAAATAGTATTAATGGAAATAAGTTATTTTAATAAATAGTCTGGATAGTTTCCAATGTGTTACGGATTTCGCAGTTACAAGAAAAGATTATATGTAAGCTTTATCTAAATGAGTTTTTTATAAATTATTAGCATACTTGTAATTAATTACCCCATTTACGTGTTATGGTTACGTTTTCGAAACATTTAAGATAACTATAACATCTTACGTGAAACGTAGTTCGATATATCTCATTCATACTTCAGTCTTTCACGCAATAACTACTTGTCCGATTCAAGTGAAATTTGGTACACAGTCTAGAGCGTGAGAAAGGATATAGACTATTTTTTAAATGGAAGTGGATAAGGATTGCTGCTTTTAAAGTAACTATTTCACGCGGACAAAGTCGCAAGTTTCTGCAAAAATAATATCTACTTATTCATAGTCATTCATTACATATTAATTAAGGTATCTTCATGAAAATTTTTAGAAAAATGTAGGATTGATAGGTTTACGATTTTGAAAATAAACAAAATTATGTCAGCAGGGTTGTAGTCAGTACCAGTAGTAATTTCGACACCATCGAATGAGTAGGTGAACTTATTTAGATATATGTTTAAGTATCTAAGCTACATATAGTCGATAACAACACCGTGTAAGTAATTTTTAACAACTTTACAATATACGAAAAAATTGTGCGGTGCAGACCTATTGACGCACTGGCATTGATCTTTAAAATACACTATAACATACCCTATATCGGAGCCCTAGGAACCTCCGGCTCCTTGCGCAGGCGCCGCAGGTTGTCGTGTGTCAAAAACATAATATCCAGAGACATTTTCCGAGTATCAGTCGAGCACAATACACATCATCATCACTAATACACACGAGGTCCTTGGAAAAAAACAATACACTAACACTTTATGAGGGACCATAAAGGAAGAATTGAAGTTCGAGATAGAATATTTGGATATCAAAATGCATTATCGGTATGAGGAGGATTGTAAACCGCGTGTGTTGTGTGTGGCGCACTGACCACACGGACTGGCGGCGCCCGCGCCGGCCACCGGTGAGAAGGGTAGGGCTGTCCCTCGGACAACAGCCTACACTTACAATAAGGTCGAAGTCCTAGAAAGGGTACGTTTAGAAATCCGATCTAGTTTATTTTTCGCATTACATTACCTTTCGCAGCCTGTAACTGTTTTGAGAAATATAAAATTGACGGACCGTATCAGTATTGCGTGATATCTAGTTCTAATAAACATTCTGACGGTGAAATCTTACAGAGACGGTACTGGACCCAGTTTATTATATTTGTGTCAGAAGAATTAGTTCGTGATCATAAAATGTTCCGTATTTATCGTACATGATGTTTTTACAAAAGTTTAAACGAGTGGAAATTTTTTCGCCGAATTTCGTCATTATACAGAATGTTTAATAATTTGCACATTACGTATAGCTAGGAATTCAACGTCACTAACACTATATACTGTTCAGGATCAGATCGATGACAGTCAGTAGTCGTCAACCCTAGCGACAAGCAAGCGTGAGGGAAATCGCATGAAAAGTTAGTGAATCGCTTCGTGTCGTCAATCAAAGCGCAAGGCGGAACGAGATGAGAATAAAACATTATTAACATGTCTCCTATGGTTAATTCATGGCACATTTTATCAGATAATAGTTTTGAATAGGAACGGAGTCTTCAGTAGAAATTCATTAAGAACGCTGTACAATTCAATTTATAAACATTTTGCGATACAAGTACATTAATACAAGATGCGATGGCAACTCAGTCGATAATAACGCACGTTTCCACCGGGTTCAAATCTAGGATTTGAAACCGGCATGCTAGGGCATTCACCACTGAATTTATCAAATCTATGTGCGAGCGTATTTCTAACATAGTTTCGAATAATATCTGAAACGAGTAACCATATTCAGTTGGCCTGGTACCCTGTTAGACGGCAGCAGCTTCATTGTATTTACCAGGCCCCAGATCCTGAATCATGGTCTAAGTGTATCCGGGCTCCGAAGCGACAGTTCTGGACGTAACCGAGAATTACACGGTAAGATGAGAGAGATGATGTGGATGAAGGAGAATACAAATATCAACTGTTATAATTTCGTAGAGAGAAAGCATTAAAAGTTATTTATATCTCACATTAATGGAAGACAGGTGCATCGAAAACTATGCGTGCAATTTAAATTGTTCGATTTCTTTGTCTACATAACTGTTTTTATTCCACAGCAGGCCAAGTTGCCTACCCCGACAAGCAGAACCGCACCTGTAGAAGACTATTAACATCTGTCCAGAAATATTTTTCAAATAAATTATTTTAATTATTACAGCTACGAGCAATGAAGGTAATTAAAAAATCCAGCTTCTCTGACTGATTTCCTTTATGTGCCCACCAGAGTACCTACATGTGGATTATCGTGTGACTAAAACAGTTTTTTTATGTGATAGGTGGCAGACGAGCAGACCGATCACCTGATGGTAAGGAATAGTCGCCGCCCATAGATACCTGCAACACCAGTAGAGTCACAAGATTTTTTTTTCGAAGTTACGTACTCATGCGATCCCTCTACAGGATAAAGACAGTATTAGGACTGAGAATTGTTAATATTAAAAACCCTTATGTACGCAAAACATTAATTTATACATTTTCTAAGAGAACCTTGTTTGTCTACGTTTCGTTCTAAGCAAACAATAGCGTGACTGATATTATATGCACCTGTTCCTCTTCAGTTGTTTCTTTATTTGTCTGTCATCGTGACAGACCACAACATGCATAGGTACGATTATAGTCACATCACACACTCTTAAGAGGAACACAGATTGATGAAATCTTTCATCAATCCAGGAGAAGGGGGTTTAAAACGTAAGCAGCGCACTTGTGACACCACTATTGTTGCAGGTGTCCATGGGCGGCGGTAATCGCTTATGCGTGATCCGTCCTCGTCTGCCACCTACATATACCTATCATGAAAAAAAAAAACGTAAAAATACTTGACATGATTTACAGCAGTTTTTAGAATGGCATACGATGTCGGCGGGTAACGAATGCCAAGCATAGCTCATGGCTACGAGCTGAACAGTCCAACCAGACCGCGCTCTATCACTTCCCCCGTACTTTCTCTGCTTTCGACACGTACTCCAGTAATTAGACGGACTCCGCTGATTAATTATACGACCGTATGTGTTCTACGTATCGGTAATTGGGTTCGTATTTCATAAATAGTAAAATATTAATTTATTTAATTAACGCTTTGTAATCGGAAACCGTCGGAGTCCGATAGGAATTAAGGACAATATAATGTGAGATTGATGATCAGTAGATGCATGATGGACCGGCTAGATGGAGTGACGATCTGCGAAAAGCCGTTGGTATGGACTGGATGCGTCTAGCCGAAGACAGGGTAAAATGGCGAACATTGGGGGAGCCTACGTCCAGCAGTGGGCTGAGACAAGCTGATGATGTTTGAATTAGGTTGACATGCGAGAGTGACGGCCGGTTTCTGAATTGAGAATTTGAAGTTAAAAAGTAAAATAAAATAAATAAATAAATAAGTGACATACTGTCCAAGTTACAAAACATGGTCAGCCACACGATAAATTATACTGTCATCTGTCAAATTTCTGCAATCGATGCTCACCTTAACTTCAACGTTTAGTTTAATACCTATCAGTTGAAGAATTTAAGTTTTTAGTAAATTTCAGTATCTGTGTACATGAAACGTACAGCACAGTACATATAAAATGAAACTCAGACTAAACACACTTAAAATATTTAAATGAATACATGTTCATCATTCCACACAATCCGATCATTCTGTACCGTCTGGTCTGCTCAAGGATATTCCTTCTTCCTAACAATTAGTATGTGAAAGTACTCGGTTAATTAAGTGTACTAGGTATTCTGAACACAAGAAACAAGGTTTGGGAAAACAAAAGAAGTAGGTACAAGTAGTTATAGTCACGTCCACGGTAAGATTGCGCGTTTGATGTGTGTGTTGCGCTATCAGTTGTTTAGCGTTTGATGTGTGCATTTTTAGATGAGCTGAATAAAAGTTTTCTATGATGAAAAAATAGGGGGACGGGCGATTTAAAAATTGTAATTCTAACAAAATAGGTTTATATATATTATATATATGGAAAAGCAATTTCGATTGATATATATTATTACAAAGTTCTAAATTAGTATAATTAGTGGTTTTCAGTGTATAAGTCTGGTATTTTTTTTAACATTGTGTTGCGATATATCGCGGAATTGTGGCTATTTATTTAATTTAAAACTTTTGATACATCAGACGATACTTTTAGTTTTGGTACGTACAGTATCTGACTGTGATTTCAATCAACTGTTAATTACTCACTTTCCAATTTCTCACATAAAGTAAGTAGTAAGCAGAGTAAAAAAAGCGACTTTACTTAACTTTTTTTAAAGCATATACTTTCTGCAAATGTAAGTCAAGAAGATGATTGTTTCTTATAATGTTAAATGTAATAATTACTGAGCCGTGAATACGATGCAATTACAACATCTATCTAGGATTTAGCCTTCTCGCTTCAGCTTACTTTCTTCCAATTACTTAGAACGCACACTCATAAAATTCAGTTTTTATATTGTCTTCTGATGCGCAATCAAACAAGGAATGTAGGTATCATGTTCAATCTGGGCCGGAAGATGTAATTTCATAAAATAAATAGCGCCTGGGGGTCTACTCCGCCAAACGATATCGAATTATTCGTAACGATACTCTATATAATCGACGAACATTCCGACGACGTCTCTGATGGTATCGTTAAGAGTATCGTCTCGAGATATCGAGATTTGACGTTTGTGAAGCTGTCAAATTCAATTATTCGTATTTTAAGCTGTGTTCGAGTAGGGTTTTTGTATGAACTGACGTATCGTTACGAATAATTCGATATCGTTTGGCGGAGTAGACCCCCTGCGCTGTTTCGATTGAGTGAGGGTGCTGTAGGCCCAATCCGAGGGAAAGTTTAAAGGTTAGCACTTGTGACTCTACTCAAGTTGTGGGTGTCTATAGCGACACTTTGTTGGTCTGTCGCCTATCAAATAAAAATAAAACGGATATTTTTAAAATCTAGAAGTGCATACTAGGATTCTAACATACGACCTTCTTTTTAGAAGACGCAAGTTCTTAACCACTGAGATACCATCGCTCATACCGATTCTCACCTAGTCAATTAATTACATTTTAGTTTTTTTTTATGTGATAGCTAACAGACGAGCAGGCGGACCTGATGGTAAGCAATTGCCGCCGCTCATGGACACCTGCAACACCAATGGAGTTACAAGTGCGCTGCCAACCTTTTATCCCCTTCCCCCCGGGGTGCCTCCGGTACCCTCACTCACTCGGCGAAACACAGCACAGGGGCTAGCTTCACGCCGGTTTTCTGTGAGGCAGTGGTATCACTCCGGTCGAGCCGGACCCATTCATGCTTTCAGTAAAATATTCAGTTAAATACTGATGGAGGAACCTTGACAGATTGTAATTATTGGTCGACGCGTCCTATGGGTAGACCACCTGCCCGTTGGTCCGACGATATTGTAACGGTAGTAGGTGTGGCGTGATAAAGAAGATGCCTATACTCAGCAGTGGGTGGACATGAGCTGATATGATAATGATGATATTGAAGTATTGGTATGAACATCCACACAAGTCCATACATTGTGTTCATTTTAATCATGTTTAAAGCGTTCTAGCAAATTTTTGCGTGGTTTCTCTTAGATGATTTCGATAGAAATCGAAAACAAATTGACTCAGGAACATAACAATTTATTTAATTTCAATGAATTAGGTTTCAATTTCGGTCTTTAGCTTCAAAAACACTAATAAGTATCCAAATTATTCTGACTAGGGATGTGCTTGTTACATTAACAAGCGCACATGCGCTCACGCAATGTTGATACGCGCTATTTAACTATTATCTGTTTCCGATAATCCTCCTACAGGGTATCTATACTATGGGCCATAAATACTACGTCTTTGCCTCGTGTTTTCATTGAAAGTAAATTAAATATACTATAACTAGATACTACTACAGAAAGATACGCTGGGGTTACAACCGTAACCCTAGCGTATCGGTTACGATAAATCACTATAGTGATCTACGACGTAAAGTGTGTCGTACACGTGTTAGATGGATGAGTATCCATTGCTGAAATATGGATTTACTGTTAAGATGTTAACTAATTAAGTGATTGTTAGATTAACTCATTGTTTCTTATACAAAATATTATGTGATTTTATTATATGTATCATAATAAGTAAGAAATGGAAACTGCAACTGTAAAAAAAGTCACAGACATTTTTGTCGCAGTACTTATTGCAAAAGTAAAATATTAGGTTTTCTATTAATATAATAGCATCTGAACGTGTACTATGTTGAACAACTGTATTAAAAAAATAAGATGAAATCGATTTTAACAAAGATCTATAGGGAACACAAAATAATGACGGTTCAACTTGTACACATACGTAAAGGCGAATCAATGCGACAATCTCATAAAAACGTAATAATTATACAAACACTAATTCAATAGTGAAGAAATTGCAAGACATAAAATCTTGTAAGTACTAATAATTTTTACACCGCAATACTGCACTGCAGTGTAAACATTAATCAGTAGCTTGACTTATACACTCATGAAGTTTCAGGCCTAGGAAGGTATTTTTTTAAATAAAAAAGGCTCAGATTAACCGATGAGCGTTACTCAAACTGAGACGTCGACGACGACGCCCGTTCCGCAACTCAAACTACACTTATCGCAGTGGATTAATTGCAGCGGTTGCGCAGCGGAGGTGTGCTAGGGGCGTAAGCTACGGAAATGTTTACACTGTGGTCGGTACGTTTCGCTCGCGCCACATACCGGCTGCTAATACGAACGTAAAGCTGCCTCGCGTTGCTGCCCCCTAATTGGTGACCAATTACGCACAGTCCCGATGCCAGTTCCGCAAACACAGAGTTATTGGGTTTGGGAGATCTATCATACTCATATGTACACGGAGATGCATTAATAGCTAATGCGCACGAAATGTTTTTAGCGCTTTGGTTTACACGAAACTTAGAAATCTAATCAAACGGTCTTTGTTTTGAACTTTTTTTTCTATGATGTATCTCATTATTTGGATAGGCTTATTTATTCTTCTTTATTAAGTGATGGAAGACTTCACTTGTAATGTACAGACAGCCACATATCAGGTTACCACAACCTGTCAAATTTTCTCAATTTAGTTACTATGCAGTGGCCGCTGACTAAACTGTAGGTATTATTCATGAAAATGTAGGTCAGTTTTATAAATAGTTCATTTTCTTTATTTAACTTTTAAAGTGTTCGTAAGGGTCGCTTTAACAAAATTACTACAAAACGGAAAGTGTCCGAACTGCGGAATATTGCACAACAGATTCAAAGTGGAGATAACCTCGAAATCCATCCGCGTAATAAAATTAATAATGAGTTCATTAACATAACGCCAGCTTTATTACAAATTACGCTTAGTTATGTAGGAATCATAAAGGCAATCGAAATTGGAGCAACCTAAGTACCTAATTTCGACATAGTACCCAATTTCGACATAGTACCTAATTTCGACATGTGCAATAACGTAATCAATCAAATATCAGCTTTTTAAAATGACGAAATACAGGGCGTCGTGTGCCCTTAAAAAAGGCTATCTATTCCTACAATATAACTCTGGCACTTATAAATTTTAGATTGATAATTATTTGGAAAATATCAACATATCCCTAATAATATAAAGTAAATTTAATTTTCAAAAGTAACAAATAACTTTTTCGTATGGAGCAAATATGGGGAATATCACCAAAAAATATAATATATGCCCACAACATACAGGTAGTAAATTGGGTGTTAGAGTTTGTATGAAAATGTGAATTATTCTTTGCGATTTGAATGCTGTCCCCTTTGAGTAGGCTGTCCCCCACAAAAAAAATGTTTGAACACTAGATTAGGTATGTAAAATGGGGTTTTTTGTTTTCCCAATTGTTATTGGTACTGTATGTAAGAGAGTTGTATCATTTATGCGTCAGACCAAAAAAAAAGAAAATTCATACATGTGTCGACTTTGAAAAGGTAGGTAACAACAAACAAACAAAGAACATCTGTTTAAAGATTGTAAGAAGATTCTGTCTTGAGATTAAAAAGCGATATATTATCTTGACGTGATCGGTCGTTTAAAAGACGCGTGGAAGTTATCAAGTCTATTCATCAAGAACAGTAGCAAATAATGTTGGAATAGTATGTGTAATAAAAAAAATATGTACTTCTATATGGCCCCCTCACTTCGTTTCTAGACATGAGTTCCACGCACCAATAGATGGCGCTGGGTGTCGATTGTATCACGCTAGTGTTTCGCCTTTTCGGTTTGTATATAAGGTTTGTCGATGTCTCTAGATATGGTTGAATAATATTAACGAACCTTTAACGGTCATCATAAACGTTTTTTTACAAAGCTATAGTAGTACAAAGTCTTTTGTAGTTAAATATTATGAAATTAGTGTAGATAAAACCAGTTATCTACTAAATATATTAGCTAAAGTAGCTCTCGACTCATAAATAACCCTAAATTAGACACATGCTTGTATGTTAACTTTATGTAACTTGGGGCATTACTAACTGTGACTAAAGTAATTATATGTGAGCTATGTACGCAATATATTACACGTGTTGTCACGACTGTGACCGATTCTCTATTGTTTTCACTTTCACGGTTAGTTGTTTTCCACGTATACGAGTGAAATGTACACACTTACTACTTCGTACTAATTAGTGAACAACGATTCTGATGAATGGAATGACAGTATATCATTTTTAAATTTTTGTCAAAGTATTCTGATGACATTAATTGTTGAATGCCAACACGAAGACAATGCTGCTGTTATAAATCTGTAAAATATTTTAATGTAGACAGATCACCTGATCCGTCTGCTGGTAAGCGATTGCCGCCGCTTATAGACAGACACCCGCATCACCAGTGCACTTGTGACTCCACAGTCATAAGTAAACCCTATCCCCCGATTGGGCCTCTGCTACCCTTATTCGCTCGGCGGAATACAGCGCAGGCGCTGCTTCACGCCGAAGTTCTGTGAGGCGGTGGTAACATTCCGGTCGAGCGAATAGACAGAGCAATGAAATAAAAATACTGGACTTATTGACTGACAAATAAAATATCTATCCAATCTCTGTTACAGCCGAAAACATTAGCTGGTATATCTAACGCAATCATACAGATGAACAAGATGACTACTGGAGTGGCGTGGGACCGTCCCCCTATAAAATGGGTGAACGATATGTTCGACTCGAAGTCCAAATTCGGATGCAAAAGGAGAGCTGGAGGCCTATGTCAGAGAATTGGCAGCAAACTGTCTGAAGATGATATTGAGACATCAAAACCGCTGGAAGAGGCCTATGTCCAAGAGTTGGCTGCAACATGGCTGAAGATGCCAAAACCATATCTTTGACATAGCAATCATGAGTACTGTTCTTACTATGGGCTGAGGACCTGTCCACATCTGTCAGTTGACGCATTCCAGCAAAATTGCAGCGTGTTTAGCAACCGTTATCAATGATATCTCGTGAGAAAGTCGAAAGTTGAATAATGATTTATTTGCATTTCATCTTGGCGCGTTACGAGCAGCGCCACACAATAGTAAACTTAACGTCTTTAATTACTTTTGTTGGGCGCACAACTCATACGCTCAGTATGAAAGTACAGAGGGGAAACTGATAACATATTATACATAGGTATAATATTAAAAACTCAAACAAAACAAACCAAATGCAGTTAACGATCTTTTAGATATACCCCGGCAGTGTAATACTTGTGTTAGTGGTGTTATAATGGTAAACAGTATAGTTAATTGAGTGCTTATGAAGTACTTCTGTAGACTGTTATTAACTTCGACATATTAGCGAAATGTGAAATGATTTTTTTTCTCAAGATATAGATGTTATTCAGATATGAAACAGACAAAGAAATAATTAAATTCTTATATTACATTTCTGCATTCGGAAACTTTTGTTCTATTTTAACGTTATTTTACCACCCTTGCACGTAGCAAAAACATGTGTGCCAATATTTTTTTAGCTATATATAAAAATCTTGTATAAACTACTAATTAACGTCATACTTAAAAAGAAATAACATACGATTGAACAAGAGAATAAATTAAGAACGGATAATTAATTTTGTGCGATACGATAATTCTGTTACTCTATGGCGCACGCGTCGCCATTATTATGTTGATTAGTTTAATTACACGCATGCGTTCAAAGGAAATAAACGTTGGATTACTACAAGATTATACGCAACTACTATAATAAGGCTAAGCACACAAACCGAGAAACTATCAACTTTTCCCCCTTAATACAAAATGGAGATTAAAATTATTGATCATGGTTTAAAAAGATTTTGTCACTTTCATAAAAGGGACAGTGACATCATCAGTTTTAAACCAAAAAAAACTTTAGACAAAGTTTTGTAAGTTTTACGCTTTTCAAATCTACGGCCATCATTATGAATGATGTATAGTTAGCAAATAGAGATGATCCCTTGCAACGGCAAAGTTCCTTTGCACTGAGCTATGCGTGAGTGTAAGATTATATCGCCTAGCTTTGGTACACTGGCAAGTTTATGGATTGGTGCTATTACCGAACGGGGAAACCCGCATTTTTTTTATTAACTGGAGAAGTTGCATCAATTTGAAACTTCTGCTGTCGAGAGAACTGAAAACTGTCAAAAATTTAACTAACAAGAGCACCTGTGCCAACTTTTTAAAGTTCTATTTTCTATACTATGAATACGGAGATCAAACTTGCCCAGTGTGCTTAGCGCCTAACACAACTCTCATTCACATCGCTGCGTAGATTCCCTAAGCCTTAGGTATAATAAAAGTATTATCACAGCATGGACATTCTAATCTCATAATAATCTGTTTACTAAATACTTTCCCCACATTGACGAGTCATAACCGACGACTGATTAACATAATTTATTTTACAACGAGTATTCTATTATAATGCAGAGAGAAACCGTTTATTTATTGTAATCAGAAATATTACCGAATGATATAAAACTCAACCAGGCATGGTAAAGCAAAAAGGTTGCAGTAGAAAATCTGTGCACGGATTAAAATATCGGAATAGGCTCAGGTCGAAAATATTAAGTTTAGATTCATTTTGAAGACAGACGAGTCAATCTTCTATACTATTTATAAAGAGATAAATTCTATAGACGTCGACAAACCTCATATAAAAATCGAAAAAGCGAAACACTAGCATAATGCAAGCAACGCCCAGCGCCATCTATTGGTAGACAGTGGAACTATCCCAAAACGAAGTGAGGGCGGGCCACTATTATTAAATAAAATTAACATACATAGGTCTCCCCTAATGTTGTCCACACAGATCGGTCCTGAACCGCATCCAAGCGATTCCCGTGACTTTCACCAAACCGTCGGTCCACCTAAGGAGGCCTGGCACGGCTGGGACTTCATTACGAGATCTTATCTATAGACAATTTTACGATCTACTAACTTTGTCTGAACCGTTTTTCGATAGCTCTCATTGTTTCAGAGATATACGCAAAAAACGCAAATTTGTGACCTAGAATAAGAAACAACTTAATGGCGGGATCGATGGGGACTTTTAACATATTTGTAATGACGTATTTAAGGCCTGCACATAAATCCAGCTTGTCAGTAATTAATACAAACCGAAATATCTATCTGGACTAGACTTCTTTCCAGCGATACCTAAGTCGGCCTACCGAGCGTCGGCCCATCAGTCGGCTGTGCTATGAACGTAAACTACTGAAATTGAATTTGTCTCCATTCTCATGGGACTTCAAAGTAACTTAATCTTACCTGCAACTCATCATCCACGGCCGAGTCGAATGTCTCCCGAAATCTCGCTTCGCCTATCGCATCGGCCTTCGCCACCAACTGCTTCTCCCGTAGCGAGGTACGCCGGACGGACCGCACCCTGGACAAAAATAAGATAATTGAATATTTAAATCAAGAATCTACACATACACACAGCATACCGTAACGTTCATTAATAAGTATACAACCTCATTCAATTATGAACATTAGTCCTGGCATAAGAGTCGAGGTGTTTATATTTTATTGCTGGCGACTGTACATAGCAAATAAGGTGATTCGGAAATGAGACCACAAACTTGTATTATGTGACTTATTTAATAGCAATTTAGGGGGCATTTTCATTAGTCGTTGCACGGGTAGAACGGAGGAGAGGGCCGAACGACCGACTTATCTGTTCTATAATAAACTTTCAAATAAGGTAAATGTAGTAGAAACGCGCTGAACGAGAATCGTTAAACGCTTAAAGCAAATTTAGCGCTGTACCCGACTTTTAAGCAGCCTTTGTAGCACCATCTTTTTTAACTTACATAAACGACTACATTAGATCAATGAGGGTTTTTGCAAATGCAAAATCCGATAGTTGGCGTTACGTTGACGTCAGGTCCGACAACGAGTGGATTGGTTACATTAAATTGACGAATCATGACGTCAAAATTATGAAGTTATGACACAGCCATTCTATCGGAACGCTATCGAAACGCCATCTATCGGATTTTGCATTTAAAAAATGTACGGCCTATTTCGCGCTCGAATGGGTGATGTGGTTAAAAGGATGTATGTAAATGTTCACAGATACACACTATGAAGTTCGTGCTAAGTCTACTGGTGTAAAAGATGAGCTTATGGCGAAGGTAGTACACTGGAGGTGCTGCATCTCTCTCTTTCTCTCTCAGTGTCGGCGGTCGGGGTGCGGCGGCGCTCCTCCTGCTGTCCTCACGGTGACACGCTACGGTCACTCTGCACCTGGTGCTAGTGTACCTGGAGGTGCTGGAGACATAGCTCACCGGATTATCAAGCTGAAGTGGCAGTGGGTTCGCCATATCTGCCGCAGAATTGACAACCGTTGGGGTAAACGAGTTCTGGAGTGGAGACCGCGTCTCTATAAACGTAGTGTAGGACGATCGGGCTGACCGGGTGCTGGTGTACCTGGAGGTGCTGGCGGTGGAGGAGGAGCGGCGCGCGGCGGCGGCGCGGTCGGGGTGCGGCGGCGCTCCTCCCGCTGTCCTCACGGTGACACGCTACGGTCACTCTGCACCTGGTGCTGACGGTGCTGGTGTACCTGGAGGTGCTGGCGGTGGAGGAGGAGCGGCGCGCGGCGGCGGCGCGGTCGGGGTGCGGCGGCGCTCCTCCCTGCTGTCCTCACGGTGACACGCTACGGTCACTCTGCACCTGGTGCTGACGGTGCTGGTGTACCTGGAGGTGCTGGCGGTGGAGGAGGAGCGGCGCGCGGCGGCGGCGCGGTCGGGGTGCGGCGGCGCTCCTCCCGCTGTCCTCACGGTGACACGCTACGGTCACTCTGCACCTGGTGCTGACGGTGCTGGTGTACCTGGAGGTGCTGGCGGTGGAGGAGGAGCGGCGCGCGGCGGCGGCGCGGTCGGGGTGCGGCGGCGCTCCTCCGCTGTCCTCACGGTGACACGCTACGGTCACTCTGCACCTGGTGCTGACGGTGCTGGTGTACCTGGAGGTGCTGGCGGTGGAGGAGGAGCGGCGCGCGGCGGCGGCGCGGTCGGGGTGCGGCGGCGCTCCTCCTGCTGTCCTCACGGTGACACGCTACGGTCACTCTGCACCTGGTGCTGACGGTGCTGGTGTACCTGGAGGTGCTGGCGGTGGAGGAGGAGCGGCGCGCGGCGGCGGGCGCGGTCGGGGTGCGGCGGCGCTCCTCCTGCTGTCCTCACGGTGACACGCTACGGTCACTCTGCACCTGGTGCTGACGGTGCTGGTGTACCTGGAGGTGCTGGCGGTGGAGGAGGAGCGGCGCGCGGCGGCGGCGCGGTCGGGGTGCGCGTGCAGCGCGCGGCGGCGGCGCTCCTCCTGCTCCGCGCCCAGGCGCACGATGCGCGCGCGCATCTCGCCCTCCTCGCAATGTCTGCCACACAAACAATTAACAACATAAATAAATTATAATAATAAATAAATGCAACCGGCGTGAAGCAGCCCTTGTACTGTGTTTCGCCAAGTGTATGAGGGTACCGGAGGCCCACCGGGGAGGAAGAGGATAATATGTTGGCAGCGAACCTTGATGTTTTATGACGTTCAAACGAATCTCAACCGCATGGTAGTAGACCACATTTTTGGCTTACTTATCTATATACTAATATAATAAAGCTGAAGAGTTTGTTTGTTGTTTTTTGTTTGAACGCGATAATCTCCGAAACTACTGGTGCGATTTGAATAATTCTTTTTTTGTTGGATAGTTCATTTATCGAGGAAGGCTATAGGCTAAATAACATACGCTATGACCAATAGGAGCAAAGACAGAGCGGTAAATGTGTAAAAAACGGGGAAAATTATTCATTTTTGAAGGCTTTCTTTGCGTGCGCTGCGAAAACGGTTCAAGATACACAAAAAATAGTATGAAAGAATTATTCCTCTATACATGATCTAAAAAAAAAGTCTGCGACGGCATATGTCTATCTTTAAGGTTAGTCACAATGACCGTTTTTATGGTACCAAATTGGTCGAAATAATTTGTTTAAGTTGTATCACATAATAATATTAAGGGGGTTGTAAGGGGTTAAAAGAGGGGTAAAAAGTTACTTTTCCACGCGGACGAAGTCGCGGGCGGCCGCTAGTGCGTAATACGTAAACTACTGAAATTGAAATGTCAATAGTTCGAAGCGTCTCCATTCTCATGGGACTTCAAAGTAACTGAATCTTACCTGCAACTCATCATCCACGGCCGAGTCGAATGTCTCCCGAAATCTTGCTTCGCCTATCGCATCGGCCTTCGCCACTAACTGCTTCTCCCGTAGCGAGGTACGCCGGACGGACCGCACCCTGGACAAAAATAAGATAATTGAATATTTAAATCAAGAATCTACACATGCATACCGTAACGTTCATTAATAAGTATACAACCTCATTCAATTATGAACCTTAATCCTGTCAGAAGAGTCGAGGTGTTTATATTTTATTGCTCGCGACTGTACATAGCAAATAAGGTGATTCGGAAATGAGACCACAAATTTGTATTATGTGACTTATTTAATAGCAATTGTAAGGGGTATTTTCATATTCGTTGCACGGGTGTAACGGAGGAGAGGGGCCGAACGACCGACTATCTGATCTATAATAAACTTTCAAATAAGGTAAATGTAGTAGAAACGCGCTGAACGAGAATCGTTAAACGCTTAAAGCAAATTTAGCGCTGTACCCGACTTTTAAGCAGCTTTTGTAGCACCATCTTTTAACTTACATAAATGACTACATTAGATCAATGAGGGTTTTTGCAAACGCAAAATCGATAGTTGGCGTTACGTTGACGTCAGATCCAACGAGTGGTTACATTAATTGACGTATCATCATGCAAAATTATTTAACGCTATGACTAACAAGATGGTGTACTATGAAAATGAATGCAATTGTTATTTCGATTCTATGCAGTGAGAATAAAGATTACTTTGAAATGCCAAATCGCTTTACAGAAAATCGAGCCGAGCGAGATGGCGATCGACAGGAATATTCCTGTCTAAAGGGTTGCCATCATAAAAAAAAAACCTTTGTGGTATAACTTACGCAAAGTTTATATTCTTCTTCTGGGAACTTTCAAAATATTGAATAATTTAAAGGATGATACGTTGGAATTAATAATATTAAATGCAAAAGTGATCATCTAAAGTTGCGGTGTATCTTTTCGTAGGTGTTTATCAAGTTTATTTTTGCATTGAGTAGGGTGTCCATTTCGCTTGTCATCTAAAGACTGGATTTTTTACTGTTTCAGATTTCCAAAGAATGAAGAAATTAAAAAAAGGTGGCTTACCGTCATACCGGGAAAAATTACTAAACAAGTGATTTTCAAACGTTTCTAATGTAAGTCCAACCTTTAGATGATGATCAGTTCATATAGATAGTGCATTCGCATATAGTGCTAATGCAATAAAATGTAAATTTTCAAAGCTGTATTTTATATTTATGAAAATGTAAAATTTCTTCTAAGACTGAGACTCAATGCTCATAAAATTAATACTTGAGTGAAACGTGAGACATGTAAAGCAATATAAATTTAATATTTTGTTAAATTAAATAATGCTTTTATAAAGACACCGGGTTTTCATTTATTTCAAATTTGCATTAGAGAGATTTGATCCCCTAAGATCTAGTCTACCTGTTACTGGGATCAAGTCTCCCAGAATAGGGGACAATTGATCCTTTTGGAAAGTTCTGGGAAAATGCAAAAAAAATATATATATGAAGCACTAATAAATATAATCAAATAATGAGGAACAGTAGGTAGTTAACAAAATTGCCTACCTATGTACGTTTTGTTTTTATAGAACTAACAATGGGGATCAAGTGTCCCCAGTTTCCCCAAGAGTTTGTGAAAAAAATTAAATTTTAGTCAATATTCTTGCTCCTTAGAACCTTCAAATCGCAAAGTGTGTACGTTTGTATGAATAATACGCTATGGCCGGTTAAATGTGCCGCAGAGTGTATTATTATAGGTAGGTAAATAGAAAATCTAATAGGGCTAGCACAAACTTTTCGAAAAGTCGGTAGTCTCTTCGTATCGTACGTATACATAATAAGGAATTTTAATTTGGAACTTGTGTTTTTTTCATACAAAATTGCTCATAAATACTCAAACGATACTTTGAAACGTTCGTGCTAGCCCTTCTAGTTTGAATGGGCTTCACGAGTTTCCTAGAGAAAGCGATGTCCGACTCCCACGTGGGTGGACTGAGTTTGACAAACAATAATTGTAATCGAAAATCTAAATCGTGTGGTCACCTTATTAGAGTAGGACGCCAATCAAGTTATAGACATCTCACGAGGCTCGAATGCAAGTAATGAGTACGCCATCTAGTTCTTATATACAATATCTTTGCTTATCATTTAAACGCTATGACACAGCCAATGTCGTCAAACTTGGCCCTGACGTCTACGTAACGCCATCTATCGGATTTGCATTTAAAAATGATGGCCTATTTTGCGCTCGAATGGGTGAACGAAGATGTGGTTAAAGGGATGTAAATGTTCACAGATACACACTATGAAGTTCGTGCTAAGTCTACTGGTGTAAAAGATGAGCTTATGGCGTAGGTAGTACACTGGAGGTGCCGCATCTCTCTCTTTCTCTCTCTCTCAATGTCGGAGGCTCGCTGGTTAGTTACCTGGAGGTGTTGGCGGTGGAGGAGGAGCGGCGCGCGGCGGCGGCGCGGTCGGGGTGCGGCGGCGCTCCTCCCGCTGTCCTCACGGTGACACGCTACGGTCACTCTGCACCTGGTGCTGACGGTGCTGGTGTACCTGGAGGTGCGGCGGTGGAGGAGGAGCGGCGCGCGGCGGCGGCGCGGTCGGGGTGCGGCGGCGCTCCTCCTGCTGTCCTCACGGTGACACGCTACGGTCACTCTGCACCTGGTGCTGACGGTGCTGGTGTACCTGGAGGTGCTGGCGGTGGAGGAGGAGCGGCGCGCGGCGGCGGCGCGGTCGGGGTGCGGCGGCGCTCCTCCTGCTGTCCTCACGGTGACACGCTACGGTCACTCTGCACCTGGTGCTGACGGTGCTGGTGTACCTGGAGGTGCTGGCGGTGGAGGAGGAGCGGCGCGCGGCGGCGGCGCGGTCGGGGTGCGCGTGCAGCGCGCGGCGGCGGCGCTCCTCCTGCTCCGCGCCCAGGCGAACTATGCGCGCGCGCATCTCGCCCTCCTCGCAGATGTCTGCCACGCAAACAATTAACAACGTTATTAGAATTCAAATTATATAGTGTATTTGTGAACATTTACATCTCTTAACCATGTTTTATTAACCAGTCTGAACAACATTTGTTCAACCACTTTTCGAAATTCATTCAAAATTTTTTCGACTCCCCTTACAAAATTACCAAGTCGGCCTACCGAGCGTCGGCCCATCAGTCGGCTGTGCTATGAACGTAAACTACTGAAATTGAATTTGTCTCCATTCTCATGGGACTTCAAAGTAACTGAATCTTACCTGCAACTCATCATCCACGGCCGAGTCGAATGTCTCCCGAAATCTCGCTTCGCCTATCGCATCAGCCTTCGCCACCAACTGCTTTTCCCGTAGCGAGGTACGCCGGACGGACCGCACCCTGGACAAAAATAAGATAATTGAATATTTAAATCAAGAATCTACACATACACACAGCATACGACCAGTTTGGTTCAGTGGTAGTGAATGCTGCGTCTGGGCCAAGGGTTGCGGGTTGGATCCCCGCACAATACAAACATTTGTGTGCATGAACATGTCTGTTTGTATTGGTCTGGGTGTTTTCTATGTATTATAAGTATGTATTTACAAAAGAAAAGTATTATACGTATATATTGTAATCCCATGTTGGTTCTGATCTGTAACACAGGTGCTTGAGCTACCTATCTCAGAGTCAGACCAATGTATGTGATGTAGTGAAATATTATTAAAAAAAAATATATATATTATTATATTATAAAAATACCGTAACGTTCATTGAATATGAAATATTCCTTATTCAATTTAAGTCCATACAGAACGTTTATGAATGTCAAATATTATGTAAGCAACCACTGATTCGGAAAGTAGAAGTATACATACAACCTCATTCAATTATGAACCTTTGTCCTGGCATAAGAGTCAAGGTGTTTATATTGCTGGCGACTGTACATAGCAAATAAGGTGATTTGGAAATGAGATCACAAACTTGTATTATGTGGCTTATTCATAGCAATTTCAGGGGCCTTTTTCATTACTCGTTGCACGGGTAGAACGGAGGAGAGGGCCGAACGACCGACTTATCTGTTCTATAATAAACTTTCAAATAAGGTAAATGTAGTAGAAACGCGCTGAACGAGAATCGTTAAACGCTTAAAGCAAATTTAGCGCTGTACCCGACTTTTAAGCAGCCTTTGTAGCACCATCTTTTTAACTTACATAAACGACTACATTAGATCAATGAGGGTTTTTGCAAATGCAAAATCCGATAGTTGGCGTTACGTTGACGTCAGGTCCGACAACGAGTGGATTGGTTACATTAAATTGACGAATCATGACGTCAAAATTATGAAGTTATGACACAGCCATTCTATCGGAACGCTATCGAAACGCCATCTATCGGATTTTGCATTTAAAAAATGTATGGCCTATTTTGCGCTCGAATGGGTGATAGAAGATGTGGTTAAAGGGATGTAAATGTTCACAGATACACACTATGAAGTTCGTGCTAAGTCTACTGGTGTAAAAGATAAGCTTATGGCGAAGGTAGTACACTGGAGGTGCTGCATCTCTCTCTTTCTCTCTCAGTGTCGGCGGTCGGGGTGCGGCGGCGCTCCTCCCGCTGTCCTCACGGTGACACGCTACGGTCACTCTGCACCTGGTGCTGACGGTGCTGGTGTACCTGGAGGTGCTGGCGGTGGAGGAGGAGCGGCGCGCGGCGGCGGCGCGGTCGGGGTGCGGCGGCGCTCCTCCCGCTGTCCTCACGGTGACACGCTACGGTCACTCTGCGCCTGGTGCTGACGGTGCTGGTGTACCTGGAGGTGCTGGCGGTGGAGGAGGAGCGGCGCGCGGCGGCGGCGCGGTCGGGGTGCGGCGGCGCTCCTCCTGCTGTCCTCACGGTGACACGCTACGGTCACTCTGCACCTGGTGCTGACGGTGCTGGTGTACCTGGAGGTGCTGGCGGTGGAGGAGGAGCGGCGCGCGGCGGCGGCGCGGTCGGGGTGCGGCGGCGCTCCTCCCGCTGTCCTCACGGTGACACGCTACGGTCACTCTGCGCCTGGTGCTGACGGTGCTGGTGTACCTGGAGGTGCTGGCGGTGGAGGAGGAGCGGCGCGCGGCGGCGGCGCGGTCGGGGTGCGGCGGCGCTCCTCCTGCTGTCCTCACGGTGACACGCTACGGTCACTCTGCGCCTGGTGCTGACGGTGCTGGTGTACCTGGAGGTGCTGGCGGTGGAGGAGGAGCGGCGCGCGGCGGCGGCGCGGTCGGGGTGCGGCGGCGCTCCTCCTGCTGTCCTCACGGTGACACGCTACGGTCACTCTGCACCTGGTGCTGACGGTGCTGGTGTACCTGGAGGTGCTGGCGGTGGAGGAGGAGCGGCGCGCGGCGGCGGCGCGGTCGGGGTGCGGCGGCGCTCCTCCTGCTGTCCTCACGGTGACACGCTACGGTCACTCTGCACCTGGTGCTGACGGTGCTGGTGTACCTGGAGGTGCTGGCGGTGGAGGAGGAGCGGCGCGCGGCGGCGGCGCGGTCGGGGTGCGGCGGCGCTCCTCCTGCTGTCCTCACGGTGACACGCTACGGTCACTCTGCACCTGGTGCTGACGGTGCTGGTGTACCTGGAGGTGCTGGCGGTGGAGGAGGAGCGGCGCGCGGCGGCGGCGGCGCGGTCGGGGTGCGGCGGCGCTCCTCCTGCTGTCCTCACGGTGACACGCTACGGTCACTCTGCACCTGGTGCTGACGGTGCTGGTGTACCTGGAGGTGCTGGCGGTGGAGGAGGAGCGGCGCGCGGCGGCGGCGCGGTCGGGGTGCGGCGGCGCTCCTCCCGCTGTCCTCACGGTGACACGCTACGGTCACTCTGCACCTGGTGCTGACGGTGCTGGTGTACCTGGAGGTGCTGGCGGTGGAGGAGGAGCGGCGCGCGGCGGCGGCGCGGTCGGGGTGCGGCGGCGCTCCTCCTGCTGTCCTCACGGTGACACGCTACGGTCACTCTGCACCTGGTGCTGACGGTGCTGGTGTACCTGGAGGTGCTGGCGGTGGAGGAGGAGCGGCGCGCGGCGGCGGCGCGGTCGGGGTGCGGCGGCGCTCCTCCTGCTGTCCTCACGGTGACACGCTACGGTCACTCTGCACCTGGTGCTGACGGTGCTGGTGTACCTGGAGGTGCTGGCGGGTGGAGGAGGAGCGGCGCGCGGCGGCGGCGCGGTCGGGGTGCGCGTGCAGCGCGCGGCGGCGGCGCTCCTCCTGCTCCGCGCCCACGGCGAACTATGCGCGCGCGCATCTCGCCTCCTCGCAGATGTCTGCCACGCAAACAATTTTAACAACGTTATTAGAATTCAAATTATATAGTGTATTTGTGAACATTTACATCTCTTTAACCATGTGTTTTATTAACCAGTCTGAACAACATTTGTTCAACCACTTTTCGAAATTCATTCAAAATTTTTTCGACTCCCCTTACAAAATTACCAAGTCACGTGACCGATTTTGTATGAAAAGATGATTTTTTTTTTGTGAAATTTTAAAAGTCATAGCAGAAAAAAATTGTTTTGAATGGTTGGTAGAACACGTGGTTTAAAGGATGTAAATGTTCATAGATACATCCTGTACAATTATCTCCGAGACGTATCTGAATGGCAAAAAACGGAACCCTTATAGAATCGTCATGTCTGTCTGTCTGCTCGTCCGTCTATATGTAACAGCCACTTTTTTCCGAAGCTACTACGAAAATTATACTAATAAAACTTGGTATGTACAGGTAAGTAGATATATCTTATGCACCCCATTAAGATTTTTCATACAAGCATAGAAAAAATAATGGATATTTTCCAACTGAAAATCTAATATTTTTTATTCGACCTTACGTGCGGGGTACAATACGAGGTTTCACATACGAGTATCACTTTTTCTAATGAATAGCAGCCATGTTGCGGAAAACGTAAGAAACTAATTTGTTGAATGACAAAAATTTTAAATAGCAAGACTATCAACGAGATAACGTGATGTAAAACTCAAATTGTTCCACTTGATGATATATTTAATGCAATTTATTAAGCCGATAACTATGTATTAAAAGCTGTTTATTATAATCATATTACTAACCTGCCGGTGTTTCATCATGCTTGTTCCGGACGTTGAGATCAGCACCATATTGTACCAGCAACTCTAATACTTCTAACTGAAACAAATAAAGGGCATTTAGTTATAATAGGCATTAATTTACAGCATACTTATTCATACTATTTTGTTTCTATCTTTATTAAAACTCTGAAAAGTGGGAAATGAAAAAAGAAAAACACAGACCGTTTTTCTTTTCTCATTTTCAGTGTTGCTCACCTTCACTGACATACTTAAGAAAGCTTAATGAAGCATTTAAAAGAAATAATTCGTATTTTTTTTAAGTTATAGGTAGCAGACGTGCAGATGGTTCACCTGATGGTAAGCGATTGCCGCCGCCCATAGACACCTGCACCACCAGTAGAGCGACAAGTGCGCTGCCAATCTTTAACCTCCTTTCCCCCACTTGGGTCTCCGGTACCCTCACTTACTCGACGAAACACAGCGCATCACGTGCATGTGCGAAAACTTTTAAGGCATATTTGTTCTAAATATACTGCAACCATTAATGTTAATACATATATACATGATTTTTGTTTTCCAATCCATACTAATATTATAAATGGAAAGTGTCTGTTCTGTCTGTCTACAGGGTGTATCTGTGAACATTTACATCCCTTTAACCACGTGTTCTACCAACCATTCTAAACAACATTTGTTGACTTTTGAAAATTCGCATAAAAACATTTCATCTTTTCCATACAACGTCGGTCACGTCACTTGGTCATTTTGTATGGGGAGTCGAAATTTTTTCAAAGAATTTAGAAAAGTTGTTGAATAAATGTTGTTTAGAATGGTTGATAGAACACGTGGTTAAAGGGATTGTAAATGTTTACAGATACACCCTGTATATCTATACTAATATAATAAAGCTGAAGAGTTTGTTTTGTTTGTTTGTTTGTTTGTTTGAACGCGCTAATCTCCGAAACTACTGGTGCGATTTGAATAATTCTTTTTTTGTGGATAGTCCATTTATCGAGGAAGGCTATAGGCTATCAACATAATAATATTAAGGGGGTTGTAAGGGGTTAAAAGGGGGGTAAAAAGTTACTTTTCCACGCGGACGAAGTCGCGGGCGGCCGCTAGTTGTTTAATATAGGAGATCGGACTTGTTCTTCGGAGGAAGCGATTTGTTCTAGAATACTGCAACCATAAATGATAATTAGGTGCTATTTGTTTCCCAATAAGAAATAAATCACTCCGGTCGAGCCGGCCCATTCATGCTAAGGCGTGGCTCTCCCACGGTATTATGTGTTTGCACTCACATGTCCCCAGCAAGCGGCGGCGTGCACCGGCTGCCACATGTCGTGGTCCACCACGTCCGTGGAGGCGCGGTGCTCCAGCAGGAACTCGACCACCTTGATGTACCCGTTCGCCGAGGCTATGTGCAACTGGAATTACATTGTAACGTTAACATCGAACTGGTTTTATGTCATCCTACTACTATTATAAAGGCGAAAGTTTGTAAGTATGGATTATGGATGTTTGTTACTCTTTCACGTAAAAACTACTGAATGGATTTGAATGAAACTTTACCACAATATAGCTTATACATCAGAATAACACATAGGCTACAATTTATAAAAATATATTGTGTGGATTGTCCAAAACTATGACCGGTAAGTGTCCATAAGTAACTCCCATGTCGTACGAAGTCGCGGGCGGCCCGCTAGTAAGATATAGAGGGAAGACCGTACAATTGTTTGCGGCATGAAACAATAGCGATGACCTTGAGTGAGCAGAAACCAATTTTAGTAGTCTTCTTTTTTACAAATGCGCATAATAACGGTCATCGCTATTCTTTCGTGCCGCCAGCTATACTACACTAGTATCTTCAAGGTCCCTTAGGGCTTTTAGGTAGGAGTACAGGCTATTTAACTGTAATAAAAAACTTTTTTTTAATATCATCCGTAATATATGTTTTAGGAGAAAAAAATATTTTTATGCAATTTTATCAAAATCCTTCTCCGTAAAAAAGTTTTAATTATGCAATTGTCCAGACTAAGAACGGCCGTGATTGTCTATTTCTATGATGACGTAGATACCGCGTAAACACTATACGAAAAACTTATTTGTTTACGCGCAGTTGACGTCACTGACCGCCATGGCCGCATATTGCTAAAAGTTGCGTTTTGGCGGTATTTTGAATATTGTTTTCCGAATTTTGGCGAATAGCCTATTCCTATCTAAAATGCCGACAACTGTGAAAAAATCCGTTAGATGGAGTTACGTAGACGTAAGGTCAAACTTCAGCGTCATTGGTTGTTTTATACTGAATATAAAAGAAGTCAGCCGTGGTAAGGAACAAAATCCGTACAAAACTATTCTATTGAATATCGTGAAAGACAAAAAGACAATGCCTATAACGAGTTAGTTTCAAACTATTGACAAGTGTATCGAATCGTGATGATGCAACCAATTCGCGTGTCAACTTAAAACTTTTTACATAACTATGTAGTCAGTTGATAAGATGAAAACAGTGTACCGTTTGTCAGCTTATCAGTCTGCACGTCAAAGGATTTAGTTGAAATTTTAAGAAATATATTTTTAAGTTTTTATCAACTTCCATGAAATATATGTTTTTTTATACAAATGAACAAATTGACATTTATCACAAAACCGGTTTACCGATCAGTTATTTCTTCTGTGAATGAAAATATGAAACTGTTATTTTTATGACGGTAGGGATATAAACGAGCAAGCGGGTCACCTGATGGTAAGTGATCACTGCCACCCCTGGACATCAGCTACAGCAGGATTGCAGATGTGTTGCCTGTCTTTTAGTAAAGTGTAGGCTCAGTTTACTAATGATTTCAATGTCTTACCGGTAAAGTAGAACGCTGATTTATCACTAGGCTCATCGAATTTATCATCTTTGCGGCGTCCATAAGTCGAGTTATCGTAAAATTTGTCAATTGCATAGCTTTCTTCCTATTACGTGTATTATTATGCCTGTTTCACACTCTCTACTTCGGATGTAGTTTACGAGAAATTATAAATAAAAAATCTCGCGACCCACCCCATCTTTGTACATAGAAGCCAGGGCGAGGTGGACAAGCAGAGGTGTAAAATCACGTGCACTAATATCTACAAACTCTTTCCAATATGAACCTTATAGTCCTGGGCGTAAGGGTTGAGATGTTTACATTACAGTAGAATCAGGTTTATTTGACTCCGCTTTTATTGACCAACCGCTTAATATGACGTAATTGCACAGTGAAAATGGGTCACATAGAAAAAAACTCTTTATTACAAAGTCCTTTATATTGACTCGCTTATAGTGACATTTCGCTTATTATGAAATACATTATGTCTATTTATTATACAAAAAATCCATTTTACTAACCTAATTATGTAAGGAAATACCTCCGACAATTTTTGGGAGTGATGAAAAAATACTTATTACATATTTTATATCTCTCTATTAAAAAGAAGTGTTAAAAAGTAAAGGTGACAAAAATGGGATTCTCTACATGACGTCCGCTTGACGTATTTGTCATTTCCCTTTGATGTCATTATAAACGGACTCCACTGTATATTGTTGACGACTGTACAACTGGTTAGACCTTGAGTACTCACCAAAGTGGCACCCTGGTTATCCCTTGGCTCGTCCAAGTCCATCCCTTCCTTCACCATCTCCGCGACGTCCATGAGCATCCTCATCTCCGTGGCGGCCCTCGTCTCGTCTATCAGTCTCTGCGTGACGCCCCTCGCAGCCATCTCGCTCTCGATCGCGTCCAGCGTTCTCTCTTCCTCGCAAATGTCGTATGGCATGTTACCGTCGCCGTTGACGGCTAGCAAATTCGCGCCTCTCTGTAATTGAAAAATACAGCGGGTTAGTTGAAATTCTTATACATGACAACAACTAGCATAGGCTTCTACATATCCGAGTCTGCAACAGTGTTTCCTAAACCTCACCGAAACTGTTCTATGACAATTACTTTTGCTTAGCTTCGAAGTAACTGCAATAATGTTTATTGTTAATAGTGGCCAGCTCTCACTTCGGTTAGGGGCAGTAGTTTCACTGTCTACCAATAGATGGCGCTGGGCGTTGATTGTATCGCGCAAGTGTTAAGTGTTTTCGGTTTAGCTATAAGCCCTGGCGTGGAAGATGAGATTAACCTCTTTATAAATATATAGATTTAATCTATCCCCATCTCGCACTCTTGGCTTCACTCGCACAGACCCATAAAGTTGAGTTCCCGCAGGTGGCAGCGGCGTGCAGCGGCGTTCACCTCTTGCTGTCCTCTGCGTTGACGTTGCCTCCGTTCGTACTTATCTGTCTAGCAACTGGTGCAAGGCCGCCTCATAGCTTGCACATCATCAGCAACCCACACTCGTCCACATGCTGGACATAAGGTCTTTCGTAATGCACGACACCGCTCCCGATTTTTGGCCACTCTCATCCAGCTCACACCAGCCAGCCTTCGAATGTCATCATCCCATCTTGTCGCAGGGCGTCCAACACTACGTTTACCGCTTGCACATACTCGTACGTAATCTGAATGTCTCCCAGCCTCACCTGTATTAGTATCCGGACCAGGTTGAGGTTCCCGCAGGTGGCGGCGGCGTGCAGCGGCGTCCACTTCTCGCTGTCCTCCGCGTTGACGTTGGCGCCGTGGTCCAACAGCAGCCGCATCATGGCTTCGTTGTTGTCTATGCAGCACTGGTGCAAGGCCGTCAGCCCATCCTCGTTTGTTGCGTCAGGCGTCACACCGCGTGCAAGAAGTCTTCGCACTGTAAATTCACAGTCAAACTGTTTATGCTTGTGTTATGCTTGCACAGAGAGCTAGGGACAAAAGGCTGGGTTGGTTTTTGACCGCGCTTTTAGGTCACCTGAGGTACTGCCGGCGTTCCGCTGAACGAAGTCATTTTTGTGTGCCCTACGCGACGATATAAGGGGTACAAAGTAACTTTTATGTTGAATATTGACATCTGAATGGTTCGTCAGTTCATCAACATACCACATACGAGTACAGGTTGTATCTATGAACATTTACATCCCTTTAACCACGTCTTCTACCAACCATTCTGAACAAAATTTGATTTACGACTTTTGAAAATTCGTCGGAAATTCGACTCCCCATAGTCCCCAAACAAAAGAAACAAGGTCACGTGACCGATTTTGTATGAAAAGTTGTTTTTTTCTGTGTAATATTCAAAAGTCATAAAACAGTAGTTCAGAATGATTGGTAGAAGACGTGGTTAAAATGATCTAAATATTCCCAAAGACACCATGTATAAAAGCAAAATGGACTACAATAAAGTGATAAACCAGCTGGAGGCCCGGCGTTGCTAATTGAACAGTTTATGAACAGCCCTAATCAAACTGTTTGGTCAGTCTGCGTCAATCACGACTAGTAGATATGTGACGAAGATAACTCAAATAGCGTGGCTCCAAGAGTCCTTCATACATAATTTTAATACATAACTTGGTAAATAAGATAGTTAGCACCTTTGGAACTGTTCCTTTTTCTAATATTCTGCAGCAAACAAGTGTGCCTTATCTCATATCTTTCGCGATTTATATTTTCCTCATATAATAGAAGATTGGAAATTGTATGGGCGAATGTAGGAAACCTCTAATTTCGACTTCAATGTACTCGTGCATGAGAAGTGTTCCCCAGTAATTTGTAAATAAATGTTCAGTTAAATAGTACAACCACCCGCAAATAGATTTTTGAAATCTCGATAAAAGCTGTGCCATACAATGTTAGGGTCGAAATTGGGCTAGGGCTAGACAAATGGCCCGCATGCCCCAGCAACGAGAACAACTGCGAGCAGACGGTCTTGTGACTGCGCAACGGAGTTGTCTTTCCATGAGATCCACTATTTGTATAACCTGCCCTGACAGATTGAGAAAAGTCTGCGATAGACATCTGTCGAAGGCTACGCGCAGTAGAGCATGTTGGTTATAATATTTTATGCGGTTACCTTCTTCGATATCGTTCCTGGCGGCGGCCTCTAGCAACATTACACTGTCGTTGAAGAAGATGTTGCGTTTGTTGCTCTTTTCCCGCTTGGCCCGCGAGCGCGCCCACTCCTTCTCCCGCTGCTGCCATAGCTTCAGCTGTTGCATGCGACGCCTGGAAACAAGTAACAGAACATTACGAAAAACGTGGGAGAGCTTCGGTAGAGATGGGCCGGCTCGACCGGAGTGATACCACCGCCGCACAGAAGACTGGCGCGAAACAGCTCCTGTGCCATGCTTTGGTAAGTGAGTGAGGGTACCGCAATAATCGGGGGGGAAAAGTTGGCCGAAGTGACTCGTCTAGTGTTGCGTGCGGGTTTCTATGGGCGACGGCAGTATCCATCAGGTGAACTTTATGTTCATCTGTCACTTGTTACATTAATAAAAACAATAATTAACAGCGCTTCCAGCCGCTTCCCTTATTACAATACGTCCTTTTTTAAACGAGGTGAGAAAAAAGTTCCTCTTCCATGGTAGGAAGCGGAATGAGTCTGTTACCATTTACCATTAGATAGGTCGCATGCTCGTCTGCCTACTTCAGGAAGTTTTATGTTCAAATATCGTCTCCGTCCTACCGTGCTACCGTGTGCTCAGGATATTTTATCCTTCTCATCCTTAAAACATTATCTTAAATCTTGTTTTTGTGTCTTAAATGTCGAACTTTTAGTCAAGGTGAACGATAAAACCCTATTACGTCTTCAGGCTTTTAAAAAACGCAAGTGATTTTTCTAGTTTTTTTACTCGTCCTTCAATACTAATGTGGTATTCACTTTTCATTAAGCAATGACTTTCGTTAAACTGTAAGCTTTTTACAACCTGAGCAGCTAATATGGAAAAAAACCCTAGGAGTTAAGTACCTACTAGAACATTAAGTGCACTGAGAAAAAAAAAACGATTTCCTACGCTAAAAAAACGTTAGGTATTGAAAACCGTATTACGTAACTAAGTAATCTTAATAGCCCACATCATAATGAATGGTTGTAGAAAACGACCTGAAACCAAAAAAAAACGCTACTTCACTAATGGGTAGGTACTTACTTGTCTATTTCGGTAATTTGTAGTCGTAAAATCAGTTTGTTGCCAGTCGGAGAAGTAAAAAATGTTAACTCCAAATATTTTCGCCAATCACTAGGCAATGTAAACGAAAAATAAACTATGCAAACAAATGTGCAAGTTCGAAAACATCCACATTACACCGGCGCGGCGGTGGTTATTGCATTCCATCTCCGTCCAAGCAACAATCGATTCGCATCATGATTATGGGTTCGGATTTTAATTGTATTCCACTCTTATAAAAAGAAGCTCAAGACCACTACGCCATATGCACTCAGACATCATAAGTAATTCTGCTTGAGCGTTCAGAATCGTACGGTTTTCTATCTATGTTCCTAATTTAACTTTCATTCCTTAGGTAGGAGTTAATTTCATCTACTATGTAAAAAGTTTCAAATTACAAATAATAATAGTGTATGAAAGTCTACAACCATTTTTGTGTCAGATTAATTATCTTTAACCAATATCTTCGATCGTAAATGTCAAATACATTTTCCACGCTGCCTCAGTGTTAAAGAATTCTACATAATAAGTAATGTGCGCACGCCATTCCAACTACATATTTTATTGACACTCAAGTGACGATCCACACTCAGTATATCCTTGAGAGAACGGCTTCAAACTGTGCAGGGATGGAGAAAAATAGCGATTTATACAAGAAATCCAATAAATCGAGGTTTTGTGAAAACTTGGCAGTTTCATCGCCCTAGCTTAAGACAGACATTACATAATTTTGAATATGTACCTGTCCAAAAAGTGTTTCCCGATTAATTACTGATTATTTTACTGACTACATTACGTAAAAACTTATTAACTATGAAGATCCGGGTCTAGTCACAGATCAAAGATTTCATTGAACTAATATAGCTCAATGAATCATAATAATTGTGACTCCTCTGTTACAGGTGTCCGGTCATCACTTACCATCAGGTGATCTGTCTGCTCGTCTGCCCCCTATATCATAAAAAACAATAACGTTGCATTATACAGTTACAAATAGATATTTCATATTCTTGGACATGAATTTACAAGTTAATAGCATAAGTCCAGACCAATCAATTGTTTTAAAACTTCCTGATTTCATCATCATCATGAATGGTAATAGTATATTTTGTATTATAGACATTATAGTAGAATCAAAGGTATTATAGTTAAAACGACCAAATCATGGCAACCCTGATTGCGTGACACACTCGTTGGAGCCTAGCGCCAATAACCCCGACTACTGGGTATGTATGGAATCAGGTCCATATTGATACAATTGACAATCAATTTTATGTGATAACTGCGGCATATGTGCAGTGTAAACTGGCAACCAACGTCATAGCTTTTATTGTTTTTCAGTGGCCTAGATATACAACTTATGTTCGTAGTCTATCGTTGTTTTCATCCTATCTTTTAAAACTTAAAACAAAGAGAAATAATGGTATAATAATATGTTGTAACTTAACTTTTAAACACGTACAGAACATTTTTAAAAGTCTACATTTCAATTAAATAAAAATGACGAAGTTTTACAAACTTAATGTTGTCAATTCATCATTTTTATTTACTGGTAAATAACATAATAAACGAGTTAGCATGACATTTACTAATATCGTTGGTTAACCGAAGCAACTAATCTGATTGCGGTGTCAAACATGTTACATGGTGGTATCTCAGTTCCATATCGTCCGGAATTAGCAAGTAGCAATAACTTTAGTTTGACCGACAAACGGGAGCGTAGGCGTGAAAGGGGGGAGAGGAGGAAAGCACCTAAACGTTGATATAATATTTAATAGGCCAGCGGAACTAGCGTCCGCTTAGCTTAACTTGACATATTTGTTTAACATAACAAGGGAACGTTTTGACCCCTTTTTACGGTTGCCTTAAATATTATAAAATTGTAATACACATTTCGCTAGGATGTCTCATGTTCAGTAATCGGATTAGGTAGTGCTATTCAGGGTCAACGACTTCAAAAATTACATTTGTATAGATACGCTCGCGGAATTTCGAAATTTCGGAAGTGATCTATACGTGTTAAATACATTTTATCAAATTAAAAATTAAAACCAGCACTTATACGAGTAGATAGTATGAACCAATTTTATTGACATTTTAATCCATTATTAAGCGCCGTCGGCATATCTATGTTAAGATTTCAACAAAAAATGCACACCTAAATCCGATCACTGCTCATTCTCATATCTTGTATGCTCATTTCTTATGTTATCTCATGCTCATATTATCTTATGTCAAAAACGTGTGTTAGACGTGTTAAGATACCAATGAAACAAAGTTAATAACTATATGGAATAAGCAACTTTAGCTTCGCAATCATTATGTTCAAAATCTAGTTCACACTGCAGTCAAGCTTTATAGTTCACTGGTCGAAGAATCTTAGCACACATCTGACGACTAATACCAAAACAAAAGCTGACGACATTGAGACGCTTGATCTATGTCAAAATCAAACTTTACTTTCACTTAACATATAATTTACACGATACAATTCGGTGTTCAATGGCTGTTTCACGGGTTACCCTCGCATGGATTATGGCTACTTGACATGCAATCATAAAAAGTGAAACCTTGTTTTCACTTTACATCGAGACGCAGATTTTATTGTTTCATAATGTACGCAAGATTGCGCATAGGGTCACTGCGAACGACCGCCGCTAAGCATGCACTTTTCCTTAATCTCAACGGGTGAAATGGCTACGCAATACGTAGGTACTGTGGAAAACCCAAGTACGAGATAAAGTACAATGCACTGCGAAGGTGTAGATAAATATCAATGAAGATAAAAAATAAATGCGACAGCTTTCAGATTCAGAAGCGCAGAACATCAAAATTTGACAATGATCGATGCACGTTACAAACATCATAAAAATAAACTGCTTCAACAGAGGACATGATGTTAGCTTGCATAAATGAGTAGATTCTAGAATCACTTTTCAGGAGGCAATGTTAAAACTGGAATATATTTGTTCGAAATACCCTCGCATGGATTATGCCTGCCCTGTTACGCACCAAGTATGCTATTTTAAATTATACGAGTTACGCGTACCAGTGCGAAATACTCTTAAAAGTGTGATCTATATGGCACTAAAGACAGTTTAAAAAAAAATGTATCAATGAGCCAGAAACTCATATGACAAATTCGTTTAACTTAATTTTTTATCGTTGCAGCCATGCCTAACTCATTCAACTTAAGTTAACAGAGATAGGCATCATATACCAATAAATTCTGCTACTTAATCTAAATCTGTTAACTTGAAGTTGAAATAGTTACGCGTGGTCACTCGATGCGCGCGGAACAGTGGGCGGCGTGCACCTTGCGGCCATTTATTTCTTTACAATTCATGTCATTCATCATCAGCAACCCACACTCGTCTACTGCTGGACATAGGTCTCACCTAATACACGTCATTGCTCCAGATTTTCGGCCATTCTCATCCAGCCCACACCAGCCAGCCTTCCAATGTCAGTGTTGCAATTCCAATGTTGTCGCAGGGCGTCCAACACTTGGCTCACCGAGTCGCGATCTCCACTCAAGGACTTTACGGCTCCAATGGTTGTCAATTCTGCGGCTAATGTGACCAGCCTATTGCCACTTCAGTTTGCTAATTCGGTGGGCTATGTCTGTGACTCTGGACTCTGGTTTTCTGTCAGATTACATCATTTCTGATGCGGTCCTTCAGAGATTCTCTGAGAATAGCCCTTTTCATAGCTCTTTGAGCGACTTTAAACAAGTGGACTACTCCAGCCGTGAGTGTCCACGTCTCGGCATCGAAAGTCATGACCAGGAGGACGCACTAGTTGAAGACTTTCGACTTAAGACTTTGAGGGATGGGCGATGAGAAGACTTGACGAAGCCTACCAAATGCTGCCCAGCCTAGGTGAATTCTTCTATTAGCTTCTCTCTCGAAGTTGTTTCTGCCTAATTGGAGCGTTTGTCCTAGACAGACATATTCCTGGACAACTTCGAGAGGTACTCCATTAACTGTGACCAGTCCCGGATCGCAGCGGAGAAGAGTTTCGGAGATATAACATCTCCTTGTCTCACACCACGTCGCAGCAGGACAGGCTCGGTTTGGCCATTTTGGATTACTATATATGTCCTATATTAGCGGCGTCATACAGACACCTTAACACCTCGATATATCGTCAATCGACTTTGCACCTCTGTAAGGCCTCGAGAAGTTCTCGACGGAGTCAAAGCTTTTTCTTAGCCCACAAACGCCATGCACAGGGGCTGGTTATATTCTTTGGTCATCTGTATAACCTGTCTCACTGTGTGAATATGGTATATAATGCTATAACTCCGTCGGAACCCGGTCTGCTCTGCAGGTTAAGCTTCGTCAAGTCTTCGTGTAAGGTGATTCGAAATGACTCTTGAGAACAACTTATAGACGTGACATAAGAGTGAAATTGGTCGATAGTTCTTAAGTAAGGTTTATCGCCTTTCTTGAAGAACAATACGACCAAGCTCCGCTGCCACGCCCTAAGAGTTCTTCCGGAGAAAAGTTCCTCCAGCACCGGCTTTCAGAAGCTTGGTTGTGACTCCGTCTTCTCCCGGGGCTTTGACTTTATAACTGGCTATAGAAGGTGTAAACTTCCGAAAGAATCTCTGGCTTTGACGTGGTGACTTCTCCATTTGTTATGGTCAACTTCGACAGGTGGCTTCTTCCAAGCTGTTGTACGAAGACTTTGGGCCCCTGGTTCTGCTCAATTGCTCTCTGTATTGAGAGTGCATTGAAGCTTCGGAGGTCACGTCTTAACAGCTTGGAGATGGATTTATTCAGAGCCCGTTGTTCTGCCGAAGTGACTGATGGATCGTTCCGCCTCTTGTCCATTAGGCCCAGAGTCTCTTTCGAAAGATTAGACCGCTTGCCCTTACGTCGCAACACACAGAATGTTGCACCCTCGTCCCGAAGGATTTTCACCACTTGGTCGAGTTCTTCGGTCAGTGTGGTATGGCGGCCTTCCTTATCCCGGAGATTCTTAGCACCTCCTGCCTGTCTGCTTGTCGTTAACAAAACCAGAATAGCAGGGCTGCCGGGAACTGGGGGCCGAGGCAAGATTGTCTTGAAGAAGACAATCTCAATCCTCTTTAGGAGGATTATACCATAACCCACCACGCTGGACCAGTGCGGGTTGGTGGGTGGTTCGCCAGGGCCTCTTTCGTTGATTAGCAATCGCTTTATTGGTTCAGCTAACTATTGGTCAAAAAATACAATTCAGCGATATTTAACAATTTGTTAAGGTTTTTTGACAATTGGTTAACCACTAGTCAGAAAACAGGGCCTTTTAGTCAAACGCATCTAATACAACTAAGTAGATAACATAGATAGGCTTTCCCTGCATCGTGTGTTTTGGTTGCACCCAACTCTTCTAACTTAAGTTATCACACGACGCGTAACCACATTTGTATGAAGTTCTGGTTATGCGAAACTCGTTTATCTCAATTTAAAAATTAAGTTTTATAGATATAAAAAAAAATTATATGTCAATATGTTCTAGAAGCATTTACACACCTAATCTGTCAGTTTCAATTATATAGCATGTTTCCTTAATACGCTACAAGTAAATGTTTGTTTAAAACTTCAAAGCCATTTTTCTCAAAACTATGTTTTTTGAGATAGCAGAGTTGTGCGTAACACGGCAGTATGGCTACTTGACATGCAATCATAAAAAGTGAAACCTTGTTTTCACTTTACATCGAGACGCAGATTTTATTGTTTCATAATGTACGCAAGATTGCGCATAGGGTCACTGCGAACGACCGCCGCTAAGCATGCACTTTTCCTTAATCTCAACGGGTGAAATGGCTACGCAATACGTAGGTACTGTGGAAAACCCAAGTACGAGATAAAGTACAATGCACTGCGAAGGTGTAGATAAATATCAATGAAGATAAAAATAAATGCGACAGTTTTCAGATTCAGAAGCGCAGAACATCAAAGTTTGACAATGATCGATGCACGTTACAAACATCATAAAAATAAACTGCTTCAACAGAGGACATGATGTTAGCCTGCATAAATGAGGATTCTAGAATCACTTTTCAGAAGGCAATGTTAAAACTGGAATATATTTGTTCGAAATATTTCTTTTTATTCAAATTTACATTTGAATACATTTATGCTGGTTGTTGTGACGAGACAGTTATTGCAAAAAATTAAATGCTCAACCAATTGTACAATTTAAACGAATAAAACAGTATCTCTACAATAGGGGCTTTCCCATATTGACAAGATATTATTGTGTTTTAGTGTATCTCAGAATATACCTAGTCGTTTATTCGATAGCTGCTATCTGTAACCATGTGACGCTTCAGCAGGGATTAGCCATATATGGATCAAACATAAGGCCACAATTACTTGTGCGGCGTTATGAATCTTTATAAATGACCATATGTTGGCTATGCACCATTCTTGGTGTGGAAGGTCAACCGACCTCGAACCAATTTGGCATTTATAATGACAGAACATTGAATTCGCCAACGTAACGCAATGTCAAGCCAAAATATATGATCAAAATTCGCAACTTTTTAACGTATACAGAAGTTCTATTATATTATACAAATGTATTGTGATTATCATATTATAAAAGCAATTTGTAAGGTAAACGGATGGACTAGAAGCTAGAAGTCTTGAGGCCTCTTTCTCGTCTACAATGATTGTTTACAAAAACAAAATGTAGCGATTCTAAATTCGCTCACAGAGGTGTGGTGGCAAAACATCAAATGATGCTGCTAGCTATCACGATGCAAAATACGTTTTTACTATAAACATTTAAAAACTGGATATTTTTACACCACGTGATCACGTGAGATGAGACCGCCACTATGGTTACTATGGCCTGGTCGTGCGTGACATTGAAACACATGTGTAAACATTACATTTAACTGAAATGAACTTCACGCTTAATTGTGACGTCTACCTAGCTAATCTAAAAGATTTATGAGATTAGATTCCAACAGCGATAGAAATGCTTTAATTGAAACTTCTTAACGCCGAGCACACAGCTTATGCCATCATAAATATAAATAAATCCTGTGGAGCATATCGTTCACTCGTGAAGTCATCAAGTCCTAAACAACGGACAAAAACGAGAAACAGGTTTGTGTTTAAGGATCTTAAATTATTTGATACCGTTTTTGGTGATGTTAGTGAGAGTTTTATAATGGTAAGTGCAAATATTCGAGCCATAAATACCTATGGCGTAAAAAACTCTCGACAAAAAGATATTGAATATTTTGACAGAAATCATGTTAGGTGTCAGGTGTTGTAGAAATAAGGTAGAGTACATTTTAGTGAACATTATAGAGATTATTTTTGTGTATACTAAGCAAATTTATCATCGTAATCTGTAGAAATCGACTATCGGGAAGACAAGATATCAATATATTAAGTTTTATCTGTAACTGACATCTCCAGAGATAAGAACGCATTTATATCCTTAGAAAACAATAGACTTATAATAATAAAATGTTGAAAACAAACGTGTAGTTTACACACCTGATTCGACGCTCTTCACTCATTTCAACTACTAAAATAAGTGCTACATATTGAAGATACACTATTCATTATCTATAAAATTAGTTTCCTGGTAATTATCAAGATAAGAACACTTTTAATTTTCTTGTAGAAATATTACCTAGTTATAATTATTAGTTCATTGACTCGTTTCAGAAACAAGAATAGGAAAGACCTAGTATTCTTACTTAATACTAAACGAATCTCTAAATACTATGACAATGAATTCATATGACGACCAGGTTTCAAGTCGGGTAATTCTTCTTAGTACTTGACACACTTAAGTGGTCTTAAAAACTTAATACATCCATAGAGTGCATGTCTCTGATTTGACTCATAAATTCTGCAAGTTAATGATTTTAGCCTTAGCACTTTTGCATTCAAAAAGCGTACACTTATCAGGTGCAGGCCTTGTTTTGGTACTAAATAAACTTATGGCGATAATTGCGAGTGCCCCCAATGACTCAGTTGACAGCGTAATGCCTCAGAATAAATAAGCAGTGCATAACGAATTAAGACCGTGCCACGTGACAGTGGAGTATTCAGACACGAGACAATGCACATATTGTGATCATTATGAACTGTGATTACACTCGCATGTCGATGACAAATAATTTGTTGTACAATTGACTTCAATGAGTAGGTAAGTAGCAAAGAAACGTCGGGCAATATCCAGTCGCTATTCGATAGACGAAGATACCAACCATTTACCTCATCATTAAAAAAACTGCAGATAAACGCTGCCTGAGACTTCAAGGTTTTACGACTGGAAACAAAATGCTTCACCGTAGACAAATAAATATGAAACCTTAATTTCATTTTATTGCTTATAAATAAATATATTTAAGGCGTACTATATATATCTTAATCTTTTTCTCTCGTTAGCCCCTCATCCTGTCTGAGGATCGTAGTCAGCATTAGGGCTGTATAGAGCGGTGTAGCGATTTCTGTTCAGATTAATTTGATTCGCATCTTGATGGCCAGAATTCACACGATCTGGTTGCTATCGGTGTTTCCACCCAAAGTCAAATTCTTTAGATTATAGTCGCCTCTGTGTATTTATGCGGCCGAAATACGCAAGTACAAGATGTGGGGTTGTGATATATTGTTAACTTCCTATCCGTACCTTCCATTACCAATATGTGTGCCGCTATAAGTGGGTCGCAGCAAGATTCGGTTAAATACCGACAAACGGTACAGGTGGAGTCAAATAAACTCTTGTAAACGTTATTGTAACCGTGACCGTTAAAACTGACCGGTGGTTAGAATCTAATCATTTTAGATAGCGAAACGGTGTAAAGCTATTCTTTAGACATCAAGCCGGTAAAGACAGTCATTTGTGCCCGGCACTCGTACGCATGTTCTCGGTCGCACAGTTAAATGCCCACAGTTGACCTTTATGTCTTATGAAATAAGAATCAATCGTGTGCAGTTAGTCCACTGTGTGGGTGATAGCACACCCAGCATCAATTCGTCATTTCAAAAGGCGCCCATATATGTATTATGTATGTACATACCTACATAGTTCTTACTATCATCGTAAAATAATATTTTAAATTTTATAAACAGCTAAGATATAACGTGGATCGTCGGCACAAGTGTATGAGTTTTATTACTTTCTTAGTCAAGGTAAATTAGAAAACATGCTGAACATATCCATCCTATTATTGTATCAGGCACTACAAGTATATATATATAATAATAAAATACGGGGTGTTTCTGTAAATATAAATCTTCCAAAACGTATCCAATCGTACGAAATAACTATTTTGGATTTTTTATTATTATTTTTGCACTCTGTATACAAAATTAACTACTCAAAAGAAAGTCTGGTTTGTAGGTTCCTATTCACAAATTTCCAAAAGTCATAATATCTTAAAACACTAACATTATTCAGGATGATCAGTGAAAATATTAGCAAAAGGGACGTAACTGTTACTAACACACCCTGTTCAGACTTCATTTGACATTGCCAATAAGATCGGGTTACATCTAACTTTCCAGACCACTGCGTCCAACTCGACGAGTTTCCATACCGTACCGTTTACTACATGTTAATTTGATACAATGTTTATTACGTCATGCTGACGACATGCATATTTATAAGCGATATTAATCCTCCGAAGCTCTCATCGTTAGCTCAGCTAGACTTGATTTAAAGCAGTGGTGATGAAACCATTGCATTATCTACATGTCTACCTCTAGATGTCACACGTACAGCGCCGGCAAGTTATATTTTTCTCTATACGGCCTGGGAACGCAATTTAATTACTACCATATACGAGTAAACATATTTAACTACAAAAATGTTAATAGCTCATGGCTCGAAAGAAATGTAAACATATATTTGGAAATTCTCAGGGTTTATAAGCACAATCGCCTGCACTATGCAACTGCAAACGTTTTTATTATTTAAAAACTTCATTGCACAAAGTTTGTTACAATAGACTAATTCAATGCCAAGAGGTACTCTCTGCCAGTCAACCAATGGGTCATGCTTAAAGTACAGTGATCATCATGAAAACATCTTCATCACACGAATGTCTGACAAACGCGGGGATCGAAAGCACGACCTCTGGCGTATGATGTAGATTCACTGCTAAATGCGCTATCGGGCCAGTCAGTAATAAACTGTATCAATTTTGATAGTTTGTATACCTGAATTAAATGGCGGCCCGGAAATCTTGCAATCGGAAATAAAAGCGGATCATGATGATAAATAAAATTTCTAATTTAACTAATTCGTGATACATAAAACACAATATCATGCATATTAATTGATTGTTTAATCGTTGCAGACAGTCCAAGCGAAAGTAATGCCTCAAATTTACATTTCAAATTAGACAATTCAATATAGATAAAACTCGGAAAAATACTAACAGGGATTTTGATATTGATCATGTTAGTAGTAAAAAGCATCAAGTATGTCATACCAAATTCCACAGGATAAAAAAATCAGAACATGGGATTAACATTGAGGTCTGTTTATAAACGTTTGTGCGTAGTGAATTATGCAATGAACTGTAACATTTATTACGAGTGAATTGCCAATCCCACGGCCATTGTATTAACAAACACGACGTTTATTCGGCGAAAGTTACTGTGAAAAAGCAGCTTGACGTAAATGTAAATTCATATTAAAACAATGGTATAGTTCAAAGATAACACACACATCAGGTTACGTATGTGTCTAACTACTATCAGTAATAGTAATATGCTACAGTTGTAAGGATTAACATGTTTTGACCTATATGCACACGCACACATTCCAAGCCTGACTTAAGCCTTATTAAGTTAAGAAGCGAAATGGGCCAAAGCCAAATCCCTGCACAATACTAGTTTAAACTACACCAACACATGTGTACGTAAAATTCGTGATACAACTACTTCTGAGAGATGTGATTTTCTAGCGACGTCTGTTCGCTGGGTTGGTACAATATATCTAACACTACAGGTAGTATTCGTGTAGCGAACACCAAGGCAATTCGATAAATTTTAGGTGTTGGGGAGCTCGCCCTAACGGACTATTAAGGCAATTTATTATTATTGCTTCTATTTTCTGAGGTTATGAGGGTCGTTATACTTGGGTAGTATTAAGTAAATCACTTGATCTATAGTTCGATATGTTAGCGCGTTCAGTTAAAAACTGACGCTCCAAATTTGAAAGCCAAAATGAAAGCTAGGGTGAATGCTAAAATAGGGTGTCTAATCTATGAAATTAGATTATGTTTGGCTCTCTAAAACTTTCATCCAGTCCGTTCAAAATATAATATACGTATCTACTATTTGGATATTTTGGTGCAATACAATTTTATCACTGGAACTCTGCTTTGTAACTCTTGGTTGTTTGCCTTGACTCGACATTTCTCAAAAACTGTGAATCGAAATGCTTTCACTACATTGGCTTTGATCTCGATTCGGGTATCGATAAAACACGTTAACGGCTGTAGTTATGGTACGACAGATTTACCTAGTCGAAACTTACGCGTATCCTATATCATACATAGGTATATGGATGTATTTAATTTGTTCACCCCACACTCACACATCAGACAGAGATGAAAATTCTTCATATTCAGTGTATGATTTTCTAGATAAAATTGGATTTTGGCCATACAACAAAGAAGGTAAATGGTACCAGGCTGAGATAAGGTGCTGAACTAATGTGCTCGATCACGCTATGAAAGGAACCACGCACCTTTATAACGAGCATTCCCGTACTCTCTCGCAATTTATACACCAAGGGGGCGTGCCAGAAAAATAATGCCATATCCCCCAATCGAGTGGGGGCCAACGCTACTGAAGTCTTCCTGTCGTATCCCTATTCAGGGCAGAAATAAGTAACTTTTACCCTCGGTGGTGTGCATATCGGAAAAGTTCCGTAGTCAACTACTACTGATTTTATGTTCTGGAATACATTTCCTACTCATTTATTACACGGTCCGTGTGATTATTAAGCTATAGAACAATGTCGTGTAAGCCCGCCTTACGACAAAATGTATTACAGCAATTGCCACAAGGTTCTATAGCACCCAAGATTACGATCAGGACTGCAATTGCAATCGTGGCTATACACGCACCTTTAAACTCGAACGTGAAAAGCTACAGCAGAATTAGCTGCACTAGCTTCTATGGCTCTTATTCCCACGAGCAATAAGAGTCTAGGTGTCAAGATTGCGCATAAACTTGAACTGTTGACTGTACATACTGAAGAGTAGGTACGTGTACTAAGGCTGGGTAGGTATCGTTAAGGACATGTAATTTATTTATATAGCATTTACCAAAGTCAAGCTTAGTCCTACTACTATTATAAAGGCGAAAGTTTGTAAGTATTGATGTATGGATGTTTGTTACTCTTTCTCGTAAAAACTACTGAATGGGTTTGAATGAAACTTTACCACAATATAGCTTATACATCATAATAACACATAGGCTACAATTTATAAAAATATATTGTGTGGATTGTCCAAAATATGACGGTAAGTGTCAATAATTAACTCCACGCGTACGAAGTCGCGGGCGGCCGCTAGTATTGATTAATCCTCATTGGTTTCCATCGATTTTATTAGTTCATTACAGAGAGATTAAAAATAAACCAAATACATTTAAAAAACTTAAGGTACCTCATCATGTAAATTAGTCCTTGAAATATCATTCATAAATTTTGCACTAAAATAAAAAAAGAACATTAAACGTCGGTATTTTTATCGTGTTTATCAATTACTGTGAATTTGAAAACACTGCAAGACAAAAACTCGTGAAAGAGTAGGCCACGCGCACCGAGGATTCCGTACTTGTAGAAAAAGTGCGTAAATACTCGTAGTTCATTAATGACGGGAATCAAATAATACGTCTAGATTTACTATATATCTAAAAAAAATTTGAAATATAAAATTGCCATCGAACGAACTGGGCACGTGGTGTGGTAGCAAAACACAGGATAGATTTTTCTTTGTTCCATAACTACACATTCCCATTTCAGGTCTTACTTTTTGCCAATAGAAATTCTTGATTTTAAGAAAGCCGAAAAACCCAATCAGTATATTATTATACTTATTAGGTTTTGATTAGAAAGCGTAAGAGGGCGTGGATTTTTTTTCCAGCTTTCTAAAATGCCGGCAACTCATCAGCGACTTCTCTGATCTCGCAAATGCTCTTGCAGGGCGGTTATTTTAGTTACCCGCTTGCTCCTGATCCTGATTATCATTACATCAAAGGATCCAAAACGATCCTGAGAAATGGGACTTGATAGTTATCCTATTGCCGTATAGGTAAGGGTTGCGTTTTTACTTTTTAGTTCGAGAACCCTAAAAAGACCTGCGTCTGAATGAATAGTCAAAGCGATCGGAAGCTTGAAATCACTCATTTTTGACAACAGAAAACAAAATGCTTTATCAATAGGCAAGTAATTTGGTTATCAAAATAATACCCTACTAATACCAAGGTACTCACTGACGTAGCATAGTTACTAGATTATATCAATCTGTTAATTGGTTAGAATTACATTAATATTAGATATACATTTCAATGTAGTTTCAGTCTAAGAATATTACACACACATTATGTATAAACTCAATGCTTATTCATACCTATTTCTTTAAAACAAACTTTGTAGATAGTAAGGAATTGAAATTTCATCTTAAGATTATGTTAAGATATATTTTCTGAATAGTTTTACTAAGAAGCAATTTTTTTTGTTACTATGTGATATGTTTCGTATGTATGTTATACCTATGTATGTAATACGTTTTAGCAGTAACAAAAACCATAGCATTAGAATCAAAGATAATGGGTTCATTCAATTCCTACTATAGACAAATATAATATTTAATTTTGTACCAGTGTGTGTATATAAAATGGTTTGATATAAGTGGTTATGATGAATATATTGCACAACAAGTTCATAAGTATCAGAAAAAAAAAATTCACATTATGAAATATTTACAGAAATACATTTATCATAAAACACTCCACCTAATACACATATTTTTAAACACCAGGTTAGGTACACTGGTGTTTCGACTTGGTTATGATATTTTTTTTTTATTTATTCACGGAAAACGAAACTAATTACGGTCAAGAGATTAAACATAGTTATTTAAGTCAACTTACACAAGCTATCCTAGTAAGTTATCAAGACATCATCATACATATGGTTATAAAAGGACTAAGAATTACTGTGGGTAAACAGTGCTTTATTATGTTTCCTTGGAATATTGAATGATGTAAATCTTATGATCCACTTAATATCAGGCTAAAACAAGCATGATAATTTACTTTTAAAAATGTTTGAATCAATTTAAAAAGGTCAATTTATACTCTAAAACATTTAAACTTATACCTTGGGATATTGGGGTTATTGAATTAATAAGACATAATCACGGAAGCCAAAAACATAGAAGCTTGGAGAATTAAAAAAAAATCTGATGACTTTATCATCAGTGATTGTTGCTTATTGTTAGGTATTTAACTAAAAATATAACGCATACTGTAACTCACCTGCGAGCAAGGTGCAGTCTCTCTTGAGTGGTCAGGTGCTCCACCTGCGCCATCTCAGCGACCAAGTCTGCATGCTCCATCTTGTTAACCTATTAAAAATCTTTGATTGAATCATCATACTTTTTCATTAATTTAATTATTTAAACACCTACATACTTTTCAATACTAAGCTCTTCAAAAATAAATGATTACATAAACGGATAAGTACAGGTACCTATTATTAAATTTTATTACCATCCTGTACTGTGGTTCACTTCTACTCTATAGGTACTACCTATATGGAACTTCGTATAAAGCACGATGCCCAAAAATGGCCATAGCACGCCCATAAAAAGTATTTTGGTTAAAAATTGTGTTTTTAATTATTTTTAATGGTCAACATATTCGTTTTACCCCTAAAGTCCAAAATAATTTATCACACTAAATAAGTTTTGAATTGACCCCACTAACACAGGAATCATTCTTTTACTGGAAGTGCAGAGCCGAGTTGCCATTTTAGAGCCAAACGTCAATTAAATCGATTCTTATCGATTTGAGTACGCACCACCACTCAAGGGGGCGGATTTTTAAGGATCTAAATAAAAGTACCTAAGGACGCGTCCTTAGGTATATTAGGCGTTATTTTCTTTATTTATTCAAAATAGAACAATTAATAGCAGCTCATAATTTCCCAAAATGTCAACATGCCAAACGTCAATAGCAGCATAACTGCTGTGTTTTTTTCAGTGAGTGAGGGTACCGGAGACTCAGCGGGGGTTTACCATACTTGAGAAAGAGAGAGAGGTTACCGTCTTTCGCGCTTTATTCCAGGACAACAATTAGGTACACAAAAAACAATATGAATGTATTTTTTTTAATAATTTGAAACAATCGATATTGATTACTGTTTCATTTATTCAATAGGTACCTATTATTAAAAAAAACTTGAGAAACGATTTGTCAATGTTTTACCGTATTTGAATCACTTCACATACTTTTTCAAATACGTTTTAAACTACTTAAATTTTAAACACGAAAATACATACCATTATAGAGTACTGTTTTTTACTATCACTAAGATCTTCAAAAATAAATGATTACATAAACGGATAAGTACAGGTACCTATTATTAAAAAACTTGAGAAACGATTTGTCAATGTTTTACCGTATTTGAATCACTTCACATATAAACTACTTAAATTTTAAACACGAAAATACATACCATTATAGAGTACTGTTTTTTACTATCACTAAGCTCTTCAAAAATAAATGATTACATAAACGGATAAGTACAGGTACCTATTATTAAATTTTATTACCATCCTGTACTGTGGTTCACTTACTACTCTTATAGCTACTACTACTACTAATATTATGATGTGTTCACATGCTTTACTCAACAGATATTAGTTACAAATCACCAAAACACAGTCCATTTCAAAGTTCCATTTCAAATATTTTCTTGTTATTAGTTTTCAATGTCAGAAAATTAGATCTTATGATATTCTTATCAGTTAAAATGGGATAACAATTTGTTATGTGCTTGATGTTGATATTAGATTTCAAATAAGCTTATCGCAAATGCCGAAGTATTGACACTATCACGATGATTCTCGTGATATTTATAATTCAAGTGAGTATTGATACATTATGGCATGCCACCTGTTGTGGATATTCCAATTAGAATCAAGAACCTAGATTCCACTACGAAAACGAAAGGTCGCGAATTCCACTAGCTATCGAACAGAGCCTAGGTCATTTCGCTTATGCTAAATGCTGAAGCTGACAATGTAACACTATTGATAACTACCAGTACTTGCTGATAAGATAAGAAATAAAGTAGCCATAAAAACTTCAGTGTTATAATAACTTGGACAGGTAACATACTAAACAGTCTGTTAAGTAAATAATAATAAAGTTTAGTGCACATAGATAATTATTGAGCTAAACAAGAATTTAAAAATCGTAAACTGTCAATTTTAGAAAGGCACCATACCATGTACAACCTAAATCACCTTTAAGTTACGGGTCAATAAAACAGTGACAGTTTCACATTTTAGCACGGCCAAGTAACTACATTTATTATAGGATATTCTGAACCAAACTTACCGCTGTTATAGTTTTTACAAGACAAAAGTATGTTTCATTCTTGACTTGGTAAATTTGCCACACATGATAAATAAAATAACATTGGTTGAAGTAAATTGAATCACATTAAAACACCGATTATAAATTATGGGAGAGCCCGGCACAATTTTTTACAGTTACACACCATTTTCCGTTAGTTTTCATGAAAAATTAAAATATAAACAAGGAGAAAAATTACAAGACAACGAGCGAGCGAGTGAGCGAGCGGCACAGTGAGTGTTGCCGCGTTACTAAAATTAAAGTTCATGGTAAATATAAGTACTCGATTGTGCATTAGAATCGATTTTTACACCGTAAGTTTTGTAATGTGTCAAAAAATCTTGAAAACGGGTTTTGGGGAACTACCGGAGTTTCCATGTTTTGTAGCCAATGCGAGAGAGTCCTATCATGTACCCAACGACGTAAGCAGCAGTGGCGCCATCAATTAATATCATGACTTTTATTTATTATTTAAACGCTACAACTTCCCCTACTTTTTGACGGGCCTTGTCAGTTTCATTTACCAATAAAACATTTTAATGCATCAAAAAAGCCATGAAAATAAGGGTCCACTGCAGCTTACGACATCATAGTCATAGAGTCTAATAGCCCCACTTGTTATAATAGGTACTATGGAACTTCGTATAAATTTCACGACTTGATTGACGGAGTAGGTACTTATAGTAATCAAGCTTTCGTTTATTAATAAGTTTGGTTTGTTTGGGGGGTCGCGATTCATTTGTCTAATAATTCCCTATACATTGTAAGTTGTGAGAAAAATTAATCTGTCAAACAAAATTTATACTGTGTCAGGGATAACAACGGATTATTGAGGAACTAACATTTACAGACATCAGCGAAAACGCTTTTCTTGATGCAGGGAATTTGACTCATTTGAAAATAAAATGTCTGTTCAGTTAACGTCGTAAGGCCCATAAGCCTTTTAAAAGGCATAAAACAATTGATTTTCCATTGTGTCTGCTGTCTGGGCGTTACGACGTTAAAATCAAAGACTTTATTTTAAGGTCTTTGGTTAAAATAACTAAAAATTTAATAATCGATTGTATGTTAGATCGATATAATATCGATTACATCTCTATTTTTCTACTATGGTAACTATTTAAGTTAAAAAAAAATTACTTAGTTACCTACTCGAAACATTTGAAGAGGTAAGTTTGAATTTTGTTATCTTTAAATAATATATCCGATCAAAAACAATACTTGTAAAAAAACCAAGTCTCGCAACTACCGTAAAAAGTGGTGAGATCCATGTTTTGCCAAGTTGGTTATTCATTTAGACTTGGCAATTTTAATTATATCACAAGTCGGTTGTTTAATGTGATTGTTTCCAGATTAAATTTGAAATTGGAAACGCCTTTTAATAATTTAAGAGCAAATAGCCACCTAACGACGATATGGCAGGCGTTTAGAAGAGGAAGAACTAGAAAGAAATAAATTATTCGCCAAGTCTTAATTTTTATTTCATAGAAGTTTACAAGGTCTACATAGTTTACCATCTATGTTAAAGTATAACAACATTATACAGGTACCATGTGTACCTTTACTCACTCGCAAAGTGAAGTAGTCTAAACTAGGCACTATTATTAAATTTTCAATTGACACACCATATTATTTTCATACAAAAGCCTGCTTTAGGAGAAAGTTTTCCAATTTCATTACTTATATAAGATAAATTTTAAAGGAAAATAGGTACCTATTTTAAATTTGTTTTCTATCGGTGATAGGTAAAGATGGATTCAAAAGAAAATACTTCTTTAGTTATTAAATACAACGCCTCAAAAATATACTCGTTTCTATTTTTTCTTTAAACAATCCAGTCGATAGTTATAGGTAATTGAGAAATTCATTATATTCACTGAAAATGTTTTTGTTAAATTCCATACTTTTCTAACTCTTCAATCTAATGTTTGAGGTATTGAAAAGAGCCGACATAAAATGCTAAATTTAAAACGCATAGAAGAGCAGTTACAGCCTTATTCTTTGAGTAATAACGCTCAAAATAACTTGGAAAATTTGCCATAATTGGTCTAAAAGCTGGACATTCTATACTTTCTTATTGTTGATCGGAGTTCTAAATTGCTATTCAAAAGTCACACTAACAGAAATAATTTGTTTTTTAACAATGTCTGTCATTAATTAGTAGGCAGTTAGCTATCTTCTACCTACAAAATGTATTTCCAAATCACGTCAAAGTTCTCAAGACTGGAAATAGGTAAGAACATTTTTAAACTTTGCTTAAGTAGGTGTTTGTTATTATTAAATATTCAACAAATAATGCATATTTACAGACTTCAGCGTTATTTTTCTATTAACCTATTATTGTACTAAATTACTTACAAACGGACTATTATACAATTTACTAATCTGAAACGATTCTAGTAACAATTCAACATGTCGCGTTATAATTAGTTTCTTACAAGCATTTTATTTTTCTATTAATTATAGTTTATGTCATATTACACTTTTGGCGTCGAATTACCAATGACATTATTATGACCCACTTCATTTTAAATTATTACGATTAATACAGGTAAAATACAGGAACATCTTCTATTGTATCCTTTTTTGGGATACTTTAGTATCATTGTATGGTTTCAACTATGAACTTTTGTAGTTTTTTTACTCTATATTATCCATCCATTACATCAAAAATATTTTATCCGCAGAAGAGGAGACTAATTCCGAAAACGTTTATAAATTAAAGACAAATGAAAGTCGCAAAGTCTTTGAGTCATGTCTCACTGAATGAAAAGTGATTGGTTCAAGATTAGACCTAAAGAAATCGAAAAAAAAGTAGTTTTTCCTAAATGTGGATAGTTAACACCGACTGAACTTATCATGTCGTTCGTATTTGAAATTGTCATATTTTATTTTCACATCGCTGAAGTGACGATTATGAGCAGAACTGGGAGTCATCACTCATCCATAGCTCTCATTGTTGAGAGAATGAGATGAAGGCAGCAAAAGCTGATTAGTCCGGCAGAGTGAACTCCAAATAATGCCATAGAGCCTTCGATGATATAATCTCTAGTTAAATCAGCTGTAACCTTTTGTGCAATAAGGAGTACCTACCTACCTAGGTATCTATCTATCTAGATACACATTCTCGTGTTGAAAGCGTTTGAAAAAGTGATACCAACAGCGCTGTCATTAGCAAGTAAGTACTAAGCAGTAAAGTATAGTAGGTATCAGCCTATACTAATACTGTCCAACTGCAGGCCTCCATCATAGAAGTCAAGTTATGACTACTATAATGGGATTAGGCTTAATCACCACGCTTGCCTACTGCGGATTGGTGATGACAAATCCGAGCTATGTTCGAAAAATTAGAAACCTTTTTTTTCTCGACCCGGGAATCGAACCTGGAGCCTCGAGATTACGGCACGGTACTTAAATAAATAAATTGTGACAACATCACATACATAGTCCTGGTCCCAAACTAAGGTTTTCCCTTGTGCTATGGAAACCAGAAACAACGAAGGAACACAACACCCAGACCCAACACAAATATCTGTTTCATCAACAAACATTTGTGTTGGTGCGGGAATCGAACCCGCGACCCTTACGTCTCAAGCGGCGCTCAAACCATTGCGCTAAACGGGTCGTCACTAAACCATTAGACTAAAGGGCGTTAGTAGATTTTAAATTTCTACTGTAAGTTACTTTACTGTAAATATCTAGAGCTTATATGATCGAAACATAGAGCATCTATAGCGACACCCATTGGCTCAAGTAATACATAGAATACAGTAATACCTACCTAATAAATTGGACTTTTATCACCAACAAACACAAACATTATACTTAACAATTATAATATCAATGATTAGATACCTACTTGACTATCTACATTATTGTACCGGTAAACAACTATAAACACAGTATTGTCATTGGCAACAAGTGCCCGCATCATTCATTCAGCTACCTATGGCCCTGGGCATATTAGGATAGGTTGAACCTTCATAACCACTCGCATGTCAAGGGTCAATAAAGTACCTACTAAAAAAACTTTTTAAAGAGTAGGTACTGTCGAAGAAATTTTTTTTTTTCTCAGTTTGGCCGATATTGAAGTTTTGTTAAGTACTTAGGTATTCTTATATTGTGTAAACAAGACTGCCCTATTAAAAGGCCGTTCTGTTGAATATACTCAGGTCTCAATCACATTTCCAAAAAAAAAAAATTAACAAAATAAATGCTTGAATCTTTTTAATTATCGACATAGATAGTGATCGCAAATTCCAGCGCTTACTTAATTGAAATAGGTACTTAGAAAGAAATAAAAAATATAAATTAACTATAAACTTAATACAACAAAGTTAATTAAATTAAATGCCAATTTGACAATTTGATATTCAAATGTCTACCTACCTACTTAGGTAAAGGCAAGAGACGGATTCTTGCTCGGTGTAGGCACATCTGTGGTGTAGGTAATCATATTTTTTGCAATTTTGAGACAGTCTTTGCGTTATTATTTCCTAAATCCGGACAAAGTGCCAACTTTCCACTGCAATGGTTATTGATTAATCGAAAGAAAGTGCAGCGTCAATATCACCCCATCCTAATATGCAAAAAGCTTTACCTCCTATATCATTAACAAAGTACATAGTGAAATAACTTATTTACAAGAGTAAAAAAATACCTGTGGCTGGTTAAAGGTCTTATTCAACATCCGGTTACAAATAAATAAGGATACTATAATTGATACATTACGTACGTACGTAAATAATTAAAACATTTATAATAGTGTTAAGTACAGCTAATATTTTTAGAAATAGAAATCATACAGGGACGAAAGAAGTCCATATACTTAGACACAACTTATAAGAAATAAGCAGTTAAATTAGTCCACCTAGTCTTATAGTAACAACATCCACCAACTTGACATGGAACCTTATGAATGCACTCAGAGAAGTGTACCCAGATCATACGTAATTATTAGGGCCATGCACATTGCATATCGACTGGCATTTAAAGCAGTCCCGAGAAAAAAAATTGCGACGACCTGGGCCAAAATTGGCAAAATTATGGCCGCTTCTATTATAGTGGCACAGTAAATTGGCTCACTTTAGCTTGATGGTAAGAAAAAGGGGAGCCCACGTTACAAACAACGGACGCGATGGCATGAAATCACATGTCATAGTGTTGGTGGCACTGCCATAATAGCGCTTCATTCGGCGAATAAAGGGACTAAGTACTGAAAGAATGTAGTGGTGGCCTTCGCCCAAGAAAAAAGAAGACCTAATTAACTACATATTAAATTGGTAAAGTTTTTAATTTCGAAGTAAAAAAAACAAATGAATAATTCAGCAAATACATCAGCCATTACATTTCGAAAAAGTGTAAGAACTATTTTACAAACATCATTTTTTATTTCTATTAATTGTTTAATGTCCGCAAAAGTCACTATTCATTACAAGTATCGTTAGATTGTAAGCCAAAAATAGAATACTTTCGTCAACATCTCTTGTTATTTAATTAATTCAATTAACGCACGTTAAGCCACTTTATTAACTAATTTACGTTTTATAACTACACCACAAATTCACAGCACTGTTTAGAAAGTGTTTGTTTTAACTTTCACGTAAGCAGTTTATATCCATCTGGCAATATTTATGTACCAATTGTTTTTCAAAGATCGAGATGCCAAAATGGTGTTAATCGAATATCAAGGCACCAGTTGCAAAAGGTCCTAAGTCCACATAGGTCCTTTTAATCCTGATGTAACTGGTTTATTCTAGAGTTCTATATTTAAGCAGTGGCAACCTATCAGGGTCACCACGGCGGGGTACTCAGGTGTTCTCGTCGGAGGAGTCGTCGGAGGATGAGCTGGTGAGGAGCGTGGAGGCCATGGTGAGCTGCCGGATGAAGGGCTCCCGCGGGAGGCTCTGTTGGCCCAGCGGGAGCCGCCGCACACCCATCCTCTCACTCTCTGGCAGGGATTTGCTACATTTCTCCTCGGTGATTGCGTCGCGGGAAAGTGACCTGGAAATTGTATAACAGGGCCTGAGATTATTTACTTAAGTCGATAATTTTTCGTACCAGAGGGCACATTCATTACGGGACGGTTTCGTTCTATGCCACCAGTGATCTATTTAGTATTTGGTGGTCAGTGGCAGATATATTTTAACTTATTTTTAGAGTAGGTGTAAGATTCAGTGTGGCTAAATTTTAAGTCAACATATTCTACATATTTCTGTAGCTAATGGAGGTTCGGTTGTTCGGTGCTGTGTAAAAAGGTGTTACACCTAAGTAGTTACATTGTTAATAAGAATTCTCAAAAATAGCGCTGTATGCTAATGTAACTTAGTGTTATTTATTTTTAAAATTCAGAACAGGAGCGTAAGAATGGTGCCTTATGTAAGTATAGTCACGATAATCACGACACAGAGGAATATCCTCTGATCACGACTTCCATTATATAACTTTTCAACTTTTCGCACGACCGACTACATACGTGTCTAAGTACCTACTTATATTTGCCTTTTCTTCTAACTTGTAGGTGTTTAGGAATTATAGCTATCTATATTTAGACTTGATAACTATGTACATAATAGAAACCAATAATACATTTTATCATAGCAATGTGAATGAGATATTATATCTACCTAGTTAATATATTCATATCAATGATTCGGTCACGTTCAACAATAGGCAAGCCATTGAAACCTACTTACCTACCCTTAACCAGCAGTACCTAAATGGTTTCATCCCTAGAAGGTAGAACACGTAGTTAAAGGGATGTAAATGTTCACAGATACATCCTGTATATTTTTATTCTGTTATAGGTACTTAGAATTTCTTACCTATCAGCCCGAAGTCTGGCGGCCTTGTGTCCTCACACCTCGAATACCACGTTCACCTGTTGGTATTTAATCTGATCCCTCTTCGTTCGTGTCATATTGGCGTCCCATCGAAATATGAGGCAGGGAAGGGAATAGAGAGTGCACTTGTGTCTGCGCACACACTTAAATGCACTATGAATGTCCTCCGTCGATGACTGATAGTTGAGATTGGCCATAGCCAAAATATCGTTGCCCATGAACATCTGCGAGATCTTCCACTTACACTTAAAAAAATATATCATGCCTTATTGCTTACCCAGTGAGTTCCAGCATAGATCCTCTTCTGCACTGCCCCCGGTGCGGCCCCTGCATGATGCTAGCAGGCCGGCTGGAGGCCCCAAGCGGATCCGAGTGGGCCACGTCCTCCATCAGCAGCACCGAGGGCCCGCCCAGGCTCGTGCTCCTCTTGGACAGCAGGCTGGGCCCTTGCCTCGGCCCCAGCTCCCGGGAACACTCCCCCTTGTTCTCCCCCCGCCCCGCCTCGGAGTCCGACGCCGCCGCCTCCCCACCCCCTTGCGTTGAACCAGAGCTCTCTCTTCTAAAGAGACCTATGATAGATTTGGGATGTTTTGGCTTCTCTATACCACCTAATGATGATGATGGCGTGATAGGGAAGGGGAAAGAAAAACTCAAATCAGAAATGTTGGTCAGTTTCACTTGGTAGGACTATAGAGCAAGACATAAATAGTAGGTAAGTTTGCATATAAAGGTCAAGCATAGGTTTTTAAAGAATTTGTATTATTATAAGCGTAAGGTTTAAAATTGCATGCAGTTATTATACCTAAGCCTAAAATACACTCGGTCGGTGTCATGCAAGATAAAATATTTTTTAAAAAGGTTTGGATCTAAATGATTGACAGGATACCGTGATGAAACACTACACAATTTATTGATTGAGGTTCGTAAAAGCATGTAATTTTTTTTGTAAAATTTGTATAGTCGGTGCAATTGCAAATTAAAAGCAGTGAGCTTTGATTGAATGCGATTTTATAGAGCATTCAGTAAAAGTCACCAAGGAAACTGCGTCCAGCGGTAGGTAACCTTGACTTGTTGATGCTTCAAATATTCAATGGAAGAAATAGAATACATAATTACTCAGGTTTTATTGCGTTATAAAATGAATTTAACTAACAAGTGCATAGGAATGTTTTTAATATCTTAATACAATTTACTTTAAAATGTACGCCACACAAAATAATGCGACTTACTATTAAAAGTTGACAGTACATATGCACATAGCTTCCAATAACAAAAATACCTAATTTAAGTAGGGTGTTGAGACTGTAGCCAATTATATTTTTTTATTATTCATTCATATATTTATTTTGGTATCTAAGTAACAACTCGTTATCTGTAGGTATCTAACCTTCCTTCTACTTTCTGCCTGACTAAGAGTGCATGACACTATCCAAATATTTTTTTCGTACTCGATAATTAACATCATGAAATATGACGATAGTGTTCATATTACCTACTTACCAAAAAAAAATATGACTAAGTTTTAAATTTAATGTTACGTGTTATTGCACGTAGTACCAAATGTAGAGTAGTAGAGTTTTACTAAATTTCAAATACAAACCTAAATAAGTAGCAGATGGCGAACTATACGCTAGGTACTCCTTATTGGAGGCCCAAGAGGGGAATTCCGACTGCTTCAGATGCCCCTCCCCCTGACCCCTCGGCCTCCTCCCGTTTCCATGGCAACATGGTCTCCGTTGCCGTGGGGGTAGCCACCCGGGCTTGCTCCGCTACTGTCATGTATGTATCTGGAATGATAATGTTGACAAGAAATTGCTGTGTAACCTTGTGTTATCGGGGTCAAAAGTCACCCCATCAGTGATAGGTAGGGTATAGGTCATCATCATGTAAGTAGGTACACTACTGGTAGTTTAGACTGCAGGTACCTACAATTATAATATATGCCTATGGTACCTAAGTATAAATTCTAAAAAAATCTCTATAAAAAACGGCAATTCCATATTAAATGGGATTAAAGAACCCCTAATAATTTAATAATAATAATACATTCTCACAACATCTCATACATTGACCTGACTCCGCACTAAGTAGCTTTTAGCACTAGTGTTACAGATGTCAGACAACATAGGGAACACAAATATAATACTTAAATACTTACATACATAATGTTACACCCAGACACTCAACAAACACAAGACGCGTTCGTCACACGAATGTTTGATTGTTCCAGGGTGGGGCTCGAACCCACAACCTTCGGCGTATAAGGCAGGGTCACTACTGCGCCATCCGGCCATTTTGAATTTCCGTAGCCGTAAACCTAGAAGGTAGACGCAAAAAGAAAACTAAAATGTTATAATTACCATTGTCATCTGACATTCTTCTTTCATCTTCTTCAAGAATATCTTCATTAGGAACTAAAACAGAATAAAAATATTTATGTAGAAACCATAATTCCTTGATCAGTTGAAGTTTGGATATAATCAATGACTCTATGTAATTTTCTATATCAGGAATAAGTAGGTGACTCTATATAGCAAAAATAACCAATGATTTTAAAGTTTTGCTTGAATAGTTTTATGCTATCAAAAATGTGTTGTATTCTTGCTTTGTTATGTAAGTTTTTATTATTAAACATTAAATAATTATGTTAAAGCATTAATGAAATGTCTGTTTCTGTAGTATTGTTATACAAAACTAGAGCCATACTAGAGAATAGACGTTATAATTAGAAGTTGTTTTGTTAAATAATAATAAATTCATGCAATACTTACATTTAATAATAACTACGGTCAAAGTAATTATTTATTTACAGATTCACAAAACCGCAACTACTGTAGTAGTTCAAACTTAAAATAACAATTAATAGGGGTTATCAAATCGATTCATTAGGTAAAGAGAGATGAGGCTGCTGCCGAAATATATTTTTTCTCATTTTGAATGTAGACTTTAGCAACCATTTCCCTGAAGCTGTGATTAAACATAGTGTCCAATAGCGCAATAGCGCAGCGGGCCGCGCACGTCTGCATGCCGTGCTATGTTTGGTCACACACCTTAACGCACACCATACCTACTGAGTGAAGAGGTAACGTAGGTATTGATAGCTTCTCCCAGGGCGATGGCTTCCTTACCTTACAGCCTTAGTTCTAACTATATTAAAATGTACAGACAGCCGCATATCAGGTTACTACAATCTGTCAAATTTCTTCAATCGAACCTCATCTTTATGTCAAACGTGTTTGGTTCAATATCAACTGAGGAAATTTGACAGATTGTAGTAACCTGATGTGCGGCTGTCCGTACTTCAACTTCAATTCAACAAACATAAATTTTTTTTAGGCTTTTTTAATTAAAGCCGTTTCCTCTGTCCTTAGACACTCACACTTGGTTAAAGAATCGTTTGAAGAAGTTTGACTCTGTTTTGGAACCCAACGTGAGCCCGACACCGTATTACCGTATTGTCTGAGTAATTTTCATCTAAATAAAGTTTGTAAGTAATGTACGTACAGTATTTGCGGTTTCAAATCTATTTTACTAAAGTATAGTATCCTAAATTGTTCAAATACACCGAATACATACATAGATCTACATAGATAAGTATAGTATGTGTTTAGTAGTTACATGCAATTTAGTTTTTCCATGTTTATAGTTTAAAGCGCCTGATGAAACGTGAAAATTTTACTGAATGAAAATTGAGTCTATAAAATATGCGTGCTTTTAAAATATATACTTTATTATCAATATTTTGAAAGACACTCATTGCTATATAAAATATAATTTGGAAAATGATACAAGCTATTGTTCTATTTTTAACATCATTTGCCACATCAAAAACCTTTAACTAAATAAGTTTAGGAAAAAAAAGAGCAGAAATTAGACGTTGCTACGTAAAAATATAAGAACACATAGAAAAGTTCATTTTCAATGGAATACTTCATGGTAATCAATTTAAATATATCTATCTAATAACTACAAAGTTACAAAAAATATTTTATCTACGATACTCTATAATCAACTTTTACGGCAACATTAACTCATTAATTATAATGAAGTATTATTAAATTTATTAATACCTACTATTTGTTTTATTCTACAACGACTCTACATTATCGTGAGGAGGTGAGTAGGTGTCGTAGATTTGTGACATCTATTAATTATATTGTGATTTTAAATAAGAAATACCATTATTATTCACATAGAAAAAAAACTTGTTTTCTAGAACTCACACATAATATAACAAGGAGTGTCTAACGAGTCAGTGCACACAACAAACCGATTACTTACATGGTAAGTATATCATACATTACCTAATAGTAAATGAAAATAATTTATATTAATCTCCTCTTTAATATGTATGTAGTAATTTATAATTTTGCCGTACATACTTCTACCACTTAATTTAGCATATTTCTCAACCAAACTAGCACAAATTTTTTAGTCGTGCTCCAATGACATAGAAGGAACCAATTTCATAGTTAACAAATTAATAATAGTGTCCTTATTTAAAAGAAATATAAATATCGATTCAGTCTAAATTATAGTTGAAAGTAAAGAAATACTATTTTTAATGACTGCTTATACGCTAACATTATTAACCAATAGAATAAATCGAAACGAAAATGCACGGCAGCTCAACAAGAAAATGATTGATTTGAAAATTATCTGTTTGGATTTTTTTTGAATCTTTATTTTCAGAAATGTAACCGGCCGCAGTGTGCACCTCTAAAAGATCATCAGACGCATATAGGCAATGACTGTTTACTGTTAGTTGTCATAAACACATACCAAAGTTATACGTGGATCTGTCCCTCCTCCACGGTAAGGATTTCTCAACAGCTGTCGGCAGTATTTCTTCTGGCGTTTTAGCATACTGTTTTACGATCCTCGCTTTTAGGGGATTGAATCCTGGCAGGTTAGCCAACTGGTTTAGAAGCGAACTACTATTCTCTTTATGTGAGGACGTCGGACTGACTTCCCGATATCCAGCTTTAAACGCCATGTCGAGATTAATTGCGGTGCCACATGAAGTTTGCCAGAAGGGAAGAAAACGACAATCAAACAATTAAACAAGCAAGATTAGCAGTGGATTAGTACGATACTAGTCAGGGTTTAGCGGCGTTAACGGTCAAAGTGGCAGGAGACAGATTTTAGGTTCGGCCTGTGCATGAAGAACTGCTGAACTTATTACAATGTTCAAATAAAATATCGTCTAAATTAGTAGATATTATTTATGATTGAATCAAAACAGAAACTACTTAACTACGGAGAGTTTTTAAGAATTTATCAAAAATGTGATCAAACCTCAACAAGTTAAAAAATATAGTGCAATTGAATTTATATTCGATAAGTTTTGATCAATTATTTTGTTTTTAATTCATAAAGGACAGTGCAGTTCATAAAAGATTCTAATTTACGTTGAACAGTTCTACATGCAAGTAAGCAAAATCAACTTTGTCAAAAGAAATCATAGAAGAGGGAGTTAAAGAGTTCCACATATAGAAGATAAATGGTCATGCCACCACATTTACATCATTCCCACAGAATGTAGCCATCTCAACGGGTCTCCAGGGCCCAGCAAATTAACATGTTAGTAATTACCAATTTAGTAACAATCAAAGAAGAATAACCCAATTCGATTTCTTTTTGGTAAATCATAAAGTAAATTCAGTGCAAATTAAGTGAGAAATACAATCGGTACAACATACATATGCGTTTGGATTCGAATGTTATAACAATAATAATCATAAATAGCTACTGGCTTTGTATTTTTATATTAGTTAAGTACTTAGCAATTAATATTAATTAATAAACGTTAATACCCGTTTTAATATTTTATAATTAATATTCTCATTACTTTATCTATAAAATTTCTTGAAATTTAGTAGGGGTGAGTAATCGTTACCAATCGGGTTGGTATAGAAGATCTTCTAATTCTTGCCACTTTGTAGATTAGTAGTTACTGAAAGTTGCGTTAACCGAAAACACCGTACACGTCTCTAGTTACATAAAAAATCTTGTAGGATCTGCCCAGATTTCAGCGTGACGCTAAAAATGGATTTCACGACTTCAGCGCGTGTCACTTCACTCGTGTTACGCGCAGCGTGTGTGTCCGTACGCCGCGTGAATTCGCACACCACATGTGTTCGCACGTCAGGTGAATTCACACGCCCCGCGTGTGTGCGTTTTAGATGCGCCGCTAATTTATAAACAATCGCACATCTCTAGTTCTTAAAATGCGTAAATGTCAAATAATCTTAAAAGTGTTGGGCAGTGTTATCTGAACAAGTGAGTTAACAATGCCTTAAGTACTTACTTGACATCTACGTCTTTTAAGAACCAGATGTGCGGAAACCAAGTGCACACAAGGGGCAAGTTAAAAATACGTGAGTTGATATTGCACCCGTTTTCACACAGGCGCATTTGAAGCGCGGCTAAGATCTGGACGTTCCGTTAAATACTCCGAGCGTACTAGCAAGAACTAAGACATTCAAATCCAAACGGCCGTGTCACACTGGGTGTCCATGCAGAATACCTACGCGGGGATTTGGCAGTGAATGTTATACCGCCGTCGTCACCTTCGCGCCGCGGCTCTCGCTCCTCGCAGTCCTCTTGCAAGACCTCGTCGATGTAGTCTGGAATACCAGACGTATGGTTACACTACCCATCTCTAGGACTACTACCACATTTGTGCCAACGAGCGCTATCTAAGCTACAACGTCATCAACATTTAATATGTCATGTTTTTTTAAGTGTGGGAATTTCAGTGTCAGAGTCACGGTTCTGTTTGTAATGAGATTTGGTTGCTACAGTTGGAATTTATGAAAATTTTGCTGCAAAAAAAGTTATCTGACTTGCCTTTGATAGGCAATTTGAGCCAATTTTGTAATAGATAAAATATATTTTCATGTATCAAAATCCAAAACTATCCCTTATATTGAAAGGGTCTTAATATGTACATAACTGTGTTTATTATCTTCTATACTTTCAACTAGTGGCCCACCCTCAAATCGCTTTGGAACATTAGTTCCACAAAGTACCAATAGATAGCGCTCCATGTCGATTTCATCGCGCTAATGTTTCGTTCTTCGGTTTAGCTGCATAAGCTTTGTTTTTGACTATAGAATTTACCTCTTTATATATGGTACATATCATTTACTATACTAATTGTAACTTATACTGTGACTTTTAAGCATTGTGCCATTGAACGAACAGTGATCCTCCAACATGCTCTAAAACAAAATATCGTGTCGCATGAATCTCCACTGACTTACACTTTGATCCCACAGATGCGTCTAGTGCACAAAAAAGCGTCTGTGCTTGCAAATAAACAATACAATGATTCACGTACGTAATAGAAAAATATAAACTAAAAAGTAAATAAATACTTGGACCCACACGTGCATGCGATCACTCGTGATTGTAATAAAGAATAGTTAAGTACCTAATCTATAATACTTTATTTTACCGTGCGTGAACTGTTTGGCCGAACCGTTTTGCTGGAATTCTGGGAAGGTGACATGGTTTTTGCCATCCTGGAACAAGAAACAACATCACCATTTATAATGGATCTTTACAAAATCTTACCTAACCTAAGCCTGTTGGATCTTAGACATTCTTTGATGGGTTTTTCTAGTGGCTTTGGAACTGTTGCGTCGTTAGATATATTGGAGCAGACAAACTGACCAAATACTTCTGAACAATTTAAAATGTCCATATTTTTTAACACTATAAGTGACCATAAATATCTGAACATCAATTTCGTCATTAATATCTGAACAGACACTAATTAATAGCTTCTATACACACAACTAACCAATAATACCTATCTGTCACTTGCTCATCACAGCCTAATAACTGACTATCGCATAACAGCAAACTGTTATGCAAAGTCATAGCCAACACTATCGATATAATTTTGATATTGAGTTTTTTTACAATCTAAGTAATCGACCAGTTTAAATAAATAAATAAAATTGTATGGAAGAAGTCTCTACTAGCATAGGAGTCTCTACTAGCTTAAGAGTCTCTACTAGTAGCATCTATGCTATTGACTTCTAAGTCATTACTAGCATAGAAGTCTTTTACTACCATAAAAGTCTCCCTAGTACTACTAGTACAGAAGGTTAAGTCACATTTTGGGTCGGCGAGTACCTACTCGTATGAAGGTTAGAAAATTCTACGAAACCCACCTGCTTCCCACGTTTACTGCGCTTATGGTGGTGTTTCCTATCACCAACACGACGGCGTATGTTCATGTGGGTCTTGTAGTTGACCTGCTGGATGCCGAGGTCCCGGTCGTTGACCGCGTGCCGGCTGTAGCTCAGCCGCCGGTGCTGCAACAACTCAAACGTTAACCACAGGTCAAAAATTACTCTGTAGCCCAGGTTATACTTCAGTAAACCGGACTCTGTGTCACTGGGCCTGCGAGACCTAGATACTGCAACTGGTGAAATAAATCCTAATCTTAACTAATATTATAAATGCGAAAGTAACTCTGTCTATCTGTCTGTCTATTACTCTTTCACGCCAAAACTATTAAACAGATTTGAATAAAATTTGGTAAACCTACCTACAGATGGTCTAGACCCAGAAGAAGAACATAGGCTACTTTTTATTGCGAAAAGGGGGTTGTAAGGGGTTAAAATGGTTTGTAAATTGCAGGTAAGTATCGATATAAGGTACAAAGAAACTTTTAATTTTGTAAAACTTCGCACCTAAAGCCTGAATATTACCAATGCTGTAATTGCTGTAAATAAAGTTAAAGATACGATTACAGTAGGTATTATCAAACTAGTTATTGTAAAAAAATAATAATGGGGCAATTTAATATTTTAAAGAAAATTATTAAATGAATACAAACAAATGAAACTAACATTGACAAAATTTAAATGAAGAAAATAAAATAATTTTTAACCTGTGATCTAACTAGAACTAGATGTTCAAAATGCAAAGATACTTACGCGTCTAAATGGTTTACAGAGTTCCTCGGCCAACAAGTGATGTATTTTAGCATCGGTCAAATCTTTTTTCGACGGGTTGTATTCCAATTCTTGCATGTCAATATTCCACGTCGATGAATCTAGTTGACTGAAGCTTGGGCTGAAATGCACGGTAGAATAAAAATTGCAGGAATATCGTAAAATTTCATTGAGTAAAGAAGAAAATATACCATACCTTCCATTGAAATTAGCGTTAGTATAATTTTTAAATATAGCTGACATAGATTCAGCTCCAGATATGTTACCAATAGTAGATGCATTCCTTTGCATATACTCTATAGCATCTTTCATAGCTAGCTTTGAATAAGTCTCCAATATTTTTGGTTCAGCACCCTACAAATCAGAATTCATACAATAGCATTAATCCAAAGCATTTTAAAGTTAAGCTTTTCACAATGGCCACTTACCTGATAATTTCTTAGCAAAAACGGTCTTATAAACCGATTATCAAATCTCTTGAATTTGTCCCTCATGTGATGATTACCGTGTTTACCTAAAATATCCTCTATACCTGCCATTAAATGGTCCATAAACTGCAAAGAAAAGGCCATATAACTTTATTACTACAGCTCTACATTTATTTGTACTGTAAAATATGAAGTCAGTGTAATCGTTTTATAGTTAAGACATGTTATAGTCGTAAATCAAAAATCTTTATAACTGTGTGGTGCCCTCACTTTGGCGCGGGACATTAGTTCACACTAAACGAATATATTTCGCTAGGATTTGATTACGTTGCGCAAGTGTCTCGTCTTTCTGTTTAGCTAAAATCCTTGTCGCTGTTTATTGAATTTACCAATTTATAAATAGTCTACATATAAGATAGATAACTAGGTATAAACATTTTATACGAATTCTTTAGGTTTTTGTTTATGTTCATTACCCTCTCGTGTATCCTTTCATTCATCGTAGGCTTCCTCTTCTCCGCCGTCTTCACGTTCAATATCTTGACCAGAGGTTTTATTGTGATCCCCTGGATGAAGACTGTGAAGTATATCACTGCTATCGTCGTCGTCACAAACATGGGCTGCAGCTTCACCACCTCGGGGTCTATTAATAGCACCAATGCGAAGGCGACTGCACCTCGTAGACCTGTCATATACAGTTACGTCAGTTTCAAGAACACTTTGAGTTTAAAGTACATTTTCATTTGTAAATTCTTTGGTGAATCTTACCTCCATAGGACATAACAAACTTTTCAACCCTATTTAGTTTGTGCAAACGGAACTTATTAGCTACAGCACTAAATATGTACACTCCTGAAAAGAGAAGAGAGAACAAAATTACTTCTTAGATAAGTTTAAAAATGTTGTAATAGTAGGTAAGGCAGTTTGGTTTGGATATAAAAGGCATTTAACTTAGTATCATACGAATTTGGGCTGCTTATAATATCGATTGGAGCAGAAGTCTTTATCGCTTTGCATATTTCGATATCAAGACATTGAGTTCATATAATGCCTAGTGCATAACATGCCACGAGATTATCGAGCGAAAAACTATGCAATTTTATCGCGCATTCGATACTGTTATGAGGGAACCCCAAACTATAGAGATGAAATTAGCGCGAACTTGATACGAAGAACAACAAATATAAGTGATGTAAATCTCACCTATTATCCTAAATACTGAGCAGAAGACGATGGTCAACAAGACGAACCAAGTGTTCCAGTCGTGGTTGTTGTTGACGGTGGCGACGCCCAGGAACATGAAGATTATGGTCTCCGAAGACGAGGAGAGCATTTTCATCGTGTACTTGATGGTGGTGTGCGACTTGTGCGAAATGTTCCCTTCCACGTAGTTCTTCATTGTTATACCGCAGAATGTTATGCTGTAACAAATTTGTTTCAGAATTTAGCTCTAATCAATATGGAGTACCTACTGGATTTACACGTTTGCCGCTAGGTCTGAGTAAGAACGTAGATAAAAAAGACAAAAGAAAGTCAAAGTTGCGGCCAAGATTTTTTCCAGTTTATTTCTAAAATAAAATACCATTCTTTGATAATATCGAAACGAGTACCTATCTTAAAAACTCTTTTTACGTTAGATACCAAAATCAGCCTAGGTAGCAAAATAAAACTAAACAAGATAAAACAACACATAACACTTGAACTATACAAATACGGATATTCGCCACACAAATACTTGTCTATAGTGGAAATCGTACCCAATATGACTGTAGGAGCGTAATCCAGATATACAACCAAATAGCAAATGACTTTGGCACAACCACACTTTTACCCACATTTTTACTACCAAATCTACAAATAACGAAAAATTTATAAATAGTTAGTATTGCTAACATACAAATAAAAATATTTATTCCAAGTATACTCCCGCGGCTAGATTTTCTCCAGCTAATAGCTACTACACAGGCAACAAAGATTTACTCAACCATTATTTCACTTAAGCGAAAGTCGTAAGGAAACTCTAAAGTGCTAGCTAACAATAATGTTAGCCCGTAAATTTTCCGATAGCTCGTGTTTACGCCGACCCAAATGAAAATGTCTTGGAGCAAATAACCGGATTTTCGTCGTGTCCACTCTGTGTTAATTTCCGGGGACGGTTTTAAACGGAAACTTGCTTAAAAAGGTTCAAACGATGGGTACAAAGAAAATGTGAACTGATAAAAACAGGAATGATGTAAATAGGACTTGGGGTAATGAAAGAAATGTAGGTTAAAACGACAGACCAGATTTTTCTGATCTGTGGTTAAAACAGAGACGGATTTGAAGAATTGCCGCCCTTGAGCCACGGAGGATATAATATATCCTCTGTGCCTGAGCTACCCACGATATTGCTCTCCCCACCATCGTGGAGGCTTTTTTTTCACTAAAATTTGCCACCCCCTAAAATCTTTGTCCTGGGATTTTACCGATGACATCAATCTATTGTTTAGTCCATTGGTATCAACTAAAGCTGCTACTACTAGATCGGTCAAACACTGTCCTTGATCGACGATCGATCGATTGGTTTGGTCACACACCCTACTCAATTTACGGCTTCGATCAATCGGAATACTTCACTGCCACCCAGCTCAGGCCTTCTGTATTTCAGTCAGTGGTGTTTTATAGCATATCTCCATACTTTACGATACGGTGATAAATGTTCACATCTCTACTAGGCACCATCAATAAAACGCAACAAGAACCGCTGTCACATATTGCTTTTTTACGCATGAATCTTAAAAAATATGGCCTCTTCATCTTTACATGGAAATTTTCATGATTGGAGTCGATTTCAAATATTTTTTGTATATATGCGTCTACATCCATTACTTGCGACAGCTGTTGCATTGGAGCCCGGAATATGCTTAGTTAGACCATAGATTTGGACAGTCTGGTAATTACAATGAAGCGATTACTGTCTGACCACAGTGGAACCAGACCAACTGAAGCATGGTTACACGTTCAGAAACTATCTGAAACGTGTTTCCTCACGGTCTGTTGGGTTAGGTTGGGTTTAAACAGTGTGAGGAAAACTGCACGTTCACCACCGAGCTAATGGTAGAAATCCATATTATTAAGTACATTTGAAAAATTCAGGTGCATGCTCTAGAAATAGAAATATTCTTTATTCAATTTAAGTCCTTAAAGAACATTTATGAATGTCAAATTCTCTGATTCGACCCCCCGCATGGAAAGCGCTTCCTAATCACTGAGCTACCATCCTACCATTTTACCTTTAGTTATTCAACCAACTATGATACTCACGCAAGAATACCGCTCATGTGGAACATCTCAGCGTTCAAATACGCCAAGTACGCCATAACGAAGATGAAGATCGGTTCGATGACGCGCACCTCGTGCGTGAAGCGCGTCACCAGCCCCGTGGCGAAGCCCCACACGCAGCCGATGCAGGTGCCGCCCACCGCCACCACCAGGAACGACGCCAGCCCTGCCAGGATGTCGGTGTAGACCAGCCGGGAGGGACCCATTTCTCTGTAAACGTAAAGGTCAGGTCACCCTCAAGGCTAACAGACGCGCTCTGAGAAGACACACTACACTCTCCCACATGCCGAAGCGTGGCTATTCCACACTAATTGTGGGAGAGCCACGCCTCGACATGAATGCGTCGACTCGACCGGAGTGATACCACTGCCTTACAGAAAACCGGCGTGAAGTAGCCCCTGTGGTTTTGCCGAGTGAGTGATGGTACCGGGTATTACGTACATTTTCTGAAAGAAGTAACATGCGGGATATGTCGCGCACCTGGGGGACAATTCTCGTGAACTCGAGATTAATGTCGAATTACAGATTTGTATGGACGAATGTATGAAATCTCTAAACTCGACTTTAACGTCGTAAGTAAAAGTAAGACCCCAAAAGAATTTTAAAAGGAAAATACAATTGCTTTTCTAGTGTGTCTGCTGTCTAGACCTTATGACTTTAATGTCGAGTGCACGAGAATTACCCTCCTGGTCTTGTGGCACAGACAAAGAGATTCTGCTACCGCTTTACGCTCTATAAATGGGATACTAACTAAACTTCGCTACGCTTCGACCTTGGTAGCTACACGCTACGAGTTCGTCGTAGCTGTCGTAGCAATCATAGTAGTCGCAAGTTCGTAGAGCTGAACTTTTACACGTTATTATTATGGACCGGTTTTTTTATTCGTTACCTTTTGAACAAAAAAAATTGAATAAATTGATCATAGTAAGTAAGAATAAGAATAAGAATAAATTTATTGACATAAATAAAGCTTACAATCTCTTTATGACTATAAATACTCCACTAGGCTCACAGGCCTGTATCGGGGTATCTAGTGAGTGACTATAGTTAACAACATTTTTCGTACCTAGAATCTTGTAGCTTCGGTTTGTTACAATAACAATTTAATGACTTGGGTAAACAATTAAACATATAAGAGAGGAACAAAAAAGTTTTTATAAGACAACAATAGAAAAATATAACCAAGGCTGTAAATGTAATGTGTGTGTGTGTGTAAGGAAGAACCAATGGTCAAAGTGACAGCATTTATTATGGTCCACCAACAGCAGCACATCATCCTATTGGTTTTTTTTTAATGTGATAGGTAGCAGACGAGCAGGCGGATCACCTGATGGTAAGCAATTGCCGCCGCCCATGAACACATGCAACAAATGCGCTGCTAATCTTTTATCCCCTTCCCCCCCCCCCCCCCCCCCCCCCCGATGGGCCTCCGGTACCCTCACTCACTCGGCGAAACACAGCACAGGATCTGCTTCACGCCGGTTTTCTGTGAGGCAGTGGTATCACTCCGTGGTATCTGTTATGCTAACTTTTGTTCAAAGTTTAATTTATGTGGATATTTATTTGACCAATGGTCACTTTTAACTATTTGTTCAGATTAACTACGGATCAAAGAACCGGCCCTAATTGAATTAAATATTTATTTATGATTTGATTTCGTAATACTTAACCTGTTCCTATAATCACCCGAAATAAAGAAGCCTCGTTATAATGTTGCAAAAGTTCAATATACTTAGGTACTCATTACGTACAATGAACTCACAAAATTAGCCATTGATCATATCGGAAAATATCTCCAAATATTTTCTATTCATTTCTCGTATGTGATTTCTGTATTGGAGTTCTAAATATTTTCGGCAACGCTAATGATACCGGAAATAAAAGAATGAAGATTCGTCTTTCAAAGGTTTCTACTTGTCTGGAGCCCTTTCAATTCTCCCAATTACAGGGTACTTATAATGTTGGTATGTTTTGCAGAGACGTACCTATTGAAATGTATTGCCAATCTCTGCGTAGATAAACTTTCATGGTGATAGGTATATGTTTGTACTGTACCTACGGTACTTACGATGTCTCTGAACGTGCCTCGGTTATTTTTAAAGCGACTTGACATTGCATTAATCACAGAATATTATGGTCAATATTCTTAGGGAAGCCATTTCAAAAATGTGTCTAAAACATAAAAACTTAGTAAATTACCATAATGATATTTGGTATTTTTTCCCTCGGACTAATTGTGTAGGTAGAGTATTTGGATGGATCAAACGTTCTACAAGCAGCATCTACCTTTTTAGAGCTGCGTAGTCTATCAACGATTCGAACTAATTGTCTTTTTTACGCAGCATTTAAAACATATACTGATTAGAGTCCATTGAGGGAGCTCTTCTCAAAGTGTGTCTTCTTTACGGAAGTGACTCACGTGTAACTTTAAAGTAGTAAAACGGGAATCAACGCGACGTTTATTTTTAAGTACCTACATTGTATGAACTTACTGCTTGACGTTTCGGCTAAATTGCAGCAGACTTGGTCACAAGCGTACCACGCTGCAAGCGGAGTCCGCTTTTTAATCCATACTAATATTATAAATGCGAAAGTAACTCTGTCTGTCTGTCTGTCTGTCTGTCTATCTGTCTATTACTCTTTCACGCCAAAACTACTGAACGGATTTAAATGAAATTTGGTATACAGATGGTCTAGACCCTGAGAAAGGACATGGGCTACTTTTAATTGCGAAAAAGGGGTTGTAAGGGGTTAAAAGTGGGGTAAAAAGTTACTTTTCCACGCGGACGAAGTCGCGGGCGGCCGCTAGTATTTTATAGTTATAATGCAATGCGAAAATCTCAAAACCTATTTGACTCACGTGTAAGCCTCGAACATGTGGTACAGCACGACCGTGACGGCGTCGTTGAGCAGCGACTCCCCGAACACGACGATGTACAGGATCTCGTCCACGTGGATCTCCTCGAAGACCGCCAGCACGGCCACCGGGTCCACGGCCGAGATGAGCGCGCCGAACAGCAGCATGTCGAGGAAGGGGGTGTTGCAGCCGAACATGCCGGCTTGCCCGCACGCCCACAGTGACGCCCCTGTAAAAATGTTTATCAAACTTTATATAACCGGCGTGAAGCAGCCGCTGTGCTGTGTTTCGCCGAGTGAGTGAGGGTACCGGAGGCCCACCCGGGGGGAAGGGGATAAAAGGTTGGCAGCGCACTTGTAACTCCACTGGTGTTGCAAGTGTCCATGAGCGGCGGCAATTGCTTACCATCAGGTGATCCGCGTGCTCGTCTGCTACCTATAACATAAAAAAAAAACTCCGCACTTTCATCCATCATTATTGTGTTAGTTACATAAAAATATTTTTCTAGTGTCTGAAACCGTAGCACAATTACTGGGGTCAAATGAAGGTCAAAGCGATTTTATTGAAAACTAGTAGCCTGCCCTCACTTCGTTTCAGGATTTTCCTCTCCAGGAGTTTCATCTCTACAGATTTATTATTATAATAAATCCAAGATCATGATCTTGAGAAAAACAATGATTTATGATGTGAAATACAAATGCCTCGAAATGGTTTTCGATTTTGGGCATGTTCAATGTTTGTTCCCATACCCAATTAGAGTAGGTAGTTACAAAGTAATCTGTGGCTACCAATGGAAGGTGCAACCGTGTGCAACCCTCTTTTTGCTTACCAGCCAGAGCCAATGCACTGTGCTAATATAAAATGAAAAACTTGAAATGAACCTTACCAATAGTCAACGTGTTGAAGACAGTCCCAACAACAGCAAACAAAAGTATAGTTCCTAAGTGGTCGAAGAACAGTCTGTTCGGCATGAAGTACCCTGCATCCAGGATGATAGGCGGCAGCATGTACAGGAAGAAGGTGTCCGGGGTCAGAGGCTGGACGTGAACGCTGTGCGTGCTCAGCAGTAAGGCTCCGATGAGGACCCCCACGAAGATGAGGAGGCATGACTCGGGGAATATCTTGGACAACTTCGGTGTCATGTGGAAGCCTGCGAACAAACAAATGTTTTTTTTTGTCTTGCAAACCAATCAAATGTAAACCAAAATGACTTAGATTCTTAATTTCTTAGCATTTTCAACATTTGTGAAACAAAATTAAGCGTTAAAATGTGAAAATATTAATGTTTTAATTAAAATAACTAACCTGGTCTTCAATAGTATTTTGTTTTTTGTGTTTTCTTTTTTAAATTGAATTATTAACTACATAAGTTTGAAATTAACATATTATGTAGGAGTACCTGGAGTCCTGAAATACAGGATTTTCCTACATTAGGCTCCAGTCCTCCTAAACAGTATATGTTCCGTTCCTAACTAGCATAAGATTTCATTAGATTGTAAGTAATAAGTATGTAATTTTCGGAGGAAAAATAAAAACCTTTTTATTTTTATTATTATTTTTTTTATCTAGAATAACGCAAACCAATAGTCGTCTATTACAATCAGCGAACATACTGACTGGAAACCTGGTATTATAACTTCAGTGTGCGTAACATACCTCCTTGCAAGAATATGTAAAGTATAAAATCTAAGATGCTCAAAACATGTCATCCAATTAATGACAATGGCAGGATGACAGGCAAATATCAATAAATAATGTCATTTATCAAAAGGATATAAAAATGGTAAAATCGAGTAAAATTGAGCAAGTATTAAGCGTAACTTGATTATTTTGGACAAAATTGAAATTAGTATTTATTGTAACTCTTAGGTGTGGTGTAATGGACTAAAAGGAAGCTTAGTCTGCGTAAGGTAAAAATCTAAAATTACTATCTAACGAAGAAATCTGTGTATGATGCGTGTTTCTAAAGATAAGTTACTTCACGCGAAGTCTTACACAAGCTTTTACGATCTATTTGGATCTTCACCGTACAATAACATTATAAAAATATAAGAAAAACTAGTAAGAATTTATCAGTTTATCAAACAACTTGCGGAGATTCTGACCGAAACAAATTGTGTTGTTCCAATCAATCATTGAAACTGAATGCTACTCAATATGTAACCAGTGAGAGATATCATCTCTTGAATAAAGATTTCAGCCACAAATCAGTCGTGCGCTCTACTAGCACGATATTCTACGATCTCGACGATGTTGCCAAAAGACACTCGTTTCATTGTATGAATGATATCAGCTCATCTAATGTAAATTTATTGAAAGTTATGAAAATACCGTTGAATACAAATGGATTTCATGGATTCAACGGAAAAGCTGATGCAATCGTTCAAGAATGCGCAACACAAATTCAACCCAAGCTTCAACCGCGGGATAGCATAGAAATAAATACACAGAAAATAAGAAAAGCATTCCCAGATGAGCCTTTTCTTTCCTCAGAAATATTTCTACGAGATGACATTTATGATAACAAAAAATATTATTCCGAGCGAAGTGCTGAGAGAAACACTGATCGAATGCAAAAGTTTTGGTCTTTTGCTAAATACCGTACGGAATATACTAAACCCGTTTCTGAAGAAAAGAAGCGCAAAAGGAAAGACCGAGGCAAACGGACTGAAGATCCTTGTCCCTGTCAGTTATTCTCATATGCATGTCCATGTACTGATAAAAAGTCTCTCACTGAATTAGCAAAAAACAGCAAGTCCTTGACAGTTGCAGATCAGGTTACAAGCACAAATCAAGTTCCAGATGAAGATAGAAGAGAATTAAAATCGCACAGATCAAAGAGAAATAGGAACTCTCCAAGAAGAGAAGACAAATTGCTTAGTACAGATCACATAGAGGTCACTGAAAAATATGAAGTAATTCCAGTCAAAGCCGAACAGCCTGCAAATGTTAGCACTAAACACGATATGCCCACTTTGACTGATTTAATTCAAATTGATACCGGCAGTATTAGAAGTAAAACAAAATCAGGGAAAAAACGTCGCAAAATAACATGTCCTAAATGTAAAGAGAATGTCGAAATTGTTCTCAGTACAACCGAAGAGGAAGAAAGTTTAAAATGTGTTAATTCATCCATGTATCGTTTCAGAGATTCATTAAAGTCTGGCAGTAAATCTCCCAGAAGTAATATACACAAATCGGTAATAGCTGAAGATAGCTGCGGACATAATCCGCAGTGTGAGTTAGTACCAGTTTGCCAAATACTTCCAACCGACAACGTTTATTTAAGCCACAATTGTATCCGAAAACAATCCACTTCAAAACAAACACCTAAAATTATTAGAATAACCAAAGCGTGTCGACATCACCCGCCGTGTACCGTCGTTCCTTCATGCCAAAGAGCAAATGTGCTAAAAAACAACTGCGAGTTTATCCCGCCGTGCTTGCACCGACCTCGTTGCGTTAATCTGCCTCTGTGTGTCCCCTTTAAAAATCAACATTGTGAGGAATTAGCAAAACACGAGGACGAGACCACAAAATGTCCCCACTACCCAAAATGTAAGTACGTACCTGAATGTCAGTATGAACATTTGGGCAACAGTATGGATCGCCAAGTCAACTATGTTTCGCAAGTGCAGAATGCTTGCGAGTATCTAGAAGATTGTCAGCAATCGCAGTTTATATTGAGCCCTAAAATGACGTTATGTGAACAAAAAATAGTTTCACCATGTGCAGTGATATCGCCAACGTCGACGTTCAACGGTAGCAAGTCAAATAAGTCATGTCAGTACGATTGTCCTGACTATAAATGCGCTAATAACATTCCTAAAGATGATAGCAACGATGCGTTAGTATTTATACGGGATGTCGGATGTCAATTTCGTAACAAACGATGTTCCCCAAAGGACTCTGAGCAATCAAAGATTTCAAGCACGTCATTTGATTTCGTAGATGTAAAGATGGGCAACTATTATCCAAACTTGCATACATTGAGATATGAAGATAAGTTTACAAACCCGATGATGGAAGAAGACTTGTCTGAAAGCACTGTTTCTATAATTTCTTTAGAGGTTGACTCGCAATGTCCTGCGCATGGGCATAGAGCGCATAAAAAGCGAAGCGAACGTGCCACAGGTTTTATTCCGAAACAGAATACGTCCCCGTTCGTAGCGTATACCACACAGAGGTCCCAAGGGATGAATCCAGAAATATTTTTAGAAAACGATGACATCAATGACACGCGCGCTCACAGCCAGGGATATACCCATGGGACTCATGCAGTCAAATCCTACAGGAGCTTCATGAGAGGTAAATATAAAAAAATGTTTAGCATCAGAAGGCGGAAAAAGTCTAAAGCTAACAGCCATGGATTTGGCCCTTATTGTAGAAAACACTCTTATCTTCAGAATAACGATTTGTTCGTATAATATTTTGTTTTGTAATTAAAGATTGTAATGTTTCGAATGTTGCATTTTAGTCGGTTGTTTTAAAAGGAGATAATTTTGTTATAATAAATGTTTTCGTACATATTTATATTACACAGCTATTTAACGTAAACGGATTCACTAAAATTTTAATATATCAATTTATAATTTGTTTGTTACCAAGAATTTAATTTTTTATTCCTATTCTGAAGACCTTTATAGTGGCTAAGGTGTGGTCCCCAGGGTTTCGGGTTTGATTTCAATTCGGGTCCAATTAGAATAATAACTTTCGATTTTTTTTCGAGTCTAGATGTATTAGAATGTAGGTATTACAATACTAAACGCAAAGTTTCGTGGCAGAGTTCATAATGAATGAAATATGACTCCGTCTGCCACGAGTGTTTTCAACTAGTAAGTACAACACTTTCTTATCCTGCAAAGTAATTACTGTTAGTGTAATTTAGGGCCGGTCACTATGTTTGTTGGTAATAGCGTTTCTAGGCCATCGATCAGTGCGGACCTGTAGACCAAAATAGACCCTCACAAGCTAGTGGAAACCTATTCAGGTGGAATATAATTTGAGGATCCTTTTGAACTGTGATTATCTACTGCTTATACCATAGGCTTTTTCTATATAGGTCACAGTTTGATTTCCCTTTTCTGTTTAGACATGAGGAATAAATACCTACGTACAGTCACCATCAAAATGATCTAAACGTTCAAACCTACCAGAATTATCTGAGCATTTGACAAATAACAATATGTCAGTATACTGCCATATGACATACTGACATATTTTGTCTAAGGTGCGTTTTCATTAGTTGTCTAAGAACAAATAGAAAATAGATCATCTACAACTGAAGCACAAAAGGCTATGTGCTAAAAGAGTCTTTGTTCAATGCTCAGTTACTTAGTTAGACTTGAATGCTTGAATCATTTTGATGTTGATACTGGACCAGAAATGACTCGCCTCAGCATCATCATAATCATTAATATCATCATCTCAATGATAATCATACTATCATTTGAAAATTAGTTTTACTTTCGAAGATACGGACAACCATTAGGAAAGTAGATCAGGGACATTCGGGTTATTCTATACAATGCATAGAGCAACACGGGTCTGCCTTCGGAAGCAATGTGTCAAACTTCAATTAATATTGAACTAAACATGCTTTTATTGGAATTCAAGGTGAGAACTGTAAAAGGAAAGACAGTTGTACAGACAGCAGCAGATATGCCTGAGCGGGAAAGTTGTCAAAGAATACTAATCGTCACAAAATATTGACGTGTAATTTTTTATTTTCACGTAGGCGTTCAAATTGTCACACATATCTAAACATCTAAATGTTTCTTATACCCTATTTAATTGCAATGACAATAAAAAATAAATGAATATCGAATGTTAAGATATTATTTGTGAGTTGTTGAGCGCTCATAAAAAGTAAATACTATCATTACAGTCAACAACTTTTTGAAAGTTTAAACGTTAACCTTTCTTTGAACACTGGGAGTGTATAGTGACTTGTGACTGTTCCCTTTATATTCCAGTCTGTAGGTAGGTAGTTGCTCACTCGGATATTTTTCAAGTACACTCGTACGAATAAAAATTCAATTTGAAATGAAGGGTCTTGTTATATTTGTCAAGTTCCTTTTTTCCATCCGAACGCGTTTGTACGTCATAAAGGTCGTCGAGCACAGATTTTATTTCTTAGTTTATTTACTCAGAAAATAGCCGAGATGAGCACTTTGTGTTCGGGCCACTTGTCCTTCTTCGCCCGGATAAGGAAAAAGAAGCAATTTGCGAATATTGGAGTCTTATTCCACGGGAATTATTTGCATATCTGGAACAATAGTGTACAGAATATGGGCCTACAGTGAATCAAGATAAAACTCAAAATAATGGAAGGTAAAAACAATGGCTTAATTTGATTCTTATCTGACATTGTGGGGCTAAAAATACTTTTCAGTACCTAAGTATATAATCTAATCCTGTACCTAATCAAAGAGCTTTCATGATTCTCCCACGGAACGAAACGTACTAAAATTACGTCCAGAACTTAAGTAGTTTGACCCTGACCTAATCTTGTTAAAAAAGATTGAGGACCTACGTAAAGATTTTCCAGGTGATATTATCTCACCGTCAAGCTGGAAATATTATATCAAATTGGGCACCACAGCGTCTAGTAGAATAACATCAGCGCCTCGATCTCATAAATTGTAAAAAGGTAGGTAAGTAAATATGCTGCTGAATACAGGTCGCTAAATGAGACCATGCTGAGGTCGGACCTAAACAGGAGGGCTTTTGGATTTAATCATATCCTCGTGCTACTGTTAAAGTTCTTTCTACATCTATTAAAGCGGGATAAACCCTTTAAAGCGTAAACCTTAGAGCCTCTATTGTAATTTAAACTTATTCTTCTTCTAAAATAAATCTTAATGAAGAATTTAAGCTAACAATCTACCGATAAGCCGTACGGAAATCCATGTGAGGTAACAATTTTCTTATACATTTAGTGGACAGACGTTGCGGTTACAGAGAAGTTGCAGAGCCACTGAACCAATCCAACTGAGGCAAGCGCGGATCCACAGTTGTGGCCACTGTGGGCATGCCCATAACCTAAAATTTACTTGAGACGTCACACTTTATTCTATCAACATTTAATTTTGATCAGCAGTTTCCAGTCTAAGAGAAAGAGAGGGGGGTTGGCGGGCGAGGCTGTACCCACAACCATAGGCGTAGCTAGGGGTGACGAGCCGCTAGAACAGGAGGGTTCCACTATGTTTCAAGTCAGAAAATTGCTAGATGTCCACAACCATTTTTGAAGTTTGAGGCCCTTGAACTAAGGTTGTTTGTACACACAGGGCAACATTATGGTCGTAATCTTTCTTACGTGAGGAAGCGTGTAATTTTTCACGCCGTCGTTCACGGTACATCATGTTCTATCCTCATCAATTATTTAGGCGCGGCAGGTGTAGTGCGTAAACATTTTCGAAGTTTTTTTGCATTATAGCGGGCAAATGAGCAGATGGCTCACCTGATGGTAAGTGATCACACCCACCCATGGGCATCTGCAACACCTGATGCATCTACCAATTAAACTAATCGAACCCTTACTATGCCGATGATTTTGTAAGTGCTTGATTCGTCATGAGCTGGGTTCGTATGCCACCTGAACCCTTCGATGAGTTTTTAAGTGCGTTATTTACTTGAGACTATGTGAATAAATAAGCTGTTGGTGTACTTATAGACTGGGGTGCGTCTAGCCGAATATAGGGTGAAATGGTGAACAATAAATTGCAAGGAATGAATTGATATTATTAGAAATAAAAGCTGTTAATATTAATACGTCTAAAGTAATAATAACTCAATGATCCTCGTATAACTGATCCACAATAATATGGTGTATGCTTACGCATGACTAGAATAATAAACAATGTGTTACATTATGTAAACGATCAAACACAATCGGAAGATATCTGTTCAGGACGTTAGGGAGGGAGACCGGGATATTTACTCGTAACTTGTTTACTACACGACGGCACAGAATTACTCAATAGTTAGGTACTATGACGGGATTTATCAGAGATACATTTTCATCTTTGATGTTTCTACAAATAGAAATCCTCTATGTTACGACTATTTCTCTTCAGAGTGTCATCGAGAGTTAAGGAGCGAACAGAGCTGGGCCCTTTTATTTTTTCACTAGTGCCCTGCTCTTACACTGTTTCGGGACATAGTTTTGGATTTGCAATTTTCGTAGAAGTTGGTATATTTGCGAATAGATGGTGCTGAGTTTCGATTAGGTCGCGCCAGTGTTTCGTCTTATTGGGTTGCGATACGAATATGTATAAGCCTTGAAGTTTTCTGTAGAAACTGAAATCGTTTTGTAAATAGTAGGTAAGTATACTATAGATTTATATGCTAGTTGTTACCTAGTTCGCTCGGGCTGTTACGAACCATATAAGGTAGGTACCTATCTAAGACACTGGAGTAGGTACAAGCTAAGCATGCCAAACTCTGCACTAGATATACCTAAGTATCAACTGTGTTTGTCATTGGCAAAAATGTTTTTATTAAAAAAAAGAGATAGGGATCTCTAGAATGTAGTGTACTCACTAGAACAAGCATAACACTCAAAAACAGTACCATAAAAAATGATGATAACAAGGCTTATAACCCTAACGTCTATTTTGACAGAGTTAACCTGGCGCTACAAATGATTCGTTTTGTTACTGTCTATCTATCTATGAGCAAAACTCAATTATAATAGTCAAACTATCCTGACTATTTACGCTCCTTTGATAGAGAAACGTTATCTGTTAATTGGTCCTCTCAGAATCCAATCTAATCAAATTCCAGGAGGGATATTTGGGGCACGGTTTTGTCTACGTTCAACGCCCTTTATTGTGGACGTAAACAAAGATTAGGGTAGGTTCGTCTAATCTGAGTCGGATGTTTGTCCAGCCCCAGAACAAACGCAGTTAGGTGATAATAACTTTATGAAGTTTCCAGATGTCTCTGGGTGCTTCTGTGATTGACATGTTTTTCGGAATAAACAACGCTTTGTAGTGAAATATTATGTATTATGAATAAGCTCCTTTAACGTGTTAGGTTCAAAATAAAAGCGAAAAAAAATCTACTGTTTCATACGTTATTGTCAGGTGGGTTTGTAAGGAGCAAGAATTGTTATTTTGCTTATTATGATGATCTATCATGCTGAAGGCGCATTAATTTTTTTAACTATTAAGAGGGAGCGAGATTAAAATTAGTAAAATTTTACGTTGTATAATTTAGTTTTGCATCCGTAAGACGGTTCCACAAGTCTTTGCGTTTAGTCAGTATACTACGAGTGTTAAGGGGCTATACGAATAAAACTAGCGCCGTCAACCTATTTACACTATTTTGGCAAAGATACGTAATTTTTTAAGAAAGCAAAACATTACAGACTTAGATAAAAGTAAATTGAATTTTTCAAGATGCAATACAATATATAAAACACGCGACAAGTAACAATAATATAGCCCCTTAAAGTTACTGACGGGGCATACGTAAGAGTAAAATTCGCGTAAACTTGCGACTATCACAGTCCCATTGTAGGTACTTAGGATAACACTATAGACTATGGGTAGGTTATTAGTTATAGAAAACTCACCAATTTTCGCAATACTAGCGAAAAATATCCAAAGGCCAATGAGGAAGGGCGTCTCGACCCGGTGGAACTCGAAGGCGGCTATCACGAAAGTTCGCTCTTTCTTCGGCTTCACGGTGGCTGGTAGCTCAGTGGTGCTCTCCTGTAGAATATTTCATTACATCATTACACATGTAAATTAAACCCTAAATTTTGTTAACGTTAGGCAAAAAGACACTTTTGCCTGCCTACAAAAAAACTAACCTGACCTACCCAAAAAATTATCACTCAGCAAAAATATTACAGCAATGAATATTTGCACAATTAGTTATTTTATTGATAAACTTAATAATTTCTCGCAAATAATAAAATGAATGTAGAAAACAATGCAAAACCTTTACTATTTTTACGTTCACTTCAATGGCAGACATTTAACTACTTATCTAATAGGCATTGCATTAAATCAAAACACAATCCTAGTCGTCTTTATTTTTCTGAGAAACTATCTAAAAAACGATAAAATAATACAATTAATCGCTAAAGTTGTAAAATATAATTATTTCCTTCTGTGTTTTGTGGGCAATAAATGTTGTTTACCTTCTATACTATTTGTAAAGAAGTAATTACTAAAGAAAACGGCAAGCCTTATAGGTAAACAGCAAACACGAAACCCTAGTGCGATGCAATCGACACCCAGCGCCATCTATTGGGTACAGTTTGGAACTATTACAGAAAGGAACTGGGTCCCGAAACAAAGTGAGGGCAGGCCACTAATCCTAACTAATATTATAAATGCGAAAGTAACTCTGTCTGTCTGTCTGTCTGTTACTCTTTCACGCCAAAACTACTCAACGGATTTAAATGAAATTTGGTATACAGATAATCTAGACCCTGAGAAAGAACATAGGCTACTTTTTATTGCGAAAAGGGGGTTAGTAAGGGGTTGAAAGGGGGGTAAAAAGTTACTTTTCCACGCGGACGAAGTCGCGGGCGGCCGCTAGTCTAAATGCAATCAGGAAGGTAGACGTATTTAGCGAGAGGTTGCCAGATTGAGACCGGTGATGGAGCAAAAAACAGGGTGGCTGTAATCAAATCGGACGGAATCTCGTTCAAAGGCAGAGGTTTTTCCTCCTGGCGTATTTAGTGGCCATAACAAGTTTAGCTTTAATTACCCCGGCCGAGTTTCAATTAAGATCTCGCCTCTGTTTCTCTTTGGCAAACCTCATCTCATCATGTCATACTCACTTAGGTACATAGACATCGCTTTGGGCTCGGACCGGGGTAAGTTTAGACCTTGAAACTGGTTTTGTATGGGGGCTAACGCGTGTGAATTTTCCACTAGAGGCGTTAGTCAGGTCAGATCCAAGTATCATTGATTTTCACTGGTAATCGCAAGTTTGTGACATAAATTGTAATTTCTGGGGAGGGAGTTACTCACGATCGGGTGGCGCAACGGAAAGGAGGCTTTCATCATCATCAGCCCAGAAGTACCCACTGCTAAGTATAGGCCTCTTTTCTTTTCCGCCAAAGTACTCGAGAGCTGCTCGATTCCAAGTAGGATCTCCTATTTTGGTAATATCATCGACCCATCGTGACGATGGACGACCAGGATTTCGTTTGCCTTTTCTAGGGCACCATTCGGTCAGGAGCTTAGGTACTCCACCTGCCATCATCTCGGCTAGCTAGGCGTCCTGCCCAATTCCACTTGAGTGTCATCACTCTTAATCCGACATCATGGACTTTTGTCTTGTGTGAAATTTCAGAGATTTCCAGAAGGAGGCTGATACTTAGTGAGAGGCATCGTGTTGATGATAACGATACCAATAGACATACATGATGATGTACGGCGGCAGAGAATTATGATTTTTTTTATGTGATAGGTAGCAGGCGAGCAGACGGATCACCTGATGGTAAGCAATTGCCGCCGCCCATGGACACTTGCAACACCAGTGGAATTACAAGTGCGCTGCCAACCTTTTGTCCCCTTCCCCCCCGAGTGGGCCTCCGGTATCCTCACTCACTCGTCGAAACACAGCACAGGGGCTGCTTCACGCCGGTTTTCTGTGCTAAAAATGCGATGTGCTTATGCTACCTTTTTATAGCTACCTACCTGATTCTGTCGCAGCTGCGTCCCCAACGGCTCCCCGGGCAGGGGCGCCACGGGACCCATGGGCCCGAAACCAAGGCCCGGGTACGTGGAGCTGCCATCGACTGTAATGGACGGACTCTGTTTCGTGGTGCTCTGTGGACAATTACCAAATATTATTACACACTGCTCTACTTTCAGCATACTTGCTTACTTTACAAGCATTGTAGTTCAAAGTTGTAGTTCAATAACCTGCAAAATATTAGCCTTACAAATAAGTAAATCCGACTGATTTAATCTCTAATCTTTTAACGCTTTATCAACATCATCCCACTTTGCTATTCATCTCAAAGCCACGCCATTGTTTTCCATCTCTTCACCACATCCTCGAGAAAGCAGGCACGTATTAGAATTTAAAAGAAGTTTGTGAAAGCGTTAATATTTCAGCAAGTCCATAAAGGCTCTTGGCGAGACAAAGCCGACTTAGCAAGGCCATTCTCGAGATACCCGCACTCGGGCAGTCTCAGACACAACAATACGAAACTATCGTCTGATTTAAGCCGGATTTACATTACTGAACACTATATACCAGATGGCCTAATTTGAAGCGTGCGTTGCGACCGAATCGGAGTTCTCCTCCCTTTCACGCGCTTTTGTTTGAATACGACATGTATCTTCTCATTCCTTACGGAACGGCTTCATTATAAGCCACAGGGAGCCTTTTTAAAGTATAAAGGCTTTCGGTTGAATAGGCTTTCTTCGGACAAGCATGGCTCACCTTGAACTTCATTGTCACTTTGTAAAATGATGTTGTTATAGTGAGCTGTACCTACTTAAGTGAGATAACTAATTCTTGTCCAATAAAAAATATTTAGGAGCAAGGATCTACAACAGTATTGATAAATTCCTTGATTCTGTACTATTGATACTATCGACACTATATCAAATCGATAGATTGTTAATAGGCGACCGATCAACACGACTGTTGTTGACTGGCCCAATGGCGCATTTGGTAGTGAGAGACCCAACCTCATGCGCCAAAGGTCGTAGCTTCGAACCCCACTCCGGACAACCATTCGTGTGAAGAATACTTGTGTCTGTTCAGTGTCTGGGTGTAATATATTTATTTAAGTATTATATTTGTAAATTCTCTGTGGTGTCATATCTGTAACCCAAGCGCTTAAGCTACTTAGAGTACTGAGTCAGATCAATGTATGAGACACTTGATATAAACGGGACTAAATGGGAGAATATTTAAATATAAGTACATTATAGCACTTACTGTTTGACGTTTCGACCGCATTACAACGTCCGAGGTCACAAGCGGACTTTAAACATCCTCGCGTTTATATAAAGTAGGTATTTGTATAATACAACGCGAAAGTTTGAAAATGTATATTGTACGAGATATAGTGTGAATTTATATTATATTGTGATATTTGAGGTTTACTTACACACAAAGTTGTTACGGAAGTTCACATAAACTTCATGCCACTGTTTCGTATTGTAAACGTGGCCTAACCCTCCGGCTTTCGAGTAGCTTAAAGATAATGCCGTTCAAGTTATAGAGCGGATGTTTCATTTGGGTCATTGCCAGATTTCGGGAATCCTATTCCAATTTTAGAATTTTACTTGCCACTTCATTGGATTTTTTTTCACTTTTGATAATATAACGTTATTTATTAATTTTTAAACCGACTTTAAAAAGGAGGAGGTTCTCAATTCGACCCATATGTTTACCTATCAAAATTGACTCGGTGGTTTTGAAAAAAACAACAAAAAATATATTGGTACTATAGTCTTGAAACCGGTTTTTTTTTTCAAAAACTGTGACTGAAAAGAACATGTTAGGGTCAATCTGCATAGTGTAAAAAAATCTAAATAATACTTGTGTCTTGTATAAGCATAATCCCATCATAGTAGCGTTGACTTGATTTCAATGATGGAGGCAATTATCCTGCAGTAAATAAAAAGTATCAGCCTATATAGAGTACATATGGACTGATATTGGTTTTTACTTTACTAACAATTATTTTATTTGCATAAATAATTTTGATAGCTAAATATGTCACTGTGAATTTACAAAGATCTTATCGATGAAATAATATATTGACTACCCGTGGCATTGATATTCGGCAAATTTTAGAGCAAACATGTACTAGGTAAATTAAGAAAGTATGAACTTTATAAGTATGTTTCGGGGAACGTTGCGGTTAGCTGATAACATTTAGCTAATCGCAAACTACTTACAACAAATAACGCTTTTACATATTAACATGTGACTAGGTGTACTAAACTCGTAATTATTGTGTTCCTGCAAAGCTCCAACCAAGCTCAGAACATCAATTTGAGGTCAGGCTAATTGGATGCGCTTGACCGAACCAAGTGATTTACTATTTTGAAATTGGCAGAACTCATGGCTGGTATAAAATAAATCGAGATGAGTACACACTCATCAAACAACTGTTAATGAACAAATAACAGATATTATAAAAATAACTGTTATTACATAGGTACAAAAATAACTGTTATTATACAAATAACTGTTGTTATAAAAATAACTGGTAAGACCAAGTGTTACAGTTTAAAACCGCCTTAAGGTCTCTACATGTGGTTGAATAACAGAAGAAAATGAGTGAGGGTACCGGAAGCCTAATTGAGGGGAAAGGGGGTTAAAGGTTGGCCGCGCAGTTGTGACTCTACGGGTGTCGCAGGTGTCTATGTGATCCGTCTGCGCGTCTGCCACCTATCCTATAAAAAATCTGCTAATTTTCCATGCATGCTAATTTTCCATTACCTATCATCATGGAGGATAATAGTACATAATAACCCATACCATCAAAACTACAAACAATCTCTTGTTTTTTTATTAATTATTATCTAAGTAGGTATATCATAAAAATCAATAGTTGGCTGATGGTCCAACATAGTCTCATAATAAACGTTTAATTCAAATTAAAAGAGCAAAATAAAATCATTTTCAGCTGCAAATAGTGTTGGTGTGTGCAAAATATTTCCGTTTCCACCCCGAATACTCCAACCGTGAATTAAGGGAGAGAAAACTCTGGCCCTGAAAAAACGTACTCGTATTGAATCCACTAGGGATGTGACATTTATAATGTTGGCCAGATATAAAGTGAAAATCTAAACTGTAGATAATTACTATATATGTATACATATAAAGGTACTATAGAATCTATGTAATTCCCGGGAGCCCGCCGCGGCGTATCTACGCTTAGACCATGATTTAGGATTTGGAGAGTCTGTTTATTACAATGAAGCAATTAGGTACTGAACTTCCCAACCTTTTAACGAGGGAACCAGACCAATTGAATCCATAGTTTACGTTTCAGAAACTATTCGAAAAGTGCAGGTTTCCTCACGATGTTCCCTCATCTCTCAGCGCATGGAAGAAATACGCATATAGATTTGAATAATGCTCGGATTCGAATCCATTGAGCTACCATGCTCTCAAGTAATACATACTAACGAAAATATTAATAATGGAACCTGCTTGACACTAACTGTTTAGATTGCATCGGAAACTCATTAGGGTCAAAGTCTTATAATTTAAACATGTGAATGAAATAATGAAACATAGTTTTCATCGTGAAACATACTTTTGTGAGGTACTTATCCGTATAATCTAACTTCATTTTCCGAAACCCGGTTTCTTTTCATAATTAGTAACTAGGTATACCTACATGACATTGGTCTAACTGATTCATACCATAGATTGATTCTCGGATAATTGGTCGAATAGGCCCTTAATAATTTTAATCGATACTTTCAATATATCGATTGTGTCCCATCTCTACCGCCGGCATCGGGCCATGAATAACTTCGTAAAGGTCTTAGTCAGGCCTTGGCCTCGAGTAGTAGTTTTCCTTTTATGTCGGACCGAAGGGTCATCAGGCGATTGGGTGAAGCGCTAACAGCTACCTCATCCCTTATTGGGTTCAGTCGGTCACGGGAATTTACAGGAGTACGTACAGCCACACATCAAAGTATACAATACTGTCAAATTTCTTCATTCGATTCTCATCTTACTGTCATACACTCTGGGTTGAATTTCAATTGAGGTTTGACAGGTTGTGGTAACATGATGTGTGGCTGACTCTACATAGGACATTAAATTTAATAACTGCGAGTAAATACGAAGATTATATAAACGAAGAGTTTTTAGAAAGTAATTGTGTTGGTACTTGTGTTGAACAAAACGGCTATATCAGACGACTTAAAATTACTAGGGGCTGTTCAGGTGTTACGTATGCAAGCATCAAGGGTGGTGGCTCAAATCTGCATACTTTTCATAAACTGCAGAAGAAAAATAAATAACAAGCTTACATAAAACATTCCTTGAAATAAGAATGAGTAAAAAATCCTTGAAAGTGGCAACACCATTAGCCTTCAAACTATTATGAAATCAATATGGCTGACCTCATTTACTCATATAAGTTTGATAAGCATCTACCCAAAGGAAAACCTGGAAATCTAAAACGATAATAAAATTTAAATAAAATAAAAAAAATCAAGTTAGTTACTTATTACCTACTCATTTATAAGTAGCGATATCAACTTCATTATGAAGGATCAGTTAAAAGAGTTTATTAGTTAGCAAGCCATTAATTATAGAAAACATGCCATTTCAGCTCAGACCTTTCTTAATAGTCCTAGTTTTTCATTACTGTTTGGACTCCAAGACATATTGAAAAAATATGCAAAATTAAATAGCTCAGGGGAATCTCATTTGTTTCGTTAAACGTGTAATTTGTGGAAACATATGACCAATCTTTTAGCTGGATTAAAGCTAGGATTACTGCGGCTCATACCGTCAAAGTAATTGTTTGTTTTGTTGAACCCGTCAAATGTTAGAGCTTTGTTGTCTACCATCGTATTTAATCCACTGCAATTATTTTAATTAAACCGACGAGAGGTTTCAGCTCGTATTCATTATGTAAAGTTATCAAATCGATACTTGTGTAATACAGAAAAATCGATTATGTCACTTTATTTCACGTGAAGTGATGCATACGATTTATAAAACAGTTTAATCCACAGTTAATGACGGGGTTTACAGACAAACCGAAAAGGCGAAACACTTGCACGATGTAATCGACACCCAGCTATTGATACAATTTTAAATTTATGTCTCCAAAACGAAGTGGGGCGGGCCACAAGTATAATTAATATTCATGAATGCATCAATAAAGTCAGGCAAATGATGGCTACACTGCCGCTTCTGTCATAGGGTAGTAATCTCATTGGTTATAAAACATGGAATCTTCGTTAGTTTCCAAATAATCCGTTTTCAAGTTTTTTTTAACGCGCACAATCTGACAAATATTTTCTTAGACTAAAATTATAAAATTTGTTCGATATTTTGTGTATTTGAAATAGTAACAAGTCCAAGCGGATAATTTTATAGTTAGGTATTATTACATTGCGCATTGTTATATGAAAGAGAGATTATTTACTAAAAATAAAGCTACTTATCATAAGAAAAGTTCGCAATTTCACGCCATTCCAGAAATCCCGCCTCGTATTTGTAGAAGATTTCAGCGGAAATCTCGTTTTATGCATTATTCAACGACTACATTTCATCAGGGAAGCGTAAACAAGCTGTAAATACTTTGCCCTTTAGATTGCTTATTCATGTCTTCAATCATATTTCCTGTGTCCTTTCCAACTAACTACATAAGAGTTTCAGCCATTCCACCTCACAACACTACTTCACCTCTTGAATTATGATGTAACTAAAACCGTGAAAAAAACTGATTTATGTTAATAAAAAAGTACTTTAATTTTCAATTTATGAAATCGTAGAGTAGATGATTGAGTGAAATAACCTGACACATAGTTTTTTTCACTTACTTAGTACTGTACTTATTAATTAATACAGTCAGTGTAAAGGCATCTACGACAATACTGAAGAGCTAGCCAAATCAGAGTACAATATTTAAATCTACTTTCTGTATCGCAGTTTTCGTAACAAGGTGCAATTTTTATCTCTGAATCAATCCATTTTACATTTCATTATTTTTTTAGGAAATACCATATCAAATTACATTTTAGTGATCCGTACCGAATTGTGAAAGCTGATTTGCTACTAATGTTTATTATTTATTACTAATGGAAGTTTTATACGTTTGTAATGTTAGATTTGCATCGATTTATTTGTGTAAACAAAACATAACTTTTACCGTAGCAACCAATACGACGGACGAGATTTGTTTGCGATAAGCTGACGAAGTTGCATACTCTACTACCTACTCTTGGTTACATATCAGCAGTTACTCACACGTGCGTGTAATTTCCATAGCTGAAGCCTGTCGGAGCGGAACAACTATGCTAACATTATTGCTCGGTGGTGGAATACCTGCCGTACTTATAATAATCCTACCATGATATTACTTATACGATTGTAAGTTTTCGCAAACAAATAATTTATACAACCTAAAATAATTTGCGACGAAAAGTGCTTACTTAAAATATACTTTATTAAAGTACATTTTAAGGACCTAATTTGGACATTACGTTTGAAAAGTGGTCAAAAATGCGATGATGCGGTGCTACGAATTCTACGATTGTGTTTTTTCGTAGTATCATGTTTTTCGTAGCCGCGCGTAGCAGTCGTAGCTGATATTATGTAGTACAAAAATACAAAACGCTATGTGTAAATACTTGCCTACCTAGTTCTACTACTATGCTGAACTCTCAAGACTTCAGTTTTATGTTGTGTTGTTAATACTATTTTAATATACAGGGTGTGTCTGTGAACATTTACATCCCTTTAACCACGTGTTCTACCAACCATTCCGAACAACATTTGTTCTATGACTTTTGAAAATTCGCATAAAAAATTTTCATCTTTCCATACAAAGTCGGTCACGTGACATGACCATTTTGTATGGGAAGTCGAAAAATTTTTCAAAGAATTTGGAAAAGTTGCTGAACAAATGTTGTTCAGAATGGTTGATAGAACACGTGGTTAAAGGGATGCAAATGTTCACAGATACACCCTGTATGTATACTATTTTACTGTTTTAATATCTTAAACACATCTTGAAAATGTAAATGTCAAAATTTACATAAAAAGCAATAAAGCTAGCAAAAAGCACTAGATGTCAAATGACAGTGTTTAACAATGTACCGGAGGCCATAAACCTGCTTTGTTATAAGTCGTAATTACATTTTTTTATTAGCAAGGACACGAAGTTACGTAGCATAACCTTCTTTCTACGAAATATCCTAATTAGGAGTGTCATATAATGTTAATTACGTTGCGAGGAGAAATTTAGAGATAATTTCAGCTCTTTTTTTAATTTACGGGGATTATACCTTGAAGTCATGAAGGGAGATGCCTTTATACGCGAGTTGAATTTTATGACATAATGGCCGCCGCATTTCAAAACGACCCTTTTTTTATAAAAGCTAGCCTGATACATAAATGGTGGATTATACGATCCGGCTGCGACAGAACCACTTAAAACATATGACAATTTCTAATAGAATGCAGCACTTTCTAGCATTTTATAATTTTGTAAAGAGGGCAACCGTGAGGTTTTTGTTTTTAATAATTTTTCACAAAATCAATAAATTACAATATATTACACCTAGACACTGAACAAACACAAGTATTCATTACACGTATGTTTTTCCAGGGTGGGTATTGAACCCACGACCTTTGGAGTATGAAGCAGGGTCATTACCAATGATGGCCGCCTCCCATAGACACCTGCAACACCAGTAGAGTCGCAAGTACGCTGCCAACCTTTGACTCCTTTTCCCCCAATTGGGCCTCCGGTGCCCTCACTCACGCCGGTTTACTGTGAGGCCGTGGTATCACCCCGGTCGAGCCGGCCCATTCATGGCGAAGCGTGGCTCTCCCGTGGGAGTACCGTGGTACATAGGTATGAGTGAGATATAGCTTGTGACCACGGGTGTTGTAACGCAGTCGAAACGTCAAGCAGTAAGTGCTAGAATGTACTTATTAATTTTCGTCGCGTTTAGTCCCGGTTATATGAAGTATTTGTATAATGCAACGCGAAAGTTTAAAAACATATATAGCACCGATTACCATAAGTCCATCCAATCGTTCAGTATAGTCTGTTTCGTTCGTTTAACAGTCAAACTGTCTGTCTAGCTAGAATCTCCATCACCAAGTCAATATCTCCTCTATCGAAACCTAACAAAGTTTACTATTGTTGTTACCTCCACAGACATATCCGGAACCAGGGCTCAACCGCTGGAGCAATTTCAATTTCAATGCCCGATCTGGAGATTGGCGATAGTAGATTCAATAGTCTGTATTCGGGAAAGCGGCCTTAGGGTACAATTTACCTTGGCAAAATAAATTGGTACCGAAATCAGTTAGGTATTTTCAATATGCACTAGGTATTTGCTTAGAAAAATTAAGTGAAACATATTTGGATGTTACAATAGGCAAGCAAGTAAGAGTCAATAATAATTTTGTATATTTTTTATGTGATAGGTAGCAGACGAACAGACCGATCACCTGTTACCACCGCCAAACTTTAACCCCCTTTCCCCACAATTGGGCCTCTCCGGTGCCTTCACTCACTCAATGAAATACAGCGCAGGCACTGCTTCATGCCGGTCTTCTGTGAGGCCGTGGTATCACTCCGGTCGAGCTGGCCTCATTTTCAGGATAAAATGTAGCTTACCAGATTAAACTGGTAGATGTTTCAGTAGATATTACATGTAGGTATAACGCCAGGCCAGTTCATCAGTACAGGGTTGTTTGCATAAACAGATTAAGTAGAGGGCGCCACCTCTGCGGTCCCATTCGGTCTGACGCGGCCGACACGATAATGAGGACAGGTAGAGATGTGTTAGAACATCGATCTTAAATAAAAAAAATCGATCAATTTACGGTTGAAATATTTTTTTTGCTTTTTGCATCTCCATTTTTTTATTCAGAGCTAATAAACAATTAAATATGCTAGTAGACCAAAATATGTATATATAGCAAACGCAATATATGTACTGTAAATGTTATGAAAACAAACAAAAAACCGAGACTGGACAAATTTATTTTCGAATAGCTAAGTTAAAATTTAGTAATTAAATCCTTGATTTCTAGAAAAATATAGCCATAAAGCAAAGTCGTGAAGCCAAACCATTAATTTACCTATCACATAATAAAAGCTATGTAGGGTGAACCGATTTTAATTAACTCTAATTTATTGAATCGATTACAAAAAGTCATCATTTATTTGGACACATTAGTAAAACGCATGAAAAAAAAAACAATAACTGAGCACGAAACTGAAGAAAAAATTAAATATATGCCCCTGTGACAATGTCCCCAAAATGCCGGCAGTATCACCTCGTTAGATAGCCATAGAAATTCTCTGGGCGAAGTAGCTGCCAGCTTTTGGGTCTCCCGTGACTTCAACTATGCGTTTAGCTAAGTCTAATGTTTCATTGCATCTTATAAAACATCGATAAGGAATAATCATAATATATTGCCACATCTCTAGTTCAGGAGCATGCAGATTCAGGTCATTAGTCTCCGTTACTCACCTATAGACCGTACTTATAAGTACGTGTACGTACGTTTGTATATGCAAGACATGTTTCAGCACTTAGAACATGCTTAGCTGAGATAAGTACCCACATCAGTTAATGAAGGGTGGATTTAATCGAGACTTAACACGACTATATTTAAATTAATTCAAACGTCAAGCTAAATACTAAGTATAATGTATTTGTTAAATTCCGAACCAGTGGTAGTTTATATTTGTTTTGACATTCACACGTGTTTTGTATAGCTCTAACTTGAATAAAAAAATATTCTATTTCTAAGTATTTCGAAATATCGTTGCGATCAGATCCGATTATATCAATGATTTGTATAAATATTGCAATGAGTATATTTAAAATCGTATTTTGTATAATCGTATACAATTGCTTAGGCTACTGATTTGTTAATGTTGCCAACGCATAGGTGCTGCTGACATTTTATATATATTTTAAGTGTTGCAAGAGAGCCTTAAGTTCTATTCCATTGTTGGTAAACACGTGTTTTTTGATTTGATTATAATATACTAAACATTAAGTTATTTACTCTGAGGTCTGCCTGACGAGTATTTTAAAGTTGCTCGCGCGAGATGTATGTAGGTATCGCAAATTATTATTTTTCTACCCCCAAACTCTGTGTCTTTCCTATAAACTAAATTTGTAAATTTTTATGTTCTCATGGTAAGTGAATTTGTATGTAATTCTTAATGAGAATAAAGATCTTAAACCTTAAACCTTACTCTGAGGTCTGTTCGATCTAAGTATGTAATGTTATCTGTTTTTTTTATTCATCTTATATTAAAATTTACTTTATTAGTATTATAAAACTAAACTGTTTAGCTTTATTAAATAGTAATTCCAGTATCAAGGTATATTTACTACAGACATCGTAGAGCAGTTGCGAGCACTCGCAAGATGTTGCATGTTTAGGTGGATGAAGTTTATTCTATTGTCTATTCTCTTCAGCTATAAAGTTAAAATATCTCTAAAGTTTGCCATCAACCCGAGGTTCATTGTTGTGGGTGGCCGTAGCACGTAGCTCGTAGCAAAACTCGTAGCGCGTAGTAAAGACAGTATATTGACCTCAACTGTTCAAAAACACATAGCTGCCAGTGTAAGAACGATTATATAATATAAATGATGACCACATGTACTAGTAAGTACGTGAATAACAAAAAATAAAAAAATAAAGTTTAAAATCCTTAACAATCTATAAAATTCGGATCGGATCCAAAATCCACCACAAAGTATAAAATAAAATTACTTAGGTAGGTACATCAATGTCGAATGCCGAAGAAAAATAATCTTCATTTAATCTTATTAGGTAATATTTAAAAAAAATACATTTTATGTTGCGTTCAAACAGGATTTATATTTTTTCGAATTATAAAACTTGTTGATCTGCAACTTCTGCAAGCCAAGATTAAACAAGCAGCAATCAAAAAATCAGAAAAAATAAAATATGTGAATGCTTTTTAAACTAAAGAAGAAAATTAATGTAAATTTTTTTTTCATGGAGTTAATGGCTTCATCAGATTTTTTTTAGTAAACCTGCCAGGATGTGTCTCTTGACCCATTTTTCTGTTAGCTGTGTTTGAAATTCTTTATGAACGATAAATCGGATGGATGACATCGATAATGAAGGAATGTAGCTGAAAAATTCTATTGATAGGGAGCGCTATAAAGTTGGATGGATTCTTAAGAAGGGAGCATTAATTATGATTTTGTTTGCCTTGCGCTACAGATAAAAAAAAACTGTCATTTTTGCTAAGTCATTTAATGTTAGTGTGTACCTACTAGCGAACTGTTGATACAAATTGTGCCGTTGTTAAACCATTAAAACTATATATACACAATTTTAAACAGTCTCGTACCCCACTGGATCAGTCTGGAAACCTTAAAGGGCACTCATTTGGATTCACGTCGGTTTTATTGCAGGAAGTGACGTCACGTCACATTACGGAGGAAGCGTTTTAACGCGTTTTACGATAATGCGTGTGCGGTGCAAACAGAGCAGTTGATTATATTGCTCCAATAAAATTGAGTGGATATTTTGATGAGTGGTCTTTATTTTTATTAAGGTACCAGGTCTTTCTCACCACTCTGTATATGTCATCAGGCCATATTGTTAATGGGCATCCTCTACTTCATTAACCGTTTTTTTATGTGATATGTGGCAGACGAGCAGACGGATCACCTGATGGTAAGCGATTACCGCCGCCCATAGAAACCTGCAACACTAGTAGTCGCTGCCAACCTTTAACCCCCTTTCCCCCCAATTGGGCTTACCCTCAATCACTCAGCGAAACACAGCGCAGGCGCTGCTTCACGCCGGTCTTCTGTGAGGCCATTGTATTACTACGCCCATTCATGCCGAAGCGTGGCATAGGTACCTAAACGTCTAGTATACATATCACATAAAAATAATAAAACGGAAGTATATGCCCCATTGTATACAAAGTTGTCAGTCTACATCTATTTTAATTTGAAATAGATGTTTCAAGAACGTATTTAATCTACCAAACCATATACCATTACGTCCATCCAGCTTTCGTCGCGCACCACCGCTCGCCACCACTTTAAACCTGCTCACCTGTCGGTCATACTTTGGCTTCAACATTGGACATTGTACAGCCAATATAGGGCTTCTGTTTCATTATTGAACCATTCAGAATGTGTGAGTTCCCACCAAAACCGGTTACAAGCGGCCGTTAATTGGTCGAGCTAAATGGAAGGGTTTTAATTTTTAATCGATGTTTGTATCTAATAAGGTGAGCTAACATGAAATTGTAGTAGTAGGTCATTTTCGTTGGGTGCCTCTTCAATCCTGAAGTTGGCCGCCAGTTTTTTGAACTTCTCCCTATCTTTTGCGAGATTGAATAGTTGTTCTACGCTGGTGATTCCGGTCCACTCCCTTATATTACGTAGCCACGATTTTCTCCTCCGTCCAGGACGCCTCTTCCCATCAAATCTTCCCATCATTATAAGTTGGAGTAGACTATCGGCCGGTTTCTGAATTGAGAATTTGAAGTTGAGCATAACTTAAGTACAAACTTTGACATTTGAAGTATGGCTCAACTGTCAAAGTTCATACTCAAGTAATGCTTAACCTTAAATTCTCAATTCAGAAACCGGCCGTATACCTACCATGTCTTAGCACGTGACCGAGGTACTCAATCTTCCTCTTTTTGATGGTCTTCATTAATTTCCGGGATTGCCCGACGCGCTGGAGTACAGTTTCGTTGCGGACTCCATGTATCCAACTAATGCGGAGCATGCAACGGTAACACCACATCTCAAAAGCTTCTAAGCGCTTTATGGTCTTATATTTTAAAGTCCATGCTTCACTTCAGTAGTAGGTATATAGTTTTAAATAATTTTATGAATAAATACTAGTTCATACCTAAGCTATAAATGTAGGTTACCGTGAGAGACACGCTACGGCCTCACAGAAGACCGGCGTGAAGCAGCGCCTGAGTTGCCTTTAGTCGAGTGAGTGAGGCCCAATTGGGGGGAAAGGGAGTTAAAGGTTGTCTGCGGACTTGGGACTCTACTGGTATTGCGGGTGTCTATGGGCAGCGACAATCCATCTGTCTGCTTGTCTGCCACCTAACTCAAAAAAATCTATTGCCGTGCCTTGCAACGAAAAAAAAGCAGTAGGTAATGAAATAAGGGACCAGTTTTTAGATAAACGCGTTAGTTACATATTGCTCTTTTTCAAATTACCTATTCCAGTTACTTAGTAACATGCTCATATTTTCACAACGCCTTTAAAATATTTGTTAAAACATCCCATCCAAAACGCGTTTCTAAAACACAAATCAACTTCAAAAACTTTACGTCAAATTGCCGCTGAGCGAATCCTCAACAAAGAGAACTGAAAAATAGAAAGTCAACTTGAACCGTTCTACTCCACGAGTCTAGTGATTGTTGGGTCTCGGCAACTTTGCACTTATCTCCGAGATTAAACAGAGCCGTCTGCGATCGTAAAACGTCGCCGATGATGTCACGGAGACGCAGTATGACGTCACGGGTACCGCTTAGGGTTGCCAGAAGCTATGCTTAATTAACTTTTGTCGTCTCAACGGCGCGGCGGATTTTCGTTATATACTTACTTACTTGTGTGTGATGCTCTCTCTCATTTTAGCGTGTGATTCCTGGTTGCACCCTTTCTGTCGCTTTGGAGCTCAGGGTCCAACACTCCAAGACTTAAGGATTTGGTATTTGGGTAATGCAATATAGTGACTGCCGTCTGACCTTCGCAAACCCTTAACAGGGGAACCAGACCCACTGAATCATGGTTAGATGTTTGAGAAACTAACCGAAACGTGCCGGTTTCGTCACGATCTTTGCTCTCTCTCACTGATGAAATAATGGCAGAAGTATGCATTTTTGATTTATTTGAAAACTAGCTGTTCCCCGCGACTTCCTCGATAAGTAGTATCTATGAGTAGCATTTTACTCATTTTCACCTTCCTCCCCCACTCTCACCTTTTAACCCCTTACAACCCCCTTTTCGCAATAAAAAGTAATCTATGTCCTTTCTTAGGGTCTAGACCATCTGTATACCGAATTTCATTCACATCTGTTCAGTAGTTTTGGCGTGGAAGAGTAGGGGAAAACCGGGAGACTTCCCCAGGTGGGAGAGTTGAGTCACCTTTCGAAAATGTGTTAAATTTTAGTGCGAACAAAACGTCCAAGCGTTCATTGGTCGCACGTAAGAAGCCAATCATAAGTCCGCAACCATTTTACACCACAGCTATGTTGTTCATCAATGACAATGTCAAACGTGTTTTTGTAGCCACGGAGTGCAATTTTTTATTTTAAGAAGATTTGCGATTGCTGCCGTATTTATTGAGGTAGGTATTGTTTGTTGCTATCATTCTATAGCCAGATAAACGTAGTTTGACGTGTGCTAATTGTGTTTTTACTAGACGAGCGGCAATTTTTTTTGTCATCACCTCAATGAAGAATTAGGGTTAGGGTAGAGTTGCACCACAGTGATTGCGGGAGACTTGCCCAGTGGTTTAATTCTCCCTGAGCTGTGCAGGGAAATTATTACTTAATCTTTATTAACTGTTTTTTTTCTTCTTATTATAATTTATTATACTTGCAGGGCTAACTTGTACCAATTTTTTAATACAATCAAATCAATACAATCCTCCTAAAAATGCATGCGAATGTAATAAATACACAATAGTGGATTTGCGAAATGCCATAAATTATGTAGGTACATACCTAGATAATATGGCATAGTCTGTTGTCGGCCATCCACGGACGTATAGAGGTATATAGCTTTGACAAGGGGGGGGGGGGTCCCCCTTGCAAGACCCCCCCCCCCCGAGACACACAAGTCCAAAATCGGGGTTAGTCTAAAAGTGGAATATAACCAAAAAGAAAGTAAAAGTAGATTCCAAAATTTAACACAAGGCTGGAATACCTGGTTAAAATTCGCAACCAGGTTTAGCTTCATACATTTTGAAAAGAGCGTTTGGATTTCGATTCCACTCGTTGAAACCGGTATTATTTCTGGTTAAGCTCTTAGACCGTTTAGGTTATGATTCCGCTCCCAAAACCTGGTTAAAACCAAAATGATTTCGCTCGCTCCGCCCTTAAATGAAAAGCAACGATTGAAAGGGAAAGAGAAGACGATGTTTATGCTTGTGGCTGCAAGCATCGCGTCCAATCACATCGCGTCCTAAAAAGAGACAAAATATATCGCTGCACTATTCACGCGCCTCGTGGAATTAACCAGGTTTATCCCAGAAGCAATATTGCTCGCGAATCGGTTCCGCTCCGAACGAACACTTACGAAAAAACCTGTTTGAGATCGATATTAACCTGTTTAATTAAAAACCGGTTTCCAGCCCTGTTTAACATACATAACTGTTCTGCAAAAGACTTAAACAGAATAAAGAAATTTTCCCAGGGTTATCAACAATTTGCTACCCCACCAACCTTGTCGACCCCTTAATTATGTCCCCCTGGGTTATAGCCGATTGAACCCTTATGTCAATCCAGACCTCGATGGGGGGGGGGGGTCCGGACCCCCTGGACCCCCCCCTTTATATACGTCCATGCGGCCATCTTATTTTGTTAAGAACACTCCTGACTATTATAATTTTCAAACTAAAAAAACAAAATCCAAATCGGTTTATCTGTTTGGGAGTTACGACTTACAATGCCGCGAACAGACACTAGCACAGACAAGCAGACAGACATGTCAAACTTCAGCAGCGTCAGGGGTTAAAATAAGTTAATTAGTGCATAAAATAAGATAATGAAACTGTGGTTGTAGCTAATAACCATTTTTATTTCCGACAAAAATGATAGGGTCAACTCTCCCCATACTCCGGTTCAAGTGTCCCTGCTGGTGGGGAGACTTGACTCATGTCTCATTTTTTTGAAAAATGCCAATAAAATTTTACCTGCATATTTTATTCGCAATACAATTATGCACAAATGTACCTACTAAAGTAACGCATCGCATACGTGTACAATTGATTCACTAAACCCAATAAGCAAGTAATTATGACATTATATGTAAAAAGTGGTTCAACTCTCCCGGACTTCCCCTAATTGACGAACAGACAGAGTTACTTTTGCATTTATAAATTAGTTAGGATTAGGACTAGTTAGGATTACATAGGTACTCGGATTCGGACCACAGCCAACCAACCCTATCCTTGTAGTAATTCAATATGGAGTGGGAATGGTAGTAACGACCTTAACGTTGTAGCCTATAATGGCACCCGAGTATTCTATTTATTAAGTGACATTTAAGATGACGTCAGAGTGAGTGGGCATCTTCATTTCCCGTAAGGTTAAACGTGTCATGCTCTTAAATATTTCAGAATATTTTAATATGAGCTAGAATATGACGTCATCATTTGACGCATAAATCGTATAATGAATAAACACCATACAGATAAAGAATGAACTTGAACATGATTTCTTTATTGTATTTTGGAA